>CM024599.1:6820472-7517972 GCA_014182555.1 Eucalyptus erythrocorys
TATCGTATTTATTAATTAATTTCCGTAATTATTTAATTATTTATTTATTTTTCAGAAATTAGACCGAGATGGTCGGTCATTGGAAAATTACGCCGATTGCAGCGGTATGATCCATTTATTTAATTGAGCTGTAAATTGTGCTGATTGTGATTTAATTGTGAAATTAGGAATTTATCTTTAATTTAATTAATTTTAATAATTAATTGAATTCTTACTGGGTGTGGGTCTACAACGCCAAAAATATATTTTTAGACTGCTGAAGCCAATGGGAAGTTTAATTTTTAAATTATGGCATTTTGGCTAAGGCCGACCGTGTATCCACACGCGGTTATTTTTATCGGTATAATAAAAATGATAAATTGATTTGATGATCAACGCTATATATTTTATTATTAGCTTCGAGTGAGCTATATAAGTGATTTATATTATTATCAGCTTTGGGTGAGTTATATATGTGATTTATTTTAGTATCAGCTTTGGGCGAGCTATATATACTTTTCAGCTTTGGGTGAGTGAATTATATTATCAACTTTGGGCGAGCTATACTATCTATATTTTCAGCTTTGGACAAGTGGTCCTGATTTGATAAGACATCACAAATAGTAGTGGTTGAGTGGACTAGGAAGTGGTCATGATGACACGTAATCGACTAGGTCGATTGATCGATGATTCGATTTGATTTGATTGGTTAATGTGGTTGTCAGTAATTGTTCATTAAACTTACTTGCAGGATGGAACTAAGGTCAAGGTAAGTCATTTGACACTTGATTGTGCTTAGGCAGCCCTTAGGGCGCAATTTTCTTCCTAATCGAGTCTTACGGGATAGAACTCACTAAAACGTCGTCTTACCCCATTATGGGATAACCATTTCAGGCCCGTAGATAGCAACCCCGCCTGTTCATTTTGGCCAACCTAAGAAGTTCACTGAACAGAGTTATCACATATCGATACATGGGCACCCCGAGGGTCTTGAATATGTACTGGTGAAATCGATTGTCTGGGTCGATGCAGGGTTACCCAAAAAGGTATCTCATCAATACTAGTCATGATATCGTCATTATCATAATGGCCAAAGGGTGGGCCCTGTACCAGAATCTGATATACCTCTATACGTGATGGAGGTTGCTTTTGGAAATGATACGGCAGACCCTAAGGACGGATCGGTGGTGGATGTGAAGGGCCCCAAGCTTGGTGATCCAGATTCCCCGGCGTACTCAGCAGTAGGCTCCAGCTGGAGTCTAGAAGAAGGAGAGATCGAAGAGGATGAGGAGGAGTAGCCGAAGTGTTGAGAAAGCCCCCACCCCTATTTGTTAAACCTTATGTGTTTGGGTACATAAAGAGTGGCTTGACTTGTATTATATATGACTAGTTGTGTTATATATATATAAGTGTGGTTATTTTCAGGTTTGAAAATTTTGGCCCTGCTTTGCTATCCCATCATTTTATTGTCTGGAGATTTATATCTGCTTCCGGATGCGTATTTAAAATGAATGGATTGGCAATTCGTCCTAGGTCATCGCTATTATATCGACCAAGCAGAATGGACACGATCTCGGAGGATCGGAACGTGACACTAACACTTTACCAGCATCATCATAATCCCAAATTTCATCAATCAAGTGCTAATGCCTATTTTATATGCAATTTAGAATAACCAAAAAAAAAAAAAAAAAACCCCACACCTACACACAATTTCGAATAGCAAAATTTTCCTTTTAAAAATGCGTAAAATTTACTCAATATCTCTCTTTTATCAATACGTAAAGTTTTTCTATATTTCAAATCTCGAATGAATTCAAGTGTTTCCTAAATGCTTGTACATAACAAGTTACGGCTACATTTGGGATTTGCATTGGGAATGAGCTTTGAACACCCAAAACCCCTTTGGCCAATATTTGGGTATTTGGAAAAAAATTTACACACTCCATCAAGGGAAAGTTGGCCTTCTGAAGGCTAAAAGCCCAAGACAGGTCTTGGGTGCTTTGGGCTTTTGACCTTCTTGACATGCAAATTCGAGTAGGCTAGTAAAAAAATTTCTTCCAAAATTATTCTCAACTAAATTTTTATTTTCTGATTTCGCCCTTGTTATTTGACTATGCATCTTCTCCATTAAGGGACAGCTGATGGGGTTGCACAAAGCTGCAGGTGGGCCAACGACTAGCTAGAGAGAGGTCGATGGCGACCATCATAGGGGGTCACATCATGCGACCCCTTGTGCTATCTGGCCGCATGACCCCTCTCAAGGATCATCCTCGCTTGAGGTCGTGCAACCCTCACGGGGGTCGTGCAACCCTCACGGGAGACCCTTGCCAAGGTTACGTGGCCCCGGCGACGGCCGCCTTCATCGGTGGTTACGCGACCTCGCATGACCCTCATTGAGGGTTGTCTGACCTTAGGTAGCCCTCAGTGAGATTGCGTGACCTCATGCGAGGGTCTTGCTTGGGTCTTGGTGGTTGCTCGGTGCCAGGCAGCCCTCACCAATGGTCTTCAAGGGCCGCTTGAGGTCCAACAAACTTAGACGACGGCTGTTAGCGATACTTTTGGATCGGCGATGGCCGCTATTCTTCACTAGCCAATTTTTTTCTTTTTTTAAATAATAAATGTTCTTTATAAATAGAATTTGTCAAAATATTATTTTACTTAAAGTACTTCACAATAAACTTTTAGATTATAATTAATCAAAGTCAATTTGTGTTTTGAAAGATCCCTTTAATTTAATTTTTTATATTTTTAATTTGTTTTTCTTAAAGTCCAATCAAGTACGCCATAAATTCAGCCAATCATACCAAACTTTCCAATTGAATAGGGGATAAGATGGAGACGGCAATCGCCATCACACCATAGAAAAGCATTCATCGATCATTTATCTTCCGTCGTAATTGCGCTTCTTTTCCGAGTCTCAAGCCCATCATGACCTCTACTTTTAGGGTCAATGTGAAAAAGCCCTAGTTGCCAGTCCAAAGGAAAAGGGGCAGCTTAGGGCGCGCATGATTGCTCGCTTATTTACATTCCATAAATTGTTTTTCTATTTCGAAACAGTGCGGAATAGAAATCCGTTTAGTAAAATTATTCCACTTTTCTATTTAAAATAGATTTTGGTTCCGAAATAGATACGGACAAGAAATCGAAAATAGAAAAAAGCTATTTTTCTATTTAAAAATGTAAAATGAAAATAAAAAAATTTCATCGTTCATCGCCGCCGCCGCCACGGTCCCCTTCGGTCGTCGGCCGCCCGTTGTGCCGCCGCCGCCGCCGATCGCCGGCCGCCGCCGCCGCGCCGCCGATGGCGGCCCTCCTCGCCACCAACCGCTGCTTGATTCTGGACGCCACGCCACCGCCGCCACTGACACCGCCGGGCGCGCCCGCCGCCGCTAGACGCCCGACGCCGCCGCCCGCCCCGAGCGCCGGGCGCCGCCACCCGCCCGCCGCACGCCACCACCGATCGCCGAACGCCGCCATCCGAAAGAAAGAAATTTTTGTGTCGTTATCAAACAAATTTCTATTTTTAGAGTAGAAATTTTGTATCGTTATCAAACGGTTATTTTTGCTTAGAAACTCGTCCAGAAATAAAAATAGAAAAATCTATTTACATTCAAACTATTTCTAAAACAGAAATAGAATCACGCTAACTCTTACACAATGAGTACGTTCTTAGTCCACGTGAAGTTTTTGTCCTCTAATTGAACCACGCGCCAGGGCATCATTGGATCTGTGGGCTACAGTGTAGCGGATAGTAAGCCTAATGGTAGGCAACTATTTGGTAGACATACAATAAATGCTTTCACAAGAAAATAAAAGATGAGGAGATCGTAACGTCTTTTGTGACGCTGAGGTTCATAAAGTTCAGGATTTTGCCTTTCAAAATTTGTGGGCTACGATCTTCATGGCTAAACGTGTGAATCTTTTTTTTTTTTGATATCCAGGGAACCCCGTACAGCCGGTAGCCGGCGGGTAAACGTGTGAATCTTTCATTTAAGAATTGTGGCTAAACATTTCGAAAAGTTCGTTCCAAAAGCTAATGTTCCTAAAGCAGTAGATTGGTGCCTATAAATAGGGCATTAGAAAGCTTCAGCATGCAAAGCTTCGCTAATAAAAAGAAAAAGAGAGTTGGCTCGTCCACTTGTGAGGGAAAGAAATGTTCTTGCTTCTCTACCTTAACTTTTGGCCCGACTGTTCCATGTAATATTGGTCTTTGCGAATTTTTGATGATAAACAGTTTTAATTATGGGACTTCATTTTTTACTCATTTAAAAATTTTCTTGTGCCAATTTGCAATTTTTGAAAGGAGGCGAGCAACACAAGAGATACCGTAATTCTTGCCTTCGACGAAAACAGTCATCAGAAATCAACGTCTACTTGTTGAGACTGATGTGTAGGAAATAGTAAGGGTAATAATGGGAGGGAGCTATGTGGGAGGTGTCTAATAGATAGATGCTTTCGCAAGAACATGAAGATGAGGTGCTATTAAAGTCATGCATGAAAGCTCAGGCTCTTTCCAAGTTAACGAGCTCCAAATTGAGGAGAAAAAGAAAGAGTTGGCTATCCAACGTGGGAAAGGAATAAGAAAGAGTCCGCTTTGCTCCAAGTGTTTTTGCATATCATGTGAGAAAAACAATCATGATAGTATTTGTAAGCGTCTACCAATCATAAAGAATATGTCTGATAGTTGGGTGACATCTATTTTAATTGTCTATTAATATTTATACCGCACCTTCAAATCAGTATGTCCCAAGTTGCTCTTTATAATTTTTGTGTTACCATCACCATACTTACATGCCCAACAACAATGGATGATAAATGATACCTACTTTTAGAACGAATTTCACTCCAAGTTCACCTTAAGACAATTTTCCTATGAAATCATAAACGGTTTCATTTTTTTTTTAACTAAAAATTTGGAGACATGGCATAATTTTTGCAATGCATTTAGCTCAAAGTTGGATACTCACATTGGTTACCTGATTCGGAATAGTACCAAACCCACATGGTGCGGGGCATCAAATGACGTTTTCTTTGGCCAGAATAGAGACCAGAAAAAAGCATAGTAGAGTATCCTGCTAACAGAGCTTTACATCTAGACAATGTCTTTCAGTAACTTTATTGTTACTTGTATCCATACCTGATTTGCTCTTTCATTCCCAACACCTGGTTTCCTTCGGATTCAGTGATTCTCATTTCCATGTCTTCTTCACTTTGAGCTTAATTAACTATAGTCCGTTTCGTGAATTCACCATTAGAACTGATAAATATAAATGGAGAAGCTCATCATTGGTAAGGTTTTGATTTTTTATTCTGACTACTTTTGAGGTATTATAGATTGATCATCTTGACTTCTAACTTATGTCTATCAAGAACTTAGATGACTGAGCATTTAAGATTTAACTGCGTGATCCTTTGATGATGCTAACATTCTCAATGACCCTGGCTTTCCCACATGTTTAATCAACATAATACTTGACTTGGAGGATCTCTCTCTCTCTCTCTCACTCTTTTCTTGAAATCAATTTGACATCTCGAGCATAATATTTTGATAGGTAGTGTGCATTTTTTAGCTGATTCCAAAATATAAATACTCCACTTCCATGCTATGTTAGAAATTTCACATTTCTTACTATTCGGCTATGCTATCACAATAGAAATAATAGAACATCTTAGATTTGTACACAATTACTTGGAATATATATATATTAATAGGTAGTCAAGCTCTTTCTTTTTCATCGATTTTGAAAAAAGATAAATTGATGGCTGCAATTAAAAAGCTTCATCATCTATGAGTTTAAGTCATTCCTAGAAACTCTCAATTCCTCCACTGACAACGCTCAGATCCTAAAGAGGTTAGCTCAATGTGGTGTGCTCTGCTAATCTCTGCCCTCCCCTGCATTTCTCAATAGAAATGCAACTCTGAGTATTCATTCCTTTGTGAAACCCAAGTAGTCTCTTTAATTATAATTGTTTCTTACACAAAAGGATAGTTTCGAAGAGCAAAGGGCGTACCAGAAAATGCGAATCTCAATTCTGCTCTTGCATGCAGTGATTGTTGCTCTTCTCAACAAAGAACTCAATTTTTTCTTCTTTTTCTAAATAATGTGATGAAGGATTGTCCATTAATGTCGGGCTATTTTTGTGATTGATCAACTACTACTGAACATCGGAAGAATGATCATTGAAAATGACAAGGTTGCCTGCTTCACCAAAATATGGCAAGTATTGGGCTTTTGTACAACAGAGAGAGGTTCGGGATCAAGACCTTGCGATGGCCTTGACGATTGCTGCATGAAGGGTGACGCCCGTGTTTGAGTTTCTAGCCAAAATGAAAACTACAAATTAAAGAAAAGAGCTAGACCCAAATTGAAGTTCTAAGGGGCCTTATGGTTAATGATAAAAGCTTTTAGTTTTTGTTTTCAATGTAAAGGAAAATTTTTCATTTCTGGTTTCTTGTTCCCCTGAACATGTGTTTGGCTAGTAGAAATAAGAACTTCAAATAAAAATGTAAATTTAAACCCCGTTTGCCGTGTCTTTGGAATCTACCATTTTGCACCTTTTCCACCGAAATTTTACCTAATTGAGTTGGAATTCGTGGATATCTTCTCTCCATGGGAATCCTACCCCACCGGTGGTAGTTTTCACTTAAAAACCCCAATATTCTTCGCAGAATACGGCAGTCATTTCATCTAATGCATCCGCGTAGCGTTATTTGGAGGCAACCTCGTCTCAAGCAGTTTTGCATCTTTAAAAAAAAAAAAAAAAAAAAAAAAAAAAAAAAAAAAAAAAAAGGAAAAGTTCAGTGACTGCGAGTTGAAGATTACGGGTTCGATTCCTCAATCTATCATTCTTAGTCTCGTGAAATCTTGATTAATCCACTGCCGGTCTTACAACTTCCCTACTCGCATTTGATGGGTTTAAGGTGATTGGCTCATTTAATGGATGATATCTCTTTGACATTCTTAAAATTAAATATTTCGAGGTACATCCCAATTTTGTCTAAAACCTTTTTTAAGGGCAAAAGAACCATACTCAAAACAGAAAAATTAGAAAAGAATTGTTTACTCCAATTAACAAAACCAGACAAACAATTAAGCTGCCTAACAAAGGGAATATATATACATATATATATATATATATATATATATATTTATTTATTTATAGACACACACTAAATCCTATAAGGGACAAATGGGGTGTGCAAGAATCTATATTCTTAAAAACGAGCAATCATCAAAATTTAGACCATCTCAAAAAGCGCCATTAATGAAAATGTGAATTCTCAACTTCCGTTAACTACACAGATCTATATGTGTTGATTCCATAGTGACAGATTGTTTTTTTTTCCCTCGCTATCATGATTATCTTTTAGCATATATATATATATATATATATATGAAAATTCCTCTTCTAAGAGCATTGCATTCTGCTTATACCACATTGCCCGCCGGAAAATCGACCTCCACAGCAGCGGAGCTACAACCAGAAATTGCGAATGGAAGAGATCAATTGATCGAAAAGCTTTCAGGCATGAAAGCACGCAACAAGCGCACGCGCAAAAGTGAAACTTAGAACCCTAGAAATGGAGGAACGAACGGAGTACCTCGGATTGTGGGGAGGCCAAAGTGAAGGACTGGACGGCGAGTCGTCGAAGAGGAAATAAGGGACTGCAGAGACCACTTTCCACAATGCACCGGATGAAGATTCATCCTTGCAGAACGTGGGCTGAAGCTGATTATAAAAACGGGTTGAATATGGATCTTGTGCAAACCCACCAAGGCCCATATAGAATACCATCGAATCAATTTCCATCCATTTGTAAAATTTTGAGGGATTTATATGCAATCTGGCCCACCAAAACTTCTTTGCGCATATTACGCTATTCAACCACCAGGCACTCGACCTAATGAAGAGAGAGGAGGTTAGGACGAGACGCGGGACAAGACTTGAGTTAAGTCTATCAAATATAGATCTGCCAAGTTGAATTACCAAGAAACTCTACCAGCTTGAATGCTTACAGAGGCACGACATCAAACGCCATAAAATAGTTTTGGAATCAACTGGACCAGAACAAAGCACAAGACAACTGTACATTGAAGTCCAAGTTCATGGGCCGATTTTATAAACAATACCAACACGTACGAAGTGGTGCTGTAAAATTGTAAGTGTGCATAGTACACCCTACGCTTCAATACAACACCAGGACATATCTACGCATTAAGAACTTGCTCATGGCACAAACTTGCACAAGATTTCTAGACAACTTACAATGGCTTTCATTTTCAGGTGAAGCAGAACAGTACATGACCCATTAGCTGGCTCTAACCTTCATCATCAGAACCAAAGGGCTGCCTTCTTAAAGATTCCAGTACTTCTCTGGGACGATTGCTTGGAGCGCCCCTACTACCTGTCGCTCCATTGCAAGACCTGACCTTGGGCACTTTGAGAGAACTAAGAGGTGGCGTGGAAGTCCCTCTGTTTACTTCCCTGAGCACAGACCGTGCTGTGGCCTCAGCTACGGCGTCTGCCAGAGCCGAAGCCACTCTAGAATTGCTCTGCAATTCATTAGAGGACTTGCTCTGGCGCAACACTCCACTGGGAGCGTTGGAAGCCTGAGGCGTATGATTATTCCCTGATTTTCCCATTACAGCAACGGTCTCTGCAGCCTCTGATCTGGCCTTTGCAGATTCATGTCTCTGCATGTCATACAAGAGCTCTCTTTGGAGCTGCTTATCAGCAACCAATATTTCATCTATCTCATTCTTGTAGTCCTTGAGGAGGAGACGGAGGCAATCCATGAGGGAACCTGTGAGGGGCTGTTCTTGCTCTCGAGTAATCTCTTAAGCTCTATGAATATGGGGATGGTGTTTTGTATGAGGCTCTTTCTTACTGCTTGACTTATGACCCGTCCCTTAGCAGCCGCAGGGGATGTTCCACCAGAACCATTGCTTTCGTCATCCATTTCGGGAGACTCCAATGTGGAATTCCGGCTTGTTGGGAGGCGGATTTCCTTGCATGCAAGAATCTGAAAAGCATCCTGTTCCCTCATTTTAGGGGGCATAAATCCACGTAAGTGCCAGTTCAATGACAATACTTTGAATCACACAGCACATGAAGTTTAGCAAGCATTTCACAGAGAGACCACATTTTCCCTTCCGTGGTAAAGCAAAAGGACAGTTTCTGCGTTATTTTGGGCTTATGGAGATGACGTTTGCAATGTTTAATTCCAAACAGGGGACATATATTCTTTTTTTTTTTCCTGCAGCTATCCATGCATAACTGTTGACCAATATACCTGTAGAACTGACTGTCCAGTAGCATCTTCGATATTGAGCATACCATCAGATGCCGCTGCAAGTATTTCTGCACAAATCTTGGCAAATGTGGCCAACAAGTGCTCGGGGGCCATTTGTTTCAGCAAACAAGTGTAAATGCGCATTCTCTTGGACCTTGAAATTTCATCAGTGCCCCTGGAAATTTAAGCCTGATGAAGTGTCTTTTGGTACCATGTGATGTTTTCTCTCTGAATGAGATCTCAATTCCAGTAAAAATTCTTAATTGAGATATGTAATCCATACCTTATGGAAAATAGTCGGCTCTCAGACTGTGAACTCTGTGAACTATAATGTCCACCATGCACACGGCAATCATTCAACACAAAAATTGCTTCCACAAAACTGTTATAAGCTAAAAGTGGTGCTTTGACTGCAAAGAGAGAAGAATATATATTTAAAAGGACAGGATTAATAAGCAGCTCTATGAAGATCAACCTTTATAACTGTAAACTACCTCTTAGAATATTTCCAAAGAGGAAATCAGCAAGTTCTCTGATTTTTTCAGATTCATCCACCAGAGACAAAAGAAATCGAAGAAAGAGCACCCCCCTCCATTTCACATAGTCCCTCTGAAGTAATTTATGCCAACAAATCAATGGAAGAGTATATCTTCATTAACAAGCAAAGCATTTGTCTAAAAATGACATCATAAATAGTGATACCAGAAGCAAAACTAGACCTGGAGCAATCTTGACAGAAGTATGAAAGTCTGCCTCCTGACAAGTTCGCATGGATCACTCAGACACCTCGTGATCTTTGCTATGTGGCTGTATAGTGATGAAGCATTAGTCACATGAACAGTTTTCCAAGGTTCAAGTAAATCCTTATCACATCCGCATGTGTGGGTCAAATAACAACTAGTACAATTAGCACTCACCAATCAATTAAAGCAGTGTAACGAACACAAAAATCCGCCATCATCACAACAAGATTGTTCCTAAGAGCGGCTGAATCACTTTTGTCAAGCTCCTGCAACATTAGGAAATCCTTAACACGATAAATGAGAAAACAAAATGGGGAAAGCCAACTAGAAGACAAGATCTTTTAGGGAAAAACTTGAACATCATAAAAATTATCAGGAACACAACATGTCAACTAAAAAGCAGATCTCAGGGTTCAAGGGGAAAGCCAAGAAGCATTTCAAGCAAAGGTTTCACATAATCATTTGAAATTTCAAGAACAAATTTAAATTTTGTTGATCATTTTATTTGATCTCTAATCGTCAAATCATCTAAAGCCGAGTCTTGGCATGCATCAAACTAGTATTTCACTAACCAGTAACTTTCAATAAATTTTAATATCTTGTGATGGACGTCTTGCAGACATGAACTAACTTTAAGCTGGGAGGTTTACTCCAGTTCATAGTAGAAAATACATAAGGCCAACACTTTCCTCAAACTTAAGTTTTATATTGTCAGAACCCATTTAATTAAAAGACAATAACAAAAGCAGCAACACAGAAAAACAGCGTTTGCAGTTTGGCCTTTCAATCTCTAAAGGAAAGTAATCTGACAATCTAAATGGGAATATTCAAGGGAACCTAGATAATATCTCCACATCAGCACTTTTTAATCTTGAAGAGACGCATAAATGGGCATCATAGCAAAGTGCAGCCTTACCAAACTACACTTTTTAGAAGAAAAGCTACTTCATGACATTAGGAAACTAATGTACTAAAAGTTGCAAAGTGTTTGGAGTAAAATGTATCTAACTTGTTCCTTTCTAAATCAGAACATGATATCACAAAAATTTCCAATAAAATGTAAGTTGATTTAGAAAGGAACACATGCTACCTGAACAAACAGGGGTATATAACGCTTTGCAATTTTCCCATCTATAAGGCATATCTTTCCCATCGTTAACCACCCTTGTATATACAGTGATGCAGCTACATCCTTCAGAGAAACTTGAGGAGCTGGTAACAACTTTGATTTTGGATGGAGATCTCCAGAAGTAATTATCTTGTGCAATAATGGGATCACTGTGCTCAAGTCTACCGAAGGACAAACAATAACTAAAGATCCAACTGTATAAGCTGCAATTGTTGCTTGTGGCAGTAATTCAGATGTTGTCATAGATCTTCTACCTCTTCTATTGCCACTTCTCGGAGGAGTAAAGAAGCTGCCTTCTTCATTTGCTTGTGTGTTCTCAGAAATGTACTTTTCTATAACTTGGGTGGCTTTAGAGAGAAGTTGTCTTACCCATCTTAGAATAAGTGCGTCAGCCTCTACTGCACTTAAAGCCTTCTGCTTGCACACTGTTCTAAGGACTTTTACATGAGCATTGACCTGCAACCAGACAGTCTCATTAATAACATATGCACATGCATTTGTTAGTGAATAAGATCCCATTAATAACACATGCACATGCATTGTTTAGTGAATATGAGTAAAATTTCAGATAAATGTGCCTTCCCATTGATGAATTCATTAGGCGAGCTCCACACTTGGTTTTGAAAGATTTTCCATAGCAGAACATGACTCATGCCACATTAGTGATGGCTGTTGGAAGATGTGGTCTGAAGAGGAGACATTCATTTTAATCCCATGTGTCATTGGAAAAAATGGTCAGAGAACAATTGGAAGGTACCTAAGGAACTTGGACTAGTATCAAGGCATTAAAGGGCAAGGGAAGACCTTAAAGTTGATGTCTTGTGTAGGATGGAAAACATCGGTACCTAAAGACAGCCATCGAATCAAGAGAAACTATTTAATTTATCTCATTCTACATGCTAAACGAGCTTCAAGCATAAGACCATATTGGTTACATTACTTGAAGTTCCCCAACATATGATTGACTTATTAAGTGCCTTGCCGAGATGTATGAGTTCTTCATTCACTTGTCAAATGAAACAGATTTACCCGCGGTCCCCTTTCTTAGAATATATGGTAGAGAAAACAGCCAGCATGCAGAAAATCAAAGAGTGATTGGCCTGATATGATTGATGGTGAAAGATTATGTACCTCTGTTGGGTGCATATCAAATCCTTCAATTCGTTTCAATAAATTATGAGCCAAGTCTGCAGCAGGGTCAGGAGGTAGCTCAAGAGAAATGTTAGACATTGTTTGCAAGAGGAAAACACGATCACCAGCCCAAGTGACAGAGCAAGGTTCCGCATCATCATTGTCGTCATGCCAATCTCCATGGGTAAGCGGAGTCTTTATTTCACATTCCAACCTAGTCTTATCAAGGAGTTGCCAGTGATGATGGAGAAATTGCCAGTCAACAGCATTTGGAAGGAATGCTGACACCTCTGATAGAAGAAACCAAGCACCTTGTGGGGCTGTCCACTTTTCGATTGGCAGCGACTGACTTAACCAGAGAGATTCTGATGCTTTAATCATAATTTGAAGAGCTGTCGCTACCACAGGCCTAAGCTGATTTTTCTTGCCAAGACTTTTGCAGATCTTCTTTATCCAAGGCACTACTTCACCATTGCAAATCTCTCGCAGTAGATCTAATGCTCCATTTGGAAATAGTAAGTCAATCTGCCTTTCAAAATCTTTCTCCTTGTCATGCAACTTATATGGAGCAGAGTAATTATGAGGTGAACCAGCTAATCTCACTCTTGAAATCTTCTCCAGAACCAGTTCTAGGAACACGTTTTCACATTCCTCCTGGATGCTTGACTCATTGTCACTTATTAAGCGAGGGACAGAATGCAACCACTCAGTTGCTACAATTCTATCTGGAAATTTCCTGAAGGCCTAAAAAGCAAATAAAGAGATTCACAAAAGATCATGTGCTGCAACAGAAACTCGGGAGCTGATGATGTGTATAAAAATGGAATGCTAAGAGGCAAATAACATTTCGAGCTTGTTAATTGCAAAAGCATGAGGTCCTATGAAAAACGATATGCTAATTTTACAGTTTAATTATCATAAAATAGAAGTATGCAAATTTGGTTCTCCATTCTTATATAATGTCCTTCATTGAATTATTCACAACAACGCAATCTAATAATGATCCATAACTGGGGAGCTAAGAGTAGTCATGGGGACTTTAGAGAATATTGCATGAGGCATACATGCAATCATATTAATCACATGTCAGTTACTTGATCTTGCACTGAAAGTTTAAACTTTAAATGTTAGAAATTATTAGATTTTGACGAAGTGTTATGCATTTATGTTAGAGATAGATAAAAGAATGTAAAAGCATTGACCACCAAAAAGAAACAGTAAGATGGAAAGTACAATCAAATGACCAGATCAACTAGCCACGATGTACAAATGTTAATGGTCCATTTCATCCTTCTCCCCTGCCAACAAAAAAGTAACTCGTTGCTTCATTGATCTCTTGCAGAAATACTGCAAGTAAATGGTCTCATGCTCACCTACTAGGAATGTGAAAAGAAATTGTTGAGGCCAGCTTAAGGCTTTTAATTAGACTAATGGTGATATCTCATTCAAGAAGTGCTGTGTATGTCAATAGTGAGCTTATGTATCTGAAATTGACCATTCCCCGGGATTCCTAAAGACTATGGTAAATTGGGAGAAATGGAAATCAAGAATACCAAACTGCTTAAACCACATCTATTCACCAGTCAATATATTAACCCAAAATAACTTGCTCAAAAATTACTCTAAGACAAAAATCACAAGGTAAGGCCACACAATCTAACCTCAGAGAGGGCTGAAACTGCTGCTTTCCTTATACTAACGAGCGGATCAGAACAAGCCATACCCATAGTCTTTAGTAAAACTTCATCAAAAGAACCACTGTAAAAAGATGTCAACTTTGTGACCAGATTAAGTGCAGCCTTCCTCACAGCTGCCTTCTCATCCAGACACCGAATCTTCAAAAGATTATTTATAGTGGCCTCTGTCTTCCGACTAACTCCATCTCCAATTCCCAGTACTTCCTTCAGAATCTTGCAACTCCTATCATCATTTGCGAAAAACCCTACCAAATGAACTAAATTTGATAAAGAGCGTGCTCTAATGGCTGAGTTCGAATCGGAACCACGCTTAATCAAGACCTGCAGACATCTCAACCCCACGGATCATTCACTTCATTTGCCTGAACACCAAGTGGATCTTTCAATGACATCACAATTGGAACGATAAGATCAACAGCCAAGAGCCTAAAACTACTTTTTCCTTCTGTCATCTTCACCACATATTCCACAAAGCTGACCTGATCACTATATTCCAGGGCTCTAAATATCTCCATTATTGACTCCACTGCCAAGGCACGAAGCTCGGACTTCTCTGGGGCCTTCTGGACCAAATATTTCGGCAAATTTACAACAGCTTTCTTTACACCTTCGCACTGTTTCCCCACATCCACCATACAGTTCGTCACAAAACTCAAAGCAAACGTCCTCACTTCTGATTTAGCTAACATAATCAATGGAGATAAAGATTTCAAGACCTCTGCAGCAGAATTAGCCTGGTCTCCATGCTCGGGCCTCAATGCTGCTCTTAAGAGATGCGAACACAAGTTCGTTAGCTTGCGATGAACACTTGGGTTACAGAAAGAATCAGGCACCATTGTTGGAAGTTCAGCCACGGTATGTACTAAAGACTTCAAACTATCCGGAAATCTATCCAAATGAATCAAATCCATCACCAAAACCAGCTTCTCCAGCACAGCGAAGAGAAGCCTTTCGTCAATCTCACCCTCCTCAACACCATCATTACCAACGCCACGCAAATTCCTAGATCCCGAGCCTCGCCTCCCACCTTTCCTCTTCGATTTCGCCAGAGCTCTCGCGCCACTCCCAGAATGTTCCTCGGGAGCCGCCTGCCGAGACCTGACGGACTTCCGAAGGGAGTGCAGGAGAGAGACGAACGCCATCGGAGCGAAGAGGCTCAGGACGGGAGCGTTCGGGGACAGGAGCAGGGACAGGTAGACGTCCGACGCCAAGAGAGAGACGCGAGGGTTGCCGCCGGAGTCCATGGCCGAACCGATGCATTGCGCGAGGGAAGACGGAGGGAGGTTCCTCGAGGCGAGGTCCTCGAAGAACCGGTCGAGGAGGTCCGGATCGCCGGCGCCGACGAGGCGGCGCAGGTCCGAGAGCGTCGATTCGGGCACCGGCGGCGGCGGGTGGAGGAGGGAGGAGGAGGTAGCCGGAGGTGGCCGGAGCTCGTCCAAGTCGGCGACGATTCGCGATAGGATTTCTTCCATGGCGGTGGCCGGACCTCGGAGGATCGTCGTCTTCTCCCGCTTCTGATTTCTTCGAACTTTTCAACTTTCCCGCTCTCGGCGGAGATTGACTTTTCTTCGTCTGGTTTTCTTGGGAAATGAATTCCCATAAATAACAAAATTTTGCTAAAAAATAAGTTTAAAGAAAAAAAATATCTAAAATTATTAATGACCAAAATTCAGATAATTATAATATAGAAAATGATATTTAGTTGATTTAATTCTTCTCTTACATTTTAAGGTGATTTTTCTTTTGTTTTGTTTATGTCAATTTACAATCGCATTTTAATGAATTATCCTCTCATTACTTATTTTTCCTTCTTATATGTGTTTAAAACCTAATGCTAAATATAGCTTTCTGGTGTCAATATTATAAAATGTATGGACTTGTAAGAGCACTCACTTAGGATAACATAAATACCTCTTTTCTTATTGTCATGATATCTTCATCACCAAGACCTTTAATTAAATAAATTTTCTCGACCAATTTTGTAATATTTTTTCCATCAATCCAATTACTATAAAAGGAACTCCATGTAAAAATCAAAATTCAAGAACTTAAATAAGAACTCAAATACAACGTTCACCTACCATTTAGCGGTGTGCTATTAAAGCTAATAAGAGACTGTAAACTCATTTTCAAGAAACTAAATTAATTTATTTTTTAATGTGTAGATAAAAGAGCTAACTCATTGTGCACATGAGAATGTTCAAAGAATTCAGAATTTATATTCTCTATATACCTTATATTTATTTTTCTCATATATCTACTCTTGGTTAATATTTTCCTCTTATCTAAAATTAGGAAAATTTTAAATAAGGACCCAAAGTGCCATCATTTTCTCAAAATAGGACTTGAGGTGAAATTTGTCTTAAATAAGAATCCAAAATGCCATCATTTTCTCAAAAGAGGACCCTCAAAGTAAAGTTTGTCTCAAAAAAGGACCCAAAGTAATCATTCAACCTCAAAGAAGGATCTCACTCGTCGACCGGTGAATAGATGCATCTCCGATATAAATTCTGATAACCCGATTAGGGTATTTTCGTCTATTTTTTTTTTTTTCATTTTGGTTGCCCTATTCATCATCTTCTTTATCCCCCGTTCACTTCTTCTTGCTCAGATCAAGAACACCGCACTCGGGAAAAGGCAAGAGAGTGCCGGCCGTTGGTAAAGGCCAACGAGGGCTTAATGCCCATCACCAGCAGCAAGCGAGGGCTCAAAGCCCATCGCTAACAACGGGCGAGGGCCATTGAGCCCTCGCTGGCCATGGGGGAGGGGGGCCATCTAAATTGAGGCCCTACAAAAAGGTTCTCGAGGGCAAAAGGGGTAGCTGAAGAAGTCATCGATCTGAAAGCGGTGGTGGGAGGAAGGGATGAAGAAAGCGACGTGAGCATCCCTGTCGTAGTCCTAGCAAAAGACAAGGTTTTCGATGGAGCAGTGGGCGGAGGTGGGGGAGGTTGCCCCTCACGGCCATCAACGAGGTCGCCCCTCGGCGGCCTTGGGCGAGGGCTCACCCACCCATCGGCCACTGATAAGGGCCTGCAAGCCCTCACCCGTAGCCAACGAGGGCTCGACGGCCCTCGCCGACCGCAACCGAGGCCACCCTCGCTAGATTTGGTGAGGGTTGGCCTGCAAGCCCTCGCCTACTGCCGGCGATGGGCGTCTAACCCTCACCGGCCCTCACCAATAGCCAGCGCTCACCAGCCCTTCCCAAATCCGATGTTCTTGAGAAGAAGATGAACAGGTGACGAAGAAGATGATGAACAGTGCCACCATTGACCCAAAAAAAAAAAGTAATAATAATAAAGAACAAGACAACCGAAAGTTTTTAAAAGAATGGACAAAAATATCCTTGATTAGGCTACTGGAATATGCATTGGTCGGCAAATGAGGTCTTTCTTTGAGACTAAATGATCACTTTAGGTCCTTATTTGAAATAGACTTCACTCCAAGTCCTCTTTTGAGAAAATGAAAGCACTTTAGTTCTTTATTTAAGACAAACTTCATTTCAAGTCCCTTTTTTTTAGAAAATGATGGCACTTTGGGTCTTTATTTGAAATTTTCCCCTAAAATTGAGATATGAAATCGATCACGTGTGAAACTAGCCTTTGACATTTAAAGGATTTGGCTAACATTTAAAACTTACGATTGTATCTCAATAATTTGAAGCTAATTTTTGACATTTTGAAGCTAATCCCCTTGTTTGTAACAGTACCATTATGCGAGCCAATCTAAAAAAAAAACAATCAACTAGTGAGAGAAAAAGTATAACTAAAAGACTAACATTGAAATTTTCTAAAAGTTAAGAAGGGACTTTTTTTAATTAAACAAAGAAAAAGATGTATGATCTTTTATTTTGGACAAGACAATATCAAAATCCGAGTAAAACATCATTCTTACGAAATCCTATCAATTATTCAAAAAACCATATTAAGATCCAAGTAAAACATTATTCTAATGAATAACTCGACTAATTACACTTATTATTTGATAATACAACACCCATGCATTAACAAATAAACTTGTTTATAGCAAACATTTATCTTCATCAATAACACGTATTATCCTAGCGTATGATTTGGGCATAAAACTTCATAATTTCGTTCCAACCAAACTATACTAGAATCAATTTTTGTCAAGCCCTATAGCCTACCATTTCCATATAAAATCCATGGCTCAATAGTTTATCGATTGAATCTCATAATTCAAAATCGACATAACTCCATATTTAAGATCCAACTTCGAAAATTACTCCGATTAAATGAATGAATAGGCTTAAATACTTATCCGTTGTTGCAATTTGCTGTCGAGTTGGCTTGTCGGGGTCCGGATTGTGCACATGCAAAAAATTCTCTTCTCCCTCTCCTTTCCCCCCTCCTTTCCCCTTTTTCCTTTCTCCACGGTCACGGCTTCAACACTTCAACGAGTAAAATCTGTGGAAGAAAAAGAGGGTAGGCTGTGGGCTTTAAGAGACATGGCTGGGTTGGGCCCATAAAATATGGGCTGGGCTATAGAATGGGCTAGCTTTAAAAGACCTATCAGTCGGGCCCATATATTACACTTTCGAAGTTTGATATTAAAACAAATCCGAAAATCTCAACAACGTTTGCCTCGTCTTTCCTTTTCCATAATCCAACGATGCTTCAGAGATCAAGACAAACTGACGATGTTTGCCTCCCGGTTCACGTAAGGTAGGGACCGGCCATCACGCGTCCCTTGTCTGAAGGGCGAAAGCCACCAAAACGACGAGATTATGTCCGGACTGGTCAGCGATTCCTGTACTATCCACGTAGAGATAAAGCCAAAACAAAGCGTTGCCATCCTCTCAAGATTAGCCCAAAAACGTGGCGAATCCACATGTTTATAAACGCCCGGCTCAATTACTGCCCCCCATAAAGCATTCATTAGCAAAAATCCAACTTCAATAGAATATATTGCTCGCGTGTGGGATCAACCCTTTTGGTTTGGCAAGATGCCTTTTGCCTTTTGAATTGTTTATCATTGATGCTTACTAATTGAAAGTTTGAGAGTAGAGGGGCCTGCTCGGAAATCAATTTGTCTGCCACCATTGCCGCCCAATCCAGCACGATCGCTTGCTCGCCCGATCAAATTTTTTTTGGGATGGAGCCAGTGATGCTTCGAAGTGGAACCCCGACCTATTTGGTGTGTTCTTCACCGTGGGCCACACGAGCACAAATGCTTGAGTCGCAAACGGAGAGATGCGCCATGGAGAAGCCAGGTGGAGTGGATGCTATTATGGATGTGTTTGGTAATATTTTTATTCTCAAGAACAATTTCTATTTAGAAATAGTTTTTTTCTATTTTTATTCCCTAAAAGTGTTTATAAGTAGAATGACATGTTTAGTAATCATACAAAATTTATCTTCCCGGAATAGAAAAAGAATATAAATGTATTTGGTATGACCTTAAAAATTTTGATTCCCAATTTTTTCATTTAATTGGTTTTTTATCTCCTCACATCGGGAGATTTTTTATGTAAAAAAATTACCTTGTATTTGCATGCTTGATATTTATTTTGTTATACTATATCGGTTTTATTAGGTTTATACAAGAGGAGAGATTATTTTATTCCGCTACGTTAATCCGATATTGATCAAATTGTTACTATTCTCCCATCAAAGTAGTATCAGAATGTGGTTTGTTAACAAATCTGGAACCAAGAGTTACACGAGAGAGTTATAGGTTGTTGCGCCCCTGACCTACGGCCTGATATGTGAGGGGGAAATTGTTGAGATTGTCTCATATCAGTTGTGAAAGGGGTTGGTAGTCGATTTATAAATTTGAGAGAAAATCTCACTCCTTGAGTTAACTTTTAGAATAAGAGAGGTCCAAGACCAATAGTAGACTACCAAAAACTATATCCAATTTATCATCGACTCGTAATCGGTGCAGTTCAATTTTTCAGTTTTCTTTTCTGAAATATTAAAAAAAAAAAGAGAGAGAGAGAGAGATTATGTAAATTGTAGTATTAAGAAGAGATACTATTTTCCATTCACCAAATCGGAATTTAAAAAAAAAAAAGAAAATGTTATTTTTTCATTATCCAAACCAAAATCCAAATCAAATGTAAAATGAACGAAAATTCAACTCAGTTCGGTTCCAATCGATTCCAGTTTCGGCTCAATTTTGAAACCCCTTACCTGTAATTAGGGCATTGGGAAGCTTCATAGTACAAGCCTAGAGCGTTTCCTAAATATAGAGAAAAAGTGAGAGTTGGCTTGTCCTTCGAGCTTGTATTTATATAAGCTTATTTGCTCTACGTGTTCTTGTGTGTCACGTCAAAAAAGCAATTGTGATAGTAATGAGGGTGGCTTTTATTATTCATAAATAATGTGCACAATAGTTTGTGTGACACATATTTTATCAATGTGTTATATTTGTACCTCATTTTTCATATATATGTCCCAAATCTCCAATTCTAATTTTCTCAAGTCACCATCGCCATGCTTCTTTACCTAGCAACATTGAATTATAAGTGAAGCATACTTTTCTAATGAATTAACTCCAATGGAACCATTTTAAATCCTTTTCGGCCCATGGGCAAGAGCATTGCTGGACTCACCTTCTATTTTCTATCCAATTTAACTATTTTTCAGGAAAATGTCCTCATGTCGTGCCTAGAATCATGTGTCAGTGATATCACGTTTTTTATTGATTATGTAGGATTCGCTGCGAGGTTGGGGGAGAAAATTGTCTAAAAAATCTTCAATCTATTGCACTTTTGCCAATTCAATTATAAATCTTTCAATTCGTTAATTCAATCCTAAACATTTTCACCTCTTACCAATTAAGTCTATTGAACATATTTTGACTATAAATTGCTTACGTGAATGGTTGGCATTGACGTGGCACTTTTTAAATAATATTTTAATAATATTATCTTCTTCTTTTTTCTTTTTTTTTTTTTAATTTTTGATATGGCTTGCAACCCTTGTCGTCCCAACCCTCACTAGTCATAGGCGAGAGGTGGCAAACCCCTGCCTATGCCAGCTCCAGGTGGGGGCTCTCGCTTGGGGTTGACGATGGCCACCAAGCCCTCACTTAGCCATATCCTAGGCGAAGGTGTTGGCAATCTTTATGTGCATGTTTATAAATATTCTTGATAAAAGTACAATTTAAGAGCCAAAATCATTATATTTATGAAAAATTTATAAGTTATATAACCAAAGTTTCGAGGAAAATTAGCATCCTTCAAGTAAAAACAAAAGAAAAAGAGGAGTTACCAAGTATCATTACAACTGAAATGGTAGACATTCCTAGTTGGGACTGTAGTTGGTCATTTCGGCAGTCCTCTCGTACTTGGTAGGTCAAACTTCCAATTCTGTTCTGCTGCGGTGGCATCTGTAACAAAGTATTCCAATCTGATTAAGTAATAGTTCACAAAAAGATGGGCATTCATGGATCTAGATCAGTTCTCAAACGTCCCAGCAATGAAGTAAAGCACCTGTTTTCATTACTATGATGGACAGCTCCCTCTCATAAAGCACAATGCAACACAATTGGCTCAAAGAAAGTCCCTCTTGCATCCATATCCCAGATATTTGGTTCGGAGCTCACACCATTGCCGAAATTACAGGGAAGCTCCTGGTCATTTAAAGCATCAGGTGCGTGACAAATTGTCATCACCAAATGAAGAACGAATAGAAGGATGCAAATTCAATACATAAAGACACTGACTGATGGTATGAACATGTGAGATGGATATAGGCATGATGAAAAATAAGAAAGAGTGCAACATGATTCCTACCAGATTTCCACTGTACAGGATATTAATTTTGACAGAATCAAGGCCATAACTCCACCATTAGATTGAGCAATCTATGTATTAGCACTTCAATTGACAATATAGATCTTGGATATTCATCATCTCAACATCAGTGTTCTGGATTTGAGAAAACTAATAAGCTTATGATGGTGCCTCCAGTGGCTTATTAATCCATGACAGAATAAGTGGACATAAGCTACTAAAAATGCAATTGAAACCACGTAACCCTGAGTAGTTGCCATGATTATTCAATCCTTAGAAGTGTTATTCCACATTGGTTGAAATAAAGGGCATCAATAGGAGTTATATTCATGTAGTCTACCTCTAACTAATACTTTAAGCTTTTGGGTTGAACTTTTGCTAACAATGAATGAAGTTCTGTTTTATTATGCATGAATGAATGAAAAAATCACATAATAAACATCCTATCCTCTAGGAAACCAACTTTAATAGAACTTGGAAAAAGGTAATACTCTGTATGCATAAAATCATATTCATGTCATGTCAAGGATGAAGAGTCTTACTGCATGACTGATGATGTATAATGACATGCAATGTCATGTACTTCAAAGGCATTCTTATCTATTTTCTTTCCCACCAGGATCACAAGCCAGATGATGCTGAAGCATCACATTCACATGGTCGACCAATTTCCCCAAGAGTCCTTGAAATAAGAGGAAAACAATAAGACATCGACACTAAAAGCCCCATGCCAAACTGAAAATACTAATGTGAAGTAGGTACTCTCAACTACTATATTTACATTTACCAGCAAACATGAATGATCTCCAGAATCTAATCTCTGTCGTGCTGTTGTCATGCAAATATTTTTCATAATTTTGCATGGGGCACATGTGTTCACCATCATTATGGTATTCTCTGTGTAGGTGAAAATAAAAGAACATGATTTCTCTCATCAGGATTCAGAGACACACATTAACTACTGTGCAAATGATAATAAAACAACATGAGCAGTATCTACCAAGTCAATTTGCACTTCTAATACTGCCAATGAGCTATTCCTATGTCAAGATTACAGTTGTAGTTGGAAATGCTTGCTTCTGATGCAGTACCATTTAAGCTCTTCATAAAATTAAAAACCACATGCACAGCTCCTCCCACTTCTTTTAAGAGCCATAAGCAGCAAGGTAGTACTTGAGCTCCATAGATTTTTTGTCCCCGCCATCAGCCAAGCCAAAAATAGCGCACATTTCTGGCTGAAACCACAATTATTGCAAGAGTGACTTTCCAATTCCATTTAGTGGCAGCTGTACCAAAACATTTGGATTTGAGCTGTAGATCAAGAAAAGATGGCAATTAGAGATCTAGATCAGCTCTCAAACATTAAAGGACTTAAGCAAATCACCTTTCTAGCCACCCATTGATTACTTGTCATGTTTATCCCAAAAACATGAAAGCAATGCAGTTGATTTAAGGGTTTCCTCCATACTTCTGGTTTGGATCCCACACTGTTATCCACAATACAATGGAAATCATATGAGGTGTAGACATTGTCATCACCAAACAATGACCGAATGGAAGTAATAAATTGCGAATGATATTAAGGTACAAAATTGCAAAATGATTATCAATGGCATGAAGAAAAACAAGGAAAGAGTGGCTTCATGATCCGTACTGGGTTTCGACCGTTGATGATAATACTTTCAGCCTGATCAAGGCCATGTATCTGCCTTCAGAGAGAGCAATCTTCACATTGGCATATTAAGCGACGAGCAAAGTTTGATACAGATCCATGGAGATTCATCATCTTGACATTAGTGCCCTGGCTTTGAGAAAATGCAGAACATGTTTATGGTACCTTCACTGCCTACTTCCATGACCAAATAACGAATTAATAAAATGCAATCAAGATCACATATGCATAAGCAGTTTCCAGAATCCATCAGATAATGAATTTCTCTACTTCATAGAATTTGGAGAGAAGTATTACTTTATTCAAACAAGCACAGATTGATATGACGTCGAGAATGAAGAATCTCGTACTATTTGACTGAAGACATCAAATATCCTTTTGGAGGCAATCTAGTCTTTTTTATTCATTTCATGATTATAAGCTAGATCAAACTGAAGCATTACAAATACTTTGCTCAAACAACTTCCTCCAGTTGCTGGAATTAAGACAGGAAAATCATAACATGTCAAAGAAAAGCCCCGTCCAAATTGGAAATACTAATGAAAGCAGGTAATCTCCACAGAAAACGGCACTATACCTGCTATATTTTTTGTTTAGTAGGAGATGTTAGCGATCTCCAGAATCAGATCTTTTTCTCTCTCTCTTCTCTCCATTTTCTTTCTACATGAGCTCTCAGTTTAAGAGGAAGCCAAGCATTTCTTTTTTCTCCCCTTAAGCCGACGTCCAATTCCCTTGTTTAGTTGACTTTTCAACCTTCTCTTTTGTTTTTTGTTTTTTTTTTTTTCATAGGCCCCACTTGGTCAAATCCTAAGTATTACAGTAACTTCATCATGATAAGTCAATGACAACATACTGCACCAAACTACTAGGGTTAAAAATTAACATCAAATCAGTAACTCATCTACCAACCTGCGTGCTTCAACTTTTAAACTTGGGGATGAACACCCCAAACAAACTTTTATGTATTAATGTAAAAATAGAGTACACTTGTTCAACAAAAGCAGATTTGAACAGTGACACATAATTATCTGCAACAATCAAATTGGACAAAACAAATGTCACTTATTTTATGGTGGCAACGTCTAAAGCCTCCAAACTAAGCTCCAAAGATTGATCTTCTTCCTTACCATTCCACAATCAAGCTTCCCAAACAGCACAGATGGAATTTTTGCTGGCAAATCGGGGAGAGACTCCTTGACAGAACAATGCAGCACCAGCAATCAAGGGCACGGCTCAATCATGGACCAACCTTCTTGCCCAACATGAGAAAAGAAAAACATTGAAAAGCTAAGGAACAGACAATAAGTTGGCCAAAGCAGTCTCCACCCCTGCATCAAACATAACCCATCCCCAGTGGAGACACAATCCTCAAATTCATAGTTGAACTGGCCAACCACCAGATATTTCTCAAGCACAGCTCAACGTCATTCTTCAACACCTTTTTGTGAACTGAAATCTTCAGGTAACTTAAAAGAAAAGCCACTTACTATCAGATTCAGCTAACTCTGTACTCTAAATTTCCTTCAAAAAGCATCACTTTATAGAGAATCCATATAGAGTGTGGGCATAAACAAATTTAATGTCAACTAGCATAAAGCTTTGTAACCTTCAAAAAGAAGATCATCACATTATAGAGGATCCATAATCAGAGGATGACAGATTTATGGAAACCTTCTTGGAACTATGGAAATAGAAACAAATTTAATAGTGTTTTTGTTTCAACATTAGAAATCAAACGGTACTTCCTGACCTTGTCAGCAAGACAAGAATTATTTTGCTATAATTGGCCATAAAATGCAAAGTTCTGAAGGTTTGAAGAACTGAGTATTGAACAAAAGACACATTGCAAATGCTAAAAACAATGGTATAGATGAAAGTTAAAAGCAAAAGTTCTTCCAAACACGCCACAATGTCAGAGCCCGATAACCCCTGGTGAAAGAAGAAACCAATGGACTTCTATCATCGCAGCTCAAGCTTTTGCATTTTCCCACGGTCAGAAGGAGATAAGGAGCAATTCCATTCAACTAGAAAGCTAGCAAAAAAAAAAAAAGTAAGGACAAAATGAACAAACCATATCACCATCACAACAATTCGGACACTAGCATCCTTTTCCATGTGAAATTAGTAGCCTTCAACACCATTTCACTATGTTATTAGCTAACTGGGATGAGTGAGGACATCCTCGGAGAATCTTATGAGAAGGAATTTCCACATACTCATGGAGAAAATGCTACTTTGGATCACAGGTATAAACAAATGGTTCAGAGGAGATTGTTCATCTTTCCATCTTTCCACTTTTCATCACCCCTCAAGGTGCTTCAAGATCTGAGAACAAGAAAGAAATGGCTGTGAAAGTAGAACCTCATCAATCAAGGTAATCTTCCCGTTCAACTTGAAGTTAGTTCACATTAGTTCCGACAACTCTGCAGTCAATTTCCATGCCACCTAGACAAGGTGATAAAATCAACCTAAACCTGTAATAGGCTTGTAAGTCCTGATAATCCTGCTATACATGCTCTACGACTGCTCAAACAACATAAGGAAAATTCACCACGAAACCTAATCAAAAGCTGCTACAGTTATCTCATTACACCGTAGCAAACTGGTAGAAGAGAATAACCGAGCGGATCTCTACACCTAACAGGAATCGCAAGCTAATAAATATAACAGGACAACTAAACATGCTTCGTTGAACATGCTGAAAAGCTTGAATTAGTTTCATTTTATTTCCTAAGTGTGCAGACATCAACATCCAAAATCAGACCAACAATAGCGATTCAAAACCTCGAATCACCAGAATGAGCATGCACCAATCACACCAAGAATCAACCAATGAACAAACCAGCAATCGGCGACAAGAATGGATTAATGTTAAAAGGGGTCCAATCACCTGGACTCTGAAGATATGGCAACCGGAAGCAATGAAACCTAACATGAAGATCCTTTCTCAGCTAGCAGAGCATGTGAGCATGAATCTCACTTTCGAATCAGTTGTCCCATCGTCGTCCACCAGAAGTAAGAAACAGACCACCAAATGATGCTGGACCCCTCAATCCCTTCCCCTTATCTTTGTGCTCGATTTCCACCCTCCTCCTCTTCTTACCCCATCATGCCCAGAATCTCACTCACGATGATCCAACCATAGCCCTGTCGTGAGGTAAAAAGTCCGGTAATTTCTTGAGTGACTCGCACCCATGCCTATTAAAGTACTCTAGAAATTTACTAGGGCAGTGAATTTCAACTAAGCTTTTGCAATCCGTAACAATCAACCGCTTCAGATTCTCCGACCTCGAAAGGTCTAGTACTTGAATGTGAATGCACCCAGAGATAACCACCTCTTCTAGGGATTCCAATTTTTCAAGGCCTTCTATCGCATGGAGATCATCTGGGTTTTCATCAAAGTCGTCGAGCTCATCTGGCTTTTCATCAACGCTGAGCTGGAGTGTCTAGGCTCAATGATCTCAACTTTGGCTCTCTGCATAGGCGCAACTCTCTTAGGGATTTTAAAGCTTCCAGTCCATCCAATTTCTTCAGCCCATCGCATTCCACGAGCTGTAATTTCGACAAAAATTCCAAATCGAAAAGATTTGGCAACCTTTCCAATTTGGGACATCTGCAAACGTGAAGCATTCCGTATGCAGGAGGGAAGCTCTGGGATGCTTTGAAGAGACCCGCAATCCCAAAGCCAGAGCTCTTGTAGATGCTTCAGGTGAGAGAGCGATGGTAGCTCATTGCTCCGACAGGCGAGCCGCAGGATTGATAAGCTACAAGGTGGTTTTGGGAGTGACTCAAGCTCAAGACACCAAAGTAAATCGAGGCGCTCGAGAGAAGAAAACTGATGTAAGTTTTCCGGCAAGCCAGAAATTTTTGTGCCCTAAATCAAGGGTCTTTAGAGAAGACAATCCACCTTTATCAACAAGAATTTGTCCTTCCAGCTTACAACGTCAGGCCAGAGCTCTTGAAGGCTTTGCAATTTCCCAATAGAGCTTGGT
This sequence comes from Eucalyptus erythrocorys, assembly GCA_014182555.1. Classification (NCBI taxonomy): domain Eukaryota; kingdom Viridiplantae; phylum Streptophyta; class Magnoliopsida; order Myrtales; family Myrtaceae; genus Eucalyptus; species Eucalyptus erythrocorys. The sequence continues at coordinate 6,847,873 of CM024599.1, forward strand.
AATCTTTTTATGTGGCTATGAGAAATCTTCAAAATTTTTAATTTATTCAATTCCCCAATGGATTCGGGTAATTCCTTAATACTTGTAATATGACAAGTCCAGCTCAAGCAACTCTCCCAACTTACCAATTGAAGAAGGGATCCATACTATTGATGGCCCATATCCCAAACCAATACTAAGCCTCTTCAGCTTCTTTAGAGATCCTATATGAGGGATTTCTTCTATCCCAGTGTGGCTTACAACAAGTTCCTCAAATTTTTCTAGTTCACCTAGTTGTTCGGGTAACTTCTTGAGACTCCAACAACCGGTCAAGTTCAAGGAAACGAGACACTTGACATCTCTAATGGAAGGGTCGATTTCCTCCAATTCCGTACAATAAATAGGAGTAGCATCTCTAAATTTTTAAATGCGGAGAGATTAGGGATGCTCCGTAAACAGCAATGCGAAAGATTGAGAACTTTCAACCTCTCCATCTACAAGAAACAAACATGTTTCAAGATTAGCAATTAGAAATATAATGATTTATCATCAAATGTAACAAAAGAAAAAGCCTTTTTCATATTTACCTTAATTGAACTCCATCCTCTCCAATTTTCACTAATACCGCTTCCACGATTGAAAAGCTCACCAGATAAATCAAGTACAACTAAATTCTCCAAATGAAAGTTGGTCACCTCGAAAGAGTCGCGACATCTCTCCCACTTTAGCCATCTTAATTCAGTAAGTGATCCTTCGAAATCTCCATCAAAGTCCACATCCTTCACATGAAGGAACTTCAAGTTAGGCATTTTTTTGAAGCTCTCTTGCTCCATGAACTCTCTGGAGCCCCTTCTGTCTAGACATAGTGCCTCAATATTTTTATTTTCCTCCTACAAAAGATAAAATAAAATTGAATATTGTAAATACCATCCAACCTCCTTTTGTTAGTATACTCTGCATGTTATTGTGGCCGATGCATTTTGTCTACACTTAGAGGGCAAAAGAAATATATTTGATCTTCTACAATTACATGATCATGTAATATGTCGATCTTCACTCGTATGCCCCAATTTTTGATGTTTTATGTGAAATTCCTATATGAAATCAGTCTAGTTTTCTTATAGATTTTGAAATTAAATTTTGTAACATAGGTAGTATTGAGGACTGACTAAATATGGTGTCCCTTTGACATATGTGAGAACTGTTACACATTTCAAAAACAAAAAGTACCTAATCAAACTTATGCATTTATAAAGTATGACAACTTCCCGTTCATAAAATATTTTTGGTTTTGGAATATGGCTGGATAGAAACAAGAATTTGGTCTTTTGAACTTAAGTTTTCATTCTTGGATATTCAAGCTCAAAGCTCAACAACTAATCCTTAGACGAGGGAGAAATTGTCCAATCAAATCCTAAACTACCTTTGTATGAAATTTCAATCTTGTCATTTTCGGCTATTTTTTGTAGGAAATCATTGATGTGGTGTTGTGCCATGTAGGACAGCCATAAATGATTGGATCATTAGTGATTTCTAGCGAAAATTGATTGAAAGATTACATTGGAACTTCGCGCAAAGGTTTAGGACTAAATTAGCAAAATTAATAAGTTTATGATTGAATTAATATCCATAAAATAAATTTAGGATTGCTTAGGTAATTTTCCCTAAGATGAATGAGTGCACTACTCAATTTGTCATCATTGAATTTGTCCCAATTAGTCATAAAATTTGGTTTGATCTTAAGAATTTGGTATTGTAATTTTGCATTCGCCCATTTATATAGAAATATGAGTTAATAAATAAAGGTTAGCAATTATTATCGTTTTCCTCTTTTTGCATTCTATAATTTGTTTTTTGCTCCTCTAGTTACCTCATTTGGTAAGTTAATTATCTGTTTCTTCTCCGCTAATTTCTAACAATAGATTTTTGTCTCTTCTCTTTATCCGTGCTCGCGTATAAAGGCTCAATTAATCCTTACTAAGAAAGGCTTGCTTGTTACAAAATAGGGGTGGATAATGTATTACACTAAAAGATACAAGGAAGTGAACACAATTTATTTCACCTTCACTACTCCGCCACTTACTTCCTACAATTATATAATTTCTTAATTTCGGTCTTATCTTTTTAGTTTTTGGTTGAAAATTTCCTTCTATGAACAAGTGAAAAAACATACATCAATGGTTTATTTAGTTTTTTCTGTTGTAATTTATTGTTACTTAATTTTGCACAATGTTAAATTTTGTGCTCAAAATGCCTATGACTAGAACCATGCATGGGAGAATAGCCTTATGTTGTTATAACGTATTGAAATATTGTAAGTTCTCATATTTCATATGAATGAACATGATTGATCCATCATACACATGCAGAACTTATAATTAAAACAAAAAAAACCTTAACCATGCCGCTTCCTTTATTATTAATGTATCTTGAACAATCTTCCATCATTACTTTATGTGATTTGTTAATTTAATTAAATGTGACAATAAAAGAAAAGCAAAATCTGTAATTGAAAATTAAAATTTTTTTTTTGATTTACTAGTGCTTTAACTGACAAGATAATTAAGAATTTTCTATTAATTATCTAGTAAGAGTCATCGAAATTATGCAGTGTTGTTTCAATTTATCAATTAACCTGGTTATGCATTTCTAGATTATCCAGAAAATTGATATATGTCAAGATGTTTCTCAAATTATGTAAGTGACGTTCATTGAGCAATACAATTTAGACTAAACCTTCAATTTTCTTTTTATTAGGTACATGTACTAATGCATTTACATTATCATATTGGATGTAAATTGTGAAAATGCATAATAAATCTTAGAAAACAAATTGTAAAAATTATTCATACATATAAAACCACTGCTAAGATCTTGTTACTTCAAATTGAACAAAAACTTAATTCAAATTAAATCTTTCTTTTTGTTGCCATAAAGTAGAACCTGCACACGAGCAAATTGCACATGTTCACGATTGAAAATTAAAGATAGGATGATATATTCAATTCTTGAGGAGACAATCACATATATCATACAAAAGTAACATTTCGAGAGTGAAAAAGGTGGACAATATGCGATTCATGAATTAAGCAAATGCATTTAAGTAAAAAAAAAAAAATAAGTAGGTATGTGATTTAACATGTAGTTATTTATTCTTATTTAACATTTATCAATTCATGTATTTATCCTCACATCAACGTACTTCAAAAATAAGTTGCTGAGATATTTTGGGAAGATAAAATGAAAGACAACAAAATAATGATCAAAAGTGAAGTTTTTGTTAAAGTTATAACAACTTTTAAATGTTTTAGAGTGTGATGAACCAGATATATAAGTGGCATAGAGTAAACTTTCAGACCTGTGCGATGCTCGGTCTTCAATAAGTAACATAGGAAGAAGCAGTAACAAATCTGCTAGAAAATGATGTTAATAGCCCTTTTTTTAGCCTCATAGTCAAGAGTGCAAACTTTTCATGAACAAAAGGCCAAAATTGAATGTGACTTTTACCAAGAAAATGCTAACAACATATTGAGAGTGGTCAAAGATAAAAAGAACAATAACAATAATAACTTGAGGGACTACCACTAGAGGACATGGGGAAGGCCAAAAGTAGACATAGTTGTTACCTTGCGTCCTAGAACTTTCATGGCCTCCTCATCCCATAGTCTGCTCCAATCCCAAGGCTTCTTATCCACTGGATGGGCGATAGCTCTACCTAGATCTCTTAATTGATCATGCATTGTCAACTCATTCTCCTCATCAAATTTTATTAACGAAAGTTCAAACATCCTTGCCAATCCAGATATTGGGGAAAATTCGAGATCATCCCATAGGTAGGTGGCGATTCTTTGGTCAGTTCCAACCAAAAAACATGCTATGTCTAGAAACATTTGTTGTTCCTCATATTCTAGCGCATCATAACTTATCTTCAATTTTTGTTGAACTGTCATATCAGGTGCCTTTGTCAATTTCTTCAGCATTTCTCTCCATTCTCCTTGATCTTCTTTTTCTTTGAGAGGTGAACCTATAACCTTGAGAGCCAAAGGATGCCCTCCTGTGGTGGCAACGATATCGTGAGAAAGAGTCGCAAGTTCTTTTGGAGGTGGCTTCCCTTCGAATGCATGTATGCTAAACAGAAGCAAAGAGTTTCTGTAATTCATTTCTTTAAGTTCATACAAATACGTAGACTCCAACATGGCCTTATCTAGACATTTGATGGCCATATGTGACGTAACAATTATCCTACTTCCTGACCGGAATTTACAACCTCCAATCAACATATTGAGGTGGTCTTGATGATCCACATTGTCAAGAACAAAAAGAACCTTCTTTTGTGCACAATTGGATTGGATAATATTAATTCCTCTATCAGGATCATGCACTAATAGTTATGAATTTCCAATGTATCTGAGATTAGTCGAGATTGCACATGCTCGATCCCCTTGTTTCTAATTGTTTCTTCAATATCTTTGAGAAAGCTGCGACACTGAAATTTGTCAACAAGTTTATTATAGATGCTCGTAGCTAGAGTTGTCTTACCAATGCCGCCTATCCCCAAATCCAAATAATTCGAGTGTCTGGGTGAGCAATATCCACCAATTCATAACCTCATCCACACGATCCTCAATTCCAACCAAGTTCCCAGGAAGAGGTGGTAGAAAATGATGTTGCAGCTTGCCCATTGTTACTCGTACGAGTTCTTCTACTAATTCCCTTCATCCCTGTCAAACAATACAACACATGAGAACTTAGTAATGGCTCACGAAACAAGGATTAAGGATGATAAATAGAAAATTCTTCTTCTGACAAGGATCTCTTAAAACAAGGTAAACGACGTACCCCTCGGAAAATTTCTCTGATTCGTACACTCTAAGAGTAAGTGCTTTTCTGAGCGCTTCCGGCCCTTGTTGCTTGACATCCTCCTTGAAACGATGCATACTGGATTTGAAGGCCTTTCCAAATTTCCCCCGCATGTGTTTCACATCATCGGTTTTCACCTTGTAAAGCACAGGCAAGACTATTTGTCCTCTGCTTTCCTTGCACTTCATTATATGGATGAGCTCGCAGAGGCACCATTCGCTAGCAGCATAATTTTCAGAGATGACTGGGATTGAAACCTTAGAGAGCTCGATTGCACTGAGGAGATTTGCAGCAATTTCCTGACCGAAGGGGAGGTCCTCATCATCTCTGAACACGAAGTTTGGATGGAACGGTAGGCCCACACCGAGGAGTCTATGGTAGAGGCAACTGACGAAGCCTTTGCGAGTATCGGGGCCTCTAAAGCTCAAGAATACGTAGTAATTGTTTCCAATCACGGAGGTGTACGAAGCGGATGGGTCAGAAATTGCTCCGGACGCCGACGGCACATCGATCTTCTCCACAGAGTCCGAAGAGGGAAGAAGAAGAGGCGATTCTTCAAGCTCGGACGTTTCAGTGTTTCTGTCTTTGTTGCTTCGAAATGGTCGGACTCGAAGCATCGGTTTCAGTTCAACACGCTTGCGTTGTTGCTTTGAGATGATTTCCCATTGCAGCTCTCTCTTCTCTCTCTCTCTCTCTCTCTCTGAGACTCGACTGTTGTGGATGGTTTTTGAGGTGGTGGAAGAAGGGGGTGAGTACAGCGGTTTGCTTGTCAACCAGGAAGATGGCTCCGTTCGGCTGCTAGCGTTTGTGCTGGGAAGCGTCGCTGGTAAAGAGGAAGAAGGGAAAGCAGGAGGCGAGACCCGATTATTTTATAGGCATTATAATCTCTCCGAATACTTTAAACGAGATAAAAGGAAACCGTTCTCGACTAATGTTTCGGGTCGGGTCCGGTATCATCAAACCCGACCCGACCCGACCCATTAACACCTCCAGTTTACAGGATGGAGAAATTCACCTTAGAAGAGCCTAGAAATCTGTACATTGAATTATTTACCTGAATTATTATCTTCAACAGAAACAATTATTAAAAAATCTCTTATAAAATTTAACGCACAAAAATATTGGATCTTCCAATCTAAATCAATGCAAAATCATAAAAATTTGATTGAGGAACAGTAAATAACACCAAAAATTTATCTAGTTTGAGCCAATATTACATAATTCATTATAATCGAAAATTAGAGTTATAATCGCTCACATGTTCGCTCGAATGTTAAACCACATCTAATTCAAAGTGTTTATAAATAAATTAACTCAATTCTATGTAAAATTCATGATATAAGATTGAACTCTTCCTATAGAGATGGATGAAGTAGATGGCTCAGAATCACTTCGTTCTGGCGAGGTTGAGGATCTAGAGGCACCAGTATCCTCGGGTTGTCCGCAAGGGATGGTCCTCTTCTTCTTTTTACCAATGTAGTACCCAGCCACAAGGATAAGAACGGGCGTGAAATAATGCCAGAAAAGTGTGAAATAATGCCAGAAAAGTCTCATTTTGCTCTTTCAAGGTGGGCGAAAGTACTGTAGTTTTCTTGGCACCAGAAAGATTACTCGACTAATGCAGATAAGATGGAGCAGAAATGGCTACTGGACTATCTCTGCGCCACATTTATAGCGTCGCTGGTAAATAGGTGGAAGGAAAGCAAGAGGCAAGGCATTATTACTCGACTATTAAGTATATTTTAATCTCTCAAGGCACGTTGGTCGTTTCATGTATTTCATGTGTTCACACTTGGAATCTGGAGATGCCTTCGTATTGACTCAAAACAAACTACTCTCGTTGCAGTCTTGTGGTCCAAACTCCTCCTCATCCTCGACGGTGGTTTCTTGGCAAATAATCCGATGGATGATCATTCCAATCGCTGCTCCAAGCGCGCCTTTCCTTACCACTTCTTGGAGACTTCCTCTTACGCGTGCTTAGTCATGGCCTTCTAGGCATTATCTGGTGGTGGTTCCATCTCAACGCTGAATGGAATTAAGACAAGCTGATTTTCTTACCATTCATGACAGCCGTTCAGTTTGTCCGTTCCACGCCATCGGAACATCGGGTTTATTCTATTGTCATTTTTTACCACAGCATTAGTACTGTATCGAAAAGCAAATAAAAGAACTTAATGGTGATATTGGCACTACAATCATCTTAACATTGGAGTGGCCTGTAAATTGATGCTATGCACAGGAAAAGTCTAGTGAAATAGATTATAGGAAATAATCATTTGAGAAGCATACTGATCGTCATTAAAATAACTAATTGTTCTACAAAATTTTTATTTTTAATAAAGTGGGAAAATAAAAGTAACTTTTTTTTTTTTTAAAGAAAGTTAGGGTAGATGTCATTTAAGTGCCACATATAAGCCATCCATTGATATTGCTTAGGAGCACCGCTTTTATATTCATCTAATAAGACATTCATTGTACATAATTTAGAATCGATACATGAAACATATTTGATTTTATAAACCCAAACTAAGCTCTAATAAGTTATGCTTTCTTTTTTATGCTTAAGCACATCAACAATTTCCTTTTACTAACCCGTGAACTTTAAGAAAGGACATAAATTATAAATTTAATTATGGGACATTCATGTTGTGACTTCTTTTCTTTTAACTTTTGCTATCATGTTCTTAGCGCTATTAGTTTTGCAATTTTTTAAATTAGGCAACTTATTATAAAGATAACAGTTTAATTATTGGGTCTCATTTTTCGCTTGTTGATAAAAAGAATCTCCGATGAAGACAACTTATTTATAGAAATTTGCTACATATTGAAAGTGCTTTGCAACATCACTTTTACATTTATCTTATAAGATACATAGATAGATAAATATATATTTTAGTTATGAAATATTTTCAATTCATAGCTCTAAGAAAATATAATTTCTTCTTCTTGTTTTTTCTGGTGCAAGCACAGCAACAATTTGCTTTTGACTAAATATGAACTTTAGCGAGTGACAAAAGATAATTTCTCATCCGTCCCAATCGCTCTTTCTTTTCGAGTCGTCAAGGCCATCATGCCCCTCTTCTCTTTTCAGAGTCAATGGAAGACGCGTTGTTGCCAGTCTAAAAGAAAAAGGAAAAAGCCTCAAGCACCGACACAATTAGTACGTTCCCAGGAGCATCCGCGTGAGGTATTTGTCCTCTAATTGAGCCGTGCAGAGGGGGCATAATTAGATCTAGGAATCAACGTCCATAGGCTACCATGTAGCAAAGTCTTCCAGTAGGAAACTATTTAGGGGACATGCAATAAATGTTTTCACAACAAAATGAAGGATGAGGAGCTCTTGACGTGTACGTGAAGCTAAGGTTCATATGGTTTAGGATTTTGTGTTTCAAAATTTTTCGGCTTCAATTTTTGTGGCTGAACGTTTGAGTCAGTCTTCCTCTCTCCCGTGCGGAGTTTGAATTCATTCTCACCCTTTTTATCACCCTAGTAATTTGTTAGATGTCGCTCCATATCTAGTCTCTTTAGCTCGAATGACGAATTGAAAAATTTTAATTTTCGCATATATGTTCCAAAATTCTTCTCTTTATTTGATATATAATTTGATTCATTCTTGTCTCATTCCCTATCTTATAAATCTGTCAATATCACTTTTGTGTAGATCCCTCGATGCCAGTGATCACTTGTCTTCGGACTGGATCATTACATTATTTTTTTAATTGTTAATGATTTACTCATAATGATAAGATGTTATTTTGTTGCATTGTGCCATATTTCACGTCATTTCTTGCATCACATAGTTACAAATTTATCTTCGTGACTCCTTATTGGTCTCTTTGGCATTGTAGAAATCATATTTATAAAATGAATAGTACATCTCCTTCCAGATCCCTCTTTTACAAATTTATCTAATAAGATAGATATATATATACACTGTATTTATTTTAGACCTATTTATGAAATATTTTCATTTTATAAGATTAATTCATGGCTTTAAGAAAAATATATTTTTTTTTGCCAGCACATCAACAATTTGCTTTTGACTGACTATGAACACTAGTAAATGACAAAAGATATTAAATTTATCAGCCGTCACAATCACTCTTTCTATTTGAGTCTCAAGGCCATCGTGACCCTCTTCCTTTTAGAGACGATGGAAAACGCCTTGTCCAAAAGGAAAAGGAAAAAGCCTAAAGCACCGACACAATTATAAGCTCCCAGGACCACTCGCATGAGATATTTGTCCTCTAATTGAGCCGTGCAGCGGGGGCATATAATCAGATCTAGCAATCAACGTCCATAGGCTACTATGCGACAAATAGGAAGTCTGCCAGTAGGGAACTATTTGGGACAATAAAAGTTTTCACTAGAAAATGAAGGATGAGGAGCTCTTGACGTGTACGTTAAGCTAAGGTTCGTATAGTTTAGGATTTTGCCCTTCAAAATTTGCGGGCTTCAATCTTTGTGGCTGAACGTTTGAATCACTCTTCCTCTCTCCCGTGCGTAATTGATTAATTCTCACCCTTTTTATCATCCTAGAAATTTGTTGGAAGTCCCTCCTATAAATTTATTAGAATTTGCTCTTTATCCAGTCTTTTTAGCCCGAATCACTAGCTGAAAAATTTCAATTTTCTATATATATATATATATATTTATAAAAAATTATTCTTTTTATTCAATATATAGTTCGATTCATTCTTACCCCATTTGCTATCTTATAAGTTTTTCAAGAGTCGCTTCTTGTGAAGATCCTCTCATCTCAGTGATCACTCATCTTTGTCGGATCAAATCATTACATTTTTTTATTTGATTGGTGGTGGTTTACTTATAATGATGAGATGTTATTTTGTTGCATTGTGCCACATCTCACGTCATTTCTTGCATCACATAGCTACAAATTTATCTTCGTGACTCATTATTGGTCTCCTTGGCATTGTAGAAATCATATTTACAAAATGAATAGTGCATCTCCTTCCAAGTGCCCTCTTTTCCATCCCCCTTCTTCTCTCCTTCCTTTTTCTTTAATTTACTTTTGTTATTTTTCCTTTTCATTCCTACCGAAAGAACCTACTGCTCCTTTCGGGCATGACCACGGAGAGAGAGAGAGAGAGAAGAAATTAACGAGGTTGTGTTTGGGTGTGAAAGCACAACTGGCTAGAAGAAATTTTTTTTGAAAAAGAGAGGAAAGTAAAAAGAAGAAGGGAAGGATATAAGATGAGATGTGACTGGATTCGTTTAACTTGAAGTCCGTAAGAGGATGGGGGCCCCGGGGGTTGGAGATGGCCACACATTACACCCAACGAGTCAAGCTGTTGTATCTCAATTAGATTTTAATGAAGAACAACCAGAACCCCTCATTCACTTTTTCTAAGCGATGCATTACAATATGTAATTACGCCCTACACTACATCAGTCGTGGGATAGGTTTTTCTATCGTAGTTTATTGCAAACGGAAGAATCAATCTTTCTATCTCATGAATCAGGGACCTTTGTCACTTTTCTCGTATATTCGTACCACTCTTCTTTTGGCCCAATTCCCCAAAAAAAAAAGAAAATATTCCTAAATTTTAGATCTAGCCCCATACCTATCCCACACTAATTTTTTTATCCTAGAACTGTTTATTTCAAGATAATTTCCCATGCCGTCTTGTCAATGTCTATTTATTATCGATGTGGAAATGCTACATAAGTTGGGATTAGACTACGAAGTAAATTTAAGGATAAATTAAAAGTTGGTGATATTTTTGGTACAAATGGAGGGTGAAACCTCAAATTGATATATTCCATCGATTGTCACATGTCATATAACTCAATAATTTAATAATAAAATTTAACGGAAACAATTGGAGATTAAATTTGTCACATTTATATTAATTTAAGGTTTTTTTGTGATAAAAAATTAGTTTTGAGTAAATTTGTCATATATATATATCAATTTGTTTAGACAAAACAAAATTCGGGATAAATTTAGAACTGAACTTAATGTTTTAGATTTTTTCTTAAGCAAAAGAAAAATGCAAGGCATATTTGGGAGTGAATCTAAAATTTGGAATTTTTTTTTTAAGATAAAAAAAGTTCGGAATAGATTTTTGGAGTAAATTGAGAGTAGACCTAAAGTTTAGGATTTTTTCTGAAATAAAAGAAAAGTTTCAGGCAGATTTAGGAATGGGCTTAAAATTTAAATTTTTTAAATAAAAAAATTCGAGATAAATTTGAAATTAAACTTAAAATTTGATTTTTTTTTTTTTTTTTTGGGAATTGACCCCCTTCTTTCCGCGTCCGCAAAGCCACAAACCTCTTCTTAAACAATAAACACGCTCGTGTCCTCCAACTATTCAAAAGCCAAAAAGGAAAAGCGCTCACGTCAATCAGTACCTTCGTCGAATCGTCAGCCAAAAGATTTGTCCAAGAACCCTTTATTCTCCCCTATTCAAGTTCTATGCCGCATGCGCAGAATTTGACAAGGGATACAGTAATTCTTGTCTCCAACGAAAAAAATCGTCAAAATCAACGACTACTTGTCGAGGCTACTGTGGAGGAAATGGCAAAGTTAAATAGTAGGTAAGGAGCTATCGAAGTCATCCATGAAAGCTCAGGTTCTTTCAAAGTTGGGGGGCTTCAAATTGAGGTGAAAAGGAAAGAGCTGGCGGGAAGGAAATGAAAAAGAGTTCGCTTTCCTCCAACTGTTTTTGCGTTTCATGTGAGAAAAACAATTGTAATAATAAGTGTAAGTTTTCATCAATCATAAATTGGGCATGATAATTGGGTGATTTCTTTTTTATTTGTGTGTTATATTTATATCATATCAGTATGTTCTAAATTACTAATTATAATTTTTTTCATATTACCATCGTCATGCTTCTGTGCCTAATAATAATTATGAATGATACCTATTTTTAGAACGAATTCCATTCCAAGTTCACTTTAACATAATTTTCCAATGAAACCATAAATGGCCTCATTATTTTAATTAAAAATTTGAAGACATGGCATAATTTTTGCGATGCACATAGCTCAAAATTGGATACTTGCACTGGTCACCTGATTCGGAATAGTACCAAACCACATGGGGGGCATGAAATGACGTTTTCTTTGGCCAAAATAGAGACCAGAAAAGGCACAGTAGAGAATCTTACCTACAGAGCTTTGTATCTTGACTGCAGTTCTTGTGGTCCTTACTCCTCACTCCTCGCCCTCGACGTCTGCGCCCTGCTAGCCTTAGCTACCACCCCCATTATGAAAAAAAAAAAGAAAAAGAAAATGAAAGAAAAGAACATATTAGCTATATTGCCACTTTAATTATATTACCGTGATCAAAAGAGTTACTTATTCAAGAAATATACTTTATCCTCATTAGAATAAGAGATTTCCGCAATATTGAAAGTAATTATATACCCCTTGAATTCAAGCCAAAAAATATTTAGTTCGATTAAAGGGGAAAAATAAAAGGAAAATCGTTCAAAAACAAGTTAAGATAGACATCCTTCATGAAAAGTGTAGTTTATCAATTACCCATTGAAAGTAAGTATTCCGAAGAATCACTTTTACATTTATCTAATAAGATATATCCACTGTATCTATTTTAGATCTATATATGAAACATATTTTATTTTATAAGCTTAATTCATATCTTTGAGAAATTACTCTCTCTCTCTCCCCCTTTTTTGCGAGCACATCAACAAAATTTACTTTTAATTAACTTACGAAGTTCGGCAAATGACAAAAGATAATAAACATAACTATTGAACACTCATGTTCGTACTTACTTTTCTTTGATTTTTGGCCCAAATGACATTATCATTATCGGTTTTGAGAGGACAACCACCCTCGCATTATTAGAAAGTATTCACCAATTATTTTCTCAACCAGCCCCACCATTCTTCTTTCTAAGTTTCAAAGGCCATCATGACCCTCTTCCTTTTCGTTGTCCATGTGAAACGCACCGGTTACCGGTCCAAAAGAAAAAGCAAAGAACTTGAAAGCACCGACGCAATCAGTACGTTTCCAGGAATGTCCACGCGAAGTTTCGTCCACAAAGTCTTATTTCCTCTCCATTGAACTTCCGTGCAACAGGGGCATCATTGGATCGACAAATCAATGTCTATTGTAAGTCTAACGGTAGGGAACTATTTGGGAGAATATAGCTCTTGAAATTGCACGTGAAGCTAAAGCTCAGGCTCCCAAAGTTGAGGATTTTGTCTTTCTAAATTGTGGGCTTCAATGAATTTTTTGTCCAGGAAATTTTGGCTACACCTTTCCCCATGGAGCTGTAAGTGTAGTGACAACCTTCAAGCAGTAGATTAACTACTACTGAGCATGAGAAAAAATTATTATCAGAAATGATATGATGCCTCAATTGCTTAAATATGGCAAGTAGTGCAGGCTTCTATTCGGGATCGAGACACTGCAAAGGCCTCCACGATTGCTGCATGAAGCGAAACGCCCCCTTTTCTCCATCCTTTTCCTTTAATTAATTTTCCTTAAATATCCTTTTCTTTCCTACCAAAAGAACCTCTTATTCATTTCAAGATCGAAAGAGAGAGAGAGAGAGAGAGTAAGTGATTGTATATTTTCTTGAAGAAATAAAAAGGTTGTGTTTGGGTACCAAAGAACTACCACAAGAAGAAAATTGAAAAAAAAAAAAAGATAAGTAAAATAAGAAAGAATGGAAGGATATAAAGATGAGGTGTGAATGGGAAGGATGCAATTAACTTCACATCCGGAAGGGGACGTGCGGTGGGACCAGCCACTACTTAAAAGTCAAAAGTGATAATTTATCTCAATTAGATTTGAATGAAGAAGGATCGGAATCTCTTCATTCAAAATTACAAGCAGTGCATCGAGACATGTAATGATACCCTATACTACATCAGTCGATGGCCTTTTCTATCATTGTATTTGGCAAATGAAAAAGTCGGGCTTTCTATCTCACGAATCGAGAACCTTTGTCGTTTTACTCATCCGTCCTCTTCTTTCCAAGTCTGCAAAGCCACAAACCTTTTCTTTTTGGTGTCAATGCGAAACAGGCAGGTTGCCTCCAGCTGTTCAAAAGTGAAAAAAAAAAAAAAAAATGAAAAAGAGGCTTAAATAGCCCCCATCAATCAATACACTCTCCTAATCAGTACGTTCCATTTATTCGCTGTTATTCAAGTTTTGTGCAGAAACACGTAGAAATTGCCAAGGGATGCCGTAATTCTTGTCTCCGAAAAATACTACCAGAAATCAGCGTTTCTTATCGAGGCTATTGTATAGGAAATAGTAAGGGTTAATAGCGGGGAACTATGGGGGAGACGTCCACTAGATAGATGCTTTCGCAAGAATGTGAAGATGAGGAGCTATCGCAGTCATCCGTGGAAGCTCAAGTTCTTTCAAAGTTTGCGGGCTCCAAACTGAGGAGCAAAGGAAAGGGTTAGCTCATCCATGCGGGAAAAAAACATAGGAGTTCGCTCTAAGTGTTTTTGCGGTGCATGTGAGAAAAATAATTGTAATAGTAAGCATAAGCTCCCACTAATCATAAATTATGTGTGTGACAATTGTGTGACAATTTTTTTTTTTTTTTTTGTGTGTGTGCATAGTATTCATAATGTGTTTTCAGTCAAGTATGTCCCGATATGAATTGTTAATTATAATTTTCTTGTATTGTCACTACAGTGCTTCTGTACTCAATAACAATGAATGACAAAAGATATCTAGTTTCAGAACGAATATCTTTACAAGGTTACCTCCAAATGACTTTTCAACTGAACCATTAATGACCTCTATTTTTTTTAATTAAAAATTTGAAGATATGCCATAATTTTTTGCAATGCTCATAGCTTAAAGATAGGCAAGGGGGAACAAGACAATTATGGGTAAGTAGGATCACATGCATCATATCAAATGCCACGGACATCATACTCATGAATTTTTTTGTATTCTAAACCAATTATTGTATCGAAAGAATCATCCACTTAATCTTAAATTTTTTATATGAATGTCACTTTCATTTTAAAATTTATAATTTAGTCAATTTAATTCTAAACCTTTATGCGATATTTCAATAATTTTTGTGATCAATTTTTGATGGAAATCACTGGACAATCCAAGATAACTAAGTCGCCACATTAACAATTCTCGATAAAAATTCGCCACAAAAGTTACATTGATATTTCACATAAAAGTTTATATGATTAAGTTGATAAAATTGTTATATTCTACCGAGATTATTTTCGGAAGTAACGCGTGATGCAATAGTAGCAATATGGCACTACTGTTGAAATTATTGGAAGCTTTCGTGAGATTTGCTTTTTGGAGTCATTGTGAAAATGTGGAATGCATTCATACGGATGGCCCGACGCGCTCTGTCCATGAAAGCTCGGTCTATGGCTGGCATGGATGGAGTACAAACACGAGTTGGAAAAGCAATGAAAGCAAAGAATTATTGGGGATAATGACAAGGGGGGATCCACTTTGCTTTGTCCACATCATGGCCTGACCATCATACGCGTTTTGCAGACCATCTCTTGAGATCTTTCCCCTGATTGGGGTCAAGGAATGTGAACCTTCAAGAAACCTATCTACGCGGTGATTGTTTGGGGGGCTTGTGTGTGAAATTGTTGGAAGCTTTCGTGAGATTTGCTTTTTGGAGTCATTGTGAAAATGTGGAATGCATTCATACGGATGGCCCGACGCGCACTGTCCATGAAAGCTTGGTCTATGGCTGGCATGGATGGAGTACAAACACGAGTTGGAAAAGCAATGAAAGCAAAGAATTATTGGGGATAATGACAAGGGGGGATCCACTTTGCTTTGTCCACGTCATGGCCTGACCATCATACGCGTTTTGGGGACCATCTCTCGAGATCTTTCCCCCGACTGGGGTCAAGAAATGTGAACCTTCAAAAAACCTATCTACACGGTGATTGTTTTGTGTGCACTACCTTGGTCTAGTGCCTCGACTTGAACTTCACGTACATTTTGGGCCTCAACTGCTATATTCTGACGCTTGAATGAATATAACATAAAATTATAACATGATTTTTCCCTACAGAATGAATTTGATCGATATTCTGCACTTGGTCAAGTTTGACATGTAAATTTGTTTAAGGAATCCAAGATGGCCGGGGAATCTTGTGAAGAAAATATAGCAATTGACAAAAAAACATACTAATGATTTACCATGAAAATAATTATTAAGGGACTGAGATAGCTGAACCTAAGAAATTTGCCGAAGAGAACATATGGGTTAGTTGAAGCAATTGTTCTTCCAATTAAGCATCCTCATGGATAATATGAAATGGAAAGAGTTTGCTTAAGGGAATAAATAGAATCAAATATATTTTAAGCAGAGGAAGCGAATGATTCTTCAAAATAAGTGCTTCGAGAAAATTATAACTCAGATTTGGTCATTATAGCACTTATCTATGACTACTAATACTTTGCCAGTATCATCGAAATCTCAAATTTCATCAATCAAGTGCTAATGCCACGCTATATGCAATTTAGAATGACAAAAAAAAAAAAAAAAAAAGAGAGAGAGAAGAAAAGGAAACCACACACCTACACACAATTTCGAGTAGCAAAATTTTCCTTTTAGCAATGCGTAAAATTTACTCAATATCTCTCTTTTAGCAATACGTAAAATTTTTATATATTTCAAATCCCGAATGAATTTGAGTGTTTCCTAAATGCTTGTGCATAACAGGTTAAGTCTACATTTGGGATTTGCATTGGGAATGGGTTTTGGACACCCAAAACCCTTTGGCCAATATTTGGGTATTTGGAAAAAAATTTACAAACTCCATTAGAGGAAAGTGGGCCTTCTGAAGACTAAAAGCCCAAGATTGATCTTAGGGTGCTTTGGGCTTTTTGACCTTCTCGACATGCAAATTCGGGTAGGCTAGTGTAAAATCTTCTTCCAAAATTATTCTCAACTAAATTTTTATTTTTTGATTTTGCACTTGTTATTTGACTATGCATCTTCTCCATTAAGGGGCAACTAGCGGGGTTGCCCAGGGCTACGCTACTGGAGGGGGGAGGGACTGGCTAGAGAGAGGTCAATGGCAACCATCATCGGGGGGTCATGTCGGGTGACCCCTCATGCAATCTGGCTGCGCGACCCCTTGTTCTATCTGGCCACGTGACCCCTCGCAAGGTTCATCCTCACTTGAGGTCATGCGACCCTCGCCGAGATTGCGTGGCCTCGATGAAGGCTGCCTTCATCGTGGTTTGTGCGACCTCGCGTGACCCTCATTGAGGGTTGCCTGACCACACGCAGCCCTCGACGAGACTGCGTGACCTCAGGCGAGGGTCTTGCCTAGGTCCCGAGGGTCACTTGGCCCTAGGTAGCCCTCATCGGTGGTCTCTGAGGGCCGCTTGAGGCCCAACAAACTCAGTTGATGGTTGTCGGCGATCCGCTATCCTTCACTGGCCAGCTTTTTTTCTTTTTTTAAATGATAAAGGTTCTTTATAAATATAATTTGTCAAATACTATTTCGCTTAAAAATATTTCGTAATAGGTTTTTAGATTAAAATTTATCATACTCAATTTGTGTTTTGAAAGATCCTTTTAATTTAAAGTTTTTTTATATTTTTTTAAATATATATTTTTTAAAATCTAATCAAGTGCGCCCTAAATATAATCAATTATACCAAACTTTCCAATTGAATAGAAGATAAGATAGAGACGTCACCATAATACCACGGAAAAGCATTCATCAATTATTTATCTTCTGTCGCAATTGCTCTTCCTTTCCGAGTCTCCAAGGCCATCATGGACCTCTACTTTTTAGGGTCAACGTGAAAAAGCCCTGGTTGCCGGTCCAAAGAAAAATGGGGCAGCTTACACAATTTGTACGTTCTTAGAAACGTCTGCGTCAAGTTTTTGTCCTCTAATTGAACCATGCGGCGGGGCATCATTGGATCTGTGGGCTTACGTGTAGCGAATAGTAAGCCTAATGGTAGGGAACTATTTGCTAGACATACGATAAATGCTTTCATAAGAAAATATAAGATGAGGAGATTTTGGCGATGCTAAGTAGGGGTGAACATGATCCGAATTAGATCAGTCCACTTCCTGACCCTATAATTAATTTTAGGATTAATTTGTACAGTGTTAATATTTAATTTTTGAGACCGAGGATCGACCTTATTGAGTTTAAGACCAAGAACGGACTCACCTAGTGAATTCGTCCGGTTCCAAGATCAATCCGGGATCAACCGGTAATTTATTTATTTCATTTTTAGTACACTCTGAAAAGGCAACTAAGGACCGAATTGACCAAATGGGTTTGGTTTGATTCCATGGTCAACCGAGACCAACCGATAATTTTTTATATCATTTTTTTATATTCACTGAAAAGGCAATCGAGAACCGGACTGATCTAATGGGCTCAGTGATGAGCGAGGTCAACTAAGAGAGGTGAGCGATGAGTGTCGAGTGGGGTGAGCGTCGAGCATCGAGCAAGGAGCAACAAGCCAGGCGAGCATCGAGCGGCGAACAACACAAGTGATCCAAAGCAAGTGAGGCAAGTGTTGAGTGGCGAGCGGAGAAATTGTTTCTTTCGATTTTGGCAAATTGAAGATTAAGATAACAAATAAAATGGAAGAAAATAAGTACTAAAAGAGGATGTTGTGAGGAGCTATTTATGTTCTTTTGAATGCCGAGAGGACTTCTTACAAAAAACATTTTCATTCTTTGTAAATTATGGCTGTTGACGCCGTAAAAATCATTAAAGATCTATGTTATTAAAAAATAGTGTAAAATTACTCAAACTTCTTACTAAGGATCTATTTAATGTTATTGACACCGTTTATTTTAGGGTTTTCTTTATATAAAATATTATAAATAATATATTAGATATTTAATATATATAGAATCAAGGTTGATCCGGGTTGGACCGGCCCTAAACTCCTAGGATCGATAATCAATCCGCACAGTGCTAGTCTAGGAATCCCATGATCAAGGACCGATCCTGGTCCTGGTCTCCCTAAGAACCAGACCAGGATCAACAGGGTTGGGCCGGTTCAGGGTTAATCCAAGATTGACCCTAGACCGATGCTCACCCCTAACGTTGAGGTTCATAAAGTTTAGGATTTTGCCTTTCAAAATTTGTGGGCTTCAATCTTCGTGGCTAAACATGTAAATCTTTCGTTCAGGAATTTTGGCTACACATTTCAAAAAATTTCATTCCAAAAGCTAACGTTCCTAAAGCAGTAGATTGGTGCTTATAAATAGGGCATTAGAAAGCTTCAGCATGCAAAGCTTCGCTAATGAAAAGAAAAAAAGAGTTGGCTCGTGCATCTGTAAGGGAAAGAAATGTTCTTGCTTCTCTGCCTTGACTTTTGGCCCGACTGTTCCATGCTATATTGGTCTTTGTGATTTTTTGATGATAAATAGTTTTAATTATGGGACTTCATGTTCCATTCATTTATAAATTTTCTTGTGCCAATTTACAATTTTTGAAAGGAGGCGAGCAACACAAGAGATACCATAATTCTTGTCTTCGACAAAAACAATTATCAGAAATCAACGTCTACTTGTTGAGCCTGATGTGTAGGAAATAGCAAGGGCAATAATGGGAGGGAGCCTGAAGTCATCCATGAAAGCCCAGGCTCTTTCAAAGTTTACAAGCTCCAAATTAAGAAGAAAAAGAAAGAGCTGGCTCATCAGCGTGCGAAAGAAATAAAAAAGAGCATACTAGCTGAAATGGGGTCATAGAAATGCTAAGGAAGCGCAATGGAATGAGCACATGCTGCTCTCTCTTTATGATGAGCATATAGTGAATGATATTCTAACTATCCCACCCTTAACAACACCAACGGAAGACAAGCTAGTCTGGACACGCAACCAAGCAGGAGGCTATACTGTTAAAAGTGGCTACAACTGACTCCAGGACATTGAGACTAAGCATGAAGCAAATCAGCCTCGTCGTCCTACCAAACTCCCGAAGTCCTCTGGACTAAGGCATGGAATCTGAAGACTCAACCCAAAGTAAGGGTATTCACGTGAAGTGTGTGCCAAAATGCCCTACCCACGAGAGAACCAATTCAAGAAAGAAGACTGTACCTTATTCAACATGCTCATGAACCTAAAACCGTTAAACATCTGTTCCTTCTCAAACTGATCGCTGTCACTTTTTGTCACATTTGAACATAAAGATATTCCTTTATTTTCCAGCATCACTTACCAGATCCTGCAACGGCAGTGGCGTCTATCATGGCTATGCATATGAATCTCTTGAAATAGAATGGCCGAGAATCAGAGAATAGAAACAACCCAGGAGACTTAAGCATAAGATGGAAACCACTGAGTCCCCAGGCTAAACATCGACGAAACTTTCCACGAAGGATCTTCCGAAGGATCCATGGTGTGCCTCTACCGTGATTTTGAGGGGAAACTAATTGATGGGTCTGCGAGAAACTTATTGACGCCCCATTTCATATAATTGGGCCCGTATTAAATGAATGAAAATCTTGCTTATGAACAAAAAGAAAATTATTAACAGTATGTCTAACTATAGTGCTACACTTGCACAATATGAGAAAAAGTCGGTTCCTAACTTATCTATTGGAAAGTTGGTAAAATCATTTTAAGGTTTGTAAAATTTGATGAGGCACCGTGCGACCCATCTCAACGCCTCCAATGATCCAGGGATGACTATACCTGTGAAGCATTGTGTCAACTTCCACGACCAGCGTGTCCTTACCTCAAACTATTCAAAGACAAAAGTACAATGCATATGTAATGCTGATGAAATTGGCAATACAACTCGACAATGAATAGCGTGACCTGCTTTATTTTACCTTTGATGGGAATCTTGAATCATTTTGACTTCGTGGCCAAAGTGATCGAGTGATCAGAGCGCCCACCCACCGCCCCCCGGCCCCGTTTCCATGGACCGATTTTTCTCTGCTGTAGGAGCGCCATGAACATATAAAATTCCAATAAGTTGAATCCCTGAACATCTTAAACTCTGGAGCTCTGTGATCTCTACAAGTTCATGCGAAATTGACCCCCATCATTCCATTCAATCTTAGAAATTCGACAGATGTGCAGGCCTTGCAGTGGAATCCCTCATTTTTACCTTCTACTAACACATTTGACTTTCTCCAGCCCCTGAACATCACGAAGCTTCCGACACCTATCAATGTCCCAAAAAACCAGGTTATCAAAGCAAAAGAGGTCTAACGTTTCAATGGATTTGCACCCTCGATATCCAATCTTTCCAAGTTTTTCAACCATTTAATCTCGATTAGATTGTAACAATCGTGAGCCATCAATAGCTTCGGTTGTGTTAACTGTTAAAGATTTGGTCTTATGAGGGACTGGCAGCGATAGATTGTCAGCTCTTCCAAGTTTTTCAATTTGTCAAGGCCTTGAAATAGATCATCAGTCACTAGTGAAGCATCTAACTATAGATATCCGAACAAACCAGCATCTGGATAAGTCCATCCCCAATCCCAAGCATTTCAAAGACTCTAGATGTTCAAGATGGTCTAGGTTGGACAACTTGTTGCATTCACTTATATATAGCCTTTTTAAGGATTTTAATCCTTCCAGACCCTTCATCTTTGTCAACTCCTGGAACACTTCAACTCATAATTCTGACAAGAGTTCCAAACTCGACAAATTTAGCAACTCTTTCAACTTATAATACTTGGAGATATAGAGCTTCAATATTCCTGAGGGAAGCTCTGGCATAGATTCTAGCAATTTGCAATCAGGAAAACCGAGCTGCTTTAGATGGATTAGGTCAGAAAGTTGTGGCAATATGTGAAGATGATAGGTGATTACTAGATCTCTTATATTGGTAGGAAGCTTTAGTAGCGACGAATCATGCTATAGTCCTTTTAATCAAGTTCTTTGAGACAAGAAAGCTTTGCAATTGCTTCGGGGAAGTAGAATGCACATGTAACTTAATTGAAGGATCTCTAATGAAGACAACCCATTTATAGAAACTTCCCCTCCCAGACTCCGGCATGATGAGGCAATTAACACTTCAAGTTTGTCTAACTTGGTAATAGTACTGGGTAAACTACTCAATTTCTTACAGCAAGAAATATTCAAAATTTTCAAGTTTTCCAAATCCCCAATGGCATAATGTGCTCATGAGGAATCTCCATCTTTCCAGAGTAGTCTTGACATCAAAATTCTCACAAAGCAATTACATCGTCCAGCTTTGAGTTCATCTTGGTGACAAAACAAATAGTCCATTGTACAGTCACTTCATTCATATCTCACATCAGAATCACCCGCACTCATGGTTCTCTTTAGTTTAAATGTCCCGTATCAAAATGTCATTCCTTATTTTATCCTAGTTAGCATGATATAGTATATCTTGCTATGTCGAAGGTCCAAAATAGGCATCAACACCTTGCATGGCGTAAAAAATCTAATGCTTGAATGAAGATAACATAAAATCATAAGATAATTTTTCTGATAGGATGAATTTGATTGACATTTCAACCCTTGGTCAAATTTGACATGTAAATTTGAGCTAGGAATCCAAAATGGCTCGGGAATCTTGTGAAGATATATAGCACTATATCAAAAACATGCTAATAATATAACACGAAAAGAATCATTAAGGGACTAAGATAATTGAAGATTAAGGGATTTCCTAAAGAGTACACATTTGAAGCAATTGTTCTTTAAGTTGAGGATCCTCATCGATAATATGAAATAGAAAGACTTTGCATAAGGGAGTCAACAGAACCAAATAGATTTAAAAGAATGAAGCAAATCATTCTTCAAAAGTATTATTTTGAGACAATTATAAATCAGATTTGCCTGTGATAGTTGCCACGAACCATCTTTTCCATCCAAAGGCGAAAAGACATGAGTTTATATAAATAAGATTTTCCTGTGATAGTTGCCACGAACTAACTTTTCCATTCAAAGGGGAAAAGACATAAGTTTAAGGGTATTGCCTAAAAGGCAGGTCTACAACCCTTTATTAAGCGTGGGCTCTCCCAAGCTCATACTTCGTGTGACATTGTGATGTTCAATTTTAGGTTCAATGGAAGCTACAAGAATCTTCTAATGAGAAGCCATCACTAGGCTACTGAGGATGGCTAGAAACTAGGCATGGGAATACACCACACTGCCTTGTAATTAGAGAATCCAAGGTGTGGGACTTAATTACACTAATTAAAATAACTAGTGCCTTTTTCAGTATCTAATCTTGTTCAATTTAAAAAGATGTCTTTCAGGCAATGTGGATTGATTTTAAGTTTATCTACTAACATGTGAAGTGATCATACAGATAAACAATTATTAAAATAGCAATCATTGACTAAGGAACATTAAACAAATTGCAAAGAAAAACAAGAATTTAACGCTAAGAGATAAGAAAAATCCCATTCCCTACTAACTTAAAGGGAAACATCAATCAAAGTATTGAAAGTGCGCAATCAAGGGATAGCAATCTAGGCGTTTGTCTCTAAGCACACTCAAATCCCATGGTAAAATCGTAAATGCTTGTTCGATTTTGAGTATAAATTTTTTATTATCAAGGATTTTCACACATTTTGAGAGAAAACTACTCAAATGTTTTTTAGAAGAAAATAGAGATTTTCGGAATTTTTAATTTTTAAAATATTTTTTGTAGAAAAATATTTTCCCGAAAATAGTGTCTTCGGGTTGGGCCATGGACACAAAATTGGGTTCTCAACCCCAAACAAACCAATTAAATTTAAACCCAGACCAAACTGACATATAAGCCCGGCCTCATTTAGCCTAAACCAAGCCCAATTCATAGCAAGCCCACTTAAGCCCGCGTTATCCTCCCTCACCCCTTTCTCTCTTATTTTTCAGCCCAAACATGACCGAAGCTCACCATGCCGGAACATCAACCACGGGATCCCTTCACATCACACCAAAGCATCAGAGGAGCACACGAAATTTGAGAGAAAGTTTAATCACAGCGAATGAATCAATATACGCCCATCGCCAGACCGACTGCCCATCAATTTTCGCCTCTAACGCCAGCCGATCAACGCCCATACACCCATAGCAAATCAGCAACCAACGTCCCATGTCCCGGTCGGCCTCCACCTCGACTCACCGCTGGAAAAGCAAATCTACTCCCGACGGCTGCTGTCGCTCCAGCCAGTCATGGCATTCCACGGAAAAGACACAATACGCACAAAGAAAAGACAAATCAAGCAACGAATCAAAGAAAAACTGTAAGCCGCGTCTAAGGACCAACAAACGCCCAGAATCAACCCAAAATCAGAGGAGGCCTAAGCAAAATCTGGTTCGAGCGTCTCTTCGAACAGATGGCGGGCAGCGAGTTGGGGAGCGAATATTGACCTGTTCGGAGCGATAGCGCACGCCCAAACTCAAAAGTAATCAACGAGCAACGTTCGGAATCAATAAAAACAACTTGTTCAGGTCCGGCACGAGCGAGAACTAAAGAAATCGAGTCAACTCTCACCTCGCTCAAGACAGGACGGAACAATCTTATAACTCAGTTTTGCATGGGATAGTCATTGACAGCTTATCCAAGATGAACAATCTTCATTAATAGCTTATCCAGGATGAACAATCTTACTTGATGGCTCATAAGATTTGATGTATTTAGAAGGCATTCTAATCAATGTTTGGCATTATTAATAGGACGATTTCTCTGAAGCATCACACCACAATCTTGGTTCAGCTTCCTGTTCCTGTTGTCATTGAATATGATCAAATTTGACCTAATTATTTTATGTAAAAAGAAAGGAGACGAAAAGAAAAATTTAATTGACCTTTTCCTCCCTCTCTTTCATCAGAAAATTTGAAAATTTGGATATTAAGTATTACAGACCCAAAATAAAATATACAAATTAAAGAATAGAACTAGCAAACCCGGTTCATTAAAAAGTTTCCATGTAATAGAAAATATTTCTCTTTTGTTTTGTTGAAAATATGCGTGCTTTGTGGTCAACTCAAGAACTCCAGAGGGAGAACTCCTAGTTGCACCTTTTCTCCACCCATAACAATTTTGAAAGAACACGGGAGTGCTTTGCTCTGCTCTATACTTGACGATGGAGACTCGAAGCAAGTTTTTTGAGTCCAAAGCTGTTGCAATCTTCACAAGTGACATTTTTCGAATCGGCTGCGGAACAATGAAGGAAAAAAAAGAGAGATAGAAAGGAAAACGTAAAAGAAAAGAAAGAATAAAGAAAGAGAAAGAGAGAAAGAGCAGGCAAACAAAAAAAGGGAAACGAGTTTGGACGAAATTGCCCTGAGCTTAGATAAACTTAGGGCTTTATTAGAGATCAAGTTTGTCACTTCAAGTTCTTATTCATACGTCCTGTGTCTAGAGGGTGAAAGCCACTAAAACGACGAAATCAAGTCCGGCCCAGTCGGCGGTTCTTGTATCATCCACGTGGAGATGAAGCCGAAGCCACGCGTCACCATCCTCTCAAGATTAGCCCAAAAACGCAGCAAATCCACATGTTTAGAGACCCCGGCTCGATTACTGCCCCATAAAGCATTCATTAGCAAAAATCCAACTTCAATACAATATTGCTCCCGCGGGGGATCTTCCCTTTCGGCGCGATCAGATGATTCCTTATGCTTTTCGAATTGTTTATCAATGTTTGATAATTGAAAGTTTGAGAGTAAAGCAGGGGCTCGAAAATCAATTTGTCCGCCACCACCGCCACCCGACCCAACGAGATCCCCGATCGATTCTGTCTAGGACGGAGCAAGGTGATGCTTCGTAGTGGGACCCGAGCCGTATTCGGTGCGTTCTTCGCTTTGGGCCACACGAGCACGAATGCTTGAGTCACCAAGAAAGAGACGTGCAGTAGAGAAGACAGGTGGAGTGGATGATACTATACTGCAAGATATGGATGGGGTGGGGGCATGTCACATCACATGAAAGTATATGCCCCTACCGCCCCTCCATTTTGCAACAAAGCATAGGACTTTCCTTGGCATTAAACTTGGAATATGTTATCCATAGATTTAGGATTGTTCATGGGCATCTTACCCTTTGAAAAATCAAGTGAATATACCCTTCTTCTTCTTCTTCTTCTTCTTCTTCTTTTTATCGTATAACAATCGCATATGTTGGTTGAAATTCATTCAATCTTTTATTTTGGTAAGCGAGAGCTAAACTTATAAGATGTAAAATATAGTATCATTGGGTATGAGAGGCTTGCATATCTAAATAGAGTTGTATAGGCATGATGTCCATTCCAAAATGAAGTTTGCAGGTTAGTTCCTCTCCGTGGAGTAGGCACTGTCATTAGATTGAATCAAGACCTCCTAAAGCATAATAGGTGGAAAGCCGTATTCTAAAATGTTATTTTTTAAAGTTTGAATATAGTTGTCAATGATGATCCAAATAATAAAAGACAATTCTTTTTTTTAGTTAAACAAATATTCCTGAAATTTGGGGTACAATCCTTATGTTTATATCAAATTTAATGAGGTTAATACCATAAAAAATTCTAGACTAACCTCAAATTGATATATATGTAACAAATTTACATTCCGTTGATTTTTATTAAAAAAACTTTATATCAAATTATTAAGTTGAATGAAACGTAACATTTAACAAGTGTACCGATTTAGAGTTTTACTTTCCATTTCTATCTTCTGATTTTTGTAGTATTAATTTAATTTAATGAAAACTAACATATAGTAATTGTTACGAACTTATCAATTTGTGTTTTATGATAATCAAAAAAATAATTTTTGATAAATTTGTCACATATATATTCAATTTAAATTTTTCGACAGTCAATAAATTAATTAAAGTTAAATCTGTAGTTTATCGACGTAGGATTATTCGTGATGTCATCAATGTTGAATTGAATTGACGTTAAAAAAAGAATAGGTGGATCCCATTCCAAGAACCAACCGGACACACAAACAGTTTAACCGCCCTTGCAATCCTTTCCTTCCCTTCCCTGCTCGCGTAGAGACAGAGAAGAGGGAGAGACAGGTGGTCTGTCCAAACGCCAAACGCCACTCTCTCTCCTCTCTCTCTCTCTCTCTCTCTCTCTAAGCATGCGCTGAACGTATTTCGCCTCCTCTCTCTAGCGTCATAAGAAGAAGAAGGAGAACAGTCGCTTTACCAGGAAAAAGAAGAAGAAGGAAGCTCTTCTCATTTTCTTCAATGGCGAATCTGAAAGGAGGGACGAGGCCGCCGTGGGTGGGGCTGGGAGCGGGCGTGTGGCTCCAGGTGGCCTCCGGCAACGCCTTCAACTTCCCCCTCTACTCCCACTCCCTCAAATCGGTCCTCGGGTTCAACCAGCACCAGCTCACCATGCTCGGCGTCGCCAACGACATCGGCGAGAACGTCGGCCTCCTCCCGGGCTTCGTCATCAACAAGTTCCCTCCGTGGGCCGTCCTCTTGATCGGCGCCCTCGCGTGCTTCTCTGGGTATGGCGTGCTTTATCTCGCCGTGAGCCGGACCGTCGAGTCCCTGCCTTACTGGTTGGTGAGTTCGCAGGCTTGCTTTCTGCTCTTGTTTCGAGCTATTTAGTTGAGCTGCTTGGTTTTGTTCAATCGATAAGTGCGAGTGGTTTCCTTTTTTTTTTAACGGGTCTTTTGTTTTTGGAGTATCTGATCTTGGGGTTTCTTTAGATCGTGTTCTCATGATGTATCTTGATCGGGATGCTTATCGCAAAATGAGAAGGGAAAGTAGATAGAAAAAGAAGTTGCAGAAATTTATGGAATTAATCTTTTTTAGCTGTTACTGTTGTTGTTAATGTAGATAAACATACTCTCGAAGTCACAAGTATGCATCTCTGACTAAGTTGAATATGGCTTAGGCGAGGAATTTGCAGTTTAGAGAAGAGCCTATGTGCAATTGATTTTTTTATTGATATGGTGAGTTCCCGAGTTAGTGGATTAAGTAATGGATTCGCTGTGTTGATAGTTGGATAGATCACGAGTTATCTTATATCCGTGAACTAGTATTAAAGATGGAAAGAGGGCAAAGGTTTTGACCGTTATTATCATATGGTATTAGAAAAGAGATTGGTTTATGTAGTATTCCTATAGGAGGTGGACGGATGCTAAGGGCTGGTTTACTTAAAATAGGAGTCGGTCTTCAATGGCACTATTTCTCGTCGAGCCACTAAGTGTTAACCGACGGCTGTCTCGAGCTAAGAAACCCAAGTAAGGGGCAAACTCAAACTTAAAACTTCCGTACCTAATGACGTCGGTCTGCCATTTACTTCTTCAGATGTTGCTTATCTCACTTACTAAGGTATGGATGCTTAACAAAGTTTGAATCTGTTTATTAATGTGCATCTTTTGGTGGTGCAGTTGTGGCTTGCCCTTTGTATTGCCACCAATAGCAGTGCCTGGTTAAGCACAGCCGTTCTGGTAACGAACATGAGAAACTTCCCTCTAAGCCGAGGCACGGTCGCAGGGATCCTCAAAGGTTATGGAGGCCTAAGCGCTGCTGTATTTACTGAAATTTACAGTGTCTTGCTTCGACATTCCTCTTCCAAGTTACTCGCGTTCCTCTGCATCGGGATCCCTCTCCTCTGTATCGCCCTGATGTACTTTGTTAGGGCTTGTACTCCTGCTTTGGGTGAAGATGCTTCAGAACACAGCCATTTTCTTTTCATACAAGCTGCAAGCATTGTGCTTGGCTTATATCTCCTAACGACAACAATATTGGGTGACGTGCTATCTTTGGCACCTCCCATATCCTTTAGTTTCATTGTCATTATGATTCTCCTTCTCATGGCCCCTTTAGCAATACCTGTCAAGATGACATTGTTTCGCAAGGTGACGAACAAATCAGAGACTTCTAACCAATCAGCTACGTCTTCGGGTTGTCCAATAAATGAGAATGTCGATGAGAAAACTGAGCCACTTTTGACACGCGTATCATCAGCAACACATGTAGGAAGTTTCCGTGAGAGTGATGGGCCGTCAGAGATTGACTTGCTTTTGGCAGAAGGTGAGGGAGCAGTGAAGAAGAAGAGGAGGCCCAAGAGAGGGGAGGATTTCAAGTTTTTTGAGGCTCTTGTGAAGGCAGATTTTTGGCTTCTGTTCTTGGTGTATTTTGTTGGAGTTGGTACTGGCGTGACCGTGCTTAATAATCTGGCCCAAATAGGGATTGCTCAAGGTGTCCATGACACAACCATCTTGTTGTCTCTCTTCAGTTTCGGCAACTTCGCGGGCCGTCTTGGCGGGGGCGTCGTTTCTGAACATTTTGTCAGGTTGGTATACTACAGGATGTTGCTCTCTGCTTTCCATTTTAACAAGTCTGGCGTTGTTCTTTCGTTACTGAATGCATCTGGTCGAGGTATTAACACAAAAAGACTTTGGAAAATACTTGGCAAAAGAAGATCTTAAATGCATATTGAATATCATGCGGGCCAGTCCCCCTAGTTTCCAGTAAAAGATGTAGTGTCTCTTACATGAACAGTGTCCATCAGAATTTGCCTGTAATAAGATTTTCAGTTGTTTTCTTTCGAAATCCTCAATCCAACCAAAATTTTTCTTTCTTATTTATGACTGGTTGATATCTGGGAAGACTTATTTTCTCTTGTTCTACCACATGTTGTTGATAGTGCTTGTATAACCCACTTCGATAGACAACTGAAGTATTTGTGGGCCACCTTATAATTTTGTCACAATATATCACAGAAATACCCCACGTTCAGACTTACATTTTGTATTTGTGCTACTACTTGTGCAGGACGAAAACTATGCCTCGAACAGTTTGGATGACGTGGACGCAAGTTGTTATGATTGCCATATACCTTCTATTTGCTTCTGCTTTTGATGGCACACTTTATGCAGCGACTGCATTGCTCGGTTTCTGCTACGGCGTCCAATTCTCTATAATGGTCCCGACCGTCTCCGAACTTTTCGGGCTGAAGCATTTTGGAATATTTTACAATTTCATGTTGATGGGGAATCCAATTGGTGCATTCCTCTTCTCCGGCCTCCTCGCTGGGTATATTTATGACAACGAGGCCGCCAAACAGCACGGACTCACTCTCCACGGACTCATGCTTCTAAAATCGAGCGTGTCCTGCCTCGGTCCAAACTGCTTTAGGCTCACTTTCCTTGTTCTTGCTGGTGTCTGCGGCTTTGGTGTGATTATGAGCATAATTCTCACTATCAGAATAAAGCCCGTTTATGAGATGCTCTATTCTGGGGGTTCATTTAGGTTGCCAAACAGTTCTAGTCACTGACTGACTCAGGACAGAGCATGAGCATGTGGTCACCAGTCAGCACCCAGAAAAGCAAACTATTGGTTATAAAGATTTATCATGTTATGGAGAGTGTACTTCGCGTTGAAGCAAAGATCTGCATTTTTTCTGTTCATCACATTGCAGATTTGACTACTTTGATGTCATTTTTTGTCATTGAAAGAGTACCGCGTGTGGATATGGATGTATGAACTTACATTATCTGGGCTTAAATGTGGTGTTGGAAAATTTAAGCTAGAGTCCTTATACCTGCTCAACGAAGGAAGAATGTGCATGGTTTTCTATGATATTAAGAGTTCAGCTACTCAAGACTTGAATCGTGCAACTAAAATGTGCGATTACCTTCGTTCGAGAGAATCATTTTGGTGTCGAAAGTTTCAAATTCAAGATCTTCCACTGCACAGATCTTTCTACTCTTTCTTTAGCCTTCTATGCTGATGATTCTGGACTCCGGTCGCTTCTCATTTATCTTTTCAGCTGACCCAGCAGTTTAGAACCAATTGTTCCAGCACATTTCAGCGTTTATTTAAGAGCAAGAAACTTTGGACGCTGTTGCTTGAAAAAACTGAATACAGCAAACCCCTTGGAATCTTGCATCGCATAGAATTGGCCCAGTGATGACCCAAATATATGTCTTTACACAAAGTATAATGCATATGTTATAGAAATGAGGGAACCAAACCACCTGTTCATGCATGTCATAACAAAAGATTGGAACAGACACCCATGGCTCCTCTGTCTGAAGGAAGAACTTCTCTGTAGAAATTCTACCCCTCATCATCCCCATGCTAATCAAAAACCCAAACATAAATATCTAAAGAATCTCTCGCTGCTCTCTCAAGTAGGCTTCATGTCATCGAACAGCTTCGCCCACAGGGAGTGCTCATCATACTCATATGCATCCATCTTCACCTTGTTGAAATCACTCCACAGCAGCTTCGGGCTTTGAGCTGTCCTCTCAAGAGGCCTGGACAGTTTCGGGCTTCTCGGGACCGTGAACCTCTCTGGAATCCTGCCGCCAAGCATTCCGGACAACTTCGGGCTCCTCATCGGGTATAACACCTTCTCATCGACTCTTGCATCAAGAGGCCCGGACGAAAACTTCGGGCTCGGGCACCTCGGCAGCGCGAACACCGGCTTCTGGTGGGCCCTGGTGTCCAAGGGTCCAGAAAACTGCTGGCTCTTATGGGCCATCATATACTTGTCCTGCACCCTTCCATCCAAAGGACCAGACAGTGTCATGCTTCTCCTGTCTTGGCACACAATTGTCTTTTGCTTCATCTCCTTCTCACTCCTGTGCTTCCTTGACAGCAATGCACCTCTCCACTGCTCTTTGTACCTGCTGGGCTCTGGTGAGGCC
Organism: Eucalyptus erythrocorys; assembly: GCA_014182555.1. Taxonomy (NCBI): domain Eukaryota; kingdom Viridiplantae; phylum Streptophyta; class Magnoliopsida; order Myrtales; family Myrtaceae; genus Eucalyptus; species Eucalyptus erythrocorys. Next base: position 6,879,236 of record CM024599.1, read on the forward strand.
TTCACATCCTTCTGTTGATCATGGGGAACAAGCTTGCTGATGTAGTTACCGACAGACCTCTTGGTCCTGTTGAAGGCCATGATGAGGCCAGAGATTGGTCTAGGCGCTCCATGCTCCTTCTTGGCAAGCTTCAGAATCTCCAGCCTGTGCTTGGCCACAGATATGCCCATGCTCTGGAGGAACTCATGGTCGAAGTAGCTGATATCCTCTTCCTGGAGCTGGTTGAGCGCAAACACACGGCCGTACTCATAGATGAGGGACGGGTCAAGGCTGCTCTTGGATAGCCAGGAGAACCAGTCCATATCTTTTTGATGGGGGCTTGGCTTGTGTTTCTTGGGTTCTTGAATGTGCCTTTGTGATTTTCACGGGTGTGGGAGGTTGCTGTTTTGGATGAATGACAGAAAGAAGAAGGGTGAGAGAGAGAGAGAGAAGAGAGAGAGAGAGATAAGAGGAAGGGGCTAAGTAATACTGGCTTTGGGTATGCAATTTGGAGGTTTGTGGGTGTATATTTTCGTGAGAGTTTGGAAGGTAGTTGAGGTACCGAGAGTGACAAAAGCAATGCGGTCGCCAAATCAAACCAGGAATTTACTGCTGATTTTGGGTGTCATGGTCATGAATGCGTCTTCTTCTAAATGCCCATGTGGGAGTTAGGGAGAGAGAGAGAGTGATGTGGGGTTAGAACAGTGCATGTACAAGCTAATCTTAGCACTTTGCTGAACCCAAAAAGGGACAACTTGAAGCATCAATTGGGACCATGAATTCATTGAAAGGACCGGCAGGTGGGATGCCTTCATGCCTAAAAACAGTGGCATGCATGAGTAGTCTTTAAGTCATGGATGGGATGAACATACCCATTTTCCCCATGGCCTTGAGTTAATTTTCGAGTGATCTATCGTACCGCTTAGCTTAATGTTCAAACGTTACTCGCTTCTCTCCTTTCCAACCTCACTCATGTCTATTTTAATCTCTTGTTGATTATGCTTCATGATCATAGATTTGAGATGTGGCAAAGGAGCATTAGTTTGTCATCAATCAAAGACGTGTTGGAATGCCATCGTCCTGTCAATTTATCCCAAATTAGATGTGTTAAGTAGGTAATTGATGTTATAACGTAGCTATGCAATCTTTTCAAAAATGTCTAGTTATCAAAATTTTCATCATTAAATCTTCTCTCTCTGCATGATTGGCTTTCCATCCTTGGACAAATTGCTGTAGACGGACTCCCTCTAGTCTAGGCATGGCAAAACTTGATAGCAATCCATCCCCCATGGACAATCGATGGCAAATTTAATAGTGGCACTCATAAAGGCAAACCGAGCAAATAGTGAGAGTCACGTTAGGCCAACCATCATATGGAAAATTTTTACATGTTGTTGAGAGGGGGGCCTTGTTTTCTTCAATAGGTTCTTAATTATTGTTAGTGGGCAGGTGAACTCTAATGAAAAGTAGGCTGAAAAAGTCATTGAAGCCAAAAGAAGGGAGAGATATGGCCATTTAAAGATCTTATATCATATAAACCTACTACCATAACATGCAATAACCGAATTAAATACTATTTTTTTTCTCTCTAGAGCATTGACTTAGTCACTTTTTTTGTTATTGGGTTAAGATTATTATAAAGGTCAGGTGGGGGGTGAGATGGGTTCACGGGCCAGTGGGAGGTCCGTCTTAGGGGGAAATGAGATGGAGAAGATTTGGCTTTGACTGTTCTTGCAGTTGACTGTTCTTGCAGTCTTCTTGGAAAAAATTACATTCTTGAAAGAATTGTTTTCAAGAACCAAATAGAGAGAAATTCACCCATGTTTTTCAAGGCCGAAATACCTTTAGGGGATTTGAACTTCGTAATCAGTTTTACTTAGTAAAAACAATGGATTGTAATCTTATGGGTTACCGATCTTTGTAAACATGGCAATTTTTGTTTTAAACGCATACATCAACTTCTGTTATATTAACCGAACTCTTTGAAAGATTATTGAAAAGTTGAATTCATTATGTTCTGTCAAAGGGATCGAAATCACTTCAAATCATGAAAAATTCTTACCTCGACATGGTTTTTTCTTTTTTTGGTCGAATACCTCGACATGGTTGGTCATCCCTCTTCCTTTATGAAGGAACTGAACCCAGCGGCTGCCTATCTTCGCTCCAATAAACATCGAAGAAATTCAAAGGATCGGAATACCACATTACTCAATTTTTTATTTTATTAAATGGGACAAACTAATGGAAAAGACTACCTTACCCAAAAAAACTAAAGAAAAAGACTGACCTATTCGGTGACTTTTGCAATCGCCCTCACTAAACCAACTTGAATTTGAGGTATGATTTAGACCTAATCTTACCGATTAGATTTCCTTTGCGTGCCATATGCGCTTAGACTTGACTTTTTCCCCTTTTTAATTTTCTGTCCAATAGGACGGTGTAAATCTCAATCGCGACCATGACTTGTGTCATAGGCTGAGATCACAGGATAATGAAGATTGCTTTAGTTTCTTCTGACCTCTTTGCATGAATAAATTCCCTTTGTTCCTATTTTTACTTATTTCCCTTTTTTGTTTTTCCTATTTATGCTTGGTCTTGTTTGAGCCCATGATGTGGGACTCAATAATATCACGGGGATCAGGTCTCCAAATTTAATGCAGAAGTGGACAGAGCTGAGCAGCAACCGCACAAGCATGGAAGTTACAAGGCATGGCCCCTTAGCTCCTCGTGAAAGCCACATCGCCATTATGCATTAATTTATGACCTCCATAACTCCTGATCTTTTTCGTTTTATCTTGTGATTTTTCAAAATAATTTGAAGGGTTATCCCAGAATGAAAGATGCAAGAAATTGGTGTTGAGAGAAACCTCGCACAGTGATTCCTTTGCGTAAGACAAAAGATCAGTGAGACTAAAATAGTAGCAAGACAGCATTGTGGACACGAGGTTGCGACCAGCTCCAACTTTGACAAAAGCAGGATCTTTTTCAACAAGAAAATCTCCGTCCTTTGATTGTCTTTCCCCCTTAGTGTTGTTTGCCGATTGATCTTTGTCGTCTCGTGATACAAAGAAACATACGCGATTTTTTATTTTTTTACATCACTAGTTTTATTAGTTTCTGCATTGCCAATTGCCGGTGCAGTTGCTCTTAAGAGTATGTTTCGGCATTTCTGACTGTAGTCAGACAACATTTCGTATAACTTTTCGTCTTTTTGCTCATAGTAATGCGCCTTTAATGTCAGAGGTTTTGGAGACCCGGCTGCACCGTCTTCTTCTTCTCGAGCTCGGTTGAAACATGTTGGAAGGCAGCATGCCGGTGCTATTATTTTTCATTTTGGCGGGTTCGGTCCTCATCACTTAGACTTAGCATGAGCTGCTGGTAATGTCTTTGTTCCACATTGCAGATCCTTTGTTGCTATATGAGTGGTGATGCCTTATGCTCTATTCTGTAATTGCTGCGGTTTCATGTAATCTTACCATGAATGAGTACATAAACTCGGAAGGCTATGGTTATAGCTACGTCGAGGACCAGAGCGGCAAATTCAGAAACCCATACGATCATGGTTTCTGGAAGAATCGGTCGTATTTTCTGACTGACGACTATAAGGGCGACTCGGATTTCCCCAGTGATCATGGTTCTGGGAGGAATCAATCTGATCTTTCTATCGAAAGATGTGAAATAGAGCAAAGAATCCTGTCCCGATCGATATATCGCTTGACAAGCTTCCAAAAGAGTCTTTAGGAGAAAAGAGGAGAGGAGAGATTAATGCTGAGAGGAATTACTCTTCCTGTTATGTAAACTTGTAAACTTGTAAACTAGACAGAACTTATATTTGCGAATTTAAAGGCCGTTGAAAAAAAAAAAATTGTTAGTTTGAAGACATTTACTTATGTATGGATGCAATTGAAGAAATAAATATGCGGTGCAACGCTTGTAACTTTCATTGCGATAAAGATTTCTCTTCTTTTAGATCGACACTCGACATAGTTTGAAACAGTTCGAAAAAGGCATAGTTTGATAGACAAAACAATACGCAGACTAAAAAAGTTAGCATAATTATCCAAAAGTCCTAAATGTATTGATGGCAACTTATTCAATCATAATCCTTTTAATTATGTCAATTTAGTTTTAAATATTTTGATAATTTTTCAATTTAATCAAACCTATTATTTGGATATTTGAACAGAAGGACTACATTGACAAATCATCATAAAGTTTAAAATCAAATTGACAAATTATCATTCAAGCCTTGAATAGCACATATTAGTTTACTCAGGAAGTTCAAGTACTTATAACGGAGGCTCGTGAGCAATTGGGCCAACTCTCAATGTTTCATAGCCCATTGTGCAAGAGAAGCCAATCAAGTACTGGATTGGGTAGCTAGGGCCCATAAACAAAACGATCTTCCATCGAATTGGGTAGCACACCCCCACGAGCCCTATGGAAGTTGCTTAGTTTTGATGCTCCTTTTATGGGATCCTATGTCTACTCATCTTTGGAATTGAATAAAGGTTCTTTTTTATTATAAAAAAATGACAAATCATCAAAATATTTATAATTAAATTAGTAAATTATTAAAAGGTTTAGGACTAAATTGGCATAATTGAAAGATTCAAAATTGAATTGCTCTCCATTCAATAGGTTTATAATGCTAGGAAATCCCTTATGATATTTTAAAGATGACAAAATAAATCAAAGGCAACTAACATGTTTAAAGATTGAGTAACTAAGTGAAAGACACAAAAGCCACTATGCAGATGATAGAACATGTAAATAATATTAAACCAGAAGATAGACTCTATGTTGAAATTGAACATATTCAAATTGTGTCTAGACTTTTATGCTAAATATGTTCAAATGCCAACTCTAAGGATGAATATGTTCAAACTTAAGTCTAGATTGTGAAGTTTACTTCAGACGAAACACACTTAGACTTTACATACAGAACATGACATATCTGGAATGTGACAAATTTAGAACGAGGCAAGTTTAGAATGAGATGACTAAACGTGACATAAGCCCAAAACATATAACAATTAGTGATTTGGTTTGGATTCCTCACAAAGAAATATTTGATTCATTCCATATTAATTAATTGGGAAATCAATCTCGAGACATGCATTTTTTAAGAGAATAAGCTCTACTTATGGAAACCGATATTATGATTGTATGAACGATTAGAATTAAATGGAGACTTTATCTTTGTCACTCAATGACCAACAAATCTTATTGATACAAATTTGTCCAAATGGTAGATTGGAAGATGATCATCTAAAACTATCTAAAGATGGAAGTGGAGAAGTCTATAAGGAGATCAAGGAACCGAGGAGCAAGTAAAAGACTAGGTGTAGAATCTAACATTTCAAAGTCTGAGTGTACTTCGAATCATATACTTATTGAACAGTGATTGTAAAAGAAATACCAAAATAGTAACTTAGTGAAATGGTATAATCTATCACTGAGTGTTAGCGCTCAAAGTTGTAATTTCTTGTTAATTATATAATGGAATCCAGCAGATAGGTTGTCAACGTGGGAAAGTGGACATAAACTTGACTAAAGCAAAATCACTATACAAGCTTGTACGCAATTTCTTTATCCTTACTCTTTTATTGTTTATTGCTAAAATTCTATTGCACACTCGTGGGTTGCTCTTAAAGTTCATTCTACCATATAACATATTATGACCCTTATTCGAGAATCTAAATCTTGTGTAGACCTTAATCTTGATTTGTTCTATTTCACATTAATTTGTCAATATTTTATTTTATCACCTATTCACCTCCTTTGGTTGATACTTGGTAGCCTTATAATAGGATTCCCTATAAAGTCTAAGGTTAATCAAATGAAGAGAGTACTAGGCCCAAAAAATGATGGTTGAATATCTTTATACATATAAATCTTTAATTAAAATTTTCAAGTCTTGTGCATTAAATATTTCTCTATCCTTACTCTCTTATTGTTTATTCCTAAAAGTCTATTGCACACCCGCGGGTTGCTGTTAAAGTTTGTTTGACCGTATAACAGATTTTGAACTTTATTCTAGAATCTGGATCTTGTGCACACTAATGGTGCATTTCATAACTATTTTATTCCGAAAACAATTTCTGATCAAAAATAATTTTTTTATTCTGTTCCCATAAATAATTTCTAAGTTCGGTAACTGTCCAAAATTTCTATTCCCAAAATAGAATTGTGTTTCGTACTACTCTCAAAATTTCTAATCCAAATCATTTTCTTTTAAATTTTTTTAATAATTTTATTTTCTTTTTCTTTTTCTTCTTCTTCTTCTTCTTCTTCTTTTCTTCTTCTTCAAGCTTTGCTCGTCACTGACCTTGAGATGATCGGTGACCGATCAGACGAGGGCTGGCGACCTCATCGGAGTGTTGCTAGCACCCGACGAGGCTTGGTCGACGACGACCAAGCCTCGCTATGTGACATCCTAATTTTTCACTTAACAAAATAGCGAGCTCTCCATTGGACTACGCCATTCGCATCCTCATCGAGTCACTGCTGCTACCTTCTCATCAATAAACTACGTTGATCCAAACATCCTAACCCCAAGAACTTCCAAAGCATTGATCATTAAAGAAATAGTTTAGAAAAAGAAAATATCAGGACTCTTGAATCTTCTCCAAGATGCTCCACGTTCCAGCTGGTGTGAGTCAACAAGTGCTGCCCAAATTGACCAAGTATGGCGGTGGAGAAAAGAAATAAATAAGAGAGAGAAAGGGGGAAGCTCTTCCTTGGCCTTTGAACCCCCACGCCCACCTTCTGGCCTTCATTTCACCGTCCGCTTCAGCCAGCAAAGTGCAGAGAAGCCAGCAACGTAAGGCCTCTCCTCAACACAAGGAGGTAGGGTTTTTCTCTCTTTTCGCCCCTTGTGTCATCACCACCAGCTTGTCTCCGTTCCGCCAAGCTGTCTCCACAATGCAAGGACCCGAGGCAAGTGGATATCCTCCGTTCTATCCTATATTGATCTTTTGTCGGGGGACAAGAATAGTTTCGTAGAAACCAAGAACGCTGTTGAGATTTTCGTTTAATCGAAGTTTCGACTAAGTTGTTCGTTTAGTCGGAAGTTCCGGCTACGTTACTTAGCTATGTTGTCGAGTTTGAAATAGTTGAACTTGTAATTAGGTCGTGCAGGCATAGATAGTCGATATTTGGCACGTGCAAAGGCTAGAACGGCAGAAAATTTGAAGAAATTCGTGACTGGGCTGAGGACGGGTTCGGATCTAGCCTGACCCAGAAGTTTGCTAATTTTTTCTGACTTATGTGGTGCAAATTTCATGGGGCGTTCTTCACGAGAGTTGTCCCTTATTAACTGTTCTACGACATACTTTAATTTCAGAATTTTTGGGTTTCATATGACAAAAATATATTTGAAAAACTTCAGGATCCAAAAATCTGTTTTTGGGTTGCTGGACCGACCTCTTTATGCTTTTCATTTTTTTTACAGATTTCTCGGTCCAGAATTCTAAACTATGTTCTTCAAAAAAGTTGTAAAGCACATCCCAAGCTACCACATACTAAATTTTCATAATTTTTCGGTCTCAATAGATTCATGAAATATTTATTTTTTCTACTCAATTTCGTCCCGGAGATTTTGACTGTTTTGAGCCTGAATTGCAAAAATTATTTAGAATTGTATGAACTGAATTGGATTTTGGGTTCTTCACAAAAGATGTTCCTTTAGGTCTTGTCCACCTCGTACTAAAGTTTCATAAATTTTTGGAGATCGATTACCCAGACAATAGCCATCGACTCTAGAGGCGTGCGAGACGCCTTATGAGGCTAGTTTGGGCCTAGAATGTGGGACCTTCCCACGGTTCACTTAATATCAATATGGATGAGTTTGTATTAATCTAATGAATGAAAATGACCAATGATTTATTAGATGCATGCTTGAATCCCTGAATGGTAGTGGTGTTGACGTACTTTAATTGAACTATGAAATTGCTGCATCATGGTTTGAATGTGTGACTGAGAATGTCGTCGGTCCTTTGGATGATGATGCCTTGGGTTGTTGTAGGGATGCCTGGAGGGATAACTGGGTTCCTCCAGATGCCTAGGGGTGTAACCGGGTGCCCCAGATGCCTCGTGATGCCGGATGGGTGCGAGATGCCCGGGGGTAACGGGATTCCCGGGAAGATGATGGCAGCATGAAATTGTATTGATTGTGACTTTGGTATTCCTAAATCGAACTATTAGTCAATTGTTAGGAAAATTTATTACTTATATTGATCAATCGAGTATTTTGAAAAGGTTCTTGAGTAAGTTGCGGTGTATGTGATTCACGAAACTTTCTATTGAGACTGTCTTTGTCATGTGATAATCGGTTTGTGTGGTATAGACCGGTGGACCTTCTACTTGCCGGGTTATGACTCATTGGTTGTTGACTTCATCATTTCAGATCATTAGAATGTCGATCCCACCTGCCTCCCCGATAATTCATTACGGGGTGCCAATGAACTTCACTAAGGAGGAGGGAATAAGATTTTTGGAGCTTGGAAAATTTTTAGGACATCATGAGCCACTGTTAGACTACACTTGTATAGCTAGATAGGGAGAGGTGACCGACCTAGAGTCTAATATAGTCAGTCTAGTGCTGACCTTTTGTACTTCCCCATGGCACCCCACTTGTCGCCCGATGTACATGTATGAATAAATAAGAAATGAAGTTGCCCTATTTACAGAAAATTGCGTGTACCTTGGAATTTTCTATTGTCCCTTATGCTTCCGCATGCTTAAGGAAAAAAAAAATTACAATGAAGAAGATATTGGTGATAGTAGTTCTACAGCAGCCATGATGTGCTGGGGTCATCACACGCCGACAGCTAGGCGAGGCTCAACCAAGCCTTGGCTAGGTGAGCGGCCTCGCCTAGATATGGTGAGGCTGAGCCAACCGGGCTCGACCTCGCGATAGCCCGATGAGGTTGAGCCCCACCAGCAATCGGCGGCAATAGTTGAAGAATAAGAGAGAAGGAAGAAGAATAAGAAGAAAAGAAGAGAAAAGAGAGAGAAAAAAAAAGAGTTGTCTTGATTCTAGAATTATTCCCATAAACAAAGAATCAACCTTTTTTTACTCTTTAATTTTGTTTCACATCTATTTCCAAGAACAAAAAATTTACCAAATGGATTTCTATTCCAAATCTACTCCGAAAAATAAATAAATAATTTTTTTTACCATTTGGCAAGTTACTAAGCGCTACGTAATTTGTCAAGATTTTATCACCTATTCACCTTCTCCAGTTGATACCTACTAGCCTCATCATAGGATTCCCTGAAAGTCTGAAATTAATCAAATGAAGAGAGTCCTAGGCTGAGAAAATTATAGTCGAATATTTTAATACATATAAATTATTAAATAAAAAATTCAAGTCTTGTGCATTGAACGGGCCGGCCTTTCACAACCATCTAGGAAAGGACGTCATCTGGCCGGAGATAAATTAGTGGAGCTAAAAGTTACACACAGACGAGGCTAGAAGTATCCACTATCCAGGAATCAGGACATTGAGATTGGTGAAGTCCTAAAAAGTAGGATCTCGTAAACCACTGAAACTAATCGCCACAATAACAGTCACAAACCACCCTCTTTTTCCTCGGTCAAAAGGAATACCATGAAAGTCTCCGATGGAATCCATTATCCTTCTGGATTTTCAGTTTGATGCATCTGTTTTCAGAGCTCTTGCTATTGAGGATTCGCCGCTGTACTATGTTTTCTCGGGCGCCATTGAGGAGCTCATTGCGGTTCATTCGCCAAGTCCCAGAAAATCAACGGCTGAGGAGCTATTCTTCCTATAGGAAATGGCAATCAGGTGACGCAAGGAATGGAGAGACATTGCTGGGAAATCATGCAGCGTCATTCGTTTCTTCAGGAGTTTTGATTGCCGGGTCATGCATTGGGGTTTGCTATTGGGTTTCAAGTTCCTCAGGGACTAGCCCTCTTTTGTCTTTCGCGAATTGTCCTGAAGAGACATGGCCTTCCAGCGAAGATCTCCAGCTTCAACAAGAGGAAAGAAACGCAACTTCCTCGTCGGAGGTAAGCATACAATGTATTCATCAAAGAATCGTCATGTGCCATGGCATTAGCTAACGCGGTATGCAAAATCCTGTGGGGAGCCACGGCATCATTAAATTCCCACTATTTCCATGCTAATTAGTTCGATGATCTACTGCAGATGCATACAGAAGAAGAATCTTCTTTAATTATGAGAGGCGGATCCGGTTGCAGAGTCCCCCGGAAAAGGTACACTTCTGCTCATATCAGTCATTGAGCTAAAAATCTCCTGGAGTTCTATAAGTCACTTGTGTAGTTTTACCTTCCAAAATGAGTGCTTTCTTTGGCCTAAGTCGCAGCATTCTTTCCGACCAAATGTAATCTAGGAGAACTCAACCGTTTAAATTTTCTTTTGATGATATTCAAGGTTTTTGATTACTTTTCATCAGTCCGGAGGCCTTCAGGAGAGGTTCTCATGACACCAGCGGACTTGATGCGAGCAGTTGTGCCGGTGTTTCCTCCATCTGAATCGGATCGTGTTAGAGAGGGATATTTGAGAGGAGAGAGGATGCCTGGAGACTTATATTGTGCTCCTTCAAAATTTTTTATGCTCTTCGACACGAACAATGATGGACTTATTTCATTTCCAGAGTAAGAGGACTGTCATTAGCACTCTTCTGGATTGGCCATGAGAACTCACTGTCACAATTTCTGCCTTTTAGAATTGATATTCACTGTACTGTATCACTAAGGTGGCTTTCAATCATTTTTTAACAGGTACATCTTTTTCGTCACGCTGCTTAGTATCCCGGAGTCGAGTTTCGAGGTGGCATTCAAAATGTTTGATCTGGACAACAATGGGTAATTATGGTTCAGCCAGAAAGTTCTCGATAGCTTTGTAGATTCGCATCTTACCTCTTGACATTCATAACGGAAGACACATGTTTGCTGTGTTCAATATGCTCTCTTCATCCAATGCATGATGTGCTTGAGATACAGAAAACATTACGAGTAGTGCTACTACATAGAGAGAAAAAGGGAACTTTCTTTTCTTAGGATACGTTATCACGGTCTGACCAATTCTGTGCTAAAACAAGTATGCATTCGTCCACAGTGAAATAGACCGGGAAGAATTCAGGAAGGTGATGGCTCTAATGCGATCCCAAAGCAGACAAGGGACTCAGCACAGGGACGGCAAGAGAGTGGGGCTAAAAGTCAAGGAATCGGTGGAGGAAGGCGGTCTGCTGGAGTACTTCTTTGGCAAGGACGGCCAGGAAAAGCTAAAACATGGACGATTTGTCCAGTTTCTGAAGGACTTGCATGACGAAGTACGTGCTCTCCCCATATTTTTCTGCTCGCTCGTTAAACTTCTGTGCTGCTTCTTTTCATTCACCATCTATGTTCAGAGCTATCTGTTATGACTAGATTGCTCATTCAGACAGCCCTACAGACCAAGTTTTCCCGTAATGAATTCAAGCATTTTCTTTTTTCATCTAACCAGATCTTGCGTTTAGAGTTTTGTCATTACGACACTAGATCAGTGGGGACGATATCAGCGAAAGATTTCGCCTTGTCCTTGGTTGCATCCGCTGACTTGTGCCACCTAAACAAGTTGCTTGACCGAGTAGATGAAATAGACGGGGAACCATCACTCAGGGACCTGAGGATCTCGTTCCAGGAATTCAAGGATTTCGCAGAGCTACGTAAAATGTTGCAGTCATTTTCGCTTGCCATTTTCAGTTATGGGAAAGTAAGAGGACTGCTCACGAAAAGGGATTTCCAGAGGGCGGCTTCCCAGGTACTTGCGCCCCATGAAGATCTCTTTTTCCTTATGAAAATTTTTTCAATTCCGAGCTATGCATTTCTCTGGAGAAGAACTTATGGTTGATTGTTTCAAGGTGTGTGGCATTTCCATTACAAGCAACGTGGTGGACATAATATTCCACTTGTTCGATGCTAACCGCGATGGAAATTTAAGCTCGAATGAGTTTATTCGAGCGGTACAAAGATGCGAAAGCAATGGAGCGCAGGCTAGAGAGGCCGGTGTCAAGGGTCTGATTTCTTGCTGGAGCAGTTGTGCATCTAGTTGTAATTCCTCAAAGCTTCTTTTGTAGTGACTCATACTGAATCACGGCTCGAGTTCCCAAAGCTATCAGTATGAGCCAGACAGATCTTTGCTCGCCCTCTCTCTCTCTCTCTCTCTCCCCCTCTCTCTCTTTCGCCATCGCTTGCAGTTCAAAGATGTGATCATCAGCTTTGCTGAAAGACTAGGTTCCCAAAACCAAGAAAAAATCCTCTTGTTCTGGTCATAATGCATGGATTTGAAGTGTGATCTTTCCACCTGCACGTATGAGATTGTTTTCACTCACAAAATTGGACCAGTTTAAAAATGTACTTAACACTGGGTCACTCGAAACCGTCGTGTTGAGATCAAAAGGGAAACATAAAAATCACGCATAGCCTAAAACATGATGGCAATGAACCTCATGTAAAAAGGTGCATAAATCCTTACAACCACATTCTTATTTTAGACAGGATTAGTATAACACACCAACAATCAAGATCAGAGAAGTAAATAAACTTCCAGGCAAGCTTCAGTAGATATAGAGATTCCTTAATCACGCATGCTAAGACGAGTAGTTAGAAATTTACATCGACAGGCCAACCATCTCTCACTAGGACTAGACCTAGTGGTAGTACATTTACTTAGGCATGCTTTGGTCAAACATAATTTTGCTTGAGGAACACTTTAAGCTAGAGATCAGCTCCACGAGTGCAACTCCGATGTGTTAACCTGGAGCTTCCTGTATACCTACTCCTACTGTTCCTTAAAAGGAGAAGAGCATCTCGAATGGCAGTATTCCAACCAAAAAAAAAAAATCCATCTGTATGAGGAAGCTTTCCACAAGCACAAACGCTGGTCATAGATAGTTTGAAGCACTAGAAAATCCTTACAACGGCAGCGAACCAGAGAAGCTCCTTCCCATAAAATATTTACTTCGTGTGTGGATATTTTGTTGCTCATCCTTGCGTATCATCAGCCGCTGAACCTTTGTCTTCTGTAACCATGATAATTCCATCATCGTCAATTTTTTCCTTTTCTGGTTTCTTTTCCTTCTGATCTTTATGAAGCACATTACAATTGATGGTGTGCCATACAGGTCTCTCCTCTTGGAACAATCTGAAAGGTTTAAAGCAAACATTCATATAGAAGAAACCAGCAGATGCTTTTGAATTGAGAACTGGCGGGGTAGTCATGGCCAGTACAGCAGTAATTAATGATCAGCGATGAGAAGGAAAAAACCACATACGGATGCTTGCAGAGCATTGGGCTTTGAATTGTGAGAGCGTATTTGCATGTGGACAACTCTGTGATGGAAGTAATCATAGCTCTAGGCTCTGAGCATACAAATCTCACCTACACTTGCACAAATAAACTTGGATATGAAGAAAGTAAAAAATAAAGGGGATCCTTCACTGAGATATCAACAATAAAAGTCATTCTACCTCAGTCTCACGAGGCTCATTTGTAAGATCACATGTAGTCCCGTTGGTGTACTGATGAGCATGATACCTGCATAAACCAAATACATATGTGTCAAAATGAGCTCTATCTCTGGCTCCAACAAGAAAGTCTCCTCAAGCCAGCCCTCTATATTATCAAATAGTGAAAATAAGGCCATTGGACAAACCTCTGTGAAGCATCTTTCGATCGGGGATCCTTCAATGTCGAGACATCAGAGAGATTCTGGTTGAAAGCAGATGTAGCCTCTGAATCATACCTACCTAAGATAAATTCCTGGACCACCTGTAACAAGCAAATAACGGCTTGGATTAGCATGAAGCATGAGGTACCAAAAAAAAAAAAAAAAAAAAAAAATGCCAAAATTAAACTTTCTTTTTGTCCAAACTGCGACATAGATTATTCATGAAAGAAGGATAAGTATCGCATGCAAATTCTTTTCAAGGTTGCCAAATCTGTCCAGAGTGATGCAAAAACTCAAGCACTTCACATGCAATTATAATACCTGATCATCTTCCACATGAAATTGCCGTATTTTCCTGTGATAACAGAACTCATATGACCACCAGCCTTCTTGCTGCATTAAGATCAGAAATAATAATAAGTGAAGTAAGTTATCAATAAATACTACATGTCCTCACAACCTAAATATCTACCAGAAAACGTAGATGTAATGCATCCTTAATGATTCTATCAACTAGAAATCAGCTTTCTACTTTTTTTCCCTCTCTACATTAGGAGGGAACCAATCAGAGGTGGAGCAATAGGTACTTACTCGTGCAAGACACTGCGCCTTTAGTACTTCAAGCAGCTCATCAGGTGTCTTCAATTTGATGCGTTTCTCTGTCTCCACAATCATACTGGTCACATTCTGCTGAACAATTGGTTTTTCACCCTTGGCTTTCTCAACCTTGGGTAAGAAACATAAGTACTTCTGTCCATCTTTACCAGGCATAACTACTGATTCCTGATCATCATCCTGAAAAATTCCAGCCAAAATATTAAGTTTAACTTAACTTTTCCTACAAAGGAAATGCAGAAACCACACAAAAGGTCATGATACAGAGACATCATGCTAACCCTAAAATTAGAAAAAACGTCACAGATTCAACATGCTAATGGTCCTAAAGGCAAAAGCAGAAGAGAGTTTAAAACATTCACACACCCATAAATGACAATTTTTTAAATTTCTTAGCAACTAATCCATCCAAACTATAATAATTCCAGTGAATATCAGACTGCAGTAAGCAGAGAATAAACTTGAAAAGTGTCATTACTTCCCCATATCATGCAACGCATTGCAGCATCTCTAATTTAGTCATATTAGCCAATTAAAGAACGTAATACACCATGCAAGTCCCAAGTAGAGGCAGGAGAAACCTAATCTCTAACTTACCGGATGAAAGGGAGACTCTTCTGGATGGAACTCAATATTATACTTTGGTTCACGTGAACTACGTCCAAAAGTACCACCTGTCAAGACAGTGTCACAAAAATAAGGAACTACGGGAGCTTATACTCAGTATACTTTCAAGTCTTCCGTGGTTCCTACAGTATTTAGTTCTACATTAATCAGAAATGAAGATCTGCACAGAGCACACAAACAATCTTGAAATAAACTGCACGAGAAAGTCAAGCCAGATTATCAGCATCGCGACAAGGAAGTTTGCTCAGACAGGTCAACCATAGATTTCCTGCTCTCATAGATTGCTGCCATATCCTTACCAAAGAGATCCGACCAAGTGTTCAGATTTCTATATCTCATTGGATCATTCATTTCTAAATGAATCTCTCCTGCTTCCAAATCACAGGTGCATGATTACGTAATAAATTAGAAGGAGCCGTCATCTCACCATTTGGAAATGTAAGCTTGACCAGTGGAAAGCAAGGCATTGGCTAGAAATCAAACTATTAGGTTTGAACTCACAAACCTGCCAAACATTTGGCAAAAGGAGGAGTTCCGCAAGGTCAATTTTTCTAAGCAAGTTAAAATCAGAAACAGGAGTCAAAACAATCTCCTCCGTAACTACACATATTATCCGTATTACCCCAATCATTAATCTCAAAGAAAGAGCACTTGCAATTGCCAAAACGCATACGCAATTCAGCAAAATTGCCGAATGAATCTAGATGTAAAGAAAAGAAAGACAAGACTTCTTCCCTGTACCATCAAGAAACTGATCAATCGATGGCTTCTCATAGACAGCTGAAAAATCAATCACATTCCCCTTCCATCTGGGAAGTGAAAACTCCGACAGCATGAGGAAACCACCGAAAGGTCGATGCTTCTTTCTAGGGTTCATTCCCAATCGCAATTCCTACATACCCTCATCATCACCTCACTGGTGGGAAATAATTTAGCAGGGACGCAACCCGAATAAAAAGAAGGACTCAAAAATCAATCCTTAAGCACCAGAACACTAGAGCAAGCCCAAATGGGCGCGTCAAGCTTTGCAAAGCAAAGCTCGGGCAAACTAAATGGCGACCCGAATCGCATCGTCTGCCCATCTTGACAGCCGTAGCGAAGCACGGAGACAACTATCATCCAAATTTCATCGAAAAGGCTGGAAGCTAATTCTTTCCGAGCATTCTAGGCATTACCTCGCGCTAACAAAGAAACCCAGAAAGGACCAAAACTTAAAGAACGTAACTTGAAGGAGGCGCGACAAATGAAAGGAAAAGAGAAATCGCGAAATCCGTGCAAATTGAAGGCGATGGTGGGGGATCAATTACCGACTTGAGCCGTCAAGATCTTGTCGGCGAGCACGCGCGCGCAGAGGGCGGATTGGAGAAGGATCAACGACGACGACAACAACAACAGCCTCATCTTTGCGGGAGGCCAAGATCGAAGTCAGGAGCTTTTTGCAGCGGAACCAGAATCTCGAGCTGAAGGCGAATCCTCTTCTCTCGATGGATGGATGGATGGATGGATGGATGAAGGACGAAGGAGGAGCTCTCTCTCTCTCTGCAAGCGCGGCGTCTGCGACGACTGCGGCGGTGGCGATCGGGGTGGTCGCGGTGGCGGTGAACGAAAGGCCTAGACACAGCCCGACGTGGACTACCCAATCGCTTGCCGCCACGTCAGCCGCAACCCTGGTCGCGTGACTGGTCACGTGCTGCCGTTTTTTTTTTTGGTAAAATGGTCACGTGCTGCCGTTAGTAACGCTCATTTACGAAAGGGTTTATGTTAAAAAGAAAAGAAAAAGACTGGCACAATTACTATGATAACTCTAAATCAATACACCCATCAACTATCACACATTATTCAATTTAGAAATTTAACAGTAAAATTTAATGAAGACTAATGAATGGTAAATTTATCATAAGTGTACCTGTTTATGATTTTTAATGATCAAAAAATTAGTTTATGATAAATTGTTATAAGTATATACTAGTTTAGCCTTTTTTTTGTGGCATTAACCCTTTCTTGATATATATTAATTAAATTATTTGTATTTTGGAAAGTTATTAATTTTAATATGAATATTTACTGATGTTTCGTGTGCTATTACTATAGCGACCGATTATTTGGGTGCTCTTTTGTAATTTCGTGTTCATAATAGACTATTACTTATGGAGAATTTATCGATCTCTTGAAAAATTTGCCGAAGCTCTTTTAAAATATTATTTAGTAATGCAGGTACGCTTAACTCCATATCTATCAATTCATTCAATTTCAAATGCATAATGCACTGGACCCTATCTTATTGGAGCAGTGTAGGATTTATTACCCATGGCAATATATGTGAAGAATCAGATAAGATACACTTACCAACCAAAAAAAAAAAAAAAAAGATAAGATACACTTTACTTTATTCTTTACATGTATTTAAAGTATAAGTTAGCTAATGGGTAATTTAAAGACATCAACTAGAATCTATGTAATGAAATAACTTTTCAAAGTCACAACCTTCATACATGAAAAGATAAAAATTTAATACAAAGAAAGATAAAATGAATTTGTCAACTTTGAAAATTTTTGTTGTACTTGTCAAGAGTACAAGAATTGCTTGACCAATCTTGATTTGATTGAGAGTAAATTTTGGAATTATTATATCATTGAAAAATATTTTTTCCAATACATCATCACAAGAGAAGCATTCCATTGCAAATGTTGATCCTGGATTATAAATGAATAAGCCATTGTCCTGCAAGAGGCTTTGCTAGTGCATTCTGAAGTTGATCATGAGTGGATGATATTGCAAACAAAGTGATAATCAATGGCAATATATTTCATCTTGGAGTGAAAAATAGGATTAGCACAAACATAAGTAGCACCAATGTTATCACAATATATGCTAGGTATAGTTGAAGGAGATACCCCAATGTAGGATAGATTGAATCCATGTGAGCTCAAAAGCTATTGTAATAATAACATGATATTCGACTTCAATTGATAAATTCAAGAGCACCATGATATAAGATTCCGGCTAATGTAAACAATGTCATATAGATTGCCTACCCAATCAACTTTAGAGGATGCATGAAGCGATGAAGAAGGACTACTTTGCAAATGCGGGCCAAGATTGATAGTTCTTTTGAGATAATGTAAAACATATTTAATAGCACTCCAATGTAACTTGTTTAGTTGATTTGTTAGAGACAAAAGCAATGTCAAGTCTTATGAATGTAGGATATTGAAGAACAACAAAAATCTTTCAAAATTTAGTTGTGCCTATATGAGGGAATGCATCAACAAGAGTGAAAGAGTTACCAATTGCCATTGGGGCGGCAATTCCTAGCATGGTTGCTCGATCAATCATGTCCTTGTATACTTGTGTAAGAAAAAGCCCAAACTTAGTGCATATAACCTCAATTCTCAAGAAGTAAATGTGGATCCTTTAGTGAAAATTACCTACAATAGCTTTCACAAACTTTTGCAAAAAAATTTTGCTACCTCCTACTAGGATCAAATCATCTATATAAATCAAGAAATAAGTAATGATGCCATCATGTCTGTATATAAAGAGTGAGGAATTGGAGTTGGATTGAATAACTCCAAACAAGATAACAAAGGAACTCAATGCTAGATACCACTTCATCATGGAGTTCCTCAAAGGAAATGGGGAATTCACGTGTGCTAATGGCAACGGAAATTTCCTTGAATTTGAAGTTGACCCATTTAGTACATCTATTATCAAATCATCATCACTAATGGGAGAATTGATGATGGCATGTTTGCTAGCAAATTATTTGATGACTTATATCCTTAACTGTTGATCGAATGTCACATTTTGTGAAGATTAAATGCTCCTCGAGACTCATGACATGCGAACGTGTCTTGTTGGCAAAGATGCAAAAGTTTGTTCCAAGCCTCTCATGTTGTTTTAGCAAAAGCAATGAGAGGCACAATTGAGTATGTAGTGGAAGTTATGAATGCATGAAGCAATAGTTGATATTACCATACCCAATGAGAATAAGATGGATTGGCCGTTGCTTTGCCATTAGAGGTAATAGTGTTAATAGGCACAATATGGTTCAATCTATATACAACCCATTAAGTGATAGCCCAAAGTAGAGAATTAAAGCTAGATAATAACCACAAGGGTAATTTCATCTACGTTATTTTAAGGGGTAATTGCACGGATGCATTAATCGACACAAGCACGGTGGCATTATTTGAAGTGGGGCCGGTGACTATAATAGGAGCAATAGTGTTTGAGGATTCTTTTGCCATTGGAAAAAAAAAAAAATTGAACGATATACTTGTGAATAGTAGGCTTAAAGAATTGGACTAGATACACTTTACTGTTGTTTCTTATATGTATTTAAAGTACAAGTTAGCTAATGGTTTAGAAAGAAAGTAGCTAAGAGTATATGCGAGAAAATCACTTCTCCGAGTTACTGCCTTCTATACACGAAAGACAAAATCTTCTCCATAACAAAAGATAAAGAGTGTGTCAACTTCGAAAACTCTTACCACACTTGCCAAAAGTACAAAAACTGCTTGTCTGGTCTTGATCTAATTATAATCAATTTTTGGAATTGTTTTGTTTTTGGGAGATATTCTGTCCAATAATATGAACCTAAGTTTGCTAACTTTAAGTTAAATATACCAACCTCATTGAAAAGCTACGAATATTCATGGTTACATCTCTAGCATCTTAATAACTATACATCTTTCAACTACTCGTTGATAACATTTTCGCATGGGTAGTATGAATATGATTTTGTTGCTCATGGCAAATTATGCTATTGGCTTATAGAAGTACAAATTTGAAAAAATATCTCACGTTCTTAATAAAATATCACATGATTAGTAACCATAGTATTACTATAACCTGGTGAACTTTCATACAGTCAGTAATTTTCTCTTTGTTGGTTGACGTGTTAACTTATGTTGATAGAATATGACCAAAAAAGAAAATTATGTTGATAGACGTCATGACTTTCATTTATTTGTAATTCTTATAGCTGGTCAAAGGATAAACTTGCTTGGCTAGGCCGGCCGACCGACTTTCCTAGTTTGGTTTATATCTAACTCTGCTCATTGTTTCTTGTGCGATTACTTAACTGAGAGGGTTTCTCTAATCCTCCAAGTTTGGACCCCATGCCTGGTAATCAAATATCCTTAGTGCAAACCTAGGGCCATTTCTTTAATCTCCAATTAGCTATAACGCCGACCTATTGGCTAACAAAATGAAGTGGGTAGCCATCAAAGGGACCGAAAAGTACACGAATTCTGCTCGTTTCTCAAAAGGGGCTCTCGCTTCTCATGTTTTCCTAATAGCTCCAAATTTTTTAACGGAAAGATCGACAGATGCGTTTGGAATATTCGAAATGAGCGTATTATCATATACCGGATCCACCTTTCTCTGCTCCCCAGCTAGAGATTCATCATCACCAACATGAAAGCTTTGCCTCGTAAACCATCACGTGGAACCTCCCATCAGCACATCATCGCCATCATTTCAGAAACCAAAGTCAAACCCGAATTCCCACTTACAAGGAGCAATCAGACAGCACCGTCAACAAAGTCCCATCGCTGTCTTTGGAGTCGCTCCAAGATCGCCGTTGCTCATCCCGTCAAGCCTAGAAAGGATCTCTCGCACGAAACCGCAGCAGCACGAGGATGTCCTAACTTTCAAGAGTCGATCTCAAACATTAACTTCCCCAAAACCCAAACGTGTCGTCGGTTCTACGGAATCACATGGTTCTGCTGCAAAAGGATAATGGGGAGAGGGCAAGTTTTAAGAGGCGGACAGATAAAAGGTCGCGCCTTTAAGGCTGTGCGACCCCACTAGGAACTGGACATCAGCCATATTAGCTTCGTCATCACCCCATCATCCTCTCTCTCTTTCTCTCTCCCTCTCGACATGGGGGATGATTAAATTAATTGCTCCAATGAAGTTGTCCTTTGACCGGAATCTTTCCACCCTGTGCGTTTTCCGGTTGTCAGGAAGAACGATGCCAGCCACCTTCTATTTCTTTTTCCGCTTACCTTCTTAGTCATGCCGAAACGTGGAGATGTTTCGAGACTCAACTTGAGATTATTATTAAACCGATCAAGATTCATCGTCGGTTTGTGCTTATGAAAGGTGGCCACGATGTCGATTAAGTATTTTATTCAATTTTCTTTTTTTAGAAGGGATTTCCATGGATATAACCGATTGTCGTGTTAGGTGGGTTTACTAAAGCATTCAAATAAAATAAAGAGTATCATAAAAAAAATCATAATACGAGATATTATATTATAAATGAGTACTTGATTCAATTTAATGTTCTTAGATCACGATATATCGTAATCTCAATTGGACCGATTTAACTCAATTAACGAAATTAAAAGCGATGTTTGTTATGCTTATTTACACCTCTTTTGAATTCACAAAAAAAAAAAAAAATTGAAAAAATAAACTACATCTTTGTAACCAAACTTAAAGTGAATATCATGGCATAAGAGCACAATCTCAATTGATGCACCCAAAATATATATTGTCTCGATTTTTCCTCAACACAATATTTGATCATAATGAATTTTTTTTTTTGCACTTCACCGAAAAAAAAAAAGAGAAGAAAAAGAATAAAAGAAAAGAAAAGTCCACGGTCCCCGGGGAGCTTGGAATTTCACGAAACGCCGCCCTCCCTGGCATTATTCTTCATTCTTGTCCAATGACCAGATTTCTTAAATACTCAAAATTTTTCAAAAAAATTCAAATAACAAAACACAATTTTCCGACAGAACAATATTAAAATAAGCGAATTTCATTTTTTATTCTGTCCTTTCTTATTTTTGTGGCGCTTACGTTAAGCGGTGAAAAATCTTCAACGTCAAGAAAGAAAAGAACCAGCCAACCACGCATCCCTACGTTTCTCTCTCTTGAGCATTCCATTCCTTCTGTCTTTCTTTCTGAAAGTCTTCCACGTTTTTCTCTCTCTTGCAAGTCTCGCAGTTCTCCACATTCCTGGGCTTTCCCGAGGAAGACGGCAGCTTTCTTGGCGGCACCGCTTCCCCCGATAAGCGGCTCCGGATTGGAATTCGACGGATTTGCCAGGCTGGGACTCCATTTTTGGTTTCTTGGCTGCTTAAAAGGTGATCCCTTTCTCCATTTTCTGGCGTCTCTCCAAATTGGGTTCGATCCTGTAGGGCTTATTTGCCCCGAATCCCGTTTGGAGAGACCGGAATTCGTCTCTTCAATTCGTGTTCCGATCTGGGTATCGGGCTTTATTGGATAAAGCTGCGAACTTTGAGTCTTTCTCTGGGAGGATACTTGGCGTGTTGGAGTTGTTTAGGAATATTCGTGGCTGAATTTGGGGTTTAGTGGGGTTGTTTGCTTCGGTGGTTCCTGTTCTATCGAGTGCTTGAGGAGGGCGGGATACAATCGCATTTGGTGCCGCGGGTATTGGTGCTGATTGGGTTGGATTCGTGCAGGTCGTTTCGTGGTGTGTATTTTGATTCGACGGGTGCTGTTCTGGTCAATTTGTATGTGTTTACCGGATTTGTACGTGTTTGTCTGAATTGGGCGGTGACGAGGTGCGGTGTTGTGTGTAGCTAAAGTATATCTCCTTTCACTTTCTTGATTGGAGTTCTTCTACTCCAATACTCGGTTTTGTGATGGGGAAGCAGAGTGGGAGGAAGAAGGGACCGGTGGGAGGAAAATCTGGCGATTCCGTTGGAAAGCAACACAGAGCTGGGGAGAACAGTCCAAAAGCATATGATAAGGACACCGCGGTCTTCATTGCGATGTCCCAGGAGCTGAAGGATGAAGGGAATAGGCTGTTTCAAAAGAGAGATTATGAAGGAGCTATGCTGAAATATGAAAAAGCCCTCAAATTACTCCCTAGGGTTCACATAGATGTGTCGTATCTGCGCAGCAATATGGCTGCGTGCTATATGCAAATGGGTCTCAGTGAGTACCCGCGAGCAATCAATGAGTGCAACTTGGCCCTAGAAGTCACGCCCAAGTATTCTAAAGCACTGTTGAAGAGGGCAAGATGTTACGAGGCATTGAATCGGTTGGATTTAGCATTGAGGGACACTTCAACAGTTCTGAACATGGAGCCAAATAATGTAATGGCATTGGAGATAGCAGATAGGGTGAAAGCCACAATTGCAGAGAAAGGATTAACTGTGAACAACGAATCAATTGAGTTGCCGCCTGACTATGTTGAACCTCCTAGCTCTTCAACATTGGCAAAACGAGTGAAAGAGAAAGCTCGGAAAAAGAAAGGTAGCCGAATTGAGGGGAAGAAACCTATCGAAAAACCTAAGGAGATTGAGGATGTTATTAAAGTTGAGGAGAATAAGGCTGAGCAGATATTTGAGAGCAAGGATGAAGAAGGAGCTGAAGACAAGAAGCCAGAGGACAAGGCAGTAGTGGAGGAGAAAATCGTGAGCATACAGGACGAAGAGCCTAAGAAGACTGTAAAGTTGGTTTATGGAGAGGACATAAGATGGGCTCAGTTGCCAGTTAATTGTAGTCTCTTGCACGTGAGGGAAGTGGTACGTGATCGCTTCCCGAGCTCCAGAGCTGTTCTTGTAAAGTACAGAGACCAAGAAGGTGACTTGGTCACAATTACTACAGATGAAGAACTAAGGTGGGCTGAGGCATCCACAGAGCCACAAGGTTCTATCAGATTGTACGTCGTCCCAGTGAATCCTGACCAGGATCCATTTCATGGGAGACTTTCAGACAAGTATGATGATCATGACATTATTATCAAGAACAATGGAATTCAGGAGAATGGGCATGTGGTCAAAGCCGATGAAGCAGGAAAAAAGCCAACTTGCATTGATGACTGGATAATTAATTTTGCTCAACTTTTCAAGAATTATGTTGGCTTAGATTCTGATGAATACTTGGATCTTCATGAACTTGGTATGAAGCTTTATTCTGAAGCAATGGAGGAAACTATCACTAGTGATGAGGCTCAAGGCATTTTCACAATAGCTGCTGAGAAGTTTCAAGAGATGGCAGCTCTAGCTTTGTTCAACTGGGGTAATGTCCACATGTCAAGGGCAAGAAAAGGTGTGCACTTACCAGAGGATGCTTCAGAGGATTCCTTGCTTGAGCAGATAAAAATTGCATATGACCGGGCATTAAAAGAGTATACAAGCGCGGGGAAGAGATTTGAAGAAGCATTGAAGATTAAACCAGATTTCTATGAAGGATATCTAGCCCTAGGGCAGCAACAGTTTGAGCGGGCTAAACTTTCTTGGTATTATGCACTAGGCAGCAAAGCTGACTTGGAAACATGGCCTTCTTCTGAGATTCTCCAACTCTATAACTACGCTGAGGACAACATGGAAAAAGGCATGCAGATGTGGGAAGAATGGGAAGAGCAACGCCTGAAGGATCTCTCAAATCCAAATACCAGTAAAGTTCAGTTGCAACAATTAGGGTTGGATGGATCGTTCAATGAAATGACAGCAAATGAAGCTGCTGATCAGGCTGCAAACATGAGATCTCAGATAAATCTATTATGGGGTAGCATGTTGTATGAGCGTTCCATCGTAGAATTCAAATTAGCATTACCTGTCTGGCATGAATGTTTGGAAGTTGCGGTCGAGAAGTTTGAACTTGCTGGAGCTTCTCCAACGGATATAGCGGTTATGGTAAAGAACCATTGTTCAAACAATGGTGCAATAGAAGGTAACATTTATGTACTCATTGTCATGTTGTGTTTTGTTGACTTATTAATCTTGAGAAGAAGCTGATTCTCTCTCCTGTGCAACAGGTTTAGGATTTAAAATTGATGAGATTGTACAAGCATGGAATGAGATGTATGAAGGTAAAAATTTACGGAGTGGTGTTCCGTCATTCCGGTTGGAGCCATTGTTCCGCAGGCGAACATCTGGACTTCATCATGCTCTTGAACAACATTAAGTTGCATGACCTTGTACAGGCTTTCCAAGACAGACATCACTCTTGTTTTCCTCCACTTTTTGGGTTACATAATGCTGTTTGTTGAGGTATGTGGTGATGTCTTTTTATGACAAAACAATGTTGGTTCTTATCGTTCCGGCCAAAATAAATGATTGTTGCTTAGAATCTGGAGTTCTAAGATAGTCATTAATTGTCCCCTGTATTGCTTTCTCTCTAAGGCTCTAGCACTATTACATCATTGAAAAATTAAGGAAAAGCCAGTTCTGGGTGTTGTCTGTTTTGATTTTCTGTAGGGGTCTCCTTGATTGCCCTTTCATCTTTTCCTTCACTTGATGATTTCTCCAAGTGAGGAAGAAAATGAAACCTTTGTGCTTTTTGATGGCAAGTTTACATTGTTAGTGCTTGTGAAGTTGTGAGATAAACATCTGTCAAGAAACCTTTGTTGAGAGCTTGTGAGGGATCTTTAGCTTATAGGACTTGGTTTTTCTTTGCACCTTCACGATCAATAATGCTATATCAATGACCTTGTATTCTTGCTGCTATATGACTGCCTAGTGACTACTGAAGAATGATCTAGATAATACGTGGTTATGCTTCCTGAGAAAAATAAGGGGGCATGGGTAGCATTGTTGTATCTGGAATTAGGAACCTGCAAAAGTCATCATTTGAGGATCTTGATGATGGATGGGATTGTCTATATCATTTGAGTATATTGCATTGACCTCTATAGCATAGGTTGTTCTGCAGCTTTGTATATTATGCATGTGAATATTACTCTACAGGTGATTAATCAACAAGGTTAATGATGAGAAATTCTTAGCTAATGGGTTGTCTTGTATATCTGAAAGTGACTCCTTAGTCCCTGGCAGCTAACCTCTTAGCTGCTTATTTCCCTTGGTGGGAATATCGTTTCTATCTTTTGACTTTGGAGTTCTGGTCTGCAGGGTGTTTTTGCTTGTGGTCCATTCATTGCCTATCATCCATAGAATGGTTGTGCCGGAGTTGGAGTTCGGGTTTTCAACCGTCAACGCAATGATTTCCCACATATTTATTGGGGAGAAGAAGCAGGGATCTCCATTTAGGATGTCGGCTTCATCACCATCATTGCCTCATATTTTTTCCTCCTTAGGATAGAGTATGTACACTGGTTTAAAAGAAAATAAAAAAGAAAGTATTGTGTTTTATATTGTAGTACTGTATTTTGATATCATTTTAGTCGTTCTCGAAGAGCTCCATTTGTGGGTATCGTTTGAATTGTAGGTGGTTCTTTGGTTCATTCATGTCCCGTGTTAGTCACAGTGGGTCATGTTTGCTTGTATTTCTAATCTAGTGTCAACTCCATCCTTTGTTCAACTTATTGGGGTTACATGAGTTCTTGTTAAATTGAAGTGTCTATCTTTGTGCTGGACGAATTTTGATGCTTTTGAGAGTAGGATTTTCTGCCACATCAAATTTGCCAGGTTGATGGCCATAATCATGTGCGATTTCTTGTGTGGTCTTTTATCTGTCGTAACTGCATATTTCATATGATCCTGTCAATATCAGTCTGCTTGTTTCCACAAACATTTGTTATACTCAAAATTTCAGCACCGGTAGGCCTTCTCGGCATTAACAGATACTTGCGAAGTTGGTTCTCAGATTACTTTGAAAGAGAATGGCCTCCGATTAATTTGAAAGAGAATGCCCAGAAAAGTTTTTCATCAGTTTGTTCCTATCAATTGTGCGGAATGAATACAGGACCCAAGTGTGAAACCAGAAGAATATTTTCTTAAGCAAGTATATACATTTCACATTGTCGAAATTTTCACTCAGCAAGCCCTTGCGGTTCACCTCGTGAGGTTCGCTACAACCATCAGTTTCATCTGCTTCACACAGAAAGCTTCATGAACAGTATAACAACCTCCAATCCAGTTATAAAATATTTTTTGGCTAATTTAGTCATAAACCTTTTGTAATTACACCGGCTGGCCAGAGGAAAGAGAAAGTGAAAAGGAAAAGAAAAAAATAATTCAAAAATTCAAAAAAATATTTAAAAATTCTAAAAAAAGTAAAAAAATTAAAAAATTGCTAAATCGGTACAACTATAAAAGATTTAGGACTAAATTGACTAAAAAAAAATATATGACTGAATTGGCACAATTACAATAAGTTTAGGATTTTTTTGATAATTCTCCTCATACATATTACTCGGAAAAATTCCTCATCCTTAAAATCGCTTGCCCATGCATTCATCATTTGCTTGAC
This sequence comes from Eucalyptus erythrocorys, assembly GCA_014182555.1. Lineage (NCBI taxonomy): Eukaryota > Viridiplantae > Streptophyta > Magnoliopsida > Myrtales > Myrtaceae > Eucalyptus > Eucalyptus erythrocorys. Next base: position 6,906,303 of record CM024599.1, read on the forward strand.
CCCGTGAGAACATGGGAACAGGCAAGTGCTCCTGTCTCCATACGGAAGCCACACAAAATCAAATGGCCCTAGCTTTGATTAACGAATTATTCCTAATTATTCGCCGGATTGGCTTTTGCTTAATTAAGCGGACACCATACGTTTTCGTAGCCAACCTTGATCTTTCGCCCGTCTTCTCTGGCAAATATCAAATCAAGCGCCAACCATTCTTGTCCCAAAATATTAGATTAGGTGCACTCGGCGACAGGAGCTCAACTCACCTGTTGCGTTGGCCGCTCGCTACTATGCAAAAGGCCATTGGTTCACGCCTCTCCCCATCTCCGTCTCATCCCCTACCTCTACAAAAACCTTCTGCACCAAAGCTAGAAACAACCTTCCCCTTGCAAATGGAGGCTTCCCCGCTCGCCATTCTCTCGACCACTCTTCGGCCTTGTTTGGCAACTTTCCCTACAGTACTGGATTCTGATTTTTTGTTCCCAGAATCAGTTTGGGACGAGAATCGTGTTTGGTAAAATTTTTGTTCCCGGGACAAATACGTTCCTGGAATCATACGTTCCTGGAATCGGTTTGGGACGAGATTTAAGAATAAAAAAAAAAAAAGTTGATTCTCGTCCGAGAAACAAAAAAAGAATCAACACGTTAAAACTCTCTTATTTCCTTCCGGCATCTCGCGACCACCGCCCGCCGCCGTCCGCCGCCGCCCGCCGGTCGCCAGCCGCCGGTCCAGCGAGCTCGCCGGAGGCGATCCCAGCCATCGGCCGGCGAGCTCGCCGGAGGCGATCCTAGCCATCAGCAAGGCTCGGCCTCACTGGATCTAGCGAGGCCGAGCCTCGCCAGGTGGCTAGGCGAGCCTCGCCGGGCCGGGTGAGGCTCGCGTGGCCACGGTGGGGCTCGCCTAGCCCCGTTGGTGGCCGGGCGAGCCTCGCCCGCCCCGGCGAGGCCCGCCGCCGTCCACCGGCGAGGCTTGACCTCGCAGATCCGGCGAGGCCGAGCCTCGCCGGTGGACAAGCGGGCCTCGCCGGATCTGGCGAGGTCGAGCCTCGCCCGGCCTAGCGGCCCAGGCCGGCTAGGCCGACGAGGGCCGGCCTCGGCGAGGGCGCGGCGACGCTTCGGTGAGGTCGCCGCCCCTCGTCCTGGTCGGAAGAAGAAGAAGAGTAATAGGAGAAAAGGGGAAAAAAAAAAAAAAAGGAAAAAAAAAGAAAAGGAAAAAAGGAAAAAAAGAAAAAAAAAGTAAAAGAAATTATTTAAAAATTAAAAAAATTAATTTGGAATGTAATCAATCTACACGTTATCAAATGCAATTTTATTCCGTAAATTAGAAATTTTAAACATTCTAAACACGTTTTTTTTACTCGAATCGGTTCCGAACGAGAATAAAAATAATCAATTTTTGTCGAATCAGTTAACACAATCGTTGCCAAACGCGCCCTTCTAATAACTCTCTACTTCTTCCGCCACCTCCTCTGGCGGCAAGCCCCCAAGCTGCCGCCGGGTCCACAGCCGTTGCCCATCATCGGGAACCTCCACCAGCTGGGCAATCTTCCCCACCGCCGCTTCCACAGCCTTGCCAAGCCCCACGGCCCCATCATGTTCCTCCGCCTCGGCAACAAGCCAACGGTGGTGGTCTCGTCGCCGGAGGCGGCCGAGTTGGTCCTTAGGACCTATGATGGCATCTTCTCGAGCCGCCCGAGCGTGGACGCCCTGCGCCACTTGTCTTACGGCAACAAGGGGATGCTGGGGGAGAGCGGTACGTACTGGCGGGGCGTGAGGAAGCCGTGCACACTGCAGCTGCTGAGCCCAGCGAAGGTGGAGTCTTTTGCACCGACAAGGAGGGAGGAGCTGGGAAGGGTGGTCAGGAGGGTGAGGGCAGCGGCGGCGGCGTGTGAGGCGGTGGACGTGAGCGCGGAGTTGGGGCAGCTGATTTGGGACTTGGCGTGCCAGATGATATTATATCTCGAAAGTCGTGGAGCTTTCGTTCCTTATACCGTGTTTGTAAGATTTTGACATTCGAATGAGGAAAAAAGGAAGATGATGGCGTTTTCTCTTATTTAGAAAGAGTAGAGAAGATGGAGACTAAAATATTTCAATGTGGGTCACGTTCTTGACATTTATATAAAACTGTGTTGAGTAATATGCCATGACATTTTTATGATTATTGACCCATTACCATTTCAACAATTCAAACTTTTAGAAAATCGAGTTCATCCAGTGCTCGAATTCCGACATTGCCCATCGTCTTTCTCCTTTCTGTTATTCTTTTTTTCGTTGAACGAGGCGTGCAACCGTACAGAGGAACTAGAACCCACCAGAAAAAACTTTGCAAAACTTCAAACGAGCAGGCGATAGCTGGGCCTTAGGATCAAGTGCTTCGCTCTCGGCATCGACAACCCAAAGTCCTCGCTCATGTCCAGCTCCTTCGGCGACCTCCCCGCGGGCATCTCCCAGTCAAAACAGTGCACTAATTGGGCCAAAACAAGGCGCACGTTGACGAGACCCAAGTGCATCCCCGGGCAGCCCCTCCGGCCAGACCCGAACGGTATGAGCTGGAAGTCCCGCCCCTTGACGTCCACGCCGCCGTCCGCAAACCTCTCCGGGCGGAACTCCTCCGGGGCCTCCGCCCAAGCGCCGGCGTCTCTCCCGAGGGCCCACGCGTTCACGATGACCCGAGTCCCCTTCGGGATGTAGTATCCGCCCATCTCGATGCCCTCCGTGGACTCGTGTGGGATCAGGAGCGGGCCCGGCGGATGCAGCCTCAAGCTCTCCTTCACCACCATGTCCATATAATTCAGCTTCGGCAGATCGGCCTCCTCGACGGTCCGCCCCAACCCGACGGCAGCTTCCAGCTCTCGCTGCAGGCGTCTCATCGCGTGCGGATGGCGGATCAGCTCGGACATGGCCCACTCGATCGCGGTGGACGAGGACTCGTACGACGCGGCAATCATGTCGAGGGCCAAGGCCTTGATGTTGGTCCGACCCAGCACGTGAACCGGCTCGTCATCTTGCGGCGAGCCGTTCATGGGGTGGCCCATGCCGGCGAGCAACGTGTCTATGAAGTCGCCCTCGTATTTTCCGGTCGTGTCTTCCTCGTGTTCTCTAATGATGTCCTCCAGTACCTTATCCACGGCTCGATTGACAGCTTTCGCACGCCGAGTTATTCCCTATAGAGGTTTTCGATTTTTAAAATATTATCTTCACAACAAACCAGAAAAGATGGTCTAGAAGCTGCAAATTCTTTGCATCTGTAAAAGATCAAGCTAGCTAGATTCATGCCGTTTGTTTTAGCCTCTTATACTACACATAAATTCCATTTCACTGTACTATGTACAATAAGCTAAACCGAAAACTGACACCTGAAGATCGAGAGCTCCAAGAAGAGGCACGTAGTCTGCCAAATTGAAAGCCCCGGCTAAGTGCAGAGCCTCGTGAATCACAGGCTTCAAGTTGAACTTATCCCTTGTGCTGCACCCCAATATCATCCTGCACGCCAAGTCCCCGATCAGCTGCCCCACCTCTGCGCTCACGTCCACCGCCTCGTGCTCCGCCGCCGCCGCCGCCCTCACCCTCCTGACCACCCGCCCCAACTCTTCCCTCCTCATTGGTGCGAAAGACTCAACCTTTGCCGGGCTCAGCAGCTGCAGCGTGCACAGCTTCCTCATGTCTCTCCAATATGCACCGCTCTCCGCGAACGCCATCCCCTTGTTGCCGTAAGACAAGTGGCGCAGGGCGTCCACGCTCGGGCGGCTCGAGAAGATGCCATCATAGGTCTTGAGGACCAGCTCAGCCGCCTCCGGCGATGAGACCACTACTGTTGGCTTATTGCCAAGGCGGAGGAACATGATGGGGCCATAGGACTTGGCGAGGCTGTGGAGGCAGTGGTGGGGAAGGTTGCCCAGCTGGTGGAGGTTCCCGATGACTGGCAGCGGTGGCGGCCCTGGCGGCAGCTTGTGGGGTTGCCGGCGGCAGAGGTGGCAGAAGAAGAAGTAGAGAGTTATTAGAAGAGCGGTCGAGAGAATGAGGAGTTGGGAAGTCTCCATTTGCACGTGGAAGGCTGTTTCTTGTTTTGGCGCAGAAGGTTTTTGTAGAGGATGAGGATGAAGCGGGCGGATATGTGGAGAGTCCATGAACAACTTGCCTTTCTGGAATTTTGGAGAGTGGCGAGCGGTGGCGGCTGCAACACGATGAAGTGAGTTGGGCTTCCAGCTGGCTGCACCTGATTTACTATTTCGGTCGACTTTCACCTAACAGTCTTCGCATGTGTATTTCAATACCTAATAGGCTAGATTGAAAGATGAAGAGAGTAGGCTCTCGGTCATCGAGCTAGTTCTCAAATTTTGACAGATATAGTCGACCTCGCTAATTTGTTGCATTGGGAGGCATCCAAAATGCCTTGTATTTTAGTTTTAGGGCCTTGTCTTTTTGAAGTTAATTTTTTTTCTTTTTGGTTCCTAGTTTTAGGACTTTATTAAAAAGAGCCCAAACAACCAATTGAGAAAACTTTACGGTATCCAATGTAATGGTTACCCTCATATTATGCCAAATCGGTATCTTGAAAATAGAGTTATTCCTATTAAAGTGCACTCAACCAGTGCCCCCTTGCCATGTTGGCATCTCAGATCTTAACAAACGTGATGTACTAATCCTTACACATATCTTGATTTCCTTCATCAATATGTGAAAATTAGATTGAATATCCTAGAATTATGTAGTTTGATCATGACTATCCTCCTAACAGTATATAGGCCTAGGTAATTTTCGGAACATCCCATAATTCTTTAAGATAATAAAAAGGGGAACAACTCCATCAAAATTAAGAGGTTTATTCCCTTTAACTCTACCCTTTCAATCAATTTCTCATGTTTATAGTTAAGCTATTTCCCAAACTCACTTAAGTTAGAAAACTGAGTTAGGCCTCTAAGCCTAGTTAGGCTTCACAAGATCAACCCCTTCATTCCCCACCCGACCCGCTGTATGGATTTCGGCCCAATGATGGCGATCTCCACCGGCAACCGAACCATGCTTTGTTGGCCCAAGATGTCTCCAAACAAAGACGTACTTTGGAAATACAGGAAAATTACCAAAAAAGTCATAAATCTATTATAATCGTGTTAATTTAGTCATAAACTTTTTTTTAACCAATTTAGTTATAAACCTTTTATAATTATATTAATTTAATCCATTGCCTGACATAGACACCGGCCGTCCAACAAAAGCTGACATGATAATTTTTTAATATATATATTTTTATTTTTTTTTTTTCCAAATTTTAAATATTTTAAATATTTTTAATTCTTTTGAGGCCGACCTTGCCAGCCAATGGCGAGGTTGGCCTCACCGTCGCTAGGCAAGGCCCCGCCAAATCCGACGAGGCTCGGCCCCGCCCGACCTTAGTGAGGCCGTCGTTGCCAGATCTAACGAGGAGCCTCGTCGGCTCCAAATTTGGCGAGGAGCCTTGCCAGCCACCGGCGAGGTCAACCCTTGCCTTGGCTAAGCGAGGCCCCACCAGACCTGGCGAGGCTTGGCCTCACCCAACCAAGGTGACGGTCGATCTCGCTTGTCTGACGAGGCCACTATCGCCAGATTTGGTGAGGCTCAGCTTTGCCTAGCCATGGCAAGGTTGAGCGAAGGATAGCAAGGAGCCTCGCCGGCACTAGCGAGCTCAGAGGTATTTACAACACAGCCATGACGCAACTTCAGCTTCTTCCAGCTTTGAACTCGATGATACGATGCTTCAATAGAGCAGGCCAGTCCATCGAACCTGAGATGTCACTAGGTCCATCAGAACTTCAGAAGTCTAGCAGTGACCATTGTTTTTCTTTTATATATATATATATATATATATATATATATATATATATTTTTTTTTTCAGATTCCCATCTACCCATCATATTCTTGATCTGATCTCCTTGCCATAACCGTCATGCCAATGCCCTCAGAATCAGTCCAGTCTCCAATATGTTCCACATCTTCGTCGTATCCATTATTAAAATAAGTCTCGAGTTTAAGCCCGAAGCGAAAAGTTGAATTTTGAAATAATTAAAAAGAAAAAAAAAAAAAAAAAGGCTACGAAGGAAGCAGCATCCAACTCTGCCGCTTGGAACCAAAAAGGAAAGTCAATCTTTTATTTTCTGTTGACCGAATCTTGGATTATTCGGTTTCTTCATGCACGCAATTCTCTGGCGGTGGAATATAATATTCCTCTCAAGGTTTGCTTGTGGGACTTTCTTTACCGAAGGAAGCCACACGTTGAAGCACCGTTTTACTCTCGAGCCTATAGTGAGTTACTGACAGAGTTCGAAAAGGTCAAATCTTGGATGATTCCATCATACATGATGGAGTTGCGAAAACTTGAGTGTGTAGGTGTTTTGTTTGTGAGAGACACTCATAGGTGCTGGGTGTTTGACTTTGGGTCTTCGTATTATTCGTGATTTACATTCAAAAAAGATTGGTGTATTGGGTGTAATTGGAACTTGAAAAACACCAAGAGATTATTTGAGTGATTTAAGTGTGTAATCTCCTTATATTGCTTATCTATAGTGAAATTAACTGCTGCTCTCCCCGTGGACGTAAATCTTTACGACTGAACCACATAAATCTGGTGACCGATTTATTTTCTTTTTCTCGTGTGGTCTTTTATCTGTCGTAACTGCATATTTCATATGATCCTGTCAATATCAGTTTGCTTGTTTCCACAAACATTTGTTACACTCAAAATTTCAGCACCGGTAGGCCTTCTCGGCATTAACAGATACTTGCGAAGTTGGTTCTCAGATTACTTTGAAAGAGAATGGCTTCAGATTAATTTGAAAGAGAATGCCCAGAAAAGTTTTTCATCAGTTTGTTCCATCAATTGTGCGGAATGAATGCAGGACCCAAGTGTGAAACCAGAAGAATATTTTCTTAAGCAAGTATATACATTTCACACTGTCGAAATTTTCACTCAGCAAGCTCTTGCGGTTCACCTCGTGAGGTTCGCTATCAGTTTCATCTGCTTCACACAGAAAGCTTCATGAACAGTATAACCACCTTCAACCGCAGAACAAAACAATCATATGGGGACAGACTGTATGCGCCACCCACTTTGACACTCAATATTTCTATGAGCTTATCAGAGGTATTTACAACACAGCCATGACAACAACTTCAGCTTCTTCCAGCTTTGAACTCGATGATGCGATGCTTCAATAGAGCGGACCAGTCTGTCGAACCTGAGATGTCACTAGGTCCATCAGAAGTCTAGCAGTGACCATTGTTTTTTCTTTTTTCTATTTTTTTTCAGATTCCCATCTACTCATCATATTCTTGTTCTGATCTCCTTGCCATAACCGTCATGCCAATGCCCTCGGAATCAGTCCAGTCTCCAATATGTTCCACATTTTCATCGTATCCATTGAGGAAAAAATCTGCACAATTCTTCCTAAACCCACGGTCATAGGGGTTTCGAAATCTGCCACCTGGGTCCCTGAGGTAGCTATAGCGCAAAGAGTTCTCCCTCTCGTTCGTGGTAATATTACGAGAAATCTGCCACAATTAAAAGCGAGAACATAAGGAATTTTGCCACTTTCATGAAAGGTCGCTGGGAGAGAAAGTGCAAAGAGTCCAACTAGACAAGTAATAGGAGTGTCACATGCAATTGTGCCACTACAATAAACAAGTAGAAAAAAAGTGTTGTTGTTTTTCGTTGCGACATAAAGATGTGCAATAAATTATGATGGATGTTACCTGATATGCTTGCAAAGCCGTCAATGCTGCAACGCCCGAAAAGAGGAAAAACTCAGCTATGAGAAATGACATAGCACCAGTGTGATGGCTCCAAGCATGTTTCAACCAAGCACCAAAAGAGGCTGGTGCAGCTCGATCACCCAGAACTCCTGTATGCAAAGATTCTATTGTTATGAGGGGAAAAAAAATGCCATAAGCAGAATAAGATAACTTTCAGTGAAACTGATTAAACCTACTTGTAAGAGCAACTGCGCCGGTAATTGACATAGCCAATACTTCTAAAACTAGGAATACAAAGAAATCCCACTTGTTTTTCTGCATCACAATTGGAAAACTGTGAACTAAAATATATGAACAAGAAGGGAGACAGAAGGAAATGTAATTTACTGAAGTGAGCTAATCTGAACTTCATGATAGCATCAACCTTGAAAATCGATTGTCAATCACATTTTGGAAACAATTAACTGATAGGTATGTAACATGAGAAACTATGCTAACACCATGAGCTGATGAAACATCTTTTTGAAAACTTTTAATTTCTCAAAATTCCATGAAGAAACTAATATGTGTTGAGAATAACAGCAAGGCAAGTGTTGGCTTTCAGCATCATATAAGAGTACCTTGCCAATGCAGTTGGATACCAAAGGGCAATGATGGTCGAATTGCTCAACACAGCGGTCACAAATGGAGCAATGTTTTGCGCGGAGAGGCCTCACAATCTAACACTATAAAAGAAAGATCAGGAAAACAATAAAACAAGAATGAGGTATGGGCTAGATATAAAGGTTAGCTGATGCCACCTTGCATGTAGTGCAGAGTCGAGACCAGTTGCCAGCAAGCAAAGCGGGATTATTTATCTCAATCTTCAATAGTGGTTCCTAATGATCCCATATAACCAGAAAAGAAAAGAATAAAGAAATTTATCAAACAGCTTAGAGCTCAATATCAAACCAAAACTTCACTTAAGCATTTTAGTGTATGTTAATGTTAATGAAAGAGTAAAATCCACTGGGCTAGAAATTTGATTGACTGTTGAGATACAGAGTACAATACAAAAGATTACAATGGAAGTAATAATCTGGGTCAAAGCGCACATTGTCTGCCGTAATCTTTTGATCATGTGCATTCACTCTGATGTATCCTGGATCCTTGCTGCAATCGAAGAAAAGGCACAAAATAAATAGGTGAAATAATTGTGATTTTGGCACCTGATAAGAACATAAACTACTCATAGAAAGTACCACATATTCTTATATTATCATAAATGCATACGTAACTGTGAGCAACAAAAAAAAAAAAAAAAAAAAAAATTTGCTTCCAGCACAATAACTGAGTCATACAAAATTATTCTACACATGATTCAAAATGTTCTACCAAGTAAAGAAGGAAAACAAACACAATTGTCGAGAACAAAGTTATTGAGAAAGAATATCAGGATAATTATATAATCATGTGTAGATAAAGTCAAATATCATGATCACTACTGCACGTGCAAAACCTTAAGGACTCCGTAGATAAAGTAAAATAACAGGACATAAATACAATGACGTGTAGAAGCAACAAAACATTCTTCTTTTCTTCTTGAGGGGTTGGTGCCATGTAAAAGTCTTTACACCTCACAATTGTTTACCTGCTGCACCTGTAAAGCATGACAAGTCCAGCACTTGCTAGGAGAGCACCCATCCATGCAAGAAAGCCAAAACCTGATCTTAACTTTGGTAAATCTGATCCTGCACCATGTAATATTATATCAAGTCCCATAAAGGTTGTTGGGTTGAACCACCAATCTAAAGAAATTTAAGGATGTGCGCACAAGGGTGTGAGAGAGGGAAGAGGGGGAGGGGTGGACTGAAGATACCCATTATGATGGAACTTGTGTAGGTCACTAGTAGCAACAGAATTATGACCCACAGAATGGGTGCAAACCCGAGATTGAAAAACTTCCCAAAGCCACTATTCCAATAAAACTTCTGATCATGCTGCTTTTGGGCATTTACCTGCAGATCAGATATCTCATTATTTCAATATTGTATAATATTGGGGAACCAAGCAGTACATTAACCAAGTGCCTTTGACAGAGATTGACAATGGACACATGGCCTGATTTTTAACGTCAAAATTAGCACACACAGAAATTACAGTATGCCACCAGGTGAAGATAGCCATATCATAAAAAAAGGAAACAGCTTCCCAAATCAGCCCCCAACAGATCAATCACAAAAAAAATTTGCATGTTTACGGTGGTGCAATAGTCACATCACGTTAGAAAGACAGCTCATGGGTTTGAATTTTTTTTTTTTTTTTGGTGCTAATCTCAGCTTTATAATTTCTTAAAGGTAAAGATAGCTTTAGACTAGGCATACTTAATCTTTTATGCAAAAGATGTAACCAGAATATAGACAGGGTAACATACCCAGAAAAACTCTAACGCAAGGTTGCTTCTATATCTTTTACCTACAAAGTTTCCCGTCGTATCATGGAAAGATGTTACAGGCAGCTTCACTTTCACAGGAAGCCAGGAATGCGATGAGTATGTATGTCATCACATGCACAACAGGACAGGAAAATGTGTAGTGATAACATCTGAAGTGCACCTACAAGGTAATGCACAACTTGTTGGTAATTCCTGTCAGATGCAAGCTGAACTGGTGTAAGGCCAGTATTATCAGTCACCATCAATTCCTCCTTGCCAACCCTTACTAATTCCTCACATGCCTCCAAGTTCCCTTGCATAGCGGCCCAATGCAAAGGAGTGCACCCTAAACCAACAAAATGAATAAGTGATCAGCTAGAGGCAACTATGATTTTCTTATCACTACATTCATTTGGACAGCTCCGCAAGAATGGAGCATGTAAACTCACCCTCTTTGTCCTTGCGTCCACCACAAGCATCTAGAAATAAGAGAAGACGTACACAATCGGCAAAACCTTTATAAGCAGCCCTGGAATTCAATGACAAATAATAATGTCCTATCAGGGAGAAATTAAGCATTACAGTAGAAGGAAATTTTTTGAAAACGTCAATTCACATTAATGCAGAAGGCAAATAGAATGACTCAAATATGCGCGTTCAAAAGAAAATACTTGGAGAGGAGCAACCCTCCAAATTCTATAAGAATCTGGCTATTGAAGTTCATGCATTTAACAACCTCAAAAGAATGAATGACAAAAATCAATTTCATCAACTTTTGGCCTCTGTACATTCGTTATCTTTTTCAAATGTCTCTGAGCTTACAATTGCAAATTTCAATCTATCATTTTTATGAAAATGAGCCCATGCCTCCTTTCCAGAGACCACTAGAGCATCAAAATGAGCACCTTAATGGTGTCAAGCCAAGTAACACAACTAAAAAACTCTCCTAGGGGATACACCTTAACAATGAATCCTCAATACTAGGCGGGCAGCACATTTGCATCCTCAAGACAATCATGCAAATGACATTTGTAAAATGATAGTATCTTCAAGAATGAGAAATGAAGCAGCTGATCACAAGCCAAATATAGCTAACCGTAAGAGTCGAAATATATACGATGTCAAAAAGGCATTATATTGTAGGTTCAAAGGTACCAGTGCAAAGGGCTTCTTCCATCATTATCAGGAACGTCAGCATCCACATTCCATTTTGAGATGATATGATAAAGGAAAGCAGTATGACCATGCTGAGCTGCAACATGTGTTGTCTGCGATCATGTCAATGTGGAAGTTCAGCAGTAAATACAAAGCTGTTTCTGAACCACTAAGACGAATGACATCTCTAGCTACCAACTTTCTATGATGTTTCTCCTCACAGTAAATAAATCACTTCTTCCTTCAGTATGGTTTCTCAAGCAGATGTATAGTTATATGGACCAAGATTATGGCTTTCAGATCCAGGAGCCAACAACTAAAAGGCCACATGCCACAATAGGTAAAGAGAATTGATATCAAACAGTACACAGACTTGAACAAACCTGATACCCGCACTTGTCAGCAGTATTAATCTGAGCACCCTCTCGAAGTAAAAGATCCGCCACCTTGATGGCACCTCGTGCTGCACTCCAGTGCAATGCTGTCTGCCCAGTGTGATCGACTGCATTTACATCTCCACCATGCTGGAAAAGAACAGAGAAGAATTAGACACCAATTATCCTTGATACACAATCAAATTCTACTCAATCACTCTCCTGCAAAAACTTCTGACCTTAACATCGTTCACATCCACAGAACAATATTTAGCAAGTTAATTTTTGAAAACTCATGATGTTAAATGTTAATGCCTGTGAGTTGACGCCCTGCTCTCAGTGATTAGACCAATTCTATTATCACCAAAAAAGAAAAACTCAGATTTCCTTTTTCACATATTCTCAGAATCAAGAAGAGTGATTGGAGAATCCTAAATTCACTGTTGATAAAAACCCCTCACTCTAAACAGTATTCACCCGCATAAACACACATAAAGGCACGAATTTCAGAGAAGCCAAGCACAACAAAGCCAACTCAAAACCCCCGGAATAAGACTAAACTCGGTATACATACAGGAAAAGTGCTTAAAACCCAGAAACCAGAGGAACCCAATTCAAACAATTAAATCATCTAGACAACCCCATCAAAAAAAGCAATCCTTTTTGTTTCTTGCCAAAGGGAAAGACTAGAAGAAACGGAGAGAAGAACCCGGATGATGTATTCAGCAGCAACACATCGGTTGTTCAGAGCAGCCCATTGCAAAGCATAATAACCAAGCCCATCCGGCTCGCACACCGAACGTCCCTCCACCTCCACGAGTCTCCTGAGCTTCTCCATGTCGCCGTACGCGGCCGCCGCATACACATCGTTCCTCAACCTCTCCTTGCCAGCTCCTCCTCCGCCGCCGCCGCCGCCGCCGCCGCCGCCGCAGGACTCGACGGCAGCGGCCTGCCGGACCTCCTCGACGACCTGGATCTCCGTCGACATCGCAATTTCCCCCGACGGTCGTTGAGAATATCTTGCTCGGGTGGCCGAGGGTAGGAAGCAGTTTCCCGTTCGGGTACGGAAGGAAGGAATCAAACAAAAAGGCGGTTTCTTGTTCGTAGGATATTTGGAAGGTTCAGGTGAAATTTTTGACTTTTCGGCTGACCCGACACGACACAGCTCCCAGGAGATTCGCACGTACCTTAGCCCATGTTTGCCTTACAATGTCCGAACGCTGCAAACTGTGGATCTTGTCGGATCGGTGAACTAGAATTGATTTTCTTGTGGTTTCGAATTATTTGTGTGAAGAGAACTTGAAAAGGGTCATTGCAAATCCATATATTGGAGTGATGTCATTTTACACTCGACAAGTACTTCTTCCTCTTTGTAAAGGGGGAAAAAAAAACAAAAACGGAACTTCTGCCGTCCCGAAAACCGGTTATCATTTGGGGAGGAATGAAAGCATGTAGTGTGGAGATGAAAGATGACACGTTGAATGAGTTAGGAAAGAGAACGATATATCGATTTGTCAAATGTGGACACCAATGGTAATGGTGCTATAGCTAATCTTACTAAACTATGATTGGTATTCATGAATTCGTTTGCTACCTTTATTAATCAAGGTCGTTTGGCGTTTTAAGTTCCGTTTTCTTTTAAAGGAGAAACTAGGATTACTGAAGAAAAGACTCATCTCTTCATCGCGAATTTGCATGGAGTAGCATGGAATACCAGACAGAAACGATTAGAGCACTCAAGGAATGGGGCTGTTGAGCACAATTTGGAAAAAAACATAGGTGAAAATGAGCAAATTGCCAGAGTTCCCTGATCACAATCTGACTATCCACTATGGTTCTTGCGGATAGTTGACATCCCCAATATGTATTACCGTTGTAAATGAGTTTCAACTACTACTTGGTCCAGGGGAAAAGATATTAATGAGAGACAGTGCTCCAAGCACTTAACATATGCGAGTAATTAGAGTAGCATGCAGCCTCATCCGATTGCGAGTTCAAAACATTCCTTGGAACTTCCAGCTTCTCTACTCATTGATATGAATTTTTCAGCCGATGGCCACAAGAAAAAGGGATATTCGTAGTGATAAAGGTCATTCGCTGCCTGTCCATGATGACTACCTGCAAAAGCAGATGATTCTTGCTATGAGATACATGAATCCTATCACTTCAAGTAACCAAAATTTGAATTTGCTGATTAAACATCCTCAGATCAATTTTTGCCTCATATAGCACAAAGCACACTCAGCAGACGATAAGTGAGCAAAAATGCTGGCAATCCAACCATCAAAGAAGCATATGTAATCAAGCAAAATAAAATACTGAATCTACCACCTCTTGCGATCCCATGCAATCTGAAAACATCTTTCCACATGTGGCAGATAACAGCATACTTGACAAGTGGAAAGAGACGCAGATCCAAAGGAACGAAGAGAGGAAAACATTGGTGAGCTATCCAGCTAAAAGACACTTTTGACATACTACTGTCTTTTGCCATTCCAAAGATAGGAAAATGAATCAAAACTGGCATTATGTATTCAAGAAACTAAATGAAACATATTCCACCGCCCCTTGATTGAACCACAGAAAAAGAAAGAAAATCAGCAGCAGATGGCTATCGATATAAATATCAAATAACATAGCAGACAAATGAAACTTGGAGATGTAAAGTTGACTCTCATTTCCTTCAATTGATGATAAAAACTTGATACGAAAGCAAAATTAACCGTTTCAATTCCCCATGACAAACTATCAATCGAAGGTCCCTGTTTAGCTAACTGGGAAACGAAGAAATCCAATGATTCACTTCACAAATTCATCAATGCAAAGGTTTTGCTTCCTTTCCACTAAAATCACATCCAATTCATCGCTTTAGCACGATCCACAACAATTCCTTGGGCAATCTAAACTAAAATGTAAACTCGGATGCCCCCTAATGATAACCGAAAATCGAATGCTGAGGACTCAAAAACTCACTCTGGCAACTTCCTGGACCGAAAAATCGCAAACTTGGACGCCTCCGAATATTTATATTCAACCCCATTCTCCTTCAGGAACTCCTCAATCACCTTCTTCACGGCCTCGGGATCGCTGCTCTCGCACTCGATCTCATAACACGTCCCGAACTCGTACTTAGTCTCGTCGACCTCCAACGTCAACCCTTTCCACTCGTACACATCCCTCACATTCCCAAACCCTCCCAGCCCCACGAACTCCCCCACCCCGAACTCCTCCCTGCACCTCCTCAGAACCCTAGAGCCCACCGACCCCATCTTCCTCGGATCGGCGACGCACTCCCGGCCCCTCGCCGGGTCCAGCTCCTCCTCGTCCTCCTCGACGCGGCTGACGCCGTCGACGAGGACGGCCCGGGCCTTGAGCGAGGCGACGCAGCGGGCGTCGCCGTTGTAGAACCGGAGGCGGAGGACGGCGCGCCGGGAGGAGAGCTCGCCGGCGGCGCCATCGAAGAAGAGGTTCTCCTGGCGGTCGGTGCGGAGGCGGTGGGGGGAGAGCAGGGAGGCGACGCGGCGGTGGGCGTCGGCGCCGGGGAGGCGGAGCTTGACCTCGACTTCCATCGCGCTCTCTAGGGTTTCCCCGGGGGGAGGGGGGAAAGGGATCAGGAGGAGGAGAGGCCGATGCGGTGGGACTTGGAGGGGAGGTTGGAGGAGGAGCGGTCGAGGTGCTGGAGGATGGAGGAGGCGCCGGGGGCCGCGGAGGAGGCGCCGGAGGAGGCGGCGGCGGCGGCGGCGGAGCGTTTCCGGGCCTCCTCGAGCTCGTCCTTGTCTTCGATCTTGACTTCGATCTTGCTGGGTTTTCTCCTCAGCATTTTGCGTTGCGCCGACGCTGCCGTCGCCTGCTTCGTTCGGAATAAGAGGGAGTTTTCTTTTCTCCTAGATTTGATTTTTATTCCAAAATAATATTATTTTTAAAAATTTTGATTATTTAAATTTTCGGTAACTTTTTTTTTGAACTTAATCATTTTGACCTGAAAATTCCGTGAGCTTGTTTGTGAAAAAAATAATGGCCGGCCGACAAACACGTGCTCGTCACGTGCGAGTTTCGCACCTTTCGCGAGGGCATTTTGGTCCGAAAACTACTGTCGCTCTCAAACCGTTAATATCGAAATTAAAAAAAAAGAATTCCTCAATTGACTTTATCCTACACTTACTAGCGTGCAAGAAAGTGCATAATCATAAGACGTCCTAGTTGCAGCTTTCTTCAATGATATGCTCGAGAAAACCCTTACTTTTCTTATCGATGCAGCAGAGGCAAATCTCGTGATTTTTTAATAATTTTATGTGCACATCACAAGGATAGGAGAAACATGATTTTTTTTTTTTTTTGAAGCTAAAATGCCTTCAGAAAAGGTGCAATGCATGTATGGCATGCTATTGCTTCAATAACGATGAGTCCAGGGGTTATTGGATCAAAGCGATTAAGTTTAAGGGATATCTTGCAACGAAGTTAGGTTTTCAAGGATTATGAGAAATGGGTGCTCTTTCAAGGGTTATTAAATCAATTTGATCAAGTTCATGCGTAATTTGTAATAAAGTTAAAATCAAAGGGGACTTTAAGACATGATGAGTAGCACCCTAATGGGTGTTTTGGAACTTTCCCCAAAAGCATTTAGTTTCATTCCAAATGGAGATGATAACATGTATCATCTTTGAACTTTTGTTTAATATGTAATATGATCATTGAAATTTAACTAAATGTATAATATAATCTAGGGATATGTTCGGCGAAGTCCTAAAACTTGTCGAAAGTGCAATTGAGTCCTAAAACTTACAAAAAGTGCAATCAAGTCCTAAAACTTGTCAAATTGGTTCAATCGAGTTCTAAGGCTAACGCTTATTTGTTAAGAAAATTAACGGAAATTGCCGACGTCGGCATGACGTCATAATCTAAATGAATTTTTATTTTATATATGAATTTTTTAAAGTATTTTTATTCAAAATATTTAAAAATTAGATTAAAAATAAAAAGGAAAAGTTAAATTTATTTTTAAAAAACAAACTGTTCAAAAAAAAAAAGGGCCACCGGAGGGGTCGGCGACGGTGGCCGGACGGGCCGGCGACCGGCGGCGTGGTCGGCCCTCGCGGGCGAGGCCTCGCCGCCCCCAGTGAGGGCGGCCACCCCGCCAGTCGGGCGAGGACGCCCGGATCTGGCGGCGACCATCGCCCGTCGTCGGCGGCGGGGCGGCGTCGTCCTCCTCGGCGGAGCCGGCGGAGCGGGCGACGGCCTCAAGCTCCTCCTCGTCCTCCTCGTTGACGGCTCGTCGAGCCTGCGGCCGCCCTCCCCTCGAATCCGCCCGACGGGGCCTCATCGGACAACGCCGACGAGGACGACGCCGCCCCGCCGCCGATGACGGGCGATGGTCGCCCGGATCTGGCGACCATCGCCCGACTGGCGGGGTGGCCGGCCCTCACACAGGGCCGGCGAGGCCTCACCGGCGAGGGCCGCCACCCCGCCGGCGCCGGCCCCTCCGGCGACCGTCGCCGCCCTCCCGGCGATGGGCGGCGGCGGATACCGGTGGCCTTTTTTTTTTTTTATTGAACAGTTTTGTTTTTAATAAATTTAGTTTTTTCTTTTTAGTTTTTAATCTAATTTTAAAAGATTTTGAATAAAAAATAATTTAAAAAGCCATATATAAAATAAAAAAATCATTTAAAAGATGACGTCGCGCCACGTCATGCGACGTCGCAATTTCGGTTAATTTTCTTAACGGCGTTAGCCTTAAGACTCGATTGAACCAATTTGATAAGTTTTAGGACTCAATTGCACTTTTTGTAAGTTTTAGGACTCAATTGCACTTTCTTGACAAGTTTTTTAGGACTTCGCTGAACATATCCCTATAATCCATGAACTTTTAATTTTCAATTGAGTCCAATACTTGTATGAAAACATTAATTGTTGTCATTCAGGGAATTAAATTGAACATACCGAAAGTATGGGCACCGCATTGAATAATTTAAAAGTTAAATTACCATATTACACATTATACTAAAGTTCAAGGATTACATTGAACAATTTAAAATTTTAGGAACCACATTACATATTAGATTAAAGTTCAAGATCCATATTGAATAAATTAAAAGTTCATAGACCACATTGCAAATTTGGCAAAAATTTAATAACCTTTTATACCATTTTCCCTTCCAGATAATTTCATTTTTATCTTTACCTGAAAAAGTATTATTTTGGTTTTGAAAAAAATATAAAATGAATCTTTTGATGGAAAAAATTGAGATACTTATCTGACCATGACTTCGCTCTAGACATGTAATTGTCAGGTAACATGTTTCTGGTCTGAAGCAGCATATTCAACGGCAGTTAATTAGCAGCTAAACTCCTCATTTATGTTTAATCTGTTCATCCAACTGAAGGTAGGATTTAAGAGGCATAAAGCGTTTCCAAATGGTTAATGATTACTGCAGTGGCAGCTCAGGCAATGCCCTCAATGGACCAGCATCAAAACCCCACCACCTCTGCAACAATTAGTCGACAATTAGTCGACACTTTCTCTCCTCTCTCTTCTGTTAAACACTTTGCATCTTCTCTCTTCGATTAATTTTTTACTCATTTTTTCCTTCTGTTCTTTTATTTATTTATTTTTCTTCTTCTTCCTCCTTTCGCTCCGCTAGGGACGACGACCTCAGCTCAAACTCTTGCAAATTGCCTTCCACCACCACCACATATCGTCATCTCAGTCCACCACCTCACTGCCGTTTTAGATGTCTGTCGTCGTGCTCAAGCTCGACCAGCGAACTTGAGTTTTGAATTTTGGATCTAAGCCCAAGTGAGCTCTATATTTGTGATCTAGAGCTCAGCTCGATGTTGAATCTCTGTTGATTTGAGATCAATTAGAGTCAGCGAAGCCAGAGGCATAGGCGACATCATGGTTTACCGATGCGGCGGAGTGCCTCGTGCTCTTGGCCACCGTGAGTACCAATGCAAAGGGCGCGGGAGGAGTTGGACAGGATGCGGCGACGTTGGAGGTCGGAGAATAAGCGGGCAGAGATGGAGGTGACGAAGCGGCGTACCGGAGGCAAAAGGGTCTATGGAAGCATGAGAGCCTTTTGAAAAAAATAAGAGCAGGCTTCTTTTTCTTTTTTCCAGAAGAGGCAAAAGAGAGAGGAGAGAAAAAGTCAATTAATTGAAGAAAGAGGGGGAATGCAAGGGTCTTTGACGAGTGAACCCAAAAATAACAAGTGTCAATCGTTAAATGGATTAGTACAAGGCTAATGTGTCTATTACTTTTTTCTTTTTGATCGAAATCGATAGCACATTCTACTCTTACTTAAAAGGAGTCTTACAAGACAACAAAGGACTAATGTCCGAACATAATATATTCCATAAAGGCAAATGAGGAGTATTCCACCAATTAAGAGGAAGCTTGTTTGCTTGGTGGGTTCGTGCTGTCCAATCCGCGGCGCAGTTCTCTTCCTGGGTGCAATAGCTTACCTTAACATTATCGCATTGGGCTAATTCATGTCTGCAACGTAGAACAGTTTCTTTTAAATTCCACTGAATTTCGGCCCGGCCCAATACCTGTTCGACGACAGGTGAACAGTCATTTTTGCAAATCCATCGAAGTGGTTGACTCCGGAAGCTTCCCACGTGGCTCATCTGAAGCTCCTCGATATAAAAGGGTCCGTGTAAAATTGCTTTGACTTCGGCCTCTTACGATGAAGAAACCCTAGACTACAGGCGAAGCCTTAGACCACCTGCCCTGTCGAATCGCGCACGATACTAGCAACAGAGCAAAGGAACTCACCTGGAATCCAAGAAGCATCAATGTTCAACTTCAGATCTTGTCAATCCGGTGGTTTCCACCTACCAGGTATGCTTCGATTAGGGTTCAATCTTTTCTAGGTTGTCTGTCCTCAGGTGAAGTTTACGTGCTGATCTTGTACCATACTCAGTAGATCTACAGAGTTCGAGGCTTTTGCTCGAAAAATCCATCCATTTCTTGCCTTCCATATGTGCCAGAGAACCAGGCCAGTGTATTCTCGTTCAAGTATGTTCATGTTCGCTCGAAAAGCTTCCATGATCCCTTGGTCCATTCTTCTGATTTTGCTTGTGGGTTTAAAGCCTCTGAATCGTGGATCTTCCCATATGCCTTTTGTCCATTTACATAAAAAGAACAGATGCTCTGTGGTTTCTACCTTCGTATGACAGAACTGGCGTAATGGGTCGTGAACGATTTTTTGTATAGGTTTTCTCTCGTGGGAAGAGCGTTTTGACAGAGAGCCCGAAGGAAAGTTTTGACTTTTGGTGGCACGGTGAGGCTCCAGATCTTGGTTCATAAGGTACGTGGTGGTTGGAATGAACAGGAGGCCCTATTGTGGTTTTAGCTTGTAGTTACTGAATATGTTCTGTTGCAGCCACTCTTTACAGAATATTTTCCTGTATTATTACCTGTCCAGACTAGGTAATCCGATTGTGGTTGTAGGCTCAGTGGGATTGCTAAAATTTCATTTGTTGAATCTTCTGTGAATTCCATTATCGAGACTTTGTATGTATTAGTTCAGACACCATCAGAGGTTCTGTTGGGCTTAGTTGTCCTCCAATTACCCCTTGCATTAACCACTTATCTTCCCGAATGCGAATAGATTGACCATCCCCAACTGACCATTTAATATTTTCTTTGATTGTATCTTGGCCAATTAACAAACTTCACCATCCCCACGAGGGATGTTGGCCCGTGCATGCTGTCCGGAGATCTCCAGTTGGGAGGAGAGAAAGTAACCATGAGAGAGAAGAGGCATTAATTGACAAGTGGGACTCATCTTGTCACGATCAATAAGTTGAGTGTTTGGCCGATGATGTGGATATTAGATGCGCCTAATACTTTCGCTGATACTTTCGCTTGTTTTGGACGATGATTGAAGATCCAAAGGTGAAAGAAAGGCCCCTGATTGTACCCTGATGGCTGTAGGCAAGCTAACGCATTGTTGCGTGGGATCCGTAGTTAATGCGGAGAAAATATTCCGATTTCAAGTGCCACCCCAGCAATGGGTTACTTTTTCATGTCCAATTAGAACTCGACGCATGGATGCTGATTTGATTTGGAATAAAAACATACGAATATCATTTTTTTTCCCTCTCTCTCTTCCTCCCCTCTCCCTTCACTTCAACCTTCAATGTTATAATTCCGGCCGGAGTCACGGCGAACACCGGAAGACGGAGCCAAGCAGATTTGGCCGGTCCATGGCTGAGCCTCCATCTCAGTTGCGCGCGGCTCGCAGTCATTGGCTGTCCATGACCGAGCCACCCCCTTCGTTTTCGTCTCTCTGTTCGTCTTCGCCTTCGTCTTCCTCCATGAGTCTGCTCGTCTTCGTCTTTGGCCGCGGCCAAATCCGTTCGCTTCATCTTCCCGCCGTCACCATGCCTCCAGATCGAGTCTTTCGCTGCATCTTACTTCGTTTGTCTTAGGGTTTTCCTTCCGTTGTGCATCTGCTTCATCTTCCCGCCTCGCCGGTCACTATTGAGATCTGGTTTGCCTTCGTCTCGCCATGGCTCCAGATCTAGTCGGGCATAGCAGATCTGCGGCGACAAAGGCGGAGGGTGCAAACCCGCCACTGGGTGCGACAGCCATGACGCGGGGGACTTGAGGATGGAGGTTGCGGAAGCTTGAGCGGTGGCAACCGTTGTACTGGAGCGGTGGGGCGGTGGCTGTCATGGTGGATGAAGAGAGAAATTTGAAGTTTTTAATTTTTGCGTTTAATCGCATGTCAGCGTATACATGTTAAGCTGTAGTAGGGTGGGAGCAGAAAAATGCTCGCCATGTTAGCTGAGGAGAACAAACCACTTTGATATTTTCTCATAAAAGTGGGTCTACGGTCTTTCACAGATGTGTAGTCAATTTTCTAAACCATAATATATTGCATGAAGGGTTAACATATTACAAAATGTAATCTTGTAAATCATTTTCCATGTTTTTTTGTCCCATCTTATCACTTTATATAGTCACAGCCTCCAGGAATGGCAGCTGCTGCTTTCTAATTCTTTTTGCCATACCGTCCAACCCATTTGAAGGGTTAAAACGAACCCCCAAGAAAGTTCACCCTAACGTCCTTCTAGGGTTAACTTCTCATGCCGTTCATGGCTGATCATTGGAACCCCCAAGATGTTGTCTCCATTGTCAGCAGCCCTTCTGTCACCTTGTTTTGATTTTGCAGAACCTGCTGAAGAGCCTCGCTGAATCATCATCCATCGTGTCTGAATTTGGAAACTTATCCGTGTGATATCTTGAATTAGGTAATTATTCTTATTCTATATCAATTTAAATATTCTGTCATCTAATTTGATTGAGATTATTATTGAATTCACGGATTTGAATATTGCATACCAAGGTTTTGGAGATATACAGTAAAATTAGGAAAATTTCCTAATTTAAACAATATGCATGTTGATGAAAATCTGATCTCAACCCCAAGATACGATTCCCATTCGCATGGAAAAATCGGTCATCTTGTCTATAACCCTTTTGATATGATCATCCATTTATTTATTTCCCAAATTTGAATGGATGGAATATTTGATGATTATCTTTTGCAGATTGGGTGAATATATTTTGTGATGAGTGCTTATATGTTGTTTGATTGCATCCATACAACTAACTTTAAAACCCTCATCTTTAGATTAGGTTAGATGCTTACCTAATCTTGCATGTTTTAAGTAGATCCTAGGTTATCTTTGTTAATAGATTTGGGGAGATTTCAAATAGGATTAAATTAAGTTAGAATGCATGTTGGATAAGAAAATATTAGGTATCCTAATTATGCCCAGTCAGCAAGCGTGTCCTATAGGGCTCACATTTCAGATTTTTCAAAAAAGCTTTCCCAATTAGTTTCTTCCTTCTATGAACACCCTCCTTCTCTCTCCTTCGTCTCTCTCTCCGTCTCTTTTCTACAGAAACAGAGGCGCAGATCTTGGTGCTTATGGAAGTCGACCTTCCTTCACCAAGATCTGGGCCTCTGTCAATTGGCCCGCGACGGAGTAGTCGAGGGAGGCTGAGACCTTAGTGTGGCAGAGAAAGGCTGAGATCTTGCTAGTGGTCGAACATCTCATCGCGGAGCCTGTTGGGCTTAGCGTCGATGAGGGCCAACTCGTTGGCGAGGTCCCTAATGAAAATGGTCTTAGCGATGGCCATGCCAACGTTGCTGACCTCGATGATGACGTCCGCGCTTGGAAGGCAATGGCTCCAGGGTGTTCTGGATCAACTTGAAGAAAGCTTGGGTCAAGTCCAAGCCACTGTGGAATCGATCCACCAAAAAATAGATTAACAATGACTCTATATGAAATCGATATGTATGTTAATAACTTGAATCAAGTTGTGAATTGATATGAGCTTGAGAAAGCCTAGGTTTAATTTAGACTTAGTAATCTAGTGGTGCACTTTATGGTGAGGTCGTGACATATGCAACATGTGCATTGGAAGTTTTAAAACTTATCATGTAAGTGCTATTAGTGCTTAAACTTTCAAAAAATGTAATTAAATTTTAAAACTTGTCACGAAAATGCAAGTTGTTGAGAGTAGCCCAACATGTTCGGGAGTCGACTTGAAATATCCTGAAGATTGCACATCAATATTACATAATTGGAAGAGAGTCTTATTATGGTAGGATGCTGAAAAGGAAGAAATTTAAATAAGAATTAGTGTTTTTTTTAGGAAGAATACCGGGATATAGGATGCGTTTTGGAAGACTTTGGATAAAGGCCTTTGAGTTAAAGGAGTTTTTTCAAAATGCAAAGTGTGTTTGGTAAATCGTATTTGTGAATTGTGAAGTATTTTTGGACAAGATAGTGTTTGGGTAAATTAAATTTGCAAAAGACTTTTGTTTTAAAAAAAAAGGAAAAAAATGAAAGTTGGCCAGCTAAGGTTTTCGCCGGTTATCGCCGGCCAAGGGCTTCGCCAGTTACCGCCAACAAAGGGTAGGCGGTCCGGCGAGGGGGAGGCAGCGTAGTGAAGGGCAGCGTCCGACAACCTCTGCGGCGTAGGGGGTCATGCGACGGCGCGGTGAGGGCTGCAGCGACCCCTCATGCCGTGGAGGTCGCTGGCGCCTGGTCGCTACAACCCAGATCTACGTGACCAGATCTGTGCGCGATTTGGGTTGCCGAGGCGTCCTTCGCACGGTGACCCTTGTCGGAGGGTTGTGGGACCCTAGCCGAACCACCTATCCTTCGCCGCACCGCCTGCCCTTCCCCGGAGCACCTACACTTCGCCAGCGACCGAGCATAGAAGCTCGTCGTGCTCAGCAGAGAGAAGGGGAAGATGAAGATGATGAACGGTTGTCGGGTAAAGTCGAAAAAACGAAAAATTAACGAAAACAATTTCGGAAGAAAAAATCCATGTCCAAAGCCAGCATGTCGAAAAAGCCCAAGGCAGCCCCCAACCTACCTTGGGCTTTCGGCCTTGGGAAGGCTTGCCTTTGGCAAAGACAATTCAAAATTTTTTTGCCAAATACTGAATATTTGGCCCAAAGGCCTTTAGGGGGCTAAAGATCCTTGGCAAAGTGGTTCCCAAACGCAGTCATAATACTGGTTATTGCCTAAATTAGTGGAATTTAATAAATCAAAAAAGTTTCTAATTAGGAGGTGATTACCAATTAGGTAGGATTCTTAATTTGGGTGGAGGTCTACCACTATAAATATAAGGATTGGATGGAGATATAAAGAACATTGGAAAATATTCCAGAGAGATCACAAGAGTCTTCAACAACGTGAGTAAATACGAGAGTTCTTGAGAGTTTTTCAAGAGAAAATGTGTTTTGTGATGGTTGTGAGAATTTATTGTGAGCAAAACACCATTAGTGTTAATTGTAATTCTTTGATTTATAGTGGGAAGTTCTTGGATCAGCATACTGTGGTTTTTCCCATCCAGGATTTTTTACGTAAAAATTTTTTGGTATTGTTCTTCTTTTCTCTCATGTGCTCTGTTATTTATGTTTTGCATATTGCGCAATTCTGATAGTTGAAATTCCGCTATGATCGATTGCGATCCAACTTAATTTACAATATAAGTGAGTCTTAAAACTTTCAAAAAGTGCCATTAAGTCTTAAAATTTATCGAATTAGTCCAATCAAATTCTTCTATGATTGCATTTTTTGAAATTTTAAATACACAATTTATATAGTTCATTTATTGTAGATGTTAGAATTTTCCTAATATGTGGACTAAATTAATTGACTTTGTTATTTACTATTTAACGTTTACCATTTTACGGGGTTTGATCTTAGGTGAGATAGAAGGTTTCTTAATTAGTCTAATATGGAGATCGCTAGTGTGGGCCGAGTTGAGCTGGCCCGTAATGAGGAACCTGGCTGGAAACTCTATAAATAGTGCTCAAGTCTCTCCTCTAGCCATAATCTCACATATTCTCACCTAAGGGACGTTGCTCTAACGTCAATTGTGAGAAGCATTCTAACGTCAATTGTGAGAAGCATTCTCATTGAGCCAGTGATTCAGAGGGTAATAGAGAAGAAGGATTTGCGCAAGGAACATTGTGTTTCCTCCGCTTCCGCTTAAGAACAATGGATCCTAAATCAGGTGCATCAATCCTTCTACTTATAATTGCTTCTTCTTATTCTGGTTATGGAGATCTTGGGTTGTGCATAATCTGCACCCAACAGTAGAATCCACGATCCACATCCATGATTATTGATTTCGATTGTTTGTCAAGTTTTTGTAGTATAATTATCAATATCAATGTTTCAAACTATTATTGGATGAGTGATATGCGTGAGAAGCCTGTAATATAATCACTTATCTAATTCTTCATGTTTTTCCTTTCTCCTCGGCAGGCCGTTGCCCATTAATTCTGTTTGTTATACCGTCCAACCATGTGAGAGTTTCAAACTAAACACTAACAAAGTGCTCCCAAATGCCACTCGAGTGTCAATTTCGCATGTGTTTCATTAAGTCCAAATGGGCATGGTTGACCCCAAATCTTTCTTGATCAGGGATGATGGGTTTGATAGAGACGGACGTAATATGTTGATGTCAGTATCTGAGTTTGGTGCCATTTAGAATAATCCAACCGGAACCAAAAAAGCTGCTATAGACAAAGTGGAAAAGGAGGAACGCGAAGACTTGGAGAGGGAAAATTATAAGAAGTCAGAGTTAAGAACCTAACCAGGGGAATACGCGAGCAAAGCATTACAAAGAACCGGAAAATCTTCAAGCGGAAAGCAATAAGAATGTTTGGATTTTGAGGACCGTATGAATAGTGTTCACAATGTGGGTAAGTTTAGAATGATTTGCTCATAAAGATGGGGTTAGAACTTAAAAGAGGACATTTCCAAATGATGGTAAAGATCACATTCTTCATTTTCATCATCTTCCCCATGATTGGTTTGTCATTGGCAGCTGATTTTTTGAGCATGAACAGTTCCATCAGTCATGGAGAAACACTGGTTTCTGCAAACCAAACTTTTGAGCTAGGATTCTTTACTCTTGGCAACTATAATATGAGTTACTTGGGTATATGGTACAAGTCTAGTGCTGACACAGTTGTGTGGGTTGCTAATAGAAACAACCCGCTGACGGATCATAATGGTGTTCTCACATTCAACAATGCCGGCAATCTAGTTATTCTCAACCAGTCGAATGGTGTGGTTTGGTCTTCAAAGTCATCCAGGATCCTCCAAAATCCAATTGCGCGGCTCTTGGATTCGGGAAATCTTGTTCTTGGGGATAACTTCGTTTTGAGTTCTGATGAAACCTATTCATGGCAAAGCTTTGATTACCCGTCTGACACGCTTTTAGCAGGCATGAAGCTGTTGTTGAATCCGAAAACAGGTCTTGAACGACGTCTCACTGCATGGAAAAGCGTGGACGACCCTTCTTCGGGAGATTATGTCCATAGGTTAAACTACAATCAAGGTCTACCTCAGTTTGAAATAGTCCAACTGAATGGGCATAGAAAAACATTTCGGACAGGGCTATGGAACGGAGTCCAATTTGTCGGCATTCCCAATTTGTCAAGTCCAGCTGGAGTGCCCCTGTTTGTGCAGAGTGAAACTGAGATCTCCTTCATGTTTGAGGTTCCTGACAAACAACTTTTCTCGAGAATAAAATTAAACTCTCTGGGAGTGCTGCAACTTCTTGTGGATAGCTCGAGAACAGCCACATGGAATGTCAAGCTCGAGTTTCCTAGTGACCCGTGCGATTTCTATGGCAGGTGTGGTGCTAATGCCATCTGTCGCGGTAGCTTGTGTGAATGTGTGAAAGGGTTCATGCCTAAGTCACCTGACAATTGGGCGATCGGTGATTTTTCCAGTGGATGCAATAGGACAATACCCACGAATTGTTCCAAAGGAGAAGGGTTCTGGAAAATTGAAGAAGTTAAGCTGCCCGAACTGTTGGAGGTAACGCTAAATAGGAGAATGAGCCTCAAGGAATGCAAGGACGAGTGCCTGAAGAATTGTTCGTGCGTGGCTTATGCTAATTCGGATGTCAGAGGAGGAGGTAGTGGCTGCCTCATGTGGTTCGGGGACTTGATTGACATGAAAGCGCTCGAAGGATGGAACCGCGTGCAAAGTCTATACGTACGCCTATCAGCATCCGAACTAGGTATTCATACTAATGCTAATTGACTTTGTTTTTCTATAAATTATTAAAATGCTCGTTCTTTGGGCAAGAGAAGTTTGGAATAGTTAACCTTCGAGATTCTTTTTCTTTACTCTAGATGCCACTCGGGACATCACCGGGAGGAATATAATATTAGTAGCTGCCATATTGAGTTCTATCATTGGTGGATTGCTTTTTGTCGGAGCTACACGGTGGGGTGTAAAGCATAAGAAAAGGAAAATCAGGATTGAAGGTAAGCCTGGTCTTCAATCAAGTCAAATTTTGTTAAAAATTCAAAGTAGCCTTGCTTTAATTGGTTATAGGCACGCTAGTTCGTTGTCGTTGTCCTATGCTAATGCAAATCAATGCATACTACTTTGCTAGGTCTTGAAATCACAAAAGAAGACATCAATTTACCATTGTATGATTTGACCACCATTGAAAATGCTACGAGCAATTTCTCTAATGACAATATGATTGGGCTTGGCGGCTTTGGTCCTGTTTATAAGGTATAGAGTTTCGTATATACCATTGTGCACCGAACTAATGACGCATATAACAACTATGTTGCCATTTTGTAGGGAAAT
Organism: Eucalyptus erythrocorys; assembly: GCA_014182555.1. NCBI lineage: Eukaryota > Viridiplantae > Streptophyta > Magnoliopsida > Myrtales > Myrtaceae > Eucalyptus > Eucalyptus erythrocorys. Next base: position 6,934,123 of record CM024599.1, read on the forward strand.
CTTCTGACAGGACAGTTAGTAGCCGTCAAGAGATTATCAAAAAGTTCAATGCAAGGTCTTGAAGAGTTCAAGAATGAAGTACTCTTGATCGCCCGACTTCAACACAGAAATCTTGTTGGACTTCTAGGCTGTTGCATCGAGGGAGAGGAGAGAATCTTGCTTTATGAGTACATGGAAAACAAGAGCTTGAATTACTTAATATTTGGTAAGACAATTTCATTTTTTAATTCCCTACTGAAGAAATGATAATCTTTCATAGTAATATAATCTAAGCTAGCATTTGTGGTCAGTTATTGTTGAGATTGACCGTGCGAATTTTGTACTATCCATAGATCAAGAAAAAAGCTTGTTACTGACTTGGCAAAGACGGTTTGACATTATTATCGGTATTGCAAGAGGACTTCTCTATCTCCACCAGGATTCCAAACTTCAAGTAATCCACCGAGATCTTAAAGCAAGCAACATATTACTAGATGGCGACCTAAACCCTAAAATATCCGATTTTGGCTTGGCAAGAATCTTTGGAGCTAACGAAAAAGAAGCAAGAACAGAGAGAGTCATTGGGAACTTAGTATGTCTTTTCCTTTGGTTCTTGACTTGAAGCTCATTATTATAGAGAACCATAGCCTAAAAACCTTGTTTTTGTGAAATGCAGTGGCTACATGTCTCCCGAGTATGCTATGGATGGGAAATTTTCTTTGAAGTCAGACATATATAGCTTTGGTGTGCTCTTGTTGGAGATAGTTTGCGGCAAAAGTAATAGAGGATTTTCCCATCCAAGCCATCACCATAACCTTCTTGGTCACGTAAGTAGGCACTACTAACGCCGGCGTTTTATCTCTCTTTGATCTTTTACACAGTCATTTAGGGTGATTTCTCAATGACCAAGGACAAGTTCCCAATTTTTCTTTAGGTGTGGTTGCTTTGGAGTGAGGGTAGGGCCTTGGAGATGATGGAGGAATGCCTGCACAGCTCATTTGATAGAACCCAAGTGGAAAGGTGCGTCCAAGTGGGTCTGTTGTGTGTACAAAGATTCCCTGAAGATAGGCCAGCTATCTCATCTATAATTTATATGATACTCAATTTGGTTTGGTCTTGCCTGAACCTAAAGAGCCTGGTTTCTTCACTGAAAGAAACTCAAAATATTCCGATGGGGCTTCATCAAAAAGAGACTCACATACGCAAAATTTAGTCACTTTGACTATACTGGAGGGTCGGTAGGCATTCTATGGCATATGTTGTAGATTACTAGGTTTTTTGTGATTTTGTATATATATTTGGTTTAGCTAGCCTTTGTGGGGTATGCTAAGGCTAAGCCACAAGAAGAGTGGGAGTTGTTTAACCTTTTTTTTTGGGTGGAAATAGGACTTGCTTAATTTAATAGAGACATTTTATGAAATTTTCGCTGGCGAAGTTACTTGAATAGGTATATAAGGGCCTGTTTGGTAACCATTTGTTCCTAGAATTAGTTTTTTGGACGATGAGAATCGTGTTTGGTAAAATTTTTGTTCCCGAACAAATACGTTCCCAGAGAATCGCTTTGGGACAAGATTTGAGAATAAAAAAAAAAAATTGATTCTACGTCCGAGAATCAAAAAAAAAGAATCAACATGTTAAAACTCTCTTCTTCCTTCCGCCATCCCGCGACCACCGCCCGCCGCCGTCTGCCGCCACTCGCCGCCGCTCGCCGGTCACCGGCCGCCGGTTCGACGAGCCCAGCCATCGGCGAGCTCGCCGGAGGCAAGCGCCAGCCGAGGCCGGGCGAGCCTCGCCGGGCGAGCTCGCCCGCGAGGGCCTCGGCGAGGCTCGGCGACGAGGGCCGCCGCCTCGTCCGGTCGAGGACCGGCCGACCGGCCACAAGGAAGAAGAAGGATTATAGGAGAAAAGGGAAAAAAAAAAAGAAAAAGAAAAAAGAAAATGAAAAAAAGAAAAGGAAAAAGGAAAAAGGAAAAAAAGAAAAGTAAAAAAAAAAAAAATTATTAAAAAAAAAAAATAATTTGGAACAGAATCAATGAACATGTTATCAAAAGCAATTCTCTTCCGAATCAAAAATTTTAGACAATTACTAAACACGTTTTTTTACTCGGAATCGGTTTGAGAACAGAATAAAAAATAATCAATTATTGTCAGAATTAGTTCCCGAGAATAGAATCGTTACCAAACGCGCCCTAAGTCTCATAATTTCTCTTAAAAAAAATTCCACATCAAGCATAGGAAGAGCCAATTAAAAGTGAAAGCAAAGAAAAGACAAATAAATCCAACTTTACACAATTAATTTCCTAATGATTGTCTATTGTATGTATCGATAAACCATTCAAATACGTAATAATTTCATATTCAAGTTAGAGGTGATCATTGAAGGGGCTTATGTTGAGATGGGTATTAAGGTTGATGACAATTTTGCAAATCTTCGGGGTGGGATGGGCCTTGGCTTTTGCTAGGGCCTAATTGGCCCTGGTAGGCTTTTTCACCCAATACTCTTATTCAAATCTGTCCAAAAAGTCTTATGGATCTTGTGACTATGGCTAGACACTCAAATTGATGATAGCTCATGTCGAGTTACTACCTTCCAAAATCTTAATGTTCATATATATAGCTGAATTGTAATAACCGACGGACAGAACAAAACAAAATAATTTCGATTCCGAAAAGGGAAATAAAAAAAAAGAGTAACATGAAAAGAAGGTATTAATTGATGCCACAGTGGCATTACGTGAACTTCCTTTTTAGTCATTGGGGTCCATACTCGTGGGCATGGACCTTTCCCTTATACTCGGCTAATATATAGTTGATTTACAAGATTAAAAGAACACATATAGTTCAAGTAGATTATATGAACATCCTAAAATGGGCATCCCACAAAATTTGTCCCTTTAAATCTTTGGCACTGAAAGCTAAGACACGTTAGCATGAAGCAAATTGCCAAACTATCTTCCAAGAAGCTGGTCCGTGGCTTTCCTAAAATGGTTTGTCGAAAGTCTGAGCTATGTACTCCATAAAAGTTCATTCAAATCTATAAATCATGTTTCCATTAACGAAGTCTTACAGCTTCTCCACATGGTTCTTTTTGGATCAACTAGAACCCAAAATATTGGGGGTAAGAAATACTGCTTGGTGATTGTAGATGATTACTCAAGATTTACATGAATCTTCTTCTCGGCAAAGAAAGTAGAAGCTTTCTTTTTTCTTTTTTCAAAGTTTGCTAAAAAGGTTTAGAATGAGAAATGTTATGCTATTTCCAACATTAAAACAGATTATGGGAGAGAATTTGAAAATCAAGATTTTGCAAGTTTTTGTAATAAATGATTTTTAAACATGTTTTTTCTTCTCCCTACATTCCAGAATAGAATGGATTTGTAAAGAGGAAAAATCGGTATTTATAAGAAATGGTCAAAACTCTATTAATTGAAAGTAGAGTATCTTTTTGCTTTTTGGCAAATAAAGTAAAAGCCTTTTCTTATTCTACTGCTTGTTACATAATCAATAGTCTTTCTAAGGCTCATTCCAAAGAAAACTCCTTATGAAATTTACAAGGGTAGAAAGCCAAATAATTTTTATTTTCATGTTTTTGATTGTAAGTGTTTTATCTTGAAAAATGCAAATGGCCGTCCAGATGAGTTTGAAGAAAAGTCAGACGAAGGAATATTTCTTGGTGATCTCTGATTTTTCGAGAATATGCTCGAGAAACCTTAACCCTTTCTTTTTTTATCGATGCAGTTGAGGCAAAACTCAAACTTTTTAGTAATTTTATGTGCACGTCACGAGGATAGGAGAAACGTGTTTTAGAAAAGGCACAATGCATTCATTGTATGCTATTGCTTCAATAACGATGAGTTCAGGGGTTATTGGGTCAGAGCAATTAAGGGTGCGCATGGTAACGTTTCTACTTCTCCCAATTTCTGTTTTTTTGTTCCCCGGAATAAAAAAAGAACAGAAACCGTTTGGTAACGTCGAGTTGTTTTTATTCCCGGGAACAAAAAGTTAGCCCGGAATAGTTTTGGAACAAAAAAAGTAAAAAAAAGTTGCTTCTGGTTCCCGGGAACAAGTTTAAGAAATAAGTGAAATTTTTTTTTTTATTCTTCTCTTGCACACGGCCCATTGACCGCCGTTGACCGCCACTCGCCGCCGCACGCCGCCGCCGCCGCCGCCGGCCGACCGCCGCCGCCGCCGACCGCCGACCGCCGCCGCCCCGCCCCGGCCGCCGACCGCCGACCGACTGCCGCCGCCGCCGCGCCGGATGCCGCCGACCGATTGCCACCCGCCGCCGGCCGCCGGAGGTCGATCGACCGCCCGGACGTCGCCGTCGCCGCCCGGCCGACCGCCGCCCGCCGCCGCATGTCGCCTCCGCCGACCGCCGCCGATCGACCGGCCCCGCCGCCGGCCGCACGCCCATCGGCCGCCACCTCCGCGCCACCTGGCCGCGGAGGTGGCGGCCGATGGCGGCGCGCACGGCGGCAGCTGCTGGCCGGTCGAGCGGCCGGCGGCCGGCCGGCGAGGCGACATGCGGCGGCGGGCGGCGGTCGGCCGACTGGCGGCGGCGACGGCGACGTCCGGCGGCGATCGGCCAACAAAAATGAAAAAACAAATAAATATAAAAAGAAACCGTTTTTTACCAAACGCATTTCTATTCTTTTTCTATTTCTAGAGTAGAAATTTTGTGTAGTTACCAAACGGGTTTTTTTACCCGAGAAATTGTCCCTTAATAGAAATAGAAAAGAAGCATTTCTAAAAAAACTACTCCCCAGCCCGAAGCGTTGCCATGCGCACCCTAAGTTTATGGGATATTTTGCAACGAAGGTAGGTTGTGGAGGACTAAGAGAAATGGGCGCTCTTTCGAGGGTTTTTAAATCAATTTGACCAAGTTCATGGGTAATTTGTAATAAAGTTAAAATCGAAGGGAACTTTAAGACATGAACAGCAACCTAATGGGTGTTTTGGAACTTTCCCCAAAAGCATTTGGTTTCACTCCAAATAGAGATAATAACACATATTGTCTCTAAACTATTATTTAATATATAACATGGTCCCTGAAATTTAATTCAATATATGATATGATTCATGAACTTTCAATTTTCAATTTAGTCCAATACTTATATGAAAACATAAATTGTTGTCATTCACAGAATTAAATTGAACATTATCAAAAGTATGGGCACCGCATTGAACAATTTAAAAGTTAAGTGACCACATTACACATTATACTAAAGTTCAAGGATCATATTGAACAATTTAAAAGTTTAGAGCCACATTACATATTAGGTTAAAGTTCATGGTACACATTAAATAAATTAAAAGTTCATAGGCTACATTGCAAATTGCGCCAAAATTTAAGAACTATTTGTATTATTTTCCCTTCTAGATAATTCCATTTTTATCTTTACTGGAAAAAGTAATATTTTGATCTCGAAAAAAATTTAAAATGAATCTATTGATAGAACAAATCGAGATAATTATCTGATCATGACTTCACTCTGGACATGTAATTCTCTGGTAACATGTTTCTGATCTGAAGCAGCATATTCAACAGCAGTTAATTATCAGCTAAACTCCTCATTTATGTGTTAATCTGTTCATCCAACTGAAGGTAGGATTTAAGAGGCATAAAGCGTTTCCAAATGATTATTGACTACTACAGTAGCAGCTCTGGCAATGCCATCAATGGACCAGCCTCAAAACCTCAACACCTCTGAAACAATCTCTCTGTCCACCTTTCTCTCTGGCTTTTAGCCTTTAAGCCATGGCGGCAGCAGCAGCATCAGGATGGACCTCTGCGAACACGCTTGCTGTCGGGTTGTGCCTCGTGTCGTTGGTCTGGACGGTGTTCAGCCACCGGCTTGTCTTGCTGCCGCCAAGCGCCCTGGACAACCAGAAGATATTGGGAGTCCAAAAATGCTTCCGGGCAGCGAAGACCTTGAGAAATTGTGGCGCCGCGCTCTCACACACCCTCTTGCCTCTCCTGCCCAAGCCACATCTCCAAGGGGGCGTGCTCGAACCCGAGGAGCTGTTCCCTAGCGCCACCCTGGCCCCGGAATCAGTCCTTAGTGTAGTCGTGGACATCCTTTCTAAAGCTAAGTCGGCCTCGGCCGCTTGCTGCCGCTCCATAAACAGAATCATCAAGAAATGCGGGCCGTTCAGGCTGTTAGAGAGGCATGTGGCGTTCGAGGTGCTTAGCGCTACCTGTAAAGGCTACGGCAATCGATCCGATTCCTTTTGCCTTGGTTGTAAGCATTTGTGATGGAAGTCTTTGTGCCGTTTCTGCGAAAACTAATGGCAGGTTGTTCATGTGGACTGAGAATTAAATTAAAGTTCCATTCCTTTCTGTGATCATTTTGCAGATGCTCTTATCGTGTCGTTCGATATGCCTAAGCAATTCATTCTTCTATTCTCCTCCTTTCCCCAATAATTCCATCGACCTCTCCTGCTGCCAAATTCTTAGCTGCGGCAAGTGAAGACGTGGACCACCAAGTGATACAAAAGTAAACTTTGGTATTCTAAAATATAAATTCAGTACTCATTCTTGCCATCTAAGTGCACCAGTCGTGCAATTTCACACTCTGAATCAAATTTGTACGTTGTGATGTAATGGGAATCAAGGAAAGCTCAAATTCTTCATCCTCTTTCTAAACTGAGACCACAAATTGTTTAGGCCTTCAATGATGCAAATACGAGAGGAACTTAAATTGTCAGACGCGCCAAACAGGCTCATCAAGTTGAGGCTGGATAAGGAACATCATATATAAGCCGAATGACTTGTTCAGGCCAGGATCAGTGCCTTGTGCTGCTTGCTTCAAGCTCCCGTTCAGACTAAGTATGGAAAAGCTCGAAATGAGGATCTCCCTGCGCCCGCTCAATCTGTCAGGTTTGACATTTTAGCCATCAAAGTCGCAAGTCCCTAAGGCCGCATATTCGCATGCCATGCCAGAATCACAACTTTGGCAGCCAGAACCAGGAAGTATTTCAAAATGTCTGAATGACACTGGTAACTGCAGCATAGGTAACCACCCTTGTCTGGACAGAGTTCACAATTACAGAATCGGAACTCCTCAAAATGGGATGCAGCCATCTAGGCATCAAGCGATGGGTACAATCCCTAAAATCGCACCATGGAAACGGTTCGACAACCGTTCCAAGTCGATGCAGGTTGTATCAGCTGAAACTGATGTAGTTTGCAGAGACTTTTTTGCACAGGATAAGATTCTGTTAGGCATTTGCAATTTGCGGGCACTAGGCCAGAAACTTCTGTATCTTAAGAGCCTATATCTGGACTCCGCGCAGGGTTCTGCTCACAGATGGCTTTTTGAGTATTTGGCCAAAGCAAAGTCTCTGTAGCGAATTTTCCTTGGACGATATTGCCGAAGGAATCATCGAATCGAATTAGTTTGCAATCAAAATCACACAAATGCATAGACGTTGCCTCTGCCTCCAGGAGCCACTCCCTCTCTCTCGTTCCCAGAATGTTGCCCAACAGTTGCATCCCAAACTCAGATCTGTTGCCTCTGCCTCATCACCTCCAGGAACCACACTCCATCTCTCTCGCTCCCAAGACTGCTGCACAGTGAAGCACGGTCTGGTTCAAGCCCTCGAGCAACTTGTTCAGAGAAAAGAAAGGTCTAACGAGGACTGCCAGCCCCAATTAGGATTATCTGATGCACATGAACCCAGCTTCTGTTCTGTATTTATCTCGATTTATTTATGATTTTCAGGATTAAGTTCTGCTTGAATTTCTTCACGATTGAGATTTGTTCAGGACTGCCGGTATTGTTTTGTGCAATTACAATGGTTCTGGCAGAAGCCGACAGACAATTGCCTTTGCTGCTGTTCTCGTAGGATAGGCTTGATCATATACTTGCTGGAAGCGACCAGCTCGGTGAACCCTGCTTCTCTCGCATCTGTTCTTTGGTCGGATGAGCAACTTGAATCTGCTGTGAAGCTCGACTCCATTTTCACAGTGATAAGCAATTAAAGACATCTTAGTTTGTTTTGCAAGGATCATAGTACACCCTCTCTCTCTCTGGTAACATGGGCTTGTGCGGTGTGTACCTTCTTTGCCTGCATGGCAGAAATTGCCATAGCCATATCGTGTCTTGGTGTGTTCTGTCTGCTGCTTTTGTTGGTATATCGGTATGCTGCATAAGAAGGGCTAATTCCATAGCCATATCAAGATTATCCGATGTCTAAATCAATTAAAGATACTTGCCTTCTCAAGAAATGGATGCATGTTTTTTTCTGAATATATTATTTATTCTCAGGGCCATCAAACTCTTTTCAGCATCCTAAGATTAACGAATTGAAGGATTCAGAAGGCATTAACAATGTAGGGTCGCACCACACATCGTCAGGAGGCAGAGGATAGCAGCACGGTCATTGCTTTGCTATAGGCAACGTGTTCGCTTGGTTGAGGATCTCGAGTTCAGACCGATTGAGTCCGATTGAAGATGGTTCGGAGGCAATAAGGCATTCCTTATCCTTTTGATTGCTGATGTACTCGAATGATATTGGACCTCGAATGTTCGGGTAAGTTGTTGGAATTGAAATGCTGTCTAGGCGATAGATTTCATTTGAACAGTCCTTGCGTTGTTATAGCGTGGGATTACTGGTCCAATTTGCACATCTTGGTGCGGTAGAACGTCAATCCTCTATTATTTTGGTACTCTTATACCATAATTGAAGAGAACAATTCAGTACTACTCCAAATTCCAAAAGGATGTGTACTTAGGTAAGAAGCTCCATTCAACATTTGACTTGGTCTGTTCCTACACAGCATGATGTTTGATTCTGGCCGGCAAAATTACAAGTTTCAAACATTTATGTTTTCCCTAACGAGTCACTAATAAAATAACCAACAATACACAAAGAATTAGAAGTAAGACTTTTAATCGGCGCACATCGCGCCTCAATCCCTCCAATATCTCCTCAATGTTCTCCAGTTCATCTCTCAATTGCTCGTACAAATTCCTAATGTTTCTCGTGTCATCTTCAAGTATTCTGGGCGGAACCTTCGTGACAAAGCAAGGCACGTCGCTTGGCGGCAAACACATTTTACTTTGAAAGGTCAATCAACTCTAGGTACTCTCGTTAGAACAGATCACACCTGCACAATAGCACTTTTTTTTTTTTTTTTTCTTGGAATCAAATTGTCAAAATGAAAATAAAGTACAAGTAAGCAGATTTTCAATTAAATAGGATTGCCCACCAAATATTCAAGCCCAGCCAAAAAGAACAAACAAAAGGCAGCTCCCTTACTGTCAGTTGTATCAGGTTAAAGAGGTCATTTTATATATGTTAGCATATGTAAAATACAATGTGGATCCTTTTCTAACCCTACACATTATGTAATGCATGAATATTATAGGTGAAGCCGAAGTACAACGAATCAGGCTGTCAACCAAGCAACGGTGCAGCAAACAAAAAGCCAAAAAGAGCAAAAAAATAGTTTTGGGAGAGTTTAGCTCCCTACTTGGGCACTGCACATAGCTTCACTTTGTCATTTTCTTCACTACTATCTTCAGGAAGATTAGTGCAACGAAAGATGCAATCTCCATTTCGACTATTTATCACCAAATCTGGAGTTAAAGACGACAGATTGGACACAGCCTGCATTTGTCTGTTGGCTTGTGAACCGACAAATCAGATCCTACAACCCCACCTCAATCAAAGTAGATGTTGACTTGTTATCGCAAGGATTTTCTTCCTTTCCAGGAGTCTTAGTTTTCCACCAAGCAAACATCATGGGACGCATTGAATACAGTTTTAGCTAGCAGCTTCAGATGAAAGTTTCCAAACTGAGAACCCAATAACTCCGGAACCATAAATACATGCAACCACCACGGACATTCGAGTAGCCTATGATTTGGACAGATCAGAAAACCTCCCCCTACAATCATCAAATCTTCCCCTGCCTTATCACCCTGAGTAGACTCAACAGAAAATTTCATATCCAGAAATAACATCATCTTGCAGTCCACCCGTTTAATCTGAGAGAAACTAATTCTCTGCCGTAACCATAATCACAGACAATAGAATGCTCTTTACTCCACTATAGACATTTTCCAATTCCACAAGATTAAACTAAAGCTTCGCAACGCACTCTAATGTCCGTGGAGTAAACGATACAACAAGGGATTCCCGACGATATCATTCGAGAGAAAAAAAAAAAAAAAAAGAACATCGAATGAAGCAAACCCAGTTCGGGAATCATCATGGCACAAGAAAACACAACACAGGAAAGCGTAAGCACCTAATGGAATTGCTCAACCTCCACGATATTCCAGCAACTGATTAGGAGTCCATCTTACTCTGCATAGCAAACCAAACGACATTAACAACCATAGACAACTCAACATCTAAAAACCCAGAAAACAACAAAAGAAAAAAGAAGAAATCTCGTGTTCACGAAAGTCAGCGATCGTGAAAAAAAGAAAAAAAAAAAGAAAAGAAAAATCAAAACTTCGCCACGGTTAGACAGGAAATCCGAACTCGTTCCTTTTGAACCCAGCCAGTAATAATTCTCCGGCAGAGGCTCGAAGTAATAGCAAAAAAAGAACATACTCCGGCTGAGGCGGATCTTAGCTCGGGACCCAGCAGCCGCGACCGGCGGGGGCTCTTGGAGGAGCGTAGCCGCCGACGGGGCCCCTGGAGGCGACGGCGACGGCGACGGGCGAGGGCTCTTGGAAGCTAGAGAGAGGGAGAGATTTTAGAGAGAGAGAGAGAGAGTAGGAGAGAGAGGGCTTTCGTGCTGCTTGATGGATGGATGGAGAAGACGACGCAGCGATCGATGAAAAGTGAGAGGAGAGACGAGGCAGAAAGTTTGAATGAAGAGAGAGAGAGGAGAAACGTGGGACCCCGCCCGACACGTGGCCAATGTTGAGGAGACCCGGTCTATATTTAAAATGCAAAAGATTGAAGTCAACGAAATATTCAGAACCTCTTTTTATCCCTCGAAAAACATTTTCCCCGTTCTCCTTGGATGATTTATTACACATTGGGTAATAATCTTATTTCTATTTCAGAACTATTTTTTTGTTTCAAACTTATTTCTAAAACAGAAATTCATTTAATAAATTTATTTTATTATTTAATTCCGAAATAGATTTTCACTCTAGAAATTGGTTTTGAATCAAAATCAAAAGTAAAATTATTTTTTATTTTTCTAAAATAGAAATGAGAAATAAAAACTCTTCTAATCGTTTATCCTCGTTACTAGCCACTGACCCATCCGTCGCAGGTTGCCAGTCACCGCCGTCGTTTACCGTGACTCAGGAGGGACAAATTTTGTAAAATTTCTATTCTGAGGATAAAAACTTCGTATTGTCATCAAACATGTATTTTTGTTTAGAAACTCATTCATTAATAGAAATAAATAAATAAATTTCTCTTCTAGAAATTAATTTATCCAAAATGGTTATCTTTTGCACTACTAAAAAAATTAAATTTAAAAGGCTTTTCTACCCAAAGAACATTGAAATCCAACCTCGTTAATAGTTGGCAAGGAGAGGAAAAGGAAAAATAAAAAATAATTAAAATTGTCTATGTTAGTACTAGCCGTCTATATTCATAACACATCAATGTTGCCCCCGACAGATTAATTGGTATAATTAAAATTAATTTAAGATTTAGTTTGATAATTTTGCCAAAACTAGTCCTCGTGCACTCGGTCACTTTTGTGCATTTTGAGAAATATTAGATGAACGGATAATAATCCTACCTCAGGTAAGATTAATCGATTGAAGCTGAGCAAACTCGACAAGCGAGCTCTTTATAGGGAAAGATAAATTAATACTACGCATGTCCTAAAGCAGATTATACACATCTCCAATGCACTCTATTAAAGAAATTGAGAACAGTTCCAATCATTAACTAAAGGGATAAGCGCATTGAAAGTCCTAAAATTTGTCATGAAAATGCAATTAAGTCCTAAAACTTTCAAAAAGTGCAATTAAGTCCTAAAACTTGTCACAAAGTGCAACTAAGTCCTAAAACTTATCAAAATGGTTTAATCAAAGTCCTTCCATGAAATGCACTTTTTGAAAATTTTAGGACTCGATTGCACTTTCAAGATAAGTTTTAGGACTTTATTAAACCTTTTGAAAGTTTTAGGACTTGATTGAACTTTCATGATAAGTTTTAGGACTTAATTGCATTTTTTGAAAGTTTTAGGACTCAACTGCATTTTCATGATAAGTTTTAGAACTTCTAATGCACATATCCCTTAACTAAAATCGAGAAATCACCAGTGCTAGAAAAAGAGATAATAGGCTGTTATTATTAATTTTACTGCAATCGAATTCTGTTAAAGAGTACCGTAACAAACAAGAAAGCAAAAGGACTACGTTAGTAGAAAATTAGATTTTGTCGCAATTGCCATACATTATAGTAACCATTTGATCAACAAATGTTTTTATAGTGAAATTGTGCAATTACCATATTTTCTAAGAATTTGGTGCGGGCCGAATTGAATCAGACCAAAACCGGTTGATTTAGGAATCGACAATTTTCTACTGGTACGGTTTTTGGTTCCAATATTTTGAAACTATAGTTCATTGTGAAATCATTCACTTTTGATGTCCACTAGCACGAGTAAAAATGTGGTCGGACCCCTCCGGCACCACCTAGTCTGGGGTCGAACCCACCACCTGGTACGACCAAGTACACGGTCGACCCCTCTTGCACCAGGGTTCAGATCCAACAGTGTCGGTTCTTCTCGATGGGCATACAAGGGTGCGATCAAGGTACATGTCGAAGTATTGTCCCACTTGACAATAAAAAATATTTGTGTTACACAGATATTGACACACAAAGAATTGAAGTGAATACAAATAGTAGATTCCTGTCCCCCGAACGTCTGCGACTTTCCCGAGACATTGATGTGGAGGAGAATGCTTTAATTTTCAGTAGCATACTCCTAACACATACAGGCCACATCATTTCGAATTTACACAAGGTCTAAAGTCGAAATACGCAGCACCGCTACGAATGTCGACACTCCCATTGAAGGATCGCACGCCTGCTGGAATTAACGTCGTCAGGACGCTGCCGAGGAAGGCAATGCCGTATCATGTATCGCTAGACTAATTTCATATTTTGTACCCATCTCCAACGACAAAACGAATGGGGGAGAGGAAAACTGTGATCTTGCTCATTATCTTGGTTTTAACCAACCGAGGCTAATCGCAACGAAGTAATGAACACCTTTTCTCTGTAGGAAAACACAATGCACGAGTCATGAATGATTCTCTAGAAGAGGAAAATCGACGACAGGCCTTCTTTCAATCTAGAAGCGTCGGCGGGATTAACTTACTGAATACAATGTCAATCTCTCTTGGAAAAGTTCTGCGGCTTACTGCTTGCGAAAGCCAACCAGACAACAGTGCCGGTCAAGTAAAAGAAGATTGATGGAGCAAATAATGACAACTGCATAATGTAATCCCTAATTAGAAAGGATACACTAAGAAAAAAGAGATGTCAAACTGCAATATTTGCGGTGAATGATAGTGAACTTACGCTCCATGAGTGAGTTGAATCAAGGAGGTAACCAGTGAGGGCGACCCCTACGATGCCCGGAACGGCCCCGACAGTATTTGTTATACCCTGGAAATGTTTGCAGACCATTCGTCAGGCAATACAGTACAGTATAAGTGGACCTTTTTAAACCCATTTCGATATAGTAGGAGTATATCTGTCGAATACCAAGTCATTTGATTTAAGAGCAACGGATTTAAATGAGATAGCAGGTTCAGGCACTTAGAAGCAGAAAAAGAAAAGTTATCCATCCAATAAGAAGTTAACTGAGTTTTGTTAGCTCCCAAAATGTATTTCACATGGAACCTGCACTAACTGAAATACAGCTTGTTCTCTAATAATATTTGATGCCCACGCTTAATAGGAGCTCTGGACACCAAGTTCTTATGAAAAGCATTCCGTAGGAGCTTACCAAGAGTATACTAGCGTATTCCGGCGACATATCTTGATGTGTACAATAAAGACCTGACAAACAATCAACTTATCATAATTCTGAAAACAACAGAGAGAATGAAATAATGATTCCCTTTAATATCAATGGCAAATAATGATTCACTATAGCTAATGTACTGTGCAGAATTTGGTACCTGACAAGGCAAAGCTTGAGAGTGCTAATCCTCCGGTGAGAATTCCTACAACTTCCCAGGGTGCCAATCCTAGATCTATTGATGAAAGGGTCATACAAACTGCTGGAGATAAAAAGGCAATTGTTTGGCAAATCTTTCGCACCTGAACACCCAAAGTGATCAACATCAAAGATTATATCTGTAGCATGTCCATCCAAGGAAACTGGTGTGCATTTTGCTAAGTAGTACCATTTCCAATTATTTCATTTCATGAAAACATGATATAAGGCTCGGCACAGTAGAATAACAAATACCTTAGTTATTTCCACTCCATTGGCAATTAAATTGTCTGCAAATTGTGATGCAACGCCAGTCACGAAAACAGAAGCCAGTGGAGGAAGAATTGAGACCTAAATATTTTGGACCATATGAGTGGGTGATAATGCAATTTCACGATAGGAAGCAACATCAACCGAAGAAAAATGTTAAGGACGTATATGAAATCATCAAAACGAAATGGTCAGTTGATAATTTCCCCTGAAAGACTTAGTCAATGGTATTGAGACATGACTACTCTTACTTACCCATGCAGCTTCTGTCAAATTTAGATCCAGCTCCTCGCTGCAAAGTAAATATATATTTAGTTTGACCCATGTAGCCAGAATACAATATAGAAAGAATGCATATATTCATCATTTTGGAGGTGATAAACAAATAGCAAAACTCAATGCAAGAGATGCATGTCTACATGGATGTCTTTCTCAGACCCCGATAAATTTTCAGGAAGCAACTAAATTTATTCCAAGTTAGACCATGTTAACCTTGAAGCTTCACAATTGGAAAGGCAATCTCGCCTTTTGATTTGCATCCAACAATTTTGGCTTCTAAGGCTAATCACTAAGTTACAAGGTTGCTATTAAGAAGATCATGTTAACCTTGAAGCTTTGCAATTGGAAAGGCAATCTTCCCTTTTGATTTGCATCCAACAATTTTGACTTCCAAGGCTAATCACTAAGTTACATGACTGCTATTAAGAAGATAGTCTCCAATTCTACATAATAATACCCAGTAAACACATTGCATACTTCTACAGACTCTTCAAATCATTTTAGGTCATTCGCAGATTCAGGCTGAGTGGAGCAATGTTGGTACATGCTACCCTAACTTGAAGCCTGCATAAACATCAGTAATACAAGACTGATAATGCTATACCTAAAATACGTAGGAAGCCAAGAGAGGCAGGTATAGTGTCCCCAACTTCCACAAAAATGAACATATATCATTGCCTGAACCGCTTGATTCTCAAATAATGCCTTCCAGGGCACATCCTATTAAAAGAACAATCATAAGAAGAGAGCTCCATCAGATAAAAAGATAGAAAAGACAATACAGTTGATCATTAGATAATGGAAGTAGTATGACATGAGAGAGTAAAATCTAATGAAAGTAATATGACATGAGAGAGTAAAATTGACTTTGGTGCTCATTATTAGAAGATCAAAATAAAAATGAGGTCATTTTTCACATTGTCAATGTTATCATGAGCAGATGATGCCATATGCATTTAGGATGGTTTTATTGGTTTGGTTTTCCTCTGCATTTGCTAGATGCAACTTTTTCTATTTGATGTGGCCTTTAGAGCGGCTCTTCAAGTTGCTCATCTGTTTAATATCTACAGACCGCACAAAAGCAGATGGATCTTTCACAGTAAAGTGAAACAAGTGTCATGTAGTTGAGTTTATAGAAAAGATTACCTTCAAAGTCCCAGCCAAATCACCAAGAGAAGATGTAATTGAATTATTCGTAGAGATATCCTCTGACCCTATCAAATAGAAGAAATGTGCTCACATGCTAAATCAGATATAAAGCTCCAAATTCAGCAGCCAATACACTCAGTCAAAACTACGAATCATTTAATTGTAATGGTCAGAAGAATAGCAACCATGACACATGAATTTTGTATTCCCTGTTTTAAATTGAAGAATGAAAATTTCTCTCAGCAAGACAGTCCAAAAAATGAAGAATCTTAACTCACCATCCATGACGAGCTAATAATAGCAAAATATTCATAACTGTGAAGTCAAGCAAAATGAGGAAATTCTTTGAAAAGTTTATGACTAACAAAAACCTATCGTAGCACTAGGAAGAAGAGCAGGCTGTGTCATAAGGTGCCTATGAGATTATGGCATTGTAAATCCAGCTGCTGGATGAAGGAAAGGCTAAAAGCATAAGGTCTTGGAAAGTGCCTTGCCCGATTCACCTAAGTGAAGAGGCATTGCAAATCACATTGATGTGCGTCGTGTTCATCTTACACAATTTGCAGTCTTGTTTTGTCAGCTGCTATCTAAATAATATTTTGAGTTGCTGATCGTTTATAAAACAGAAGGAAGAATAGGAATAAGCGTAGGCAAGGTGTGATCATAAAATAAAGGGGAGGAAAGAAGTGAAGCAAAGGGATTAGGATACACTGTGCCAAGCCTTTCATTCCATCATTGTGTATTTAGATGACCAGACAAATTAAAGTAGTTACCAACAACGCACATAGCACATTTTAACCTTTTTGGTACTTTTAGAACCTACAAAAAGTTTGCTTCATATAGTAGTCTAGCAACATGAAAATGAACTGAACTCACGTGATATTGATCTGGAAGCAGTTGAACCTTCACTCTCTTCTTTAATTAGCTGAAAACCTGCAAACCTTCAAAATCCATATAACCAAAAGTAAAAAGGCCCAACTCTGTCAGATCTTCAAGAAGAAAGGACATAACATAAAAGTATTCTGTCAGCATTCAAACCTGCTAATATTGGGGAAGAAAGGGCAAAGCAAATTTCTCAAAGCAGAAAGCAAAAGAGTTCAAGTAGGCTTCAAGTGTTACTTACCAGCCTATACCCAAAAGACCAAAAATGTAGAAAACGGATTCCCAACCAAAGTTTTGGATCAATGGAGGAGCCAAAAGAAGCCTGCAAAATTGTTCAAGCATAAGTTTCAAAAATTAAAGTTTCTCATATAGCATAAACAAAACTTTACCACAATGATCAGATTGTCATAATCCATGCAAAATGATATAACCTAGACTGCTTGTCACACTTACATGCAGACAGTAACATTGATTTTGAACACAAATATGGTATGAATATGAATTGGCAGCTTTAGTTTAGAACTTCGTTTACAACTCAATTTATTGTATTACTTGAAGATACAAGTGCTATTGACAGACTTTAGCTCCACAACCGACAATTTATTGGTTCAAGCAATCCTATTGCTCAAAGTGGTAATCTACAAGAACAACAAAAATCATTAAATATAACTTAAGAGAGTACATGAACCAGCTTGAACTTGAAATAATTGAAGGAAAAAACAAAGTAGGATGCCAAGCCCTAATCTTTCAATAAATTAGGGCATTCAGGTCAATCATCTATATAAGCATTGCAAGAATGTCTCTTGCTTTTCTCAATCTCTTAGGTCCAAGAGATGATTAGACAGCCATAGATATATGAAGGTCAAAAATTTTGGGCATTGACAGAAGTCAAAGCAAATTTGGGAAAACAATGACAGGCTGCCATGAGGTTACAGGTGATTAGTTAGTTGGATCAATTATTCCTTCAGTTTGGTGGATAATGAAACACCACCATGGCTTCGCATCGACTGATGAACCATTAATCCTTGATCTTAATGACTTAAAAGAGCTGGAAAAAAAAAAAAAAAACTATTTTGGCGCTCCTACTTCCTTAAGGTTATGAGTTTGATGTGGGAACTGACTTAGCTTAGCAATCACATCATCGCAAAGATAAGAAACACAACCAAGCATCATCCTCCAATTACATACCCTGTAACGCTGCCTACACTTAGACCACCAAAAACAAATGCTACTGCTCGAGAGCGCTCTTCCAATGGTATTGACCTGCACAGGTATTTAGAATATATAGATGTTAAAGAAGAAGAAGAAGAAGAAGAAGAAGAACGAACACTCATCAAGGGAAATGTAACTCCCTTATCAAATGATATTTTGACTTGATCAAAATACAAGGACACTCAACAACTGCTGCATCAAACACCTAATCAGCAAACCCTGCCTCCTACCTAATATATTTGAATCACTCAAAGAAAGACTAGACATACAGCCACTTTTTTTTTTGGCCACATAAAGCCAATGATTGAGAACCATGAATCAATTGTTAGAAACAGAGCAATGATTCTGAATGGATCAGCCAGCCGGAAAAAGCTTCAGTAAAAAGATCTGAAATGCAAAAAATGTATGATCACTTCCCACTAAGTGAATTTGCTAATATTTCTAGATAGGTCTTGACTGAATAAGGTCCATGGATCTAATCTCTTAAAAGCGTGTCTGTTCAATTATAGTGTTTTCTTTTTCACTATGATCCCATAAGATTAGTCTATTCCATCTGATTAATGGACATGTAGGTCCTGGTTAACATGCAGGTGTCTCTATTGAGCAGTGTTGAGTGAGAGGTGAGAAGATATTTATTTCACACATTTTCTGTCCATTTCCATGTCTTAAGGATCAATGGACTTCATGTAACTAAAAAAAAAAAGGTAATACATACCTGGCAATAAGATCAGTTGCCGCAGATGGGGAAACACCTTCACCAATTCCAACCTACAGATCAAAAGTGGAAGATGGTCATCGTTGAAACTGAAAACATAACAACCAACAACAAATATAAACTGAAAACATAACGATAGTCATTGCATATGAAATCAAATGAAGATGCTGCCTATGAGAACAGAACTACTTTTCAAAGAATTATATTAAGCACAACAATTAAAATGCTAGTTGTCTTACAAGAACTAAACTTGCTGAAGCCAATACCTCAGAAGCTACAACAGAAAATAAGATCATTATGACTTACATACCAAAATTCTAGATAAGACTAATCCAGGCATGAATCCTGCAAGAACAGGAACAAGTGCTGTTGACAATGACCAAGCCAATACCCCAAACTTAAGAACTTCACTGCACAATTAAAGAAAAAAGTTAAACACTATTAACAGGTAAGGATGGAGCATCACTGCATAAGTTGGGACCGACAAAAATAGAATTCCTCCATCCCACTCATTGTGGATCAACAAAATAGCCTCTCAAAGCTTCACTGTCACTTGCATAGAAAATCAATGAAGTTAATTGTTATCACTGATAGGGTTTGAGGAAACATCTTTCAAAATATGAGAACGAAGTTGAAACCAGTAAGCAGGAGCAGGTCAGCTGAAGAGAGCCTCAAAAAACAAAAAAAAGAAAAGATGGGAAGGCAGCAATTGCAAGGAAAAGAAGTTGAAAGTTTGTCTCAGTTAGACATAAGCTCAAGTCTGCACTTAGTTTCATTAGTTGTCAATCTATGGTAAAGCTAGTGAAATAAAATTGAACAGTTGTCCACTCAAAATCCACTAGTTAGAAGGTAAAGTTGATCTAGGTATTAGCACGCAGAGCTAGCAAAACAAACTTTAGTTGAAACGTATGGCACCATCACAATCCATCCTTCTCCTCCAAAAGGAGATTTAGTCAGGTCTATTTCTTGAAGGGAACAGGGAAGACCCAATCAAGTGCCTCATCCAACTTTAATGACAACTGAATTGCAATGCTACCCCCGGACTGGAAGAATTTTAAAATAGCACAAGTCTTTAAGGAGTTAGCATTCATTTGTAAGTTATTTAATCTTTTCCTCTATTTCCCAGATGAATACACGCCCGACAATTCACTGATGAAATTAACACGATGAGATCAAAATCAATAAGATTCAAGCAATGTCTCAAGAACTAACCGTCCACCGAATATCTTTGCAAGCCAACCTCCTGGCAACTGGCTCAACGCGTACCCCCAGAAGAATGACGACTGCACCAACCCAGCAACCGAAGAATTCCACCCGAACTGGTGCGACATTGGAATTATAGCAATACTCAAATTCACCTGCCACACAGCATACAAGCAAAAAAGAGTCAATCTAGTTTCTCAAAAAGGAAACTTCAATATCACCACCAAGTAAGAAACGATGATCAAACACTGACCTTATCCATGTTACAAATGACGAAAGCCAGAGAAGTAGTGCCAATGAGCTTATATCTCTGCGGCAAATTCTTCCACGGAGGCCACCTCCAATCAAAACCCACTTCCCCTCCTTCCTCCCTCTCCTCTCCCAACGCGCCCTCGAAGCCGGAAACTACCTCAGCCTTCTCCAACCCATCCACCCGAAGTCCTCCTGCGCCTCCGGGGACGACCCCACTTGGGCCTCTCGCTCTCCTTCACGCCCTGCCTCTCCTTGATGCTGGAAAAGACCCTGAATTTGGCACCGCCCCTCGAAGCCAAGCGGCTCGGCCGCGCGGCTCCGAACGAACCAGGCAAGACCGAGCTTCGGGTAGTGGCGCTGGGGCAGCGCGGGCCGAAGCAGAGGTTATCGGCTCTGACCGAGCACCTCGCCATGGATGGATGGTTTTACTTCACTTCGAGAAAATGGGCAAGTCCGAACTGAAGTCCGGAAGGAGAAAACAACGGAAAGGATCGGGCTTTTCTTCTTCCGTTTACGTCTGTGCTTGGAAATGGTCAGTGAAGAAGATGATGGAGGAGAGAGGAGCAGGGGGCGTGGCATTTTGCCTGGGACTTTGCGGGGAGTTTGAGGTGGCCACGGAAGATCAAGATTGTGGCTCTAAATTAAACTTGGGAGGTTCGGAATATTCTATTATTTCTTCTTTTTTCAAATTTTCTAAGAAATTATATACACATAAATTATCCTAGATTTTGATCCAATATCTAATGTAATCCATTAAATTTTAATTTGTTCAATATAATTCCTGAGCATTAACCCAATACGATTCAACTTAATGTCTAAATATTTGTTATTTATTATTTTAAGTTTAGAGATAATATTAAATGTTTTTCAATTGAACATATTCTAAAAATTTAATAGTTATATTGAATAAATTAAAAATTTAAAGATCATGTTGGATAATTATTATATCATTTTTCCTAATATTTACCAGAGCTCCAAAATAAACCATTATTATTTCTTTACATGAAAAATACTAATAAAGTGGATAAGTTATTGTAATGATAAGTTAATGCTCTATATCAAAAAATAACTACGAACATGTGAAAAGTCAAAAAGTTTCTATATCTCGCATGGTCCCTCTCCTCTCCTCTCGATCTCTCTCTCGAAAATCTCTGTTTTATTTTTTTCTTTTTCTCTTTGCCCATTTTTGTCTTCCTTCGTTTTTGGGCTTTCTGGTTTCTCTGTAAATTCAACCGTAAGGATTCGTTTTGCTTGAAGAGCAACGGGACAGATGTTCTTTCGTTCTGTAGAAGGTACATCTTCTTCGCAAATCAGAGTTTTCCGGCAAAATCTTAGAGGACATCGCCGCCATGCATTCGACAATCAATTCCAGAAGCACCTCTTTCGAGTAACTCGCGGAGATTAATCTCTCTGCTTGATGCGTTCATCGTTTTCAAGTTTCGAGCCTGCCAATATTTTACTTTATGGGGGTAGTAATGGAGTGGACACCATTTGGCTTGATAGATCTTGTAGGATCGTTTCCCATCATTGGAGTATCTTCATTGAAGTACTTGATGCATTCCTTGCCAAAAGAGATCCAGAACACTTTGCTAATGAGGCTACTCTTTCGAAACCGGCTTCTTGATCTCTTAAAGATCTTACATGCTACATGCCCTCTACTGGCAAACGGCGAAGCGATTGATACAGACAAGACGATTCACTCCGACCTCTTCAGACAGATGCTGATTCAAATAAACTGGCAGCTTTCCAATGGCCTAAGCAGATAGAACACTGCATGTCACCAGCTATCAAACGATTGCTTCTACAACTTCCCAAAGGCGAAGGCCTTTTCTAATGTCTGATGATCTAGCAGGCAGGCGAGATCACTTGCAAGGATAAGAAGGCAGTGGCTAACCATTAACATCATGCAAAAGCCACACTGGAACGGTATTCAGAATATTTCTAATCCTAGCAAATCTCTTGTAATATATGTAGCGAATTTTTGTGGTGATTGACTTCCTTTAAAATCCAAATTTATTACAATAAGCTCCATGTTAAAAGTTTTCAAATTCAATGTTAAAAAGCCACATGGTTGTAAATTCATAGGATTATTGCAAGTCCACCTTGAAAGTAAAAACACTCACATCTTCACTATAAGGTGAGTGACTTGTTTGTAAGTCCACCTTTAACATAAATTCTTTTTCAATAATGAAAATATTTTTCACTAACTAACTATCTCAAATGATACAAACGATCCTTAAAAAAAAAAATCTTATTTATTCATTTTCATAAAACAAATGCACCATTAACGTGGTTCTAGCTCCCACATGCGTTGTATTTAGTCTATATTGCTTCTAGGCTGATTATTTCAAGTCTTCTGTGAAGTCCACAGGAGTCAGAACTAATGTCACCGTCTCCATGAAAGAGTAATTAGCTTGAAAACCCGTCCAATAAAGTGACTCTCACCTTGATGACACCATAAATTCTTTGTCATTGAATGTACAAAAGTTTCAAGAATCAATTATAGCACGTTATGGTTGATAACATCTCACCAGCAAACCATGCATTTTGTGAATGAGTTAGTATCTTTTGATTGACATGTCGGTACTAGCTTGATGAGTTCAAGATTCTAAATTTAATTAACGAGAAGTGAAGGCAAACTCTAAATTTAAGTTGTCTAGCCAGTCTCACCAGCTAATGTGACAAGACAGATACATTGAAATTGAATATATTCTGTATTTACTGATAAAATTCAATTAAGGAAAGAAATTTAAACGTGTATGTTGTATAACAACAAGGGAAAGGGAGGGGGGAGGGGAAGGGGGAGAGAGAGAGAGAGGGAGAGAGAGAGCATATGACAATACTTCTGCATCATATATTGATTGACATATTTGTTTGAAATAGAAAAAGAATAGCAGAAGTATCCAATTTACTCTCCTAGATCTCTTCAGAGTTGTCTTTCTTCCAAAGGATAAACCAGGTCTCGAAGAGAATCAATCCATTTCCGAATTATAAGTACCAACCATGTGTTCTGTATCACCTTGCCTCCCAACCTGCATGGTCATTCCATTTGCAACATGGTTAGAGTCGAAAAAATCTCAAGTTTGTCATCGTTGTCCCAAAATGTCCAAAAGTGGTCCACTGCTGCCGACGAACCGCTCACTGCATATTTTGTCAAAGGAGGCAGTGTTGCTCCGGCCAAATCTTTTCCGATAGCTCAAAAACCAATCATTGATCTGAGTCTACTTTGCTTGGTGTCCTCAACGTTTTATGGGAAAGAACAAGAGGATGAACTAGAAAAACTGAAGTCTGCTTTTAGTGAATGGGGTTGCTTCCAGGTAGGAGGGCCTTTCACTACCTTAACACAAGAAGAAAATACTTTCATGATCAAAATATTTTGAGAAAAATGCACCACAAGTCCGATGTGCAGAATGCAATTGAGTCTTCAATTTTTCAATCGGTTCATTCAGGTTATATACCTTTGAAAGAAGTGCAATGAAGTCATACATCTTTCAATTGATTTAATTAAGTCATCAACATAGGCAATTATCGGAACCATTCATCAAAATGTCTTTATTACACTTTTTGAAAAAGGTTTAGGAAATGTTTATGACTTGATTGCATTCTATACTCAAGACTTAGGATTACCTGTGTCATTTTCCCAAAATATTTTAGTTGTTCTTGTGGTTATACGATTTTCCTGTTTCTCAAGGAAGGTAAGAATATTAGAAAAAGTTGAAATTTTGTTCTCTTAGGCAATAGGACATGGCATTGCAACCTGCTTCATGGACAAGGTCCGCGTGATCACAAAGGAGATCTTCGCACTTCCGGTGGAAGAGAAGATCCTGCTGATCTAGAGGGATATGGGACCGACCCTATACTTTCCAATGAGCAAGGTCTTGACTGGTCTAAACGTTTTGTCCTTAACCTACTTCCACTAGATGCGAGGAAGCTCAAGCTTTGGCCAGAAGCGCCAGTAGAATTCAGGTGCTTTCCTCAGTATCTGTTGTTTCATTTTCGTCTGTTCTTTGGACAGAGAGTAACTATTTGGAAGAAAGTACATGAGCGTGAGGTTTTACATATTATTTGCAGCCTACGGGGTTCTTGATGCCTAGTTTGACTGATTAGCTTGCCGGTTTTTGTCTTGCAGAGAGGTTCTCGCTGAATATTTTAAAGAAGTGAAATCAGTAATAGATCTTCTCTAGAAGGCCATAGCCAGGTCCTTAGATTTGGCAGAGAATTGCTTCTCAAAAAAGTAGGAGACCAAGCATTCATGGCAGTGAGATTTTTTTATTACCCTCCATGCTTGAGACCTGATTTTGTACTTGGTGCAAAGGCTCACTCGGATGGTTCAGGAATCTCAGTTCTTTTGCAAGACGAAGAAGTGGAAGGCCTGCAAGTTCTCAAAGACGATTGATGGTTCAGAGTTCCCATAGTTCCTGATGCATTTGCTGTCAATGTAGGCGATCAGATGCAGGTAAATTACAAAAATAAAGTTTGAGCTAATTTATATCTGAGTAGGAGGTGATTTAACAAGGCAACGACTTACAATTCTTGTAATCATCTTGAACAATTAGCAACAATAGTTTAGGACAAGGCAATTTGATTAAAAAAGTTTTGACTCTTTGCTACAATAAAGCATCACCTGTGAAACTGAAAAGGGCAAATCAGTGAACTGCTGATGAGAATAAAGAATGTCAACTTGGCTAATTCTGTATTGATAAGCAGGCCCTGCGCACTTATTTAAAATTTTATATGTGATGATTTCAAAGAGCGAAAGGACAAATGTTAGGCCTGTTTGTCACTTTTATATTGGAAGACCACTTTGTCATTAGATTTAAGTTCTCCACTCTGCCATTGGCGAAATTCCCATTGGCATTAGACTTTGAGCCATCCATCATTAATCACTACAATCTTTACAATAACTTGATGATGAGAATTTAATCGCCAATGGAAACTTCATCTTTCAACGGCAGAGCCAGTACACTTGACATGTTTGCATTTGTTGTCTGTATCTTATATGAATGGTGAGTTGACTATAATCTAGGCCTAATGATGCATCTGAGACAATGAGTAATGGGATCTTCAAGAGTTTACTGCATTGGGTAATGGCGAATGGACAGAATGAAAGGATATCATTGGCAGTGTTTTATTTGCCAGATATTGAAACTGAGATTGAGCCAGATGAAGGGTTGATAAGCGAAGAATGGCCACAAATGTACAGGAAGCTCAAGAATAATGCAGCCATCAACTTTGAGTGCTTCCAGAGTGGGAAAACAACGTTTGACAAAATGAGACTACGATGTCCAGTCATTTTCTGTCTTGTCCATCAAAGGATGTCCTGTCTTCTATACTTGAAAAAGTTGATTATGTGTGTTTCCAAGACTCCTTCAATAAGAACGTTATCCTCCCTCTCTCTCTCTCTCTCTCTCTCTCTCTCTCAGTCTCAGTAGACACTATTTCCATTCTATGTAATCAGATTTGGAATTACTGTTATTAAAGCAAGGAAAATCTTAGGTCTTCCCCAAGTTTGTTGATCTGCTTCTTTTCTCTGAAGTAGAAAGTCTTTTTCCATACAGCACCAAAGGCGGCCACTTGAAGTATCATACTATCATGATTCTCCTAAGAGAAATTTTACGATCTGATGCTGCAAATTAACAGATATCAGCATGCATAGCCATTTTTTTTTTTCTTTTTTTGGTCAATTTTGATAAGAGCTTCCATAACTGGCATGCATAGCCAGTTGACTGCTGTGAGATGCAGAAGACTTACGCATTCCTTGCCGAATGAGAAGCAGAAGACTTTGCTTTTGAGCGTAATCTGAAAGTTATCTTTTCATCTCCTAAGGATCTTTCAAATTGCATGCCATCTAGTGGTAGATAATGAAGCGATGATACAGACAAAATGATTCGCTCCCAACTGTTCACATAGGTGCTGACTCAAATCACCTTGGTGGCTTCCTAATGGCCTAAGCAGATAGAATATTGTATATTTCCAGCTACCAGACAATTGGTACAACTTCCCAAAGGCCAAGGCCTTTTTAATTGTCTGATGATTTCTCAGACAACCAAGATCACATGCAAGGACGAGAAGGCAGTGTCTAACCCCAAACATCGTGCAAAAGCCACACTGAAACTGTAGTGTTGATATACTAGAACAAGCAAATCTTTAATTGAGATATCTATTTCCACAAAAGGAAAAGTAATGCTTGCTAAAAATTTGCTGCATACAACCCAACTGCACATGGGATTGAGATATCTATGCCCACAGGTTGTCACTTGAATACTTATAACAGAGACTACAGGTGGAATCAGGTTCAAGTTACCACTAATGGTATGTAAACCAGGATTTCATGGTGCAACAGCGACGTGATAGGAATAATGCATGAGCATTGGCCTGAAATATTTAGGGTTCACTCTTTAGTAGAACATTTTCACCATTCATGATTTTGCAGTATTCAATGATCAACAAGAGATAAGTAGTTTCACAACCAACGTTAAAATAATGATGTGTGTGCATTAGTTATTTTTAGTACTTATTTCATCGATATATAGACATAGCCTTTTCAAAAAAATTACTGATTTCCAGTGGCAGAAAGAATTTTTTCACCATTCCAAGTTCCTCGCAACAAGCAGAACATAAACAGTATAAAGGCTGCTTGGATCCTCCACAAAGTTCTGGCCAGGCTAAAAAACTGGCTTGACAGCACGTGAACGCGGGATTTCTGGCCAGGACATTGCTGGTCTCTCGTGGTAAGATGACAACCATCTGGAAAGACAAGGGTTCAAAGAGGGATTGTTTTGACCGGGAAAGGGTCAACACAATCCTTATAGATTTCGAGAATGAGGCAGATTATAGTTATGGGCGTATGTATTCTTTCAATACGTACCTTTCACAAGTAGCTAAGACTCTCACAATTTTTATCGATAATTAGCATGAATGCACAACTGAGCTAAAATCTTTTTATGTCACACGATAATGTATCTGGTCTTTTCACAAGTTCTTTTCTAGGTTTAATCTGATGATTTAACTTTGTTGGAAACTGAGTAGATGAAATCCACAACAAGCACGCACGAAACATCAAGGCTCAATGGGCACTCCACATTCATGTCGTTTTGTCTCAACCTAAGCAATACATTAATGCATTTACGTACCGTTTCTTTTATGGAACAAGGAAAACCTAGGTTGTCACCACCTTGTCTTGTCAATGTCTTTTATTAAAAGAGCAGATAAGAGAAGCGACAATTTATTGGCTGGCTATGTAATTGTTAATTAGACATTATTCCTAGTAGGACGGACAGATATCAATGCCAATTGGTCCTCCAAGCAAGGTCGAATATTGTGCCTGAAAAACCTTAATTGTTGAAAAGAATCTGATACGCGGTTATATTTTTTAATAAGAACCCTATTCCTAATGAGATCCATAATGGAGGACAGAGGACTAGAAAAATCGTCATCTTGCATGTATGGTGGACCGTATATGCATACAGCCATTCCCATTTTGCTGGAGTACTATGCTGGAAGGAACTTATCATTTAAAGGAAAGCTGATCCATGTAATTTTTTTTTTTAATTGGAACCCTATTCCTAATGAGATCGATAATTGGAATAGAGACGAATAGATGTCATTATTCTGCATATGTACCTAATCCCATGTTGGGCGGCCCATATATAAAGCCGTTGAATTCAAGGTTAAAAGAAGTTCTCCGGTGACAATTTCTTAATCATCACAAGGTTAATCCCTCGCTAGATGCCAACTTCCCTCCGCCGGCTCTCCCATGGCCGACGGAGGGAAGAGAGAAGAAGAAGAAAAAAAAAAAAAAATAAAAAGATCAAAATGTCCTATAATTTATGGTAAATATGTCACACGGATAGAAGTTCAAGGTTTTTGTGTTACGAAAAAAAATTTAGGGTAAATGTATTAGGGTTGGCATAGCTCAGGTTTTTCATGTTACAAAAAAAAAAATTAGAATAAATTTATCACTTTGGACAAAATTTGGGGTTTTTGGTAATTTTTTCCCTTAGAAAAATAATTTTCAAATTATTCAATTTTTGTGAAACTAATAGAGCCTAAATTGTCTAGTTAGTCTCACTAGCTAATATGACAAGACAAATGGATCGAAACCAAACATTTTTTTTATTTAACGTTTATGGTATATAACAACGAGAGAGAGAGAGAGAGAGAGAGCATATAACAATGCTTTTGCATCATGTATTGATTGACATATTTGTTTGAAATAAAGAAAGACAAGCAGAAGTGTCCAATTATACTCTCCAAGGAGAGCATATAACAACGCTTTTGCATCATGTATTGATTGACATATTTGTTTGAAATAAAGAAAGACAAGCAAAAGTGTCCAATTATACTCTCCGAGGTATCGAAGAGAATCAATCCATCTCGAATCCATTCCCAATTATAAGTACCAACCATGTGTTCTGTATCACCTCGCCTCCAAGCCTGCATGCTCTTTCCATTTGCACCATGGATAGGGTCGAAAAGCTCTCAAGTTTGCCATCCTTGTCCCAAAATTTCCAGAAGTTGTCCACTGCTGCCGAGGAACCACCTCCTGCATATTTCGTCAAAGGAGGCAGCGTTGGTCCAGTCGAATCTTTTCCGATAGCTCAAATACCAATCGTTGATCTGAGTCTACTTCCCTCTGTCTTCTCGACGTGTTCTGGGAAAGAACAAGAGGATGAACTAGAAAAACTGAAGTCTGCTCTTAGTGAATGGGGTTGCTTCCAGGTTTGAGGGCCTTTCACCACCTTAACACAAGAAGAAAAATACTTTCATGTCCAAAAAATTTTGAGAAAAATGCACCACAAGTCCTGATCTTTATTTATGAAACGCGTTGAGTTCTAAATCCTTCAATTGGTTCAATCAAGTCTCATACCTTCATAAAAATCCTGGTTTAAGGAATTTATATAAGCACTTTTTAAGTGATATGTAGGCAATTTTAGATATGCTCCATCGAAAAAAATTAACAAAAATTTAGAACTTAATGAACGATAAAATGATTACGACTTGATTGCATTCCATATATAAGATTTAGGATTTCCTATGCATTTTTCTCAAATACTTTAGTTGGTCTTGTAAGAGGACAATTTTCTTATGAAAAACTATTTGTTTACGGTCTTTAATTTACTGTGAAAATAATAGTTTGTTTTAGATCATTAAAAATTAATAATAAATAATTATAAATTTTGTGGAATCATTTTTTTTTTTAAGAATTTGGGGGTCACAACATGCTATTGCTCCTATAGTAGCCCAAAACTATTACGCTAATAAAGTCATTTTCTTATTCTTAGAGAAGGTAAGAATATTATTTTTAAAAAGTCAGAATTCTGTTCTCTTAGGTAATAGGACATGGCATTCCGACCTCGCTCTTGGAAAAGGTCCGTCAAATCGCAAGGGAGTTCTTTGCACTTCCAGTGGAAGAGAAGCAAAAGTATGCTCGAGATCCTGCCGATCTCCAAGGATATGGGAGTGATCCTATACTTTCCCAAGAGCAAGTTCTTGACTGGTCTAAACGTTTATTCCTCAACCTACTTCCACTAGATTCGAGGAAGCTCGAACTTTGGCCTGTAACTCCAGAAGAATTCAGGTGCTTTCCTTGGTATCTGTTGTGATATCGTTATTTGTTATTCAGATTTCTCATCTCATGCCAAAACATGTACCTGCGTGCAGAGAGCCAAACTATTTGGTAGAAAGTACGAGGATGAAGTTTCACATATTATATGCAGCAAACTATGGGGTTCTTGATGCATTTTTCACTGACTGCCTTGCCGTTCTTATCAGAGAAGTTCTTGCTGTATATTTCACGGAAGTGAAATCAGTAATACATCTTCTCCAGAAGGCCATGGCCAGGTCCCTAGATTTGGACGAGAATTGCTTCTCCAAAAAGTATGGAGACCGAGCAATCATGGCAGCGAGATTCAACCATTACCCTCCCTGCTCGAGACCTGATTTAGTACTTGGTGCAAAGGCTCACTCAGATGGTTCAGGGATCACGGTACTTTTGCAAGACGAAGAAGTGGAAGGCCTTCAAGTTCTCAAAGAGGACCAATGGTTCAGAGTCCCGATGGTTCCGGGTGCATTTGTTGTCAACGTGGGTGATCAGATGCAGGTAAATTTAAAAAATAAAATCTGAGCTGATATAGATCTGAAAGCACAGTTACGAGGTAATCCAAGAAGGCAACGTCTTGTCATTCTAGTGATCAACTTCACCAATCATTAACTGCAGTTTATCTTTTGCTACAGTGAAGCATCACCAATAAAACCGATCTGAGCAAATCAGTGAATATCATAATGAGAATAAAGAACGCCTACTTGGCTAATCATGTACTGCGAGGTAGCCACCTCCGGCCATAAAAATAGTTTTTCGAATCGAAGCTTTCAAAGGGCAATAGGACAAATATTTGTTACTTTTATACTGGAGGACCACTTTGTCATTAGATTTGAGTTCTCCACTCTGCCATTGGAGAAATTGCCATTCACATTAGGGTAGACTTTCAGCACCCATCATTAATCAGTGCAATCTTTACAATAATGTGGTAATAAAAATCTTTACTCTATCCCTCGCCAATTGAAAATTCATCTTTCAATAGCAAAGCTAGTACACTGTAATGTCTGCATCTGTTGTCAGTAACTTCTATACGGATGGTGAATTGATTATAATCTAGGCTTTAATGATGCATCTCAGATAATGAGTAATGGGATCTTCAAGAGTCCATTGCATAGGGTAACAGCGAATGCACAGCATGAAAGGACATCGGTGGCTGTGTTTTATTTGCCGGATACTGAAATCGACATCGAGCCAGATGAAGGGTTAATAAGTGAAGAAAGGCCACAAATGTACAGGAAGCTCAAGAATTATGCAGCCATCAACTTTGAGTGCTTCCAGAGTGGGAAAATAGCACTTGACACAGTCAGTCTATGATGTCAGCCCATGTTCTTTGTCTTGTAAAACAAAGGATGTAAGGATGTCCTGTCTTCTATGCTTGAAAAATTTTATCATGTGTGTTTCCAAGACTCCGTCATTAAGAACCTTATATTCTCTCTCTCTCTCACTAGATATTGCGCCACTTGCAATGTTCCATTTTACATCTGTAATCAGATTTGGGTTTTCTATAATTATTGTAAGGAAAATCTTAATATCTTCCCTCAGCTTGCTGATCTGTTTCTTTTCTCCTAAGTAGAAAGACTTTCCATGCAGCACCAAAAGGAGGGTCCTTGGAGGATCATACTAACATGATTCCCCTTAGACCTTCTGTAACTGTGAACTTTTGACTAAAATGTGCGTTTGTTAGCTGAAGTTGAGCTTGATCATTGTGCTTCAGATTCGGTTACTTAGGAAAGTAAAGCTTTCAAACCCCATATCAGCATGCATAGCCAGTTAACTGCTTCGAATTTTTATCCTGCCCTTAGTTGTTTTGATAATTCAACTTGGTGTTTTACTCTGAACAGCTTCTACCAGCTTTGATATATGTTCATGGAAGGCAGTTGATATTTTAATTTTTGGCGAAACATGTGTCCACCTTGTGACGTTACAATGTGAATTTTGATCAAGTTAAGTGAATGAAACACAAACTCAATTGGGTTATGGTAAGATTGTTCTCTCATTAAGGTACCCTGAACATTTAAGATTTGTTTATAATAGGACAAATAGTTTTTTCTTTTTTTCTTTTTTGAAGTAAACAAGTATATGACACGTATCTAACCTTTCAACTTGCCACGTGTAGAATATACTTTCCTAATATGCATATGATGCTGTCTGAATAATTCTGAGTTGCTAATTTGAATGAATCGGCAGCTTTCTATGGCCTAATTACTGAAGTAATAATCTAAGTCGTTATGACCACTTTTTCCTTGACATGGGTAGCATGCTTTCAATAAACTAGAAAAGCAGACCCGACCAGTACATGAAGGGTATTCGAAGAAATTCCTGGATCCAGCCTAATCAGGACACCGCATGTAACATGTAACATGTAGCTAATCTAGTGATGAAAGGGAAATCTCCAAAAGGACAAAAATGATAATGAAAATTAGAGATTGGTGGCTTACGTTTTTGTCTACATCCCTTTTTTGGACACAGACCTACATGCCTGCTTCTCCTTGGACCTTTATGGGGATATGGCATTCACGAATCAGCATCCTTTGACACAAGGCACTCAGTTTAGTAGGATCGGGAGGTACATGGACAAAGACATCGTCATCGTCGCTTTTGTTTCTATGCATCTTTTGATTGACAAGGAAGATCGGATACAAATTTGATAAGATACGAGATAAACTCATGGGGAAGTGGGATCTGTCTGAAATAGGCTAGTGAAGCCACCTAGAGGGGAGTGAATCCACCTAGAGGGGGGTGAATAGGTGATTATGGAATTCTTTTATAATCCTTTACTGAAATATATTTTAATATGAAAATCATATCAGAAACAAATAGATCATGCATCCATAAGACAAGTAGAATAGGGTAAGAGAAAATTGATACAAAAATTATAGTGGTTCGGCTTATTGCAAGCCTACGTCCACTCTCCACGCCGGGCAATAACCAACCGATGTAATCACTATGTAGAAAATGAGAGCTGATACAATTCACGAACTAGACTTCTTCAGTAGAAAATCTCTCCAACAGCTTCTTGCTGTTTCGCACTATAAGTGACTCTCTTTGATACACAATTTTGAGCACAAGAGATTTTGAGAACAAGAGATATGAGAAGTTCTAACTTCGAAATTTTTCTATTGGTTCTCTCATTACTTTGGAACAACTCCGACCTACCTTAAATAAC
Organism: Eucalyptus erythrocorys; assembly: GCA_014182555.1. Taxonomy (NCBI): domain Eukaryota; kingdom Viridiplantae; phylum Streptophyta; class Magnoliopsida; order Myrtales; family Myrtaceae; genus Eucalyptus; species Eucalyptus erythrocorys. The sequence continues at coordinate 6,966,995 of CM024599.1, forward strand.
CTTCGTGCCTCCATACCCGTTGGCACTTTCCAAGAATTCATCCAATCAACCCGTTGGACCGAATCAATTTAAGTGATCTTCACGTTGTCGAAAATATAAGTAGAAAATAGCTCGTCAATCCTGCTCGCCCATACAATCAGGATCTTGAGTTTCCAAAATTAGATCCTTCCAAAAATTCGCTTGATCTTTAATGGATAAAATCCGAAGAATAAATCTTCCGAGCTCACAATCACAAATGGAGATATTCCATGGATAAGTTAGGGAATATAATATCCAAATCTTAATTCCCTTAACCATAAAAATAACCTGCTGTCAGCCTGGCAAAATCACAAACTGCCTTCATACTTAGATTTGGGTCTGGAGATCTTCAGACCATAACTCTGGATCTGACTGTCTTCAGACGGAAAACTTCAGACCGTAACTTTGGGTCTGACTGTCTTCAGACGGAAATGCTTGGGTCTTGAACTCTTCAGACTTAACCGACTGGGTCTTGGAATCTTTAGACTTTACAGACGAGGCTGTTTTGTTAACTTCAAAACATACAAGGGATTTTTCTTCAACAATCTCCCCCTTTTTTATGGTGACAAAACACCTCGGCAGATTTGCAAATTTATAACCCGCAAAGAGAACTCATGTATATTTTGAGGATTACTTCTACAAAACAGAAAAATGTTAGTCAAATAACAAATATCCTTACAAATATAATGATCCTGCAAATTCACAAGTCTAGGAATCCAAACATCAAATCAACATAAAGTCATGGAGGTTCAAATAGACAACCAAAAACAAATCCAAACAAAAATCAAAGTCATAAATAAAAACAGTCTAAACGAAAACGAAATAAAAATGAGAACGATCTCAAATCTGCAAAATACTCTTCCCCTTTTGTCCCATCAAAGGAGGTAGAGTGGATAAGAGAGGGTTTGCAAAAGATTCACAGCTCTCCAGGGGTGTGAACAAGATGAACTTTGCTGAGCGTCTGTACTGTCTTCTCGAGAGTGGCAAGAGCCTCCTTCACTGAAATCAACTCTGCACTCTTCTCATTTGATTCCACTTGAACTCTAAGTGCGTTGATTTGATCTTACATGTTCACAGAAGTACTTAGCATCGCCTTGTTTAAATCCCTCAACTCATAGTCCATTCCAAAAACCTGCTTCTTTAGGTCTAGCATAACATCCAACAGTTGTGTAAAAGCTGTTGAGTTAGTATTACTTCCACTAGAACCAGCAGAGTCAGTTCTTGGAGTTTGGAAACTTGGAGCATCCTTCTCAGCCCTTTCCCTTTCAAATGGAGAGGATTTTTCATGTTCTGGGAAATGAGATGCATAAATATCCTCAGCATCAGCACCATACCTACTCACATCACTATAATGTAATGGCGATATCGTTCCCTGATCTGCAGCAACTCCCTTTGTGTTGATGCCAGTGGGTGGAGTCGAATATTCTTCGCCAAAATCCATGTTAGCACTGTGATGTTTCTCGGTCTCTTTCCCAGATTGAGCAAATGATGGCTCAAATCCTTCAGCCATATCCTCCTGTGCTTTGCTCTCCTCTTCATCTTTCTTCCTTCTCTCTTCCTCTTCTCTTCTCAACTCTCCTTGTTCTCTTCTTCTTGCTTCCTCTTCTTCTTTTCTCTGTCTCTCCTCTGCTTTCCTCTGTTCCTCTTCTTCTCTCCTCTGTTCTTCTTCTCTCGTCTGTCTTTCTTCTTCTTCTTCTTTCCTCTTCTTCCTTCCTCTGTTCTTCCTCTTCTCTCCTCACTCTCTCTGCTACTTCTTTCTTCTCTGCTTCTCTCCTTGCCCTCTCTCCAGCATCAGTTCTCAAGCTAACTGAGCCCCTCAATTTTGAGAGAGCAGACAAAGTCATGGCGTCATCAAAATCTTCTTCATCCTCCTCGTCCTGCAAGATGACTTTCCTTCGCTTTTTCTCAGCCATGGGCTCTTTGCCCTTTCTCTTTGTAGAAGCAGTGGCAATTTCCTTTGAGGGTGTCTTCTCCTTCAACCTTTCCAGTGCAGTGTTTAGCTCTGGAATCTTCATCTTCATCACCATTTTGTATCCAACAAGCATCAAACTTAAATTGGTCAGGCATAAAGGTGTAGGGATCTGAATTTCGAAATACCTGAACAACTTGGTGATGATAGACGAATAAGGCAATTGACCCTTATCCTTAACCATAGTTCGATACATGTGGAAAAGAATAACATGAGGGAGTGAAAAGGGCTTGCCTTGGTTGAGGGCAAACATCAGCTTGGCTTCAGTCTTGGAGACATCGATTTTTGAGGTTGTCTTGGGCCTGAGACAGTTGATGATGATCTTGTGCAGCAACACGTTTGAGGCATTCATCCTTGTATAGGATATTTTGCCTTCCATTTTTCTATCACGCACAATTTCAAGGGTTGCAAAGGCTGTGGACACTTTTATTGGTTGGAAACTCCTTCTTTCCATCCCAATAACATCAGCCAGTGTGTCAACATCAACAATATACTCTTTGTCCATATAAGAAAAGGACAACCTATTCGCATCTAGAAATGACAAATTCGAATAAAAATATGCCGTAAGTTCAAGGTAGGCATTTTGTCGTGTCTGTGCAGAATTTCTCCAACTGCAACCTAGCAAACTTCTCTCTAAGATTTATCTCCAATTAATCAAGGAAATCGAAGTCCACACTCCTCGGATTTACAACACCTCTTTTCAACAACTTGGTGTACATTCGTTCATACTCTTTAGATCGAAAAAGACTACCTGAAGGAGAAACTGAGTTCACAGCCATACCCATTCGTGGCTGGAAATGAGAGAAAAGTCTCTCATCATCATTTAAAATCTAGCTTGCAGTATTGTAAAGCGGATCACTCGAAATATTCTCAAGAGTTCTTTGAGCAGTCCCTTTTTCAACAATTTTTAAGTCCTCCATCTCTCGCAAGAAGATATACTCACTCTTATACCCTCGATCGTCTTTAGGCTTGTTCCCCCAACCTTCAGCCTATTATGAAGATCAAACGCAAGCTTTGGTTTTAGGGTTCTTACCGGCTCTGCTTCAGTGATCTCTTCCTCAAAATGCTGACTTTGAGTCTCCCTTTGTGGAGATTCTTTGCCTGTGAGGTCCACCCTTGTAGGACCCTCTTGTTGTCTTTGAGGTCCCTTACCAGCGAGTCTTGAAGACTTTCGAGACGACATTCTTGGATCGCAAGCAAAAGTTCAACTTGTTCGCAAACAAAAGATGAAATTTTTGTCGAGTAAGGTAATGGAATAGGAACGGTAATGGAACTTTTTAGTGTTTTGAAAGCGAGAGTAAAAAGAGATGGATTTCAAAAGTGTTATAGTGGATGAAGATAACGATTCGAAAGTATAAATAGTAGGAAAAAATAAAATCGAGATACTAAACCGTCGCCTAAAAGGAAAAATAAAAACTGCCAATTTTGAAAAAGTAAACGTAATTTTGAAAAAGTAAACTGCCGTAATTACATGTCAGACTTCAAATAAAAAGAGATTTCGAAATTTAAAAAAAAAACAATTAGCAAAAACAATTTAATGCAAAAGAAATATTAAAATATGTAAAAAGACTTTAAGATAGAGTCTGAGAGTGTTCAGACTTTACCTCGGTCCGAACTCTTTCGAGACCTTACCTTAGAGTCTCGAGCACCATCGGACCTTACGTTGAGTCCGAACGCCTTCGGACCTTGCGTTGAGTCCGAACTTTTCAAGACTCTAGTTTTGAGTCCGAACATCTTCAAGTCTTGCGATATTCAGTCTTGAGCGAATTGATTCAAAGGAAGCCTTTTCTAGGGGCTTTGTGAATATATCTGCTAATTGATTCTTTAAATCAACGTACTAAATCACCACTTCACCATTTTGAACATGATCTCTAATGAAATGATGCTTGATTTCAATGTGCTTTGCTCTTGAATGAAGTATTGGATTCTTTGTGAGATTGATTGCGCTTGTGTTGTCATATTTGATTTTGGTGCATGATTCCTCAACTCCAAAGTCTCTTAATTGTTGTTGCATCCATAGAATTTGAGAACAGCAACTTCCAACAGCTATGTACTCTGCTTAAGTGATTGAAAGAGTTACGGTACTATGTTTTCTTAAGAAACAAGATACCATCTTGTTTCCCAATAGTTGACAAGTACCTATAGTGCTTTTTCTATCCACTCTACAGCCAGCAAGGTCAGCATTAGAATATCCAAGGAGAGTAAAATCTCCCCTTTTTGAATACCACAGATCTAGCTTAGATATAGTTGCAATATATTTAATAATACGCTTCACATCAGTCATATGAGATTCTTTAGAATTAGATTGAAATCTAGCACAAATGCAAACACTAAATAAAATATCAGGTCTAGATGCTGTAAGGTAAAGAAGTGAACCGATTATACTCCTGTATAATTTTTGGTCTACACTCTTTCCTTCTTCATCTTTATCCAGCTTTGATGAGCTTGACATAGGAGTTTCTGTTTTCTTGCAATTCTCCATTCCAAACTTCTTGATGAGATTTTTTGCATACTTTTCTTGGTGGATGAAAGTTCATTCTCTTGATTGTTTGACTTGAAGTCCCAAAAAGAAGTTCAATTCACCCATCATGCTCATTTCAAATTCATTCTGCATACAACTCAAAAAATTCTTGCAAAGCTTTTCATTAGATAACCAAATATTATATCATTAACATAAATTTGAACAAGTATGAAATCCCCGCCTTCTCTTTTGATAAATAAGGTAGTATCTACTTTACCTTTAGAGAAACCACTTTGAATTAAGAAATTACTTAACCTTTCATACTAAGCTCGAGGTGCTTGTTTTAAGCCATATAAAGCTTTCTTCAGCTTGAAAACAATGTTTGGTTTTCTAGGATCTTCAAATCCTGGCGGTTGTTCCACATAGACTTCTTCTTGAATAATTCCATTTAGGAATGCACTTATCACGTCCATTTGGAATAACCTGAAATTTTTAAAGCAAGCAAAAGTAATAAGTAATCTTATAGCTTCTAACCTTATCACCAGAGCATAGGTTTCATCATAGTCGATGCCTTCTTCTTGTGTGTAACCTTTCGCCACAAGTCTTGCTTTGTTCCTCACAACTTTTCCTTGTTGATCAAGCTTGTTCCTGAAAACCCATTTGGTACCGATAATTGATTTACCTTTTAGTTTAGGAACTAGCTCCCAAACATTGTTGATTTTGAATTGATTCAATTCCTCTTGCATTACTTCAATCCAGCTTTCATCTTTCAATACATCTTCTATGTTTTTAGGTTCAATCTCAGCAATAAGTGCAAGAGCACTAGATTCTTCATGCCTTTTAGATATTGTACGAACTCCTTCATCAATATTGCCAATGATGAGATTTGCTGGGTGACTGGATTTGTGTTTCCAATTTATAATTGGTTTGTCACTTTGATGAAGCTCTTCTTCAGTTGGAGCTACTGAATTGGTTTGCGGTTGAGTGTCTGAGATTTGATTTTCTTCAAGAGAATTTGTAGACACTTGGCCGGACTCATAATCTTCAGGGTTGAGTCGATTTTGAACCGAGTCTTCAAACTTCACATTCATGGATTCTTCCACGACCGAGTCCGTTTGTTGAAAACTCGAAGGCTTTTCTTGTCATAGAGTAACCAAGGAAAATTCCTTCATCTGATTTTTCTTCAAACTTTCCAATTCGATCACTAGAATTCTTTAAGATAAAACATTTACAACCAAATACATGAAAATAAGAAACAATAGGTTTCTTACCTTTGAACAGTTCATAGGGTGTTTTCTCTAAAATAGGTCTTAGAAAAATTCTGTTTATAATATAGCAAGGAGTTGAAGTAGCTTCAGCCCAAAAATGAAGAGAAATATTACTTTCAATCAAAAGAGTTCTTGTCATTTCTTACAAAGAACGATTTTTCCTCTCTACAACTCCATTTTGTTGTGGAGTATATGGGGATGAAAAATTATATTGAATACCATAGTCATCATAATATTTAGCAAAATCATGATTCTCAAATTCACCACCATGGTCAGTTCGAATACTTAAAATTGCATATCCTTTCTCAATTTGGATTTTCTTTGCAAATTTAGTAAAATAAGATAAAGCTTCAGATTTATTTGCAAGAAAGAATACCCAAGTAAAACGAGAATAATCATCAACTATTACCAAATAATATCTTTTACCTCAAATGCTTTGAGTTCTTATTGGACTGAACAAATCCATGTGTAATAGCTGCAAAACACGTTTAGTGGAAACCTGATTTATAGATTTATAAGAATTTCTAACATGTTTTCCAAGTACACAAGGAGTGCATAATTCATGTTTTTGATACTTCAGGTCAGGAAGTCCCCGAATAAGCTTTTTGGATGAAACTTTTGCAATTTCTTTCAAGTTGACATGTCCAAGCTTTCTATGCCAAAGAATGGCTTCATCTTGAATTGATATCAAGCATTGAGAATTGTCAGACTTTATATCCAGCAAATAAATGTTTCCATGTCTTCGTCCAGTAAATGATTGTGAGAGATCTTTGCTTGTTCCAGAACAAGTATCTTCTTGAAAGTTGATCTTGTATCCAGTGTCGCATAGTTGACTAATACTCAATAGATTATAATTCAATCCTTCAACTAGAGAAACATTGTTGATTGTGAGGTTTCCTATCTTCACAGTTCCTCAACCAACAATTTTTCCTTTGTTGTTGCCACCGAAAGAGACATTTCCTCCTTTTATATGAGAAAGTTTTGTGAAACAATTTGAGTCTCCCGTCATGTGTCTTGAGCAGCCACTATCCAAATACCACTTGATTTTCTTCTTGATGGTAACCTGCATTTAAATGAAAGACTCAAGTTTTCTTTGGTACCCAAACTTTCTTGGATCCATTGATGTTAGTACCAAAAACAGTCTTTGCCTAGCTCTTCTTAATAGGTCTCCAAACTTTGGGACATTCCTTCTCAAAATGTTCTACGCTTTTGCACTTTGAACATGTAAGGGCATTTCTACCAACAGGTTTTACAAAAACCTTTTGAAAATGATCCTCATAAAAAGATTTTGTTGGCCTATTCTTGATTCTTTCTTTTATCTTTGGAAAATCAATCAAAAGAATAGTTTCATGTGTCATTCCTAGACCAGATTTATTAAAATAGGGTCTTTGAATAGAAAGAATTTTATTTAATTTTTCTGAACCCATTGAAAATTTCTTTGTGACTTTCAAAAGCTCTTCTTTCAAGCAGACATTTTCTTTTGAAAGTACAGTTTCATTTTCTTTTGAAACAGCAAGACACTTGTCTAGACTTTCAACTTTTTCAACCAAAGTCTTTCCTTGTTGTTTCAATTTGGAATTCCCCCTTTTTAGTTCAGAAATCCTTTTAAAAGAGCCTTTAAGACTGAGACAAAGTTCATCAATGTAATTTGATACTTTGGTGGGAATTTTTAAATTTCTAACCTTGATACCGTTGTTTGATTCTAAGTCTGAGTCTGAGCTTGAGTCTGAGTCTGAGTCTGAGTCTGAGTTAGCCATAAGACAGATATTGGCATACCCTTCATCACTCTCCTCACATTCAGTGTCACTTCATGTTTCAGCTTTGAGTGCTTTCTTGAACCTTTCTAGTTTTCCTTTCTTTTTCTTTAATAAGAGACAGTTGGGTCTAATGTGTCCCTTTTTCTTGCATTCAAAGCAAACAACCTCCTTATTGGTGTCTTCTTCTTCATTTGATTTCTTTTGAAATCTTTGATTGTTTTGTCTTTTTCCATTGAACTTTCTTCATTTTCTATTTAGCCTTCTGAACTTTCTAATCAGAAATGTCAACTCCTCGTCATCTAGGTCTTCTTCTGAATCTGTGACATCAGAATCATCATTAGATTTTAAAGCAATTGACTTCTTACCTTTGGTGTCAAAATCCTCATTGAATTGCTCGACTTCATATGATTGAAGTGTGCCGACCAACTCATCTACTGAAAGAGGCATAATTCTTTGTGTTTCTCTTATGGATGTCTTGACGTGATTCCAATCTTTGAAGAGTCCTCTCAACAGTTTATTGACCTTCATAGGTTCTGAGATTGGCTGTCCTTAGTATGCCAAGTCATTTACAATTTCGTAAATCGACCAACATATCCGTGATGGATTCTCCTGGCTTCATTTTGAAGGCTTCATATTGTCCAAGAAGGATATTGATCTTGGTTTCTTTGACTCGATCTGTTCCTTCATAGGTGACGTGCAATCTAGCTGTTTCACAAGATAAAATTCTATTATACTCAGTAGGAGATAATGCACAATATAGAGAATAGATAACTTTTGCATCAAGGGCTTGTCTCTTTGAAATATCGGTTTGTGATACTCCCACTCCATCAGGTAATTCTTTCCCTGTGATTAATGCAGCTTTAGGAACAATTCCTTTCTCCACTACATCCCATTCCTGAGGATCTTTGGATCTTATGAATGCATTCATCTTGTTTTTCCACACGTTGTATTCCTTTCCATCAAAGTAGGGAGGTCTGGTATTGTTTTACCCTTCAATTAGACCTGGAGCCAAAATACTAGCCATAGATCTTTAGCTTTAAAAATAATAAACACTTCCAATAGATAAGCAACCTGCTCTGATACCAATTGAAATAGGCTAGTGAATCCACCTAGAGGGGGTTGAATAGGTGATTATGGAATTCTTTTAGAATCCTTTACTGAAATATACTTTAATATGAAAATCATATCAGAATCAAATAGATCATGCATCCATAAGACAAGTAGAATAGGGTAAGAGAAAATTGACACAAGGATTATAGTGGTTCGGCTTATTGCAAGCCTACGTCCACTCTCCATGCTGGCAGCCAACTGGCTGTAATCACTATGTAGCAAATGAGAACTGTTACAATTCACGAACTAGACTTCTTCAATAGAAAGTCTCTCCAATAGCTTCTTGCTGTTTCGCACTATAAGTGACTCTCTTTGATACACAATTTTGAGCACAAGAGATTTTGAGAACAAGAGATATCAGAGGTTCTAACTTCAAAATTTTCTATTGGTTCTCTCATTACTTTCGAACAACTCCGACCCACCTTAAATAACCTTCGTGCCTCCATACCCGTTGGCACTTTCCAAGAATTCATTCAATCAACCCGTTGACCGAATCAATTTAAGTGATCTTCACGTTGTCGAAAATATAAGTAGAAAATAGCTCGTCAATCCTACTCGCCCATACAATCAAGATCTTGAGTTTCCAAAATTAGATCCTTCCAAAAATTTGCTTAATCTTCAACGGATAAAATCCGAAGAATAAATCTTCCGAACTCACAATCACAGCCAGAGATATTCCATGGATAAGTTAAGGAATATAATATCCAAATCTTAATTTCCTTAACCATAAAAATAACCTGCTGTTAGCTTGGCAAAATCGCAAACCGTCTTCGAGACTTAGATTTGGGTCTCGGAGATCTTCGGACCATAACTCGGATCTGACTGCTTCGACGGAAAACTTCGCACGGTAACTTTGGGTCTGACTGTCTTCAGACGGAAATGCTTGGGTCTTGAACTCTTCAAACTTGACTAACTGGGTCTTGGAATCTTCAGACTTTACAGACGAGGCTGTTTTGTTAACTTCAAAACATACATGGGATTTTTCTTCAACACTGTCTACTTTCTACTTTGGTGTTTAACAAATTGGTTACTTAATAAAAATACATGGACTCCACGCCAGAGCTTCAGGGGGTTTTTATAACTAAATTAGACTAGAGCCAGTTTAACTTTTGTCATATTTTGTTCATCAGTTACTCCATATTCTTTTATGTCCATGTAAAGGTCATTTCCTTCACAAGTACGTTCACCTTCTCCTATAGGAATAATCCCCTAAGCTTTAGCAATACTGTTGGTCAACTCCATCCCCGCCAACCCCTTTCGTTGAAGGATTGCTTCATTGTGAGAATATAGTGGAACAAAAGCCCTTACTCGTGCTTTAGAATAGGTGGGCTCTAACTCTTTCTATGTTATCTTATCTCAATCCGATGCCTACATAAGCATATCAAAGACCAAATTCATACGCTTGTAAAAGAGGCAACAAGAATGTCATGCCCGCAACTTACGTCCACAAGTGTGTCGGGCCCTTCAAGCAGGTCCAAAAAATGGATTCCCAATTACTTGCTTCCTCAATGGAATGGTTGGACCACCTTTCTTGGTGTAACGATTTATAAAACAATTGATGAAGCTTCATTCCTCCCCTCAATTGATGGTAACTCTAGAGTCCACCTCCTTTCCTTTGGTGTCATTAACATGACAAATCGTTTCTAGTCTTATAATTTATATTTTTAGCTAGATAAAAAAACCTAGAATCGACTGCCCCATTGTAGGAAGGAGTGGATATATGTTAATCCACAGTAGAAGATAGAAGATATGCATGAGCATAGGCTATTTGAATGCTAGAGAGGCATATTTATGTGTTCATTGATTGGATTTCGTAATTAGTTTAGGACTGAATTAACACAATTGCAATAGATTTAAAACCTTTTTTGGATAATTTTTGCAATTTGCTTATAATAGGATGAATAGTTTTTTCCAAGTAAACAAATATATGACATGCTGATTAATCCTCGATTTGCGACGTACAGAATGTACTTCTCTAGTATACAGATGATGCTGTCTGATACTTTGGAGATTCTAATTTGAATGAACTGGCAGCTTTCTATGGGCTAAAGACTAAACTAAGGAAACATGACATGCCCCGGCCATCAGAAGTTATTTAATGTAGTTTCCAAATGCAAAGGCCTTCTTGATATTTTACCTTTAGATCAGAGATATAAATAAAAAGATAGATCATGTGCATTGTGTAAGCAATTTGCTGTGATTAATCCTCTGTAAAAGCCACCATCAGCCCTTTGAATACGATAATTCGTATCAGTTTATAGTAGGCCTTGTTTCCTTTTTTGGGCATTTGTTTCTTGTTGCTCATCACTAAGATGTACTTTTTCGAAATGCCAAATTCACACTGGCCGGAAAAAAAAATAAAGAATTGCCAAATTCACATTTCTACCGTTCATTGTCTTAAGGTTCCACCACTAGGAGCGAGCAAAATGGGCCGCTGATCCAAAGGATCAGAAGATTTTTTTTTTTTGGTCAGAAAACACCACAAATATATTACTAAGAAAACACCATACAACCCGCAGCTAGGGCGTCCGCACATATTAGATCCCTAAGCTGGGATGATGGAAACAGTGCTAGGTTTTACATAGAGAAGAGAAAGGATGGGCTTTGCGGGCCCAATCCGCAACCGAGTTGGCCTCTCTAGGGCAAAACCCTAGGGTTACGTTCGAAAACAAAGAAAAGAGAAAAGCCGCCTCGAGAAAAGTGCTCGGTCCTTCCATGGCGGCATCCTCCTTCGATTCACGATCTCAACCGAGAAAGTCCGTCCGACTCGACCTGAATTTTCTGGTGCTGGAGCCCGTGGTCAAGCAGAAACCGAAGAGCCAAAGAGAGAGCTAGAGTCTCCACCTGCAAGGCCGAAGAAGCTGCGACACGATGGGAAAAGCCCTCGGTGAGTTTGCCTTGAAGGTCTCTGCATATGTAGGCAATTTTGCCTTCTTTTTTGCCTGGTTCATACGAACCATCTATATTTACTTTGAGAACACCCACATCTAGGGGTCTCCAGATTAGGTCTTTCACTAATGATGATTTTTTTCTTGAGTGACGAGATAGGACCGATAGTCGATCTACCTGAGAGTGGATCAGAGCCGTCTCAGCAACCAGATTTGGATTAGGGATTGTTCGTCTAAAGATGAAGCCGTTTCGAGCCTTCCAAATCTGCCACAGCACATTCACAATCAACGCAAGGTGAGTTGAAGGGTTGTGATGGCCGATGGTTGATAAGAGCCAAGAGTCGATACGCCGGATGGAGCCATGAGTTAAGGTAATACAGATGCTGTTATGGGCCCATACCTTTTGCGTCCAAGAACAAAGTAAAAAGGTATGTTCAATAGTTTCTGGAGTCTGTTGATTGCAGATAATGCAGCAAGGATTGCTGATAATGTGACGGCGATACAGGTTATCTCGGGTGGCAAGGGAATTGCTGCAAACAGACCATAGGAAGGAGTGTATCTTCGGAGCAGTTGGCATCTTCCAGATCATACGCCAGAGACAGGTGGGAGTTTGGTAAGAAGTAGAAGCTCCCTCATTTGAATGAACTGTTGCTGTCTCGTTAAGCATATGGTACACTGACTTTATTGAATAGTCGCTATGTGATGTAGCTGTCCAGATGAGTTGATCTTGAGTGCAATTAGACCTTAACTGAATATCCATGATTTGTTTGATGATCTGTTCATCATAAAATTATTGCAACATGTCTATTTTCCAAGTACTGGTAGAATGATCTATAAGATCAGCTACTAGTTGGGGTTCTTGTTGGGCTTTTGGTCCACCGAGAATGCCCATGGGGAGCCATTTGTCTTTTCTGATCTTTATGTTAGTACCATCCCCGACCGCAGACCAACAAACATGATCAATGATAGCTTCCTTCCACTTAAAAGACTCTCCAGCCCCAAGATGAGCGAGAGCCTTTAACAAAGATTCATAAAAGAAGAGGAGTGAAAATATAATCCTTTAAACAATCTCCCCCATAGAGAACCAGGTTGCTGTAGGAGGCGCCATGCTTGTTTACCAAGCATGGCTTTATTAAAATTAATAAGATTTCTGAAACCCAAACCTCCCATTTCCTTTCTGAGTTGTAGTGTCTACCAGCTTAGCCAATGAATTCCATATTTACTAGCATCATTATTCCACCAAAACATGGCCATACGCTGCTCTATATTCCGACATAACGAGATAGGAATTCTGAAAACAGACATAGCATAGCACGGTATAGATTGAATTACTGCCTTTAGCAGAATTTCCTTCCCACCTCTAGATATCATTTTCTCCTTCCATCCCTCCAATCTAGCCTGAATTTTACTTATGAGCCAAGAAAACATATCCTTCTTCGATCTTCCCCAATCCGTAGGAATCCCTAAATACTTGCCACATCTCTCTAATACCGGAACTCTCAATTCACTAGCCAGGCTCAACCGTAAAGAAGATGGGCAGGATGGGCTAAAAAAGACACCTGATTTGTTTCGGTTGATGGCTTGTCCAAGAGCAACACAAAGTATTGATTTAGCAAATTAGACAGATTCGGCACTCCATCGTGGTCCCATCAATAAAGAAAACAGCATCATCAGAAAGAATAAGTGTGATAAAGTAGGACTCCAGGGATTTAACTTGATGCCTTTAAGAGAACCCATGTCTATTGCATTTCGGATAAGGTAGGATAATAGATTGGCTATAAGTATAAACAAATATGGGGACAAAGGATCTCCTTGACGTAACCCTCGGTGGGATGAAACAAACAGAGGTACTCTCCATTTAATTTAACACGAAAGAAGTGGTGGAAATGCACTTTGTAATATCATATGAACCCAATGGGAATGGAAGCCTAACCTGAGCAAGTAAGCCCGTAAGAAATCCCACTCAACATGATCGTACGCTTTGCGCATGTCAAGCTTTAAGACAGCTTGGAAAAGTCTTCTCCTTCTTCTTGATTTAATCTGATGTATAACTTCCTGGACGACTAATATATTATCTTGAATCATCCTTCCTCCCACAAATGCACACTGCTCCTCAGCAATCAAGGTAGGCAGTAAAGGTTTTAGTCTGTTAGCAAGCATTTTTGATATAATTTTATAGGGTAATTACATAGGCTGATGGGGCGATACTGATCCAGGCTTTCGGGGTTGGGGGTTTTAGGAACTAAAGTGATAGCAGTTCGGTTGAGAGCAGCTGGTAATAGGCCAGATTGAAAGAAATTTTGAACTGCCTGAAAAATGTCCCCTTTGATAATATCCCAGTAATGTTGATAAAATAATCCATTCAATCCATTAGGTCCAGGTGCTTTGGAAACTCCTAATTGCAGCTGCTTGAACTTCCTCAATTGTTACTGGTGCTATCAGAGCTGCATTCATAGTAGGAGTAACAACCTGAGGGCATTGATCTAAAACCTTATCATAATCTCGAGGGCCTGAAGTAGTATAAAGTTGTTGAAAGTAGGATGTAGTCATTTCCTGAAGTTTAGCAAGATCGCGAACCCAATCCCCATTTTCATCTCGCAATATACTGATCCGATTTCATTGACGCCTTTGGATAGTTGTAGCATGAAAAAATCTTGTGTTACGATCCCCCCACTTTAACCAGTTAATCGTCGACCGCATCGCCCAAAATTGCTCTTCTCGTTGCCAGCATTGTTGGATTTCTGCTTGTAAAGCTGTGATTTGTGCTTGATCCTCTAAGTTATTGAATTGATTTGTTAATACCTGCAATTTCTGCTCTAATTCATTAATCCTATGTCTGTTGTGCGAGAATCTCCGGCGACTCCAAAGGGATAGGGCATTAGTGACTGATCTGATTTTTGTCAAGAGAGAGGACTCCCGAGCCCCACCAGCATTCCAGGATTCAGCTACAACTGAGGAGCAATCAGCTTCTTGAATCCAGAAGGCTTCAAAGGTAAAATGCCTTTTCCTTCGGTTCACATACCCTGTAGATTCTAAGACTAGAGGGCTATGATAAGATCCTATTGCAGGAAGCACCGTCACCTAAGCATTAGGAAAAGTCTCCCGCCAATCAATATTGCAGACTGCCCTGTCCAGCCGCTCCTTCACTAAGGCTTCCCCCTCACGGTTATTGGACCAAGTAAAAGTGCAGCCATGTGCAGGCAGATCTAATAGACGGCAATCATCCAGCACAGCTCAAAAAGAGGATATCCGGTAAGTGTCGGGCGGCCTAGATCCCAATTTCTCCCATCTATTTAGAATTTCATTAAAATCTCCAATACAAACCCAGAGGAGCCTGTTCAGATTACTTATTTGCCGCAACTTCTGCCACATCAGTTGACGAGCTTGAAACATTGCAGGTGCGTGGAGACAAGTAACTCTCATTGTTCTGTCCTTTGAGACAATCTGGCAGAGAAAGTCAAAATAGTAAGGAGAGGAGGAAAACTCAGATAACCTAAGACTGTCCTTCCAAAAAAGGGCCAATCCTCCAGCTAAGCCCACCGGACTACAAAGCCTATGTTCAAAAAAACCCAAGGTACGCTTAAGTCTAAGGAGGACCTCATCTGAGTTTTTTGATTCCATCAAAAAGAGCAATTCAGGCCTTTCTCTAGCCACAAGGGCCTTTAAGGCTCGAACTGTCAGGGGATTGCCCAACCCCTGACAGATCCAACTAATGATCTTCATCTGTCCCCTGGTGGCTATTTAGGGCCAGCCACCGACGCCCGTGGACCAACCTTTCCTGCCTCCAGAATTGGCGTGTCAAGTAACGCTGAATCATCGTAATCTGTCGAAAGAGATGCAGGTAAATCATACAGTGCATATCTACAAGGTTTCTTCACAGGGCCAACTCTACCACTCTGACAAACAGTTTTGCCTTTTTTCACTTGCTGAATTGCCAATTGCATCTGAACACCTTTTTGCTTATCTTCTGCAGGGATGAGAGCTGTGGACATACAATGCCGGGGTTGGGGAGCTGGACCAGGAACCACGAGGCAATCCTTTTGAACCATGGAAGCATTTGAGTGAGATGAAACCACTGCCGCAGGGGCTAGTGGGGGAGGTAGGGCCAGAGGTTGAGCTGCAGCGTGAGGTGTCTCAGGTACGGTCTCCTCATAATCTTCCTCAATAGCTGACTCCTCATAATAAAACTCCAATATGGGCTGTACTTCTGAACTTCCGCTTTCAGCCAGGGTCCATATGGAGTTTTCTCATCACCAGAGAACATATTTTCTTTGTAAGGGACAAACTGGCATGCATCTGCATAGTGTCCCAATCGGCCACAAGAATAGCAATAATGAGGTAGCTTCTCATACCTGTAATCCAACCAATAGGTTCTATTCTTGTATTTTATTAAGCGCCCTGTTTGTAAAGGTTCGGATAATACTAATTCCACTCTCGCTCTTCCAGCCCTTAGTGCAGAACCAGTTACATAATCAGATTGCACCTGTAGAACCTTTCCAACAGTACTCACAGCTCGACGAATCATCTCATCAGTGCAACACTCTAGAGGAAGGCCAATTACCTGGACCCAGAAGGCACAGGTAGAGAAATCGTAGCAATGTAAGGGGGTATTCTCAACCCAGGGCTTAAAGTTTATCAAATGGCCTGAGAATTGCCATGGGCCATTATCCAGAACTCTTTGTTTTTCAGCTTGAGTTTTAAATTTCGCCAAATAAATCCCTGCCTCCCTCTGCAGAATATCAGCATGCTCGATTCTCCAAGCCCTCTTCAAAGCAGTCTGGAATGCTTGTAATTGAGCGAGGGATTAGAAGCAATCTTACCAATCAGAGTTAGTTTACACTCCTCCACGACTTCAGGTGAGGGCTCGACTTGCCATTCCTCAATTTGTTGTTCGTTGCATAATCTTCCCAATTTCCGACAGAGAGCCGCAACTTTAGCCGCATCTGGATCAGTCTCGCGAGACATGGCCAGATTTTCGAGACCAAGCACCCCTATTCACTGGACTTCAAAAGCCGAGGCAAGAAAGCGACATGCAAATTGTTAACTAGAGATCTCAGAGTGAGATTACGAAGATGGCGAAGATCGAAGAAGTCAAGGATGGTGACATGCAAGATGACAAGGGACACTGGGTGACCGAGCATCAGGTGAAATTAAGCTGGGTGGGGACAAATTGAGTGAGAGGACAAAGAGGAGACTGGGTCGAAATCATCATTGATGAAATTAAAGGGACGAGATAGAGAAGAAAACCAGAATCAGAGAGAAGCTACCCTGCTGGTAGAGAAACTCGACAAAGCGAGAGAAAAGTCTTCCAACTCAAACCTTCACTTTCCCAGCCAAGTTATAAGCTTAATTGAGCTTGTAAGAGAGATAGAACTTGGCCAAGCCCACGGAGACCCCCTTGTTTCACTGATTCAATTCCTTTCTAACCTTATGAATTGGTACACGAAGACATGATATAAAGAAGTCTAAATAGTATGTGCATAATACCATTTGATTCCTAAAATTTTTAATTAGTTCAATCAAGTCCTAAGCCTTCTTCAAAACGTTCAATCAACTTCTCTCGATGAACTGCATCTGAAATTGATGAAGTGTCACTTAGAAAGTGCTTATGTTGTCTCCTTAAATTGCGTTTTGCAACATAAATTTAAGACTAATTGCCTTTTTGGGTAAAGGTCGAAGACTTAATTGAACCAATTGAAAGGTTTAACTCTCAAATTCATTTATCGGTAAAGGTTTAGGATTTAATTGAACTAATTAAAAATGTTTACAACTCAAATGCATTCCTTGAACAAGGTTTAGAACTTGTTGTGGAATTTTCCTGCACTAGCACAATGGAAACATTACAAAAATTCAGAAGTCTCTACAAAATATTAGGGTCCATCTTAGAACTCATCTCCAGAATTAGCGTAAGGCCCTACTTGGTTGGTGGTTTGCTGAGCAAAGCTAGCTTCGTCACCGGTGGTTGATCGGGTATTCCAAGAAATTCTTGAATTTAGCCTAGTCGAAACACCACATATAAACATGTTGCTGATCTAGTGAAGTAAGTTTAAAATAACCAGAAAAAAGAAATAATAAAGAAAATAAAAATTAGAGATTTGTAGCTTACAGTTTGCCCGCATCCCTTTCTTGGGCACACTGACCTGCATGCCTGTTTCTCCTTGGATTGTTTAGGCATCATGCGTTCACGAGTCAGCATCATTTGAGACGAGGCGCTAAATTTAATGGGATTGAAAGGTACGTAAACATAGACAATGCCATCGTTGCTTACGTTGAGATGCTTCGTTTGACTTGCAAGGTATCGGATACAGATCTGATAAGATAGAATTGTGTTATTAAAAAAAAAAAAAACTAAGAACTAAGAACTATGTGATGTAGAGATCACCCTAGAGACCTTTAACTTCAACGCACACAGAAAACCAAACTCTCACTCCCATCACGCGTCCTCGAATCCGGTCCAGACAGCAACGGAACCTTGACAGGCTCATAAATTGGTCTTTCAGTTCTACATCTTATGTTGCTGACATGGCTCAGCCTCCTCCTCCGGCAAAGACTGTTCAGGAATTGGTGTCGGATGCAAAAGTAGTACAAGAAGGATATGCTTGTACAGATGGCAAGGTTGCAACTTCTGGTGAAGCCATTCATGCTTGAATCTACCACTATTTGATCTTGCAATTTCTCCTAAAGTTATGCTACCACATAGAATTGAATCAGATGGGGAAAAAAGTGCCTATAATTCGAAAGAAGTTACTGATCATGATCACTTGTAATCCATAGGGTTCTTCCCTTAATAATAGATTAAAATATCTGTGACTTCAAACCTAGTAAAAGCTTCTATGCTAATCAATTATAGTGGAGGAGCATTTTTGCAGTTGTACTGGGAACTAATGCTTATAAAAGTTTTGTCCTACTTGTGCAAAGTGAAGCCAGACTAGGTTCACTTTTTGCAATTTCCAGAACTCATTTTGGGTTACAGGCAATAATTCATGGAATGAGTGGCTCTTTTCTAAGTAAAGTGCATGAGCTCATGGGACAATTCTTTGCCCTTCCAATGGAGGAGAAGCAGAAATATGCTAGCCCTGCAGATGACATGGAAGGGTATGGAAATGACATGGTCCTATCAGAGCAACAGGTATAAGATTGGAATGAGTGGTTGCTCCTCATCATATCTCCCAAAGATCAGAGAAAACTGGATGTCTGGCCTCGAAAACCCGAAAGCTTCAGGTAATTATTGTGTGCTGGATGTCTGGCCTCGAAAAACAGAGGACGATTGGTTCTATTTACCCAATAACCAGAGGATATTGAGACAGCAAGGAAGTGAGTTTCTTTAGGTTATCTAAGTTCTACTGTGTGCTGGAAGGAATTTCTTGATTTTGTCACTGAAATTATTGTGTTACCAACTTTGTTGGATTTTTAATGTTTCAGTGCTGCTGGTGCTGCTGTTTTTCAACTGAAGTTTCTCTGTTCTGTTTTTTTTTTTTTTTTTTTTGTTATGGTTTATTTTCTTGCTTAGTTGGTTATGTTGTGCAGCTGTTGTTTTGGTTATTTAGGAAGTAAGTGCACGTCCAGGTGCAGTTATATACTGCACGTGTACATGTGAGAGCAGTTACTACTTTTGTTTTGTTTTAAGTTGTTCCTTGAACTTGACAGTTTCCTTAGAGAACTGAATGTATGCTAGTCTGTGTTCTATTCTCTCTGTTTTTTTCTCCTTCTTCGAGTTTCATTGTTCAGGTTTTTTGTTGTTCCTGTTTTACTACTTAATCAGCAACAACAGTGGTATCAGAGCATTGAATGATCTTGAGGGACTGTGAAGTGAAGCAAGTATTGAAGTGCAAAGAGGTTAGAGGGTGATGGAGACTGGTTCAAGTGGTTTTTCAGATGGCTTCTCCAAAGTTTACCGGAGAGAATTATCAAGCATGGGCTATTAAGATGAAAGCATTTCGGAGGGTCATGATCTCGTGGGAAGCTGTGGAGGATGATTATGAAGTTGCTCCACTTCCAAATAATCCGACTATGAATCGATCAAGCTTCATAAAGAAAGAACTACAAGAAAAGCCAAGGCAAAATCTTGCTCGTATGATACTTGTCTCGCCTACCATCTTCACCCTGAATTATGAAGTGTGACTCGCGAAGGCCATAAGGGATTTCTTGAAGGAAGAATATGAAGGAGATGAGAAGATAAGAGGTATGAAGGTGCTGAATCTCTTGAGAGAATTTGAGAGACAGCAGATGAAAGAGTCTGAGTCAGTGAAGGAATACTCTCATAGGCTAGTGGGAATAGCCGATAAAATCGAGTTTTGGGACTGATCGAAGGATGATAGACTTGTTCGTAAAATCCCGGTGTCTCTTCCAGAGAAATTCGAAGCTACCATAGCTTCTTTGGAAAACACAAGGGACTTGGCTGATATAAAACTTGCAGAGTTGCTGAATGCTTTGCAGGCACAGGAGCACAGAAGACTAATGAGGAGAGAAGATTATGTTGAGGGGGCATTGCAAGCCAAAGTAAAGCAAAATGATGGAGGCAAAGGGAAGAAATGGGTTCAGTTTAAGGGAAATGTTGCTGATTCGAGATTTTTACCAAAAGAAGGAAATGCTGGTGGATCTAGCACATGGAAAAATAATAAAAGGCCATGTCGATGCGTGGTGGAACCAACCATCAGTCCCTTAGATGCTGGAAAAGGCCGATGCGAGGTGCGAAGATGCCACAAGTTGGGTCATATGGAAGCAATTTGCAAAGGGAAAACTTATCAACAAACAGGAGAAGCACAAGTGGCAGTGAGTAAAGTTGATGAAGAGCACCTATTTGTTGCTTCAGTTGGTGAGTCTTCAGTCGAAAACAGTACATGGCCGATAGATAGTGGTTGTACCAATCACATGACTGGCAACTTAGAGCTATTTAAGAACATAAACAAAACGGTAAAGTCCAAAGTCAGAATTAGCAATGGACAGCATATTGAAGTTCATGGTAAAGGTGTAGTTGCTGTTGAAGGGAATCAGGGGGTAAAGTTAATCAGGGATGTTCTTTTTGTGCCAAATATTGATCAAAATCTGTTAAGTGTTGGTCAGTTAGTGGAGAAGGGCTATATAGTGAAGTTCAAAGGAAGGGAATGTCTCATTAAAGATGCTGACAGCAAAGAAGTCTTGAGAGTTCCAATGAGGGATAAAAGCTTTATGTTTAAGCCATATGAGATGCAGCAGATGGCTTTGAAATGCAAAGAAGAAAATATAGAGTCAGTGGCACAAAAGACTTGGGCATGTTCACGGGAGGAGCATGCTGGTTATGCGAAAAAATGGCCTGGTACATGATCTACCAAGCTTGGAGGAAGAACTTCCACAATGCAGAGCCTGTCTTCTTGGCAAACAAGCTAGATTTCCCTTCAAAGGAGGAGTCTCGAAGACATGTCAAAAGCTGGAACTGGTTCACACTGATGTGTGTGGACCTATGTTTGAACCCTCTTTAAATGGAAGCAGGTATTTTATTACTTTTACTGATGATCTGACTAGAATGAGCTGGATCTATTTTCTACAAGCTAAGGCTGAAGTGGCTGATGTATTTATGAAGTTTAAAGCATTAGTTGAGAATCAAAGTGGGAAGAAAATCAAAGCTCTCAGGTCCGACAATGGATCCGAGTATACAGCTAACAAATTTAAACCGATTTGTGAGCAAGCCGAATTGTGCAGCAATTTACAGCCCCTTACTCACCTCAACGTAATGGGGTTAGTGAGAGAAAGAACAAGCATTATGGAGATGGCCGATGTATGATGCAGAAAAGAATTTGCCTAAAAGGTTTTGGGCCGAGGCAAAACAACACTCGCTGTATTTCTTTTAAATAGATTACCTACAAAAGCTTTAGAGAAAGTAACACCTCTCGAAGGCTGGCAAGACACTAAACCTTCGTGAAAACTTGAAGGTTTTTGGATGTTTGTGTTATACTCATATTCCTGATGTCAAGAGGGACAAACTTGATAAAAAGGCTGAGATTGGGATCTTTGTTGGATATAGTGTTCAATCAAGAGCTTTCTATCCCATGATAGGGAAAATAACTGTGAGCAGAGATGTTATGTTTTTAGAGGAAGATGAATGGAACCAGTTAGATGGAAAGAACACAGAATTGAAGTACTTTGAAGGGCAACCCGAAATAGATGTGGAAACTAATGGAATTACGAGGAAATGGAAGAAAACATAGATGATCAACCCGTGAGAGGCACAAGGTCACTTGCTGAGATTTATGAAAGAAGTAATGTGGCAGTGCTCGAGCCATCGAATTTTGCAGAAGCCAATGAAGATCAGAAGTGGATTGCAGCAATGCAGGAGGAGATGGCAATGATTCAGAAAAATCAGAGTTGGGAATTGGTAGATAGACCATTAGACAAGAATGTAATTGGAGTTAAGTGGGTGTTTAGGACAAAACTCAATCCCGATGGTTCTGTCAATAAGTATAAAGCAAGGCTAGTTGTGAAAGGATATGCTCAAATATGGGAAGTAGATTATTCTGAAACTTTTGCCCAGCTTGCAAGGTGGACACAATAAGGCTTCGTTAGTCAAAACAGAGAAGGGTTGGACTATCTTTCAGCTAGATGTCAAGTCTGCATTCCTAAATGGAGAGCTTGAAGAGGAAATTTTCGTTGAACAACCTAAAGGTTTCAGTATTAAAGGGCAAGAGGAAAGTGTATACAGATTGCACAAAGCTTTGTATGGACTGAAGCAAGCTCCAAGAGCCTGGTATGGTAAGATAGATCGATACTTACAGGATTTTGGTTTTAAGAAGAGCTTAAGTGAGTTCACTCTTTATATTAAGAAAG
The DNA here is from genome assembly GCA_014182555.1 of Eucalyptus erythrocorys. Classification (NCBI taxonomy): domain Eukaryota; kingdom Viridiplantae; phylum Streptophyta; class Magnoliopsida; order Myrtales; family Myrtaceae; genus Eucalyptus; species Eucalyptus erythrocorys. Next base: position 6,989,266 of record CM024599.1, read on the forward strand.
TGAATCATAGTGTGGTAGTTCTGTCTCTATATGTGGATGATCTTTTGGTAATAGGAAATGATGTTCAGCTTATAGAAAGTGTTAAGCAAGGTTTGTTTGCTGGTTTTGAGATGACAGACTTAGGAAAAATGGCTTACTTCTTAGGTCTGGAAGTCAAGCAAAGTCCTTATGAAATCTTCATTTGCCAGAGGAAGTACTTAAAGGAAATTTTAAAGAAGTTTCGGATGGAAGACTGTCGAAGTGTCGAGTACACCTATGGCAGCTAAAGAGAAGTTGCGGAAAGAGTGATGTAACCGAAGCCGTGGATGCCTCGATGTATAGAAGTCTAATAGGGTGTCTCATGTACCTCACAGCAACCGCACCCGGACATTCTATTTGCTGTAAGTGTTCTATCCAGTTTATGAGTGATCCAAGTCAACTTCATTTGATTGCAGAAAGAGGATCTTAAGGTATTTGAAAGGAACCATGCTCTTTGGTGTGAAGTTTCAAAGGAGTCAAGAATTCAATCTACAAGGTTATTCTAATAGTGATTGGGCTGGCTCGATGGATGATATGAAGAGTACATCTGGATACTGTTTTATTTTAGGATCAGCTTGTTTCACTTGGTGTTCTAAAAAAAAATTGGAGTATGCAGCAGCTACCAAATTACCAGCTGGCAGCAATGATCAGTCAGATCTAGAAATTAAGGAGTTCACAATTATGTTGCCTTTTGCTCATTGATTAAGAATATAAGAAGAAGAAAACTTCAGTTTCATATTTTGCAATTTAGAATGTTGGTGTGCCTATTTTATGAGCACCATGTGATCGTTAGTAGGACACTGATCAAATAAGTAATCACGAGAAAGCTAAGTTGATGTTACCGCCACCTATATTGCATTTGTCAAACCAAAATAGTAAATAATAGTCTGCTGACCTTGTTGAAGCACTGCACAGGGAAACAGTACAGGAGTACTCAGTAAAGTTACGAGCGATCATAGGTGTTGTGCTCAAGGCCATTTCTTTGTCATTGAATTTAGAGGAAAACTGCTTCCTAGACCAGGTTGGAGAGCAGGGAAAGATGTACGCAAGATTCAATTATTATCCTAGATGTCCCAGACCTGATCTGGTCTATGGTCTCAAACCGCATGCTGATGGATCAACAATGACCATTGTCCTGCCCGATGAAGAAGTGCTAGGCCTGCAGTTCCCCAAAGGTGATCAGTGGATCAGTGTCTCCACCATTCCTGATGCAGTTCTCATTAACATTGGAGATATAATGGAGGTCAGTTTAAAAATAGTACATTCTTCGAACTTGTAGAGGGGTGTATAGAAGTAAATTTAATTTACATAATAGTTATAAGATTAAATTGTTAAAGTTGGCTTAAAGGAAGATCGAAATTGCAAGATAATGCGGTATGTGTGGTGCAGATAATGAGCAATGGGATTCTCAAGAGCCCTATGCACAGGGTGGTGACAAACGCCACAAGTGATAGAATCTCGGTTGCTGTATTTTGCTGTCCAGAGGAAGAGAATGAGATCGGACCTGCTGAGGGGCTGATCAACGAGGATACACCAAGATTGTACAAGAAAATCTTCTACTCTGAGTATTACCAGTTAGGGAAGAGACCTATAGAGGCATTGAAAATCTAGCTTCAGGTTGTTGTACCACAGCCACCTTTGTAACCATTTTATCCCCAGTCGAGAGGGAATGATTTCGGTTTCTCAGTTTGTGCTGGTCAGGCACTGAAACTACGGATCAGGTACATCACGTACGGCTAATGCCCCCTTTGTAACTATTTAAGCACACACAGGTGGGCGCTCCGGGTCGATGAGCACAGCAAAATCAATAACAAAGAAAAGTTTTCAAATTTCTATCAAAATGTAGATACCTTTTCATCTTATGAACAGGATTGAGCCTTAATTAGCGTTTTGCCATGCCAACTCTATATGAGCAGTGAAAATTGGATATTCCAAGAAACTCCCAGATCCCATTTTATAAGGAGGAGAAGGACACTTCCAGCTTTTTGTTTCTATCCGCTTTGTTTGGTCAGAGTAATTTAACCCATTGCTCTGGCACTCGTATCCATGCATGTGTCCCTCTTTCTTTGGACCTTTAGCTCCTATTTCAAGATCGGCATCTTTTGGAATGAGCAATTAACTTCATTGCAAAGATGAATTAAAACATCAGCTGCTTCTCCGAGGTTTTAACAAAATCCTTGTTGACAATACAAATTTCAGACAACTGTTCGAATATAGCTGGTCCAAAATTGATCCTAGTAGGGAAAAATTTCATCGGTATGACACATCGCACTATGATTTTATCGGTCCAATAAAATATGTCATTCCACGACTACTTAGCACTTGTCTAAGACAAAGAAAACTTGGACTGTTCTTTTATTTTTTTAATAATTGAGAGAAGTTTACTTGGATATGCACAAAGAAAGGAAAGAAACCTCATCTGTTTCCTTGTTCTGCCCTTGAATCCAGTCCACAACTGTATCTGAATCCCAACAAGCCATCACAAGCAAATCTTTAGTCTTGCATCCTCTGTCGTTGACATGGCTCAACCTCCTCCTCCCCCTCTTCCTTCTTCACAATCTGTTCAGGAACTTATCTTGGATGGCGGAACAGTTCCAGAGAGATATGCCTATAAAGATGACAAAACTGCAAGCTTTGATGAATCTCTTCCTCTGACGGATGTTCCAGCTATCGATCTTGGCCTTCTCACAGCTTCATCATCATCATCAGCTGGAGAGGAATTGATTAAACTCCGTTCAGCTCTCACTTGCTGGGGATGCTTTCATGTCTGATCTTAGCATCAAACAACAGTTTCTTTTTATCTCCTAGCTTACAAAATTGCCACTTTATGCCCACTTAATTCCAGTTCAATAGATGTTATTCCGTATCTAGGTAAACAAATGTTAGAAGCGAAGCTATCTAGAATAGGAAAACGCCTGCTTTATGTGGAGATTCTTTGATTTGCTTAAGATCATAACTATCGTGTAAAAGCAGCTAAACTTTGCATTTCATTGGCAAACTCATTAGTTTTTCACAGCAGAATCTGGAGTTACCAAAATCTCTGTTGATATTACTGTTTTTAATGAAGCAATCCATATTTTGACTTCCTTCAATTTTTCTGTCTCAGGCGATAAATCATGGGATCAGCTGCTCATTTCTAGATCAATTGCATGAACTAACTAAACAATTTTTCGCACTTCCAAAAGAGGAGAAGGAGAAATGTGCCAGAGTGCCTGATAGCATTGAAGGTTATGGAAATGACGTGGTTTTCTCAGAGCAACAAGTAATCGACTGGAATGACCGCGTCTACATCATCATATCCCCTGAAGATAAGCGCAAGCTTGAAGTTTGGCCTGAAAAACCTGAAACTTTCAGGTAATTAGACAAAATAGCTGCTTCAAATTGAATTATGCTGATCAGATGGTACGGGTGGGAGAGTTAGTTTTGCTTAGTGAGAAGGATTTTATGTGCGCAGGAACAGAGTTCTTATCTGATATGCTAGGAGTACTAGTTTGAGCAATGATAAGTAGAAATAAAAGGAGATAGAGATAAGAAGACAAATTAGTTATGTTGATGCTGTTATCTTTAGTTGATCTGCCGCAATACATGCTACATTGACCTTGTTAAAGCATTGTAGGGAAGTAATACAAGAGTACTCAGTAAAGTTACGGCCAGTCATAAACAATGTATTCAAGGCCATGGCATTGTCACTGAATCTGGAGGAGAATTGCTTCCTGAACCAGTTGGGAGAACGAGGGGTGATGTTTGCAAGGTTCAATTATTATCCTAGATGTCCGAGGCCTGATCTTGTCCTTGGCCTCAAGCCACATGCCGATGGATCAACAATTACTGTGGTTTTGCCGGACAGAGAAGTTGAAGGCCTCCAGTTCCAGCGTGATGGCCAGTGGTTCAGAGTCCCCATCATTCCAAACGCACTACTCATTAACGTAGGAGATCAAGTCGAGGTCAGTCCAGTACTTGCATTTTCTGAAATTTAAAAGAATGCTTCCAAGGGATATCTGTACATTTTACACAAATTCAACTTCTTGTGAAGAAAGGCCCCAACAGTTTGAGATTGCAGGGTTGAATTTGGTTTGTGTTGTAATGCAGATAATGAGCAATGGAATTTTCAAGAGCCCGATGCACAGAGCAGTGACAAATGCAGAGAGAGACAGAATTTCTCTGGCGGTGTTCTGCACTCCGGAGGAAGAGAACGAGATTGGACCTGCTGATGAGCTGATCAATGAGGAAATGCCAAGATTGTACAAGAAAATAAGGAATTATACCGAGACTTACTTCGAGTATTACCAGTTAGGAAAGAGACCTATTGATGCTGTCAAAATCTAGCTTCAGGTTCTTGTCCCACCCATTGTAAGCATAAACCGGAGTTTGTTTGTTTTTTTTTTCCTGCGTTTACCTCATCCAGAGATAATGACTTTCAGTCCTTAATTTTTTTTAATCATTCTCTGAAACTAAACCATAACGAATAAAAGTTCTTGTTCGTTGTTGTTGTTGTTTTTTTTTTTTTTTTTTTTTTTTTTTTGACAAGCATATCGGCAATTCTTAAAGCACAGATTGGAGTTGAATTTAGAAGAGCAATGTCATTTGGCATTGTTCTTGATTGCTACACTAAACCAACCATTTTTCCCTGATGAAACACAATTAGAAGCCGATAACTTGTGAATCCTGGTGTATTTCGATTGGATTCGATCTGACCATTGGATGGGAGGGTCATATCGGCTCTTTCACCTGACACAAATGATTGGAATTAGTTCGATGCCTCTTCAATGGGTGATTTCCCCTCGTCAGGATCTGTACGTGGTCTATTTCCTTGTTCGGCAGCAGCATGATAGGTTGTAATTTCGTGATCAAGAGGTCAAATTATCAAACATTCGGATAAACTTATCCAATAAGCACCATGATGGACAGAGAAATAGTACTTGCAGTACAGAAGCATCACGTATAAAGGTCATCCGAAATGATCTCCTGGGGCACCATATAACTCCAAGATTAGTGGGACCACTTATGTAATTTCTAAAGATGTGAACTTGACTGAAACTTCTTTCAAAGACTAGGGACTTGATGAAATTTCCAAGAAATTTGAGGGACCCAATTCCCAAGTCCCCAGCACTTATTTGAGTCCACTATGGTTTGCTTGACCATGAAGTTTGTAATCATGCACAATCAACTAGAGATTAAACAAAACAAAAGATGCAATCTTTTAATTAATCGGGTGAAACCAAGCTGTCATACACAAAGTTGGAACTGGACTGATGGACACCTTTTACAATTTACAGCTTTTCAGTTTCGCATAAGTTTTGCATGTCTGCTAGATCAATATTAAATTTGACTAAGCACATGACATGATTAGTGCATTGGCCTACTTTTTCCTACAAACTTACGAATTAATAATGCAGAAAAGAAAAAATCAATGTGGTAGGGAAGGCAATTGTCATTGCTACACGTGATTTAACACCTTTTTTTTTTTTTTTTTTTTGGGTAAAGGATTTAAAACCTTTTTTGATTCCTTATGATCATGAATTTCTTCTTCCTAACGTGTCGCGTGGTCCTCCAGGTTTAGGATGTAATTGGTCAACAAACTACCATTCCCATGACGAACTCAGGACAACTGACTGTCAACTCACTCCCCGGATATTTCCTCCTCAATTTCCGTTGTGGAAAGAAAGATTGCATCATAGGACGGCGGAATGGCCTCCTGTTGGATTGTTCTTCTCCATCCTGGCTTAGATTTGAATAAGCCAATAGACCTGTCCTGCATCTAGCATGCTTAATAAAGAGGAGCGAGATTCTTCTTCAGATAAAAATCACTAAATTAAAAACATATCGAACACAAAAACAGAACTGAGCATAGAGCCTAGAATGCCAACTTCAAAACACCGGTCGAGTTACGCATCTGTTGCCATGTTTCTTTGAAGCAATGTGAGCAAAACCTGATGAAATTGTTACCTTAGAAGCCAATGAAACTCTCCTTTATCTTCAAAGGTATTTCATAACAGACTTCATTACAGGAAGAAACTTTAAGGCATGTTCACTCTGCAAAAATAGAGTATTGAAATTGTAGCACAAGAGGTGAATGGAACTTCGGCAATCCAGATAGTAGAGAGAATTCATTATAAGCAAAGCAAAAAGGATCACAACAAGAGTTTCGACATCATCTTTTGACAATCCTATCCTAATCAATGACTCTTTCTGAAAGACCTCAGTAAACCACCAATAACTTGCAAGCTGATCTAGAGCTTTTAGAGCAGATTCTCTGTTCTACTCACTTTATGTCACGAATGGCCTCCCAGGCAAAAAGAATGGAAACTACGCATCTATTACATCTGTACAGGGGGATTCTAGAAATGTAAACTTAAATTGCTTGGAAAAACATGGATGCTGTACTTATATTAGGCTGGAAAATGACGATGTTAGTTCATAAGGAATGCTGGCTAGCGGCCCACGTTGGCTTGCAAGCTCATGTATGTCCTTGACAATGTTGAAGACGGCCTCAGGCTGTGCCAGTTTCAGCGCATTTTCCGACATTTTCTTGAGTTCTTCCGTTTTGGTGGTGAACCATTCAGCCACGATTCTGGCTGTTTCTTTGGGACTTCGGGTGAAGACACCGGCTCCGTTATCCACTACATAGGGAACATTGCCCTTTTCCTGCAGTTGAAATGACAAATAAGCATCAATTTTTGCAATTTCTATCTACTAAAGTGAATACACAATCAGTCTCAAACCTGTCCGGGAATGTAGTCATTGAGGATAATTGGAAGGCCTCTGATCAATGCTTCTGAGATTGTACCAGGTCCTGCCTGAAAAAGGAATTATAGTTATAGAGCCAGCAATTTACTTTAAAAAGTTCACGTTATAAATTGAACATGGACAGAGCAGGAGGACTCATCAACCTACTTTTGTTATTATGCAGTCGCAAGCTCCCATCCATTTCTCCATCTGGGTCTCAAATCCTCTTACCTAAATATTAATGTTAGATCAGTTTATTGCTCCACAATGTCCGTACAACAGCAATTCTCTTATTAACTCAAAAGCATTGGATCAAGAAGCACAAGCAATTACCTTAACAGGGATCGTCCACTCTTCAGATTCTAATGTCGATGCGAGTGCTTTGTTACGGCCACATACTATGATCAATTGCCCTATTGGCTTCCCAAGTTCTTGATCGAACAATGACTCTCCTAACGCCTTTGCAGTTTTCTTAACTGGGCCCATACCTTCACCCCCTCCCATTAATAGGACTGCAGGCAAATTTGGATCCATTCCAAATTCCTTTCTAAGATCATCCTACAGGTCGAAAAAAAGAACTGAGTGTGAAAAATAAAATCAATTGGGTTAGAAAGGAAAGTATGCACTTCATCATCAACAAGAGTCAACCTTTGAAAGAACTGCACGTGCAAAGGATGGCCGAATAGGGAGGCCAAAAACGCGTATTTGGGACTCCGTAAGGCCATCTAGCAAAGCCCTTTTGGCTACCTCTTGTGAAGGACAGTAGCATCTATTTACTCCAGGATGAAACCTGAAATATGTTTTTAAAAATAAAAAATTACATAACAGATGATTAAGCAGAAGCCAATAGATGAGCAATGCATCTTTCAAGGCAATTATATGGACAAACCATGTAGGATGGCATGTGTTTAGATCCGTGATTACAGTCACAAAAATGACCTTCTTCTGAAGGTTTTGCCACTTGAGAACCCAGAGAGGAATATGCTGCATCAGAGGATGAACGCTAATAATGATGTCTGGCTTGTACTCCATTAGACCAGCCTCCACCTCCCTTCAATCAAAAAGTTGAATGCATCACAAAACAGGAAAGCAACATTATTAATGTGGAAATGTTCTAGACCTATTACATATCTATTACAGCCGACTTTCCAGCATAAAAAACGAGTCATTTCAGGCAACATAAACAGCCTTTTTTTTTTAAATATTTCTGTGAAAATGTTCACAAGCATTTAGTGATTGGGTAATATAGAAATAATTGCTCATCGTGAAAGTTGAGAAAGAATCAGGACAGCTTTGTGATTGATGAAGGTCGGTAAAAGAAACTATGCATTGCTGACCTAACTAGAGTATCTCAGCATATAAAAATCTACTTGCAGATTTTTATGAACCTCCCTAACACTGGTAGATCTATCTACCCTCTGTTTTTGCAAGATAGTAGCAGAACAGAAGGTTAAGAAACAAGGAAGATCCAAAAAATAAAACCCAAAAATTTAACATACTTGGCGTAGTAAGCTGCAATTGCAGCGAGGTACATGGAGTGAATCCATCGCGGAGACGTGCTGTGAAACGCAACATTCCACAGCTGTACATGCTTCACTAAAAACTTGTATGATTTCTCCATGTTGTTCAAAGGCCAGCCTGTATATTCTTTCCATACATCCTTCACAAATATCTGAATTAAAAAACAGAAAGAACCCGTCACGAAAATTGATCCGAGAAAGCTAACATCTTTTGAAAGACTCCAACAACTTTTGATGAGAACACAAATATGAAAACGGATCAAAATTCACTTAGGCGACAAAACCAAAATGATCAACCAAAAAACTGAGCATATTTCAAGATTAATTAACCCAGCAAGGCATCAAAATTTCAAGATTGAACCTATTTCAACACTCCAAATGCAAATTTCAAGATCCAACGCCAACAAAACCGAAACGATCAACCCAGGAAGATGTAAAATAAAAGAAAACAGAGTCAAATCAAACTCACAAAACATACCCTGTACTCATCCCCGAACTCCAACTTGAAGGCGTCGCGAATCGCCTCCGCCGACGCCCGGTGGCCGCCGCCGGTGTCGCTCATCAGGATCAACACGTTCTTCGTCCTCTCGGCGCCAATCTGCACGAGCTCCATGCAATCCTCGTCCTCCTCGAAGTCGTCGCCCTCGAACTCGGGCGACGACCTCTTGCGCCGGGAGTTGCCGACGCCCTTGTCGCCGCTCTTGAAGAACTCCCGCGCCTTCCGCTGGAACGCCTTCTCCTTGGCCGTCCCCTTCCTCGGAGACGACGCCGCGGACATCACCATGGCAACACGAACCACCAGCCCCAAAAGCTCGAAACTTTAGCCGATCCCCGAGCAAATTCGAGCAATTCGAAGGTACCCACCAACCGGCACTGGCTTCCGAGGAGGTTTGAAGGAGAATTTAGGTTGGGGAACGAGGTGGGACGTAATAAAGATTCGGTCTTGGGTCTTCGGATTGCCCGATAGTTTATGTTTTTAATTTCTTCTCTTTTTTTTTACGGTGGAGTGGAGTTTTTAGGCGTCGGATGGGCATTAGTTTCGGAATGTCCGGAGGGGAAGATTCGGATCTTTCCGATCGGTGAAATAGTGATTTTTGAGAGTTAGGTTTTTGTATGCAAACTGGGAAGAAAGGCTGTCCTTGAGTGGTTGAGTGGGTTACTGTTTTTTTTTTTTTTGCTGTCGAGTCCTTCGACTTTTGGGTATTTGCCTCCCGTGCTGTCGTAACTGTTAATACGGTTGTTCGTTGGAGTGCGGCCGATTTTTGCTGGTGCCGCCACCCTCTTTTGTCCTTCCTCGTGTTGGTGTTGGGTGTGCGCCTTGTGACTTGTGAGTGTGACATCCTCCTCTTTCTTTTCCTCCATTTGGTTTTTGTCTTCTTTCAGGTCATTTCGATTGGTCAAGACCGGTTCAAACGTGCCAAAAAGTCGAGTCGATATTGATAATATCTTTCATTTGAAACGACTATTAAATCCATCGATAGAGCATTATTCTTTTTCTTCATACAATAAAACATTTTTTGATGTACTTAGATTGAGGCATGTATAAGTGAAGTTTAATCAAATAAAATATCCGATCTATTCATGTCATTGAAAAATTTCATCATATTGTATTTCATTTTATTTGGCAAGTCCATTTTATCCTTTCTTTTCATGTAGAATGGCGATTAGTCCTAAAGATTCGATTGACCTCCATGATTATTTAAAAGTTCCATCTTGTTCTCCTTTTTACTTAGTCTTTTCATCTTTTTTTTTTTAGCCTTTATTTTCTCTAGGGAATAGAAGTAGAATAATATTAACGTTGAAATTTATGAGGTTAAAAAGAGTAGACCTATCCCCTCAAGGTAAAGGTGATATATAACTTATTGGCTTATATAATTAAGGAGCTTAGAACTCTCATATAATTTTAGGTAAAAGTGACTTTTAATGGAAGATAATTTTATAACCATGTTTTTACTTGCCCTAAACATTTTTACATGATGCATTATTAAACTCCCATATAATTAATTTCCAATAAGAAAAGGAAAATTAATTTTGCCCGTGACTCTTCGCAACCCTTTTTCATTTTGTTCTTCTGCTCTCTCACGCAATTATTTCTTGCATGCCTGTTGTCCTTATTTTTATTATTTTATTTTTATTACCTGTTGTCCTTATTACCTTGTTTTCCTTGTACACATGAATCTAATGAATTTTTATGTAATGTCCACATCAAATTTATTTATATATATAGTGTCTACATCAATTCGCAACAAAACAACAAATATCCAATTTCTCCTAATTGCTCAGTGGGGTAGGCATCTCATCCCACCTTTTTGACCTCTTCTAATTGCAAACGCGCCGTGGCACAATCATGAATTTCCACTTATGCAACAGTTTTTTTTTTTTTTTTACTACCCTTTAATCAAATTCGATGGGTACCCCATCTTGCACAATAATTGCGCGGAAAAGAGGGTAAAAAGGGATTTGGAATCGTGTCTATGGAAGTGGGAAACGTTGCGTGAAAGCATGAACCTCAAATGGAAAGATGATTCCTTAAATGATGCCTTGGAAAGTCTATTAACTTGTCACGCCACTATTACATCTCTTGCTTATTTAACACGCAGTAAAAAGATTATCCATTCCCCAAGTTCCAACCCGTCAAGGCAGCAGATAAATAGCTGTTGACCGATAGTCGTCTTGATTTTTTTTATTCGTTTCCGAAACTGTTATATGCTGCTACGTGGAGTACCCGCATCACTTTGATAAATGGATTCAAGCAAAGCCAGTAAGGACAAAAAAAGATTAAAATAAAAAACATAAGAAAAGAATATAACCATTTTTCTTCAATCTGGTCATAGCAATTTCAAATTCATCTAGGTCATAGCAATTTCGAATTCATCTAACCGTGAAAAACATATAAACTTCTATAACTTAAGAACAATTAGCTGAACATGTATTATGCCTTTCATGGATTAATGTCGTGACGATCTTTCTTGTTTGAATTAAATCATGCTTATTAAGGTGTGATTGGCTTGATCAAGTTGAGACAATAAAATCAACAGATCTTTATATATGATTTTAAATTATTGAGAAAGATGCTCGCGAATATTCCACCTTTGGATAAAGAACTTTCGTGGTTCATTTTCCACAAAAGAGAAAATGACCTTTATATGGACGGAAATATTAATTTTTCCGGCAGAGAGAGAGAGAGAGATTGGCAGAGGGCCTGGGCAGGAGACCAAAAATTATTTTGTGGGTCATGTGCATAAATACTAGGAAAATTAGGGCACCAGAGGAAATTGCTTTCTGGCCCCTAAATTTTGCCCTTATGTTCAAATGGGGGGCCCGCGTTATTATTCTTTTTGGGGGGCCCCTGTAAAGCCAGCTTTACAGACTAAAGAGGAGCTGATTGGGCAAGTTGAGCTGGCTAACAGCGCAAAGTCAGCCTGTCTCTGTTTTTTTTTGGAAGCCACATAATTGCACGAGTTCGCAATGATAACCATGAGGTAGTTACCAAACATTATGATAGAAAAGAAAATGCCAACACTATAAGCATATTTTCGCCTCTATATCGTTTGCATAGTACATATCATACTCGAACAAAATCCCACATTGAAATGACTAAATTACTCTATATTTACAAATTTTCAACTTTCTAAACACTCGCAAAACCCTAACTTGAATCATCTCGTGCCTTCGTCACCAGTCTCCACCTAACCACCACGCCCATTGTCAACTGTCGACCTTTTGACTCCAACAACTGTTTGTGTTGTCGAAGCAATCTCCACCTCCGAGAACCTCGATCACCTCTCTCTCTCTCTCTCTCTCTACCTTGTTCATGCTCCCCTCTCTTTGAATTCTCTTCTTCTTCATCGATTCTCTCAACAAGGCCGTGGATGACCTTTCTAAGCCGTCCATTGCCTCAGCCACGGCTCGCCGCCTCAGTTGTTGCCGTCCATGGCTTAGGGGAAGGATTTTCCTTAACTCTTGTGCAAAATAGACTTTGTAATGATGTTAATCGTGAGACACTGCCTTTTTGTCGATGTCCAGTTTCAATTCAAAAACAATATCATTTTAGGAGTCTAATTCGACTTGAAAGTGTGCATGTAAAATCTAACAAGGGACGTGAATTCGCACATGGAAAATGCAATTTAGGTTTTCTTGTCGTTGGGTAGTGGAATCATGTGCGTCATCGGAGAGGCTCACGTGCATCATATCTGTCCTGACCGACTTACGTTTCATCCAATCTCGGCGGTCAACGCAACGAGGCCTTCGAAAGAAGAGGAAAACACGTCGGTGGGGCCCCGCGCTACATCGGACGGCCCAAAAACAACAACTTAACGGCGATACTATTTTTTTCACCTTTTTACTCCCTCACCAGTGTGAGGTAACAGTAGAATTAACCGTACATATTTTCTCTTGCGCCCTTTCTTAAATATGGCCTTCGAATATATGTATACATACATATAACTGATAACCAGCGCAATAAATCATCGAAATCGCATAAAATTTTCTCATCAAAATCTTGATATTTGGTCCTCGTAAATCGAACTGTATTTGCCCAAGAGTACAAAGATATAAAAAAAATTGGAGCCATCTTTGATGTTTATTTTTATGTGTGTGTATATATATATATATATATATATATATATATATATATATATATATGTATGGTCACTGGTCCTATGTAAGATATATTTTAATTACAGGAGGATAGACAATAAGTGCCTTTCTCATTGCCGGGAGTAACTTTATTTATTACGTGACAGAAAAAGTGTGTATTTTATAGTAGAAATAGCTTTTCATACATATTGAATAAAAATAAATATTTTCTGGTATCTTTTAATTTCTTAAAAATCCTTATTTGGAATGACTTCTATTTTATCTTTTTACCCTTTACAATCTTTTCAAAAAAATTTATTAGAATTTTTAGCCAGACAGATTTGAAATCATTCAACAAATTAGAGCATAAATTCGTAGAAATGTACATAATTTCTTTCTAACTTCTTTTAATTTTGGAGAGAAACATATAAGTAGAAGTTATAATCAACTAATAATATAAATAAATAAATAAATAAATAAATATATATATATATATATATATATATATATAAGCGCTCTAAACTCTTTATGGCGAAACTAATTTGTCATGTAAAAAGATAAATCTGAATCAGTGAGGGCTTATTTGTTTGGGGTATTCAAAAGTAAAATTTTGACGATAGAAAAACAGAGGAAAGTTTAAGCTTGTGGCTTGCCTCCGTTATGCCCCAATTCTCGTTCGCCGAAGCTTTTAGGACGACAAAATTCGGAGCATGGGCGAAGAAGGGTCCAATCTTCAAGCTTGGAGGAGGAAGAAGAGGCCTCATAGTTAATATGAGACCATGAGTAGAGAATTGAAGACAAGGCTTTGCAATTAAGATGAAGACATGATTGGCGAGACAAATAAGGTCGAATCCACATCCTTGTGACACCTTGAGGAGATCTTGAAGACCTTGACATAACCAATGGAGGATATTCCATTGTTGACAACCACGAGAAAGCTTTATATAATGGCGGTCACTCATTTTATTCTTTAGTGACCTCGAATCTACTTTTTCGAGGCTCTTGCTAACTCTTTTGCAGATAATCATTCAATGGGTAAGATTAGGGTTTGCTTCTATGCCCTAATTTAGCCCCAATTTGTCAATTTGGGAGGAAAAAGGGCAAACGAGCTCAAGCTATGATCATGAAGTTGGGGTTAATATCTGAGGAAAATATGTAAACGATGTCACTTGAGATTATTAATGCTGACTGGACATGTCAATGAGCCATGTAAGTAAGAGAAATTGATAAAAAAATTCTACGTTGAATTTCTGTCGACTCAAATAAGAATTAACATTTAAGTGTTTTTTTTTTAAATGAGATTTAAAGGATTTGAGAAAAAAATTTAACATTAAAATGAGGTTATGCGAAATTGTTGACACTTTTTAATGTTCTTATATTCTAATATAAGTGTGCATAATTCCTTGAGAGGCATAATTTCGTACGTTGGAGATGCAATCGAAGCGGTACATTTTCTTGTGGCTGGGTAAAAGAATCAGGAGCATCATCGGTTTTCCCGACGTGCGCTGCGTTCCATGCAATCTGGGTGGTCAACGAATCCAGGTCTTTGAAAGAGAAATGACCCAATCACACGTGGTACAACCAGTGAGAGCTCAGTTGGTGGGGGCCACGCTTCCGCACTACATCGGATGGCGCAAACACAACTTAAGGTACGAATGATAAATATTTCCTTGCCGGTCCTTCTATTTATTGAATGAACTTTTCAATAAAAATACATATTTCGTAATGATATAAAATTTTATTTTCAAAATAAAAACCTTTATGATAAACTTCTAAGATATGTTGTATAGAAAAAATCTCTATTTGTAATAGTAACTTTTAAGTTTGTAATAATATTTACTTAGAATGACTTCTCTTCCTAATATTTTAGATTTTATAAATTCCTTGAAATTTATATTTAGACTTTTTAGTTCGAACGATTTGAAACATGTCAAAAGTTTCAGCACATGATATCATAGAAACATATATAATTTCTTTTGAAACTTCATTTAATTTTGGAGTGAAAGATACAAATGGAACTCAAATATAACAAATTAATGTTAAAATAAAACACACCCTAAACTCTTGAATACGATTATTCAGCCTCTTTTGTCGGACTATTCAAAAAGTAAAACTTTTAAATATTATACATAAATTTCCGTGTTGAAATTTATTTATCATTGTAAACTAGCCCAATAATTAACTCTTTCCCTTCAGGAGCCTGCCACAATCATTAATGGCACTCTTTACAAATCTCCTTTTCCACAGGACGACAGAAATAAACAAAATACAAAACTCTTTTTCCTTTTTCATCCGAGCCAACAAAACCCTTTTTCCCCTTTAAAAGAAAAAAAAAAAAAGAGAACCAAAAAAAAAAAAAAAAAAAGAAATGAAAAATTGGCAAAAAGACAGCAGCAACCCCAAAGCCCCAAACCACAGTAGAGAAGTACTAAATTAAAAAACGACTCTGCCCTTCGGACAGACACTCTCTCGGTTCCACTGGCGAGAGCACAGCAAATCCTCGATGGTCTCTCGCGATCCCAGCCGTTGATCCCCCGACCCCCGCCCTGATCGATGATCCTTATGATCCCCTTCAAATCTAGGGTTTCCGCCACCCCCTCCCTCCCTCTCCGCCACCTCACCCCCTTACCATGTCCTCCCCGATCAACCGCCGCCCCGCCGCCGCCGCCGCCGCCGCCCATCGCCCGATCAACGGCCAGATCCCCTCCCCGCCGTGCCCCCACCTCGCCGACTTCCGCGCCCGTAACGGATCCAAGCCCTTCCGCGCCCTCCAGGCCTGCCTCCGCGTCAAGCCCCCCGGCGGCCGCGCCGCCATCCGCCGCGAGCCCTCCGAGGTCCCCCGCTGCGGCGCCTGCGGCGACGCCGCCCGTCCCCGCCTCTTCGCCTGCATGGCCTGCGCCGCCGTGTCATGCCACGCGCCGCCCGGGCCCTCCCACGCGGCCGCGCACGCCGAGGCCATGCCCCCCGGCCACGAGATCGCCGTCGACGTTGACCGCGCCGAGCTGTTCTGCTGCGTGTGCCGCGATCAGGTCTACGATCGCGACTTCGATGCCGCCGTGGTCCTGGCCCAGACCGCGGCCTCCACTCTGCCGGCCTCCGCCAGCTCCTCCGGCGGCCCCCGGGCGGTGGTGGCCCCGGAGAACCTGCGCAAGCGGCGGAGGGTTGATTACCGGCCGTGGTCGCCGGACCCGCGCGAGCGTGCCCTAATGGGGAGCTGTTCGAGCCCCCTCGAGTCCGTCTCGACCTCGGATTTGCCGCGGGGCTTGCGGGGGCTCAATAACTTGGGGAACACCTGCTTTATGAATTCGGTGTTGCAGGCATTGTTGCACACTCCTCCTTTGAGGAACTACTTCTTGAGTGACAGGCACAATAGGTACTTTTGTCAGAAGAAGAATGGGGTTAGTGGAAATGTGAGTAGAAGGAATGTAGATGGTGCTCTTGATGGAGGCCATGGGAGCAAGAATGGCAGCTTCTGTTTGGCCTGTGACATGGACGCCATGTTCTCGGCAGTGTTTTCGGGGGAGCGGATGCCTTATAGTCCCGCGAAGTTCCTGTACAGGTCTGTGGATGTGGAGGAAATTGCTCTTCTATGAAATTTTTTGGATAAATGTGGATGCTTGATGGTTTCTTGTTGGTTTTTAGAAGCACATGGAGGTTGGAAATTGTCCGAGAGGCTCTGTAAATTTTGCTGTTGTGACCTAGTGGCTGTGAAGATATGGAAGTTGTTTGATCAGTGCATGTTCTGCTATATTGTTAGTATGATGGACATTACCTAATTTGCAATTGCGCTTTGACCTCCTTTGTATCACAGCTTAGCTGCTCCATCTTTTTTTATTTTTGGCAAATGGAAATTGGAAAATGTCAGAGAGTGCCCTTTGCACTTGTTATGGTTTGAAGAGTAAAAAATCACAACCATCTTGGTTGAGATGTGTTGAACAGCTGAGATCAATTGCCTTTCAATCCAATGATAAAAGATTGCTGAGGCACCGTGCCCTGTCGGGACTATGGCTTTGCCCCTTATCAGATGTGCTCTCAAAATTTCAAATTTACCATTGGATGTATTGCCTTAGTTAAAATGTGTATTTCTCTCATTATTTTAAGTGCCTTGGAAAGCATTATTTCTGATTTTGCTAAAATTAACGAGTGCCCTTGGGACATTCGTTAACAAGGCCTTTGGAAATTATCTTCTTTCATGAAGTACTTTTGTCTACTGGCTTTTCTGAAAATGGCTGCAGACATAATGGATAGGCATCTTTTCCTTATTCTAGTGAAGCATGCTTTTGTCAAGTATCTTTTCCTTATTCTAATGATGCATGCTTTTGTCAAGTTCCTTGTTGACCATTCATGTTGGACTGAGACTTTCTTAACTGTTCTATATAATTGACTTAAGAGGGAAATGTGCTTTATACTTTTTTATATTGATTTGGTTATCCCACAGTTGGTGGCAACATGCAGCTAACTTGGCAAGTTATGAGCAGCAGGACGCTCATGAGTTTTTCATTTCGATGCTTGATGGGATCCATGAGAAAGTGGATAAGGATCGACACCGGCCGCAGAGCCAAGGTAAATTTTACAGGCATTGCATTAAACCTGTTCCATCCAGTCTCCATTTTGTACAGGCAGTATCTGGAATCTGCTGGCGCTGAGGACAGATATCAAGTGTTATTAACATTTTCTCTTGGGTCAGTGGATCAAGCAGGCTTGTTTTTTTGTATAATCATGTAAATGAACTTTTGAACTGATGTAGGATCATGCTTGTGGGTTATTACCTTTCTGGCATTTCCCAGGCCTAATACCTCTGAGTCCCTTGGGAAGTTTCATTTTGTTCTGGTGTCATTCTTTCTTGGAGGCATATCAATCAGGAGATTCAACTCTGTTGACTAATATCCATGGGTCTTTATATTTGGCATGCGTTAGCCTCTAGTTTCAGCTTTTCATTCAAGTTATTCCATGGCGAAACTTATTATTGTTCCATCACATGGTAATTTAATGGTAATTTAATGCATCTATAATATCTGCTGACAACTGCTTTCCTGGGCAAGTGTGCTCTTTTGTGTCATGTCTGACGGTTTTGTGTTTGTACTATAAAATATGTTCTGTGGTGACTTGTGATGCTGTTGAGAACTTTTTTTTTACGAATTGTGGATTCTCAGATATCTTTAGAAGTGCACTAATGAATTATTACAGGGAGTGGAGATTGCTGTATTGCTCACAGAGTATTCTCTGGTATCTTACGCTCCGATGTCATGTGTATGGCTTGTGGTTTCACATCTACAACATATGACCCTTGCTTGGACATTTCTTTGGATCTGGAACAAAGCCAACGTGGTTCTGTGAAGGCGACATCAGCTAAGTCACATCACTCCTGCAATGGCGAGGCAGAGTGCATGAATTCAAGCCAGAACTCTGGGATACCGACCTTGATGGGCTGCTTGGACCGATTCACAAGACCAGAGAGGCTCGGTTCAGACCAG
Organism: Eucalyptus erythrocorys; assembly: GCA_014182555.1. Taxonomy (NCBI): domain Eukaryota; kingdom Viridiplantae; phylum Streptophyta; class Magnoliopsida; order Myrtales; family Myrtaceae; genus Eucalyptus; species Eucalyptus erythrocorys. The sequence continues at coordinate 7,007,582 of CM024599.1, forward strand.
AAGTTATTCTGCCAACAGTGTCAGGTGAGTCAGGAGTCTCTCAAGCAGATGTCCATAAGGAAGCTCCCATTGGTTTCTTGCTTTCACATCAAAAGATTTGAACATTCTTCCATAAGGAGGATGTCGAGGAAGATCGATCGATATCTGCATTTTCCATTTTCACTGGACATGGCCCCTTACCTCTCTTCTTCCATTTTGAGGAGAAGATTTGGGAACAGGATTTTCCCTTTTGATGGGGACGAACCTGATGCATCAAACGAGTTCTCCTCAGAATTTGAGCTGTTTGCTGTTGTCACTCACGCTGGTAAATTAGACGCAGGCCATTACGTGACTTATCTGCGTCTGAGCAATCAGTGGTACAAGTGCGACGATGCTTGGATTACCCAAGTGAATGAGAACATTGTGAGAGCTGCACAAGGGTACATGATGTTCTATGTCCAGAAAATGCTTTATTATAGAGCAAGTGATAAAATGGGTGCTTCATGATAGCCTTTGGAAATTGAAATACCAGTTGCTGGTGCTGTATTATGCGTGTCTTGCGGTAAATCGCCGGGACTCGAGGTCAATATGCAGAATAAAGCGAAGAACAGTGCTGCAGTTGCTGCTTTGTCTGTGAATGAATTTTAATGAGTTGCTGCAGCTAATTGCGGAATGCCAAACAACTCTCTTCCATCGGGGCAAACATCCGTCGGAAAATAATCTGTAATTCTACTTTGGAGCTGTGCTGAGCCTAATTTTATTTGGGGTGCCTCAGCGGACGAGGGAATCGCTTAGTGGAGCCCTCAGAGTTATTTATGAGTTAATTATTTCAACTTTTCCCCCCTAATTTTTCCTGCTTGTCCAAGTATTGATGGTGGGTTGATTCTTTTTTTTGTGACATGGATCCTCGCGAAGGTTGATGCTTGGAGCTGTGGGTTCATTCTGGTATGCTCATTCCTTGCATTCCATATTGTACTTTTATTGGGATTTTTTTAAGCTTCGGAGCTTTCTTAAGGAAGCGCTTCATATCAATTTCTGGAAAAGGAAATGTGAGGAATGTTATGCTGGAGATTTTGTATGTCGTACTTGTTTTTGAGCAAAGAGAAATCATAGTATGACTAACTACACCTTTACATTCTTGATAGTGTTCACTTGCCATCATGATTTGGTCTGAATGTCGAAGTCCATAAACGCCAACCTGACTCTGGCGAAAAGAAAGAGTTGCGACCTTTAAATTCAAATGCTACAAACTGAATGAAAAGCAATATGATGTATTTAACTTTATAAGCTGCATGCCGGATCGAAGAACAAAAACTTGCTGGCTGTTTTTTCAACTCTTTGAGATGTCGTTGGATCTACAGGGCAGACTTTCCGCTCTCTGGCTCTAGGCAGTTAGAACAATCTCTCTCGCTGTTAGAGCATTTGCGCAGATGATCCGGAATACAAGTGCTGAATAACCAAAGTTAAGACCAAACCACCCAATGCCACTGAAGAGGCTAGTTTTTGTATGAATCGAGCCAAGTGAAACCTCAGAGAGTGAACTGAACACACATTGAAATATAGGAGAAAATATTGGGTACACAGCGGCGTCATGTCATTTTCACAATAGTCCATTTACTGTGTGACATGTATCCATAAAAGGTGTACTTGTTAGATTTTTCTCTCCTTTGTTACCATTTCTTCTTTCACTGTTTTCTCTTCTTCACTGGTTCTTTTATTTTCCTTCCTTTTCCTTTGGCCTGTAATTGGTCGTAGTGTGTGCAGGGGTTTTTGATAGGTGGGCCCAAATGTGACACATGTCGTCCGTTTGGTGAATTTGTGTAGAAATGACATGACATCACTTGGTCACGTAATATTTTCTTGAGAAATAGATTGACGTAAACAGAAATGGAAGAAAAAGAACATGAGGTATAGTTACAACCAATGTAACAACTAGGAAGGAGTGTGCATGGTGGGAAAGGTGATAGCTTAAACTAAACTATAAGTCGAAGAAGAAAATAATACTTTGAGCTAAACTAGTAGGCTAATGGTTAAAGATCATACTTATGGAATTCATCATTCATCCAGGAGTTTGCGGTCCATCCTCCTGAAGTTCAATTTTTTCCTTGAAATGTCATATCCCACATTATAGAATTGTTGAGCATTTATTCCAATCACAGTAGTCATTGGGCTTTTCCGACATCATCATGCAGAAATACATTGGTGATGTTTGAGAGAACAAACTCTCTGCCTCTAACCCCAGCTTTGCACCACTGCTAAAATGAAAAATAATGACGGGAAGTCCCTCAATGTCCTGTTAACATCACCTTCAAAGCACAGTGTATCGAGATCTTTTTGTAGGGCTTGACCCAACTTTTTAGTTCCATCTTCTCTCTTACTGCATTGCCAAGCTCCTCATACGCTCGTTGGATTAAAACACCACTCTCGCCTCCCGAGTCAATGATGATGCCACCTTTCCTGAAGCTGTTCGCTTGAATGCAGCTCTAGGAATATTAAGCATAAATCCTAGACTTATCCCATCCAAAGTGACTAGGTAAAATCCTTTGTATACATCTAGGAGTGTCGAGTCACCTTCAAGAATGGCCCCATTCCCCTAAAATTAACCGGTTGTATCCATAGGAAGGATCTTTAACTTTTCCAACACAATAGGAGAATTTAGCTTCTTGTTGTGTAGCTAGAAACAATTATAATTAAAGAGACTACTTGGGTTTCACAAAGGAATGAATACTTAGGGTTGCATTTCTATTGAGAAATGCAGGGGAGGGCAGAGATTAGCAGAGCACGCCACATTGAGCTAACCTCTTTAGGATCTGAACGTTGTCATTGGAGGAATTGAGGGTTTCTAGGAATGACTTAAACTCATAGAGAATGAAGCTTTGTAATTGCAGCGATCAATGCATCTTTTTTTCAAAATCGGTGAAAAAGAAAGAGCTTACCACCTATTAAAAAAAAAAAATTATCCATCCATCCAAGTGATTGTGTACAAATCTAAGATGTTCTATTATTTTCATTGCGATAGCATAGCCAAATAGTAAGATATGTGAAATTTCTAACATAGCACGGAAGCAGAGTATTTATACTCATGGAATTAGCTAAAAAGTACACGCTACCTATCAAAATATTATGCTTAGGATGTCAAAATTCATTTCAAGAAAAGAGTCCGAGAGAGAGAGAGAGAGACAATTCCTCCAAGTCAAGTATTATGTTGATTAAACATGTGGGAAAGCCAAGGTTATTAAGAATGATAGGCATCATCAAAGGATCACACAGTTGAATCTTAAATGTTTAGTCATCTAAGTTCTTTGTTTTTGACAAACATATGACTCGAAAAGATCATAATAATTTATTAAGAAGCTAGAAGTCAAGATGATCAATCTATAATACCTCAAAAGTAGTCGGAATAAAAAATCAAAACCTTAACAATGATGAACTTCTCCATTTATATTTATCAGTTCTAATAGTGAATTTGCAAAACAGACTATAGTTAATTAAGTTCAAAGTGACGAAGACATGGAAAGGAGAATCACTAAGTTCGAAGGAAATTAGGTGCTGGGAATGAAAGGGTAAATCAGGTACAGACACAAGTAATAGTTAAGTTATCAAAAGACATTGTCTAGATGTAAAGCTCTGTAAGTAGGATTCTCTACTATGCTTTTTCTGGTCTCTATTTTGGCCAAAGAAAACGTCATTTCATGCCCTGCACCACGTGGGTTTGGTACTATTCGGATTCAGGTAACCAATGTGAGTGTGCAACTTTGAGCTATGTGCATTGCAAAAATTATCTATGTCTTCAAATTTTTAGTTAAAAAAAAGAAGCCGTTTATGGTTTCATAGGAAAATTGTCTTAAGGTGGGCTTGGAGTGAAATGCGTTTCAAAAGTAGATATAATTTATCATTCATTATCGTTGGGCACGGAAGCATGGCAATGGTAACACGAAAAATTATAATGAGCAATTTGGGACATGTTGATTTGAAAATGCGGTATAAATATTAATAGACAAATTAAATATATGTCACCCAACTAGGATACATATTCTTTATGATTGGTAGAAGCTTACAAATACTATTATGATTGTTATTCTCACATGACATGCAAAAACACCTGGAGCGAAGTGGACTCTTTTTTGTTTCTTTCCCGCGCTGATGAGTCAACTCTTTTTTTTTCTCCTCAATTTGGAGCTCGCAAACTTTGAAAGAGCCCGAGCTTTCATGCATGACTTCAATAGCTCCTCATCCTCATGTTCTTGTGAAAGCATCTATCTATCATACACCTCCCACATAGCTCCCTCCCATTATTACCCTTGCTATTTCCTTCACATCAGCCTCAACAAGTAGACGTTGATTTCTGATAATTGTTTTCGTCGAAGACAAGAATTACGGTATCTCGTGTTGCTAGCCTCCTTTCAAAAATTAAAAATTGGCACAAGAAAATTTATAAATGCGTGGACACGAGGTCCCATATTTAAAACTGTTTTTCATCAAAACATCACAAAGACCAATATTACTTGGAACGGTCGGGCCAAAAGTTAAGGCAGAGAAGCAAGAACATTTCTTCCCCTCACAGATGGACGAGCCAACCCTCTTTTTCTTTCTATTAACGAAGCTTTGCATGCTGAAGCTTTCTAATGACCTATTTATAGGCACCAATCTATTGCTTTAGGAACGTTAGCTTTTGGAACAATTTTTTTTTTTGAAATGTGTAGCCAAAATTCCTGAACGAAAGATTCACACGTTTAGCCACGAAGATTGAAGCCCACAAATTTTGAAAGGTAAAATCCTAAACTTCATGAACCTCAGCTTCCCGTACGACATCAAGAGCTCCTCATCTTTTATTTTCTTGTGAAAGCATTTACGGTATGTCTTACCAAATAGTTCCCTACCATTAGGCATGCTATCCGGTACACGGTAGCTCACAGATCCAATGATGCCCCGCCGCATGGTTCAATTAGAGGACAAAAACTTCACGCAGACGTTTCTAAAAACGTACTGATTGGGTAAACTTTCCCTTTTTCCTTTGGACTGGCACCCAGGGCTTTTTCACGTTGACCCTAAAACGTAGGGGTCCCTGATGGCCGTGGAGACCCCGAAAGGAAGTGCAATTGGGACGGAAGAAAAATAATTGATGAATGCTTTTCTATAGTATGATGGTGATTGTCGTCTCTGTCTTTATCCCCTATCGATTGGAAAATTTGGTATGATTGACTAAATTTAGGTTGCATTTGATTGGACTTTTGATTTTTTTTTTGAAAAAAATGAAAAGACTTTAAATTAAAGGAATCTTTCAAAACACAAATCGCATTTGATAAATTGTAATTTAAAAGTCCATTGTAAAATATTTTTGAGTAAAATGGTATTTGGATAAATTATATTTATAAAAAATCTTTATTAATTAAAAAAAGAGAAAAGGCTAGCTGATGAAGGGTAGCGGTTGCTGACGATCCAAATCTATTGGCAGTAGTTGTCATCTGAGGTTGCTAGGCCTCAAGAGGCCCACAGAGACCACTGGCAAGGGCTACTTGGGGTTGGGTGACCCCCGAGAGTCCGAGACCTAGGCAAGACCCTTGCTTGAGGTCGCGCAGTCTCGTTGAAGGCTGCCTATGGTCGGGCAACCCTTGATGAGGGTCACGCGAGCTTGCGCAACCCCCCGACACAAACGGCCCTTGGCAAGGCCATGCAACCTTGGCGAGGGTCTCTCCTAAGTCACACGACCACCGGTGAGGGTTGCCTATGGTTGGGTGACCCCTAGCAAGGGTTGTGCAACCTCGAGGGTGACTCTCGCGGGGGGTCATGTGGCCCATGTGACCCCTCGGCGATGGTCGCCACTGACCTTTCTCTAGCCAGTCGTTGACCCTCGTGCAACCCTGTGTAACCCTGACGCCAGCCCCTCAATGGATGCATAGTCATATAACAAGGGCAAAATCATAAAATAAAAGGTTAGTTGAGGATAATTTTTGAAGAAAATTTTTCACTAGCATACTTGAATTTGCATGCTAAGAAAGTTAAAAGCCCAAAGCACCCCAAGACTAGTTTTGGGCTTTTAGCCTTCAGAAGGCCAACTTTGCACTAATGGAGTTTGTAAAATTTTTCCCAAATACCCAAATATTGGCCAAATGGGTTTTAGGTGTCCAAAGTCCATTCCCAGTGCAAATCCCAAAATAGCCTTAACCTATACAAGCATTTAAGTAACACTTGAATTCATTCGGGATTTGAAATATAGGAAAATTTTATGTATTGCTAAAAGAGAGATTGAGTAAATTTTATGCATTTCTGAAAGGAAAATTTTGCTACTCGAAATTGTGTATGAGTGTGTGGTTTCTTTCTTCCTTTTTTTTTTGTTATTCTAAATTGCATATAACATAGACATTAGTGCTTGATTGATAAAATTTGGGATTTTGATGGTGCTAACGAAGTGTTATAGAGTCATAGACAAGTGCTATCATGACCAAATCTGAGTTATAATTTTCTCTAAGCACTTCTTTTGAAGAATGATTCGCTTCCTCTGCTTAAAATATATTTGATTATGATTATTCCCTTATGCAAATTCTTTCCTATTCATATTATCCATGAGGATGCTCAACTCAAAGAACAATTGCTTCAACCAACCCATATGTTCTCTTCAACAAATTCCTTAAGTTCAGCTATCTCAGTCCCTTATCAATTCTTTTCATGGTAAATCATTAGCATTTTTTTGATCAACTGCTATATTTCTTCACAAGATTCCTCGGCCATCTTGGATTCCTTAAACAGATTTACATGTCAAACTTGACCAAGTGCAGAATATCGATCAAATTCATTATGTCTGGAAAAATCATGTTATGATTTTATGTTATGTTCATTCAAGCGTTAGAATATAGCAATTGAGGCCAAAATGTATGTGAAGTTCAAGTCAAGGCATTAGACCAAGGTAGTGCACACAAGCCCCACCAAACAGTCACCGTGTAAATAGGTTTCTTGAAGGTTCACATTCCTTGACCCCAATCAGAAGAAAGATCTCGAGATGGTCCGCAAAACGCATTATGATGGTCAAGCCATGATGTAGACAAAGCAAAGTGGGTCCCCTTTTTCATTATCCCCCATTGCTTTTCCAACGCGTGTTTGTACTCCATCCATGCCAGCCACAGATCGAGCCTCCATGGACAGTGCGCGTCGGCCCATCCATACGAATGCATTCCACATTTTCGCAATGACTTCAAAGAGCAAATCTCACGGAAGCTTCCAATAATTTCTGCAGTAGTGCCATATTGCTACTATTGCATCACGAGTCACTTCCGAAAACAATCTCAGTATGATATAACAATTTTATCAACTTAATCATATAAACGTTTATGGGAAATATCAATGTAACCTTTGTGGCCAATTTCTATTGAGAATTATTGATGTGGTGACTTAATTATCTTGGATTGTCCAGTGGTTTTCATAAAAAATTAGTCACAAAAACTATATTAAAATATCGCATAAGGGTAATTGTTGTCTCAAAACCGATAGTGCTAATGTCATTTGGGCCAAAAATCATAGAAAAGTAAGCAAGAACATGAGTGTCTGATAGTTATGTTTGTTATCCTTTGTCATTTGTTGAACTTCATAAGTTAATTAAAAGTAAATTTTGTTGATGTGTTTGCAGAGAGAGAGAAAGCATAATTTCTTAGCAATATGAATTAAGCTTACAAAATGAAATATGTTTCATACATAAATCTAAAATAGATAATAGGCGACACTTTCCATGAGGGATGTCTATCTTTATTTTTGAATGATTTTCCTTTTATTTTTCCACTTTAATCGAACTAAATATTTTTTGGCTTTAATTCAAGGGGCATAAATTACTTTCAATATTGTGGAAATCTCTTATTCTAATGAAGATAAAGTATATTTCTTGAATAATTAATTCTCGTGATCACGGTAATATAATTATAGTGGCAAAATAGCTAATATGTTATTTTCTTTCATTTTTTTTTTCATAATGGGGGTGGTTGCTAAGGCCAGCAGAGGGCAAACGCCGAGGGCGAGGAGTGAGGAGTGAGGACCACAAGAACTACTTTTAGTCAATTAACAATTAAATCTTTTAGTCAAAATTCGAACGCGTCTCTGGATCCCAATATGAATACATGAAGTATATGAAACGGCAATGCTGCTTCGTTTTCCTGCCTTGCCTCCTACTTTGCCTTCTTCCTCTTTACCGGCTCGAGTACGCTTCCCAGCTCAGGCCCTAGCAGCCGAACGGAGCCGTCCTCCTGGTTGACAAGCAAACCACTGTACTCACCCCCTTCTTCCATCACCTCAAAAACTATCCACAACAGTCGCGTCTCACAGAGAGAGAGAGAGAGAGAGAGAGAGAGCTGCAATGGGAAATTATTCCTCAAAGCAACAACGCAAGCGCGTTAGAGACACCGATGCTTCGAGTCCGACCATTTCGAAGAAACAAAGACACGAAAAATTGGTTGAATTACAGTCAGAGCAGTGCGAGAGCGAATCGCCTCTTCTTCTTCCCTCTTCGGACTCTTTAGAGACGATCGATGTGCCATCGGCGTCCGAAGCGAATTCTGACCTATCCACTTCGTCCATCTCCGTGATTGGAAACAATTACCATGTATTCTTGAGCTTTAGAGGCCTTGACACTCGAAAAGGTTTCGTCGATCACCTCTACCGTCAACTCGTGCGTGTGGGCCTGCACCATCCAAACTTCGTGTTTAGAGATGATGAGAACCTCTGCTTTGGCGAGCCAATTGCTGAAAATCTTCTCAATGCAATCGAGCGCTCTAAGGTTTCAATCCCAGTCATCTCGGAAAATTATGCTGCTAGCGAATGGTGCCTTCGTGAACTCATTCATATTATGGAGTGCAAGGAAAGTAGAGGACAAATAGTCTTGCCTGTGCTGTACAAGGTGAAACCCAAGGATGTGAAACACATGCTGGGGAAATTTGGAGAGGCCTTCAAATCTGGTATGCATCGTTTCAAGGAGGATGTCAAGCAACAAGGGCCGGAAGCGCTCAGAAAAGCACTTACTCTTAGAGTATACGAATCAGAGGTGTTTGCTAGTGGGTATGTCGTTTAACTTGTTTTAAAAGATCCTTGTCAAAAGAAGATTTTTTATTTTATTTTATTTTTTATTTATCATCTATAATCCTTGTTTCATGAGCCATTAATAAGTTCTCATGTGTTGTGTTGTTTGACAGGCATGAAGGGGAATTGGTAAATGAACTCGTAGAAACAATATTGCGTCAGCAGCAATATGATCTCCAACCTCATCTTCCCTTAAACTTGGTTGCAATCGAGGATCGTGTGGCTGAGGTTATGGAATTGATGGATCTTGCTTGCCCGGACACTCGAATTATTGGGATTTGGGGGATGGGCGGCATCGGTAAGACAACTCTGGCTATGGCTACGATCATCTATAAAAAGCTTTTTGACAAGTTTCAGTACTGTAGCTCTCTTAAGGATATTAGAGAAACAATTAAGATGGAGGGTATCAAACATGTCCAATCTCTACTCATCTCAAATATAACAAAAAGCGCTCCCCATAGCGTGCATAATTCTGATATAGGGATTGCAATGATTCAATTAAGTTGTGAAAATAAGAAGGTACTTATTCTTCTTGATGATGTGGATCATCAAGAACACCTTGATAATTTGATTGGAGGTTGTACTTTTGGGTCAGGAAGTAGGATCATTATTACATGTCGAAATAAGGCCCTCTTGAAGTCTGAATATAAAATGTATGAACTCAAAGAAATGAACCGCAAAGAATCTTTGCTTCTGTTTAGTAGATATGCATTTGAAGGGGAACGACCTCCCAAAGATCTTGCGACTCTTTCTAGTGATATTGTTGCCACCTTAGGAGGGCTTCCCTTAGCTCTCATGGTTGTAGGTTCACTTCTCAAAGGGGAAAAAGATCAAATGATATGGGAAGAGAGGCTTGAGAAATTGAGGAAGGTACCTCATGAGGACGTACGAGAAAAGTTGAAGATAAGTTATGATACGTTAGGTCATGCAGAGAAAGAGATGTTTCTAGACATTGCATGTTTTTTTTATTGGAACCGACAAAAGAATTGCCACCTACTTTTGGGCGGATCTCAAATTCTTCCCAAGAACCGGATTGCAAATATTGATTAGTCATTCATTAATAAAAATTGATGGTGGAAATCGGTTGAGAATGCATGATCAACTAAGAGATTTAGGAAGGATTATCGCCTGTCTAGCAGAGAAGAAGCCTTGGAAACGGAGCAGACTATGGGACGAGGAAGCCATGAAAGTTTTACGCCGCAAGGTAACAATGATGTCTACTTTTGGCCTCTCCCATTTTCTCTAATGGTAGTCCCTTAAATTATTATCATTATCGTTCTTTTGCTCTAGACCATTGACCATTCTCAACATGTGGTTAGCATTTTCTTGGTAAAAGCTACACCGAATTTGGCCTTTAGTTCATGAAAAGTTTGCACTCGTCACCATTCAACAAGTCACCTCTTGATGCATATGACAGTAAAATTGTTTAGTATTGACTCTGTCTATATTGCTCTTTTGTGGGTTTAACATCGTTTTCTAGCAGATTTGATACTGCTTCTTACTATGTAGTACTTGTTGCAGACCGAGCATCATACTAGTTTGATGATTTACTTTATGCCACATATAATTCCGGTTTGTCACACATTAAACCGCACAGGTCTTTATAAATTTTTGCCGATCGACTTATTTTATTCAACCAAATGCCAAAAACTTTACTGTTGATCATTACTTTGTTGTCTTTCATTCTATCTCCCAAAATATATTGGCAATATAGTTTTTGAAGTATGCTGATGGGAAGATAAATACATGGATCACATATTTGCCACCTTTTTCTATCTTGAATTTTTACTTTTTTCCTTCTCCAAGATTCGAATACATTATTCTGTCTTCAATTTCCGACCATAAATACGTGCTATTTCCTTGGGTGCTGGTTCTACTTTTTTGCAACAAAAAGAAAGATTTCAGTTAAATCCTTTGCACCTTAACTATTGGCTATCAATTTAAGATTTTGTTCAATTTCAAGTAATAAGATGTTATGCAGTGGTTTTATATGTATGAAGAATTTTGACAATTTGTTTTCTAGGATTTATTATGCATTTTCACGATGTAAATCCAATATGATAATGTAAATGCAGAAGTACATGTACTTAATACAAAAAAAATTGAAGATTTAGTTTAAATTGTATTACTCCGTGAATATTAATAACATAATTGAAGAAGTTCCTTTAAATATATCATGTTTTTGAGCAATTTAGAAATGCATAATTATGTTAATAATGTGGTGGGTTAGTTGATAACTTGAAACAACACTACAAAACTTAGATGCCTCTTAGTCAATGATAAATAGAAAACTATTATTTTTTCTTTTCACTTAAAGGACTGGCACATTTAAAAATGATTAGATTCAAATTCTCTATTGCGACTTTGGCTTTTCTTTCATTGTCGCCTATACCAACTTACAGTCAAATTAACAAATTACATAAAAAAATTTTTGGAATATTGTTCAAGATACATTAACTATAAAAGGAATTGGCATAATTAACAATATTTATTTTTTATTATGAGCACTGCATGTGTGCGATGGATCAATCATATTCATTCATATGAAAGATGAGAACTCACAGGATTTTGATATGTGATGAAACATCATAAGGCTATTTCATGTCTACCCAGCTTTCATAATATATACTCCGTGTTCATACCGGTGCTATGCACGGATTTAGTTATAGGTATTATGAGCACATAATTCAACATCAATGAATGTTGTGCAAAATCAAATGATAGTAAATTACGACATAAGAAACAAAATAACAATTGTCATATAATTTTGTACATATTCATACCAAGTAATTTTCGATAAAAAAACTGAAAAGCAAATATCGACATTAAGAAATTAAATGATTGAGTGACGAAATAGTGAAAGGAGAAAGAAATTGTGTTCTCCTCCTTTTATTTGCCTTTTGTGCAATACGATATCCACCTCTATTATGTAATGAACGAGCTTTTCTTGGTACGATTAATTGAGCCTTTATTCACATGCACACACAGAGGAGACAAAAATCTTTTGTTAGATATTAGTGGAGAAAAAACAGATAATTAACTTGTGGAATAAGATAACTAGAGGAGCTAAAAAGAAATGTCATAATGCATAGAAAGGAAAACGATAATAATCGCTATTCTTTATTTACTAATTCACATATTTTTATATAATTGGGTGAATGGCAAAAAATGCACTAACCAAATTTAAGATCAGGTTGAATTTTATGACTGATTAGGGCAAATGCAATGATGACTAATTGAATGGTATGCTCATCTCAAAGGAAAATTATCCGATCAGTTTTAAATTTGTTGTATAGATATCGATTCAGTCATGAATTTACTAATTCTGTCAATTTAGTATTAAACCTCTGTGCAAAATTTTAATGTAGTCTCCTAGATCAATTTTCGCCAAAAATCGTCAACATGGTGGTCCAATTATTTTTGGCCGTTCTATATGGCACATCGTCACCTTAGTGATTTCCTATAAAAATTGGCCGAAAAAACTAAATTGGAATTCCACAAAAAGGGTTAAGACTAAATCTGAGAAATTTTAGATGGAGAGAAATTGTAATTCTCATTCATATTTTCTGGTGCTTTACAATGTTGTATTTATAGGCAACAAACAAAGATAAAGGAAAGAAAGCCTAAAAAGGATAAAAAAACTAAAATTCCACGATTTGTGGGTTAGCAACTATAATCCCATGATTTGTGGGATTTAATCAGAATAAAAAAATCTCCTAAAGGATTTTATATTTTACAACTCAACAACTAAAAGATTCTATATATATTTACAGCTCAACACTCCCCCTCAAGCTGGTGAATAGATATCTTCCATTCCCAGCTTGGAAATTAGCTCATGAAAACTTCCACCATTAAGCCCTTTAGTCAAGACATCTCGCCACCCGCCGTCCCGAAGGAACATAAGACAAACAAATCAATCCTTCTTCAAGTTTCTCCTTAATAAAGTGTCTATCGATCTCAATATATTTCGTCTGTCGTGCTGCACAGATTATGAGCAATATTAATTGCGGACTTATTGTCACAAAATAGCTTCATAGGACTTTGCCACTCAACCTTCAAGTCATCAAGAATGATTTTGATCCATAATAACTCACATATTCCTTGAGCCGCTGCCCTAAACTCATATTCTGCACTTGATCTTGCCACCACATTCTGTTTTTTACTCCTCCAAGTTACCAAATTACCTCCAAGGAAGGTACAATAACCGGTTGTAGACCTCCCGTCAATCATTGAGCCTCGCATAATCTGCATCCGTATAAGCCTCGAGCTTGAGATCGGCTTCTTTTAAAAAGTATTCCCTTTCCCGGACTACCTTTTAAATAGTGTAGGACTCGATGAACAGCTTTGTAGATGTGATTCCCTTGGATTATGCATGAATTGACTAATTAAGCTAACGGCATAGGAGATATCCGGTCGGGTATGAGTAAGGTAAATTAACTTTCCCACCAATCGCCGATACATTTCTCGATCTACTACGCCTCCTCTTTTTGCTTCGTTAGCCTCTCGGTTCGGCTCAACGCGGAGTAGCTACTTGGTTTGCAACCAAGTTTCCCGGTTTCTTCCAAAAGATCTGTCACATACTTTCGTTGTGAAATAAAAACCCCTTGCCTGGAGTACGAAACCTCAATTCCTAGAAAATACCGTAGCTTCCCCAACTCCTTTATTTCGAATTCCTTAATCAAGCACTTTGTTTCAACCGCCGTTTCTCCCTTTCATCATTGCCTCGTGACTATTATGTCATCAACATACACCAACAATGCTGTAACTCCTCCCATGTCTCGAGTGTTTTATGAACATTGTATGATCTCCTTGGCTTTGTTTATACCTGGATGCCTTCATGACTCTAGCAAACCGTCCAAACCAGACTCTAGGTGATTGCTTGAGCCCGTATAATGCTTTCTTAAGTCTACAAACCTTTTCGTTGTTTCCTTACCTTCAAAACCAGATGGGATGCTCATGTAGATTTCCTCTTCCAAATCTCCGTGTAAAAACGCATTCTTTACATCATACCGTTGAAGTTCCCAATCAAAATGAGCAGCTAAAGATAATAAAATTCTTACGGTATTCATTTTAGCCACTGGTGCAAATGTCTCTTGGTAATCCACTCCATATGTTTGAGTGTAACCCTTCGCAACCAATCTCGCCTTGTACCTCTCCAAAGAGCCATCTGCCTTGTACTTTATAGTGAATACCCATTTGCAACCAACTAGATTTTTCCCCCTTGGCCTGTCAACAATTTCCCATGTTTTATTTTTTTCAAGTGCTTCCATCTCTTCTTTCATGGCATTCCTCCATTCCTCTTTTGACAGTGCTTCAGACAAAGTGTTAGGGATAGTAATTGTGTTTAAACTCACAATAAAGTTTCTGCATGATGATGATAACCTACTAAGGGACACATAATTTGATAGTGGATATACTGGTTTCTTGGTGCACTCTCTAGTCCCTTTTTAACAGCAATAGGTAAATCAAGATCACTCTCAAGTGTATCACTAAGCTGTTCATCCAAAGGAGATTCAGAACTTACTATGTTTTCATTGACAAGTACCGGAGTGGTATTTTGGACCTGCTCTTGTGTTGGAACGGCTGTCCTCCTTGAATACACCTGAGAAAATCTTTTAGAATCATGAATATGAGTTGGACTAGTGGGAATAAGAACAGAGACAGATTGGGGTGTGAGAGATTGTGGTGGACAAGAGATAGGATTCAAGATAGGTTTATGAGCAACAATGGACGAGCTTTGGTTGATAGGGACATTGGACGATAAATCTAAGTTATCAATGATACCAAGGTCCTTATCTTCCATGACTGAAAAATTCCCTTGAAGATAAGATTGCGAAAAATAGGATTTATTTTCAACAAAAGTGACATCTCATGCGGAGAGATAGAATTTTCTAGAAGGAGGATGGTAACATTTATAGCCTTTCTGTGTTTGTGAGTAATCAAGAAACACACATTTGATTGCACGAGGATCTAACTTTCCTCGTTGATGATGATGAATGTGGACATAGGAAGTGCAACCAAAGACTCGAGGTGTAAGACCATTAGATGTATGAAAGTGAGGATAAAACCGAGAAAGAACTTCCATCGGGGTCTTGTGGTCTAATGTACGTGAGGGTAGTCTATTGATCATGTGTGTAGCTGTAAGAACAGCTTCCCCCAATATGCTTTAGGAACTTGTCCATGAAACAACAAGGCACGAGTTGTGTTGAGGAGATGGCCATTTTCCTTTCAGCAACCCCGTTTTGTTGTGGTGTATTCACACAAGATGACTCATGGATAATGCCTTCCTTTTTAAAATAAGGGGACAATACTTGATTAAAGTATTCTCTACCATTGTCCGACCTAAAGACCTTGATCTTGACCCCAAATTGAGTTTGAATCATGGAATGAAACGAAGGAATAATGCTACTCACATCAGATTTATGTTTGAGTAAGAAAGTCCACGTGATCCTAGAGCAATCATCAATTAGAGTGACAAACCAACGAGCTCCAGAGATGTTTGGAATCGTGGAAGGTCCCCAAATGTCACTGTGGATTAAGTCAAAAGGATTAGAACTACGGTGATTGCTAATAGGAAATGGTACGCGATTATGCTTGGCTAATTCACAAACATCACAATGGAAATCTTTAATATTCAGATCTTTAAACAAAGATGGAAACATAATACTCAAGACTTGAAAGGACGGATGACCAAAACGAAAATGATGAAGCCAAATGGCTTCTTTATTTGAAGTACTAAGAAACGACATAGACAGATTATTCATGATCCTTCTAGTAGTAAGAGGTGTCTCAAGGTAGTACAGCCCATTTTGTTCCTTAGCAAGTCCAATCCTCCTCTCCGAGTCCCGATCCTGAAAAACACGGTAAGATGGGTAAAAAACAGCTTGACAATGAAGATCTTCTCGTGAGTTTCGTATTGAGATAAGGTCGGCGAGATAGTTTAGGGACATGAAGAACATCTTTAAGGACAAGATTAGATGTGATAGGAATATTTCCAACCCCTGCAACAGTAGCAAGAGATCCATTTGCCACAATAATCTTCTTATTACTAGGACAAGGTGTATAAGTGCTGAAATGAGATGAGGTGTGAGTCATGTGGTCGGTAGACCCCGAATCAATAACCCAAGAATTACCCGAGAGTGCTAGCGAGCATGCACTAGAGGGTTTATTAAGAGACCCCAACAAACCTCTTAATTTCTCAATTTCTTCACCGTTGAAGGTTGCTTTCTCCCGAACTTCTTCTTGACCAGCTTTCTCGCTAGGTGGACCCGAGGCCTTGGCCGTGTTGCCCGATTCACCCACTCTCGGCCTGAAGTAGTTGGTCTGCCATTCAATTTCCAGCATTGTTCTTTTGTATGTCTAGGTTTTTTGCAATAGACACACCACAAGTTGTCCCGGTTGTCTTTCCTTGACAAGTCGCCCTTTTCATCAACCTTTCTAGTTGTCAAGGCTGACCCTTCTACAGCCTCGTGGTTCTAGCATGACGGATCGACGGCTTTCTTCCGCTCGAATCAAGGAAATTGTTTCCTCTAATGATGGCACTTCCTCCTTGCCAAGTATTTGAATTCGACTTGGTCAAATTCAGAATTAAGCCCGGCTAAGAAATCGTAGACTCGATCCTTTTCAATAAAACTCTTTAGAATGGCCGCATCATCCGGACACCGCATCCGAAATACTCGATAATGATCGAGTTCTTGCCATAAGTTCTGCGAGAGAATTAGCATACTCGGTAACAGTCTTACCTCCTTGCTTTGTCCCGCTGGTTTTCACCTTAATTTCATACACACTGGCTGCATCACGAGCCTTTGAGTACGTCCGTCGAATGGAATCCCGGATCTCCTTTGCCGTTGGTAGAAACATACAAGTGTCGCTTATGGCTGGTTCCATAGAATTCCATAGCCATGACATGATCATGGAATCAGCCTCATCCCACGCATCAAAAACAGGATCTCCTATCTTGGGTCCCGTCCCAAGTAAATGGCTGAGTTTTCCTTTCCCTTTCGAGATACGTCTTGACAAATTGTGACCACTTGAGGTAGTTCTTCTCATTCAATCAGTAGATTGGCCTGATATTCGAAGATCACCGTCATATGTGTTGAGGCGACCTCCTCGATTGGTTCATGGTAGGATCTATGGCTTTGGATGTGATTTCAAATGAGGCCATTTTGGAGAGTGAATGTTAAGAAGAGAACAAGAGCAATAGTGCAGCAATGAAGGCTGCAATTGAAATCCAAAATCTATTTCGGAGAACAAAGAACGAAGGCTGGAAAAAACGCAGCAATGAAGACTGCAATTTTAAATTCGGGAATCTAGCCTATGGCTCGATACCATGAGAAATTTTAGATGGAGAGAAATTGTAATTCTCATTCATATTTTCTGGTGCTTTACAATGTTGTATTTATAGGCAGCAAACAAAGATAAAGGAAAGAAAGCCTAAAAAGGATAAAAAACTAAAATCCCACGATTTGTGGGTTAGCAACTATAATCCCATGATTTGTGGGATTTAATCAGAATAAAATCAGAATAAAAAAATCTCCTAAAGGATTTTATATTTTACAACTCAACAACTAAAAGATTCTATATATATTTACAGCTCAACAAAATCAGTAAAATTGGTAAGTTTATGATTGATTAGGCAATTTCTTCCTAGTCTAAGGATTAGTTGTTGAGCTTTGAGATTGAATACCCAAAAAAGAAAACTCAAGTTCCATAGACCAAATTCTTGTTTCCATCCAGCCATATGCCAAAACCAAAACTATTTTATGAATAGGGAGGGAATGAGTTGTGATGCTTTATGAGTGCATAAGTCTAATTAGGGACCTTTTGTATTTGAAATGTGTAACAGTTCTCACATATGTCGAAGGGTACACCATATTTAGTCAATCGTCAATATTGCGTATGTTAGAAAATTTAATTTCAAAATATTTTAGAAACCTAGAATAATTTTATATAGGAATTTCACATAAAACATCAAAACTTGGGGCATAAAAGTGAAAATCGACGTACGACATGATCACATAATTGTAGAAGATTAGATATATTTCTTTTTGCCCTATTAGTGTAGACAAAATGCATCGGCCACAATGACATGCACAGTATACTAACAGGAGGAGGTTGGATGGTATTTATAATTCTCATTTTATTTTTTATTTTTTATAGAAGGAAAATGAAGAATATGAAAATATTGAGGCACTACGTCTGGACGAAAGCGGCTCCAATGAGTTCCTGATGCGAAAGAGCTTCAAAAAAATGCCTAACTTGAAGTTCCTTCATTTGAAAGCTGTGGATTTTGCTAGAGATTTTGAAGGATCACTTTCTGAATTAAGATGGTTGAAGTGGGAGAGATGTTGTGACTCTTTTGAGGCGACTAGTGTTCATTTGGAGAATTTAGTGGTGCTTGAGTTATCAAGTCATGAAGATATTCGAAATCGTATTAGTGAAAATTGGAGAGGATGGAGTTTTTTTTTGAAGAGGAGAGGATGTAGTTCAATTAAGGTAAAGATGAAAAAGGTTTTTCTCTTTTGTTACATTTTATGTTAAATCATTCTATTTCTAACTGCTAATCTTGAAACATGTTTCTTTCTTGCAGATGGAGAGGTTGAAAGTTCTCAATCTTTCGTGCTTCTCGAAATTGAAGAGCAACCCTAATCTCTCCGCTTTTGAAAATTTAGAGTCGCTAATCCTAGAAGGTTGTGATAATTTGAAGGAAATCGACCCTTCCATTCAATATGCCAAGCGCCTCCTTTTCTTGAACTTGAGCTATTGTAGAAGTCTCAAGATGTTACCTGAACAACTTGGCGAACTAGAAAATTTGGAGGAACTTGTCGTAGACGAAACTTCGATAAAAGAAATCCCTCCATGTATAGGATCTCTGAAGAAGCTGAAGAGGCTTAGTGCCAAGGGGACTAGGAGAGGACTTTCATCATTGGAAAAGATCCCTTCTTCAATTGGGAAGTTGGGAGAGTTGGTTGAACTGAACTTGTCATTTTCACGGATTAAGGAACTACCCGAATCCATTGGGAAATTGAACAAATTGGAAATTCTGAATATTTTTGGTTGTGAGATAGAAAGGATGCCGAGCTCTATTGGAAAATTGCAGAGCCTCCAAGAGCTCGATGCCACGGTCTGTAAACTAAAAGGACAAATTCTCTTTGATAAAGGTGGATTGTCTTCTCTAAAGACCCTTAAATTAAGCAACACAAATATTTCTGGCTTGCCGGAAAACTTAGATCAGCTTTCTTCTCTCGAGCACCTCGATTTTCTATACTGTGATGAGCTTGAGTCACTCCCAAAACCTCCTTGTAGCTTAGTAGTCCTGTGGCTCACCTGTCGGAGCAATGAGCTGCCATCGCTCTCTCACCTGAAGCATCTACAGTTTCTCTGCCTTTGGTATTGCAAGTCTCTTCAAAGCATCCCATCGCTCTCTCACTTGAAGCGTCTACAGGAGCTCTCCCTTTGGAAGTGCGACTCTCTTCAAAGCATCCCATCGCTCTCTCACCTGAAGCATCTACAGACGCTCAGGCTTTGGGAATGCGACTCTCTTCAAAGCATCCCATCGCTCTCTCACCTAAAGCATCTACAGAAGCTCTCACTTGGGTATTGCGAGTCTCTTCAAGAGATCCCAGAGCTTCCCTCCTGCATATGGAGGCTTGTCGTTTTTAATTGTCGCAAAGTGGAAAGGTTTCCAAATCTTTTTGATTTGGAATTTTTGTCGGAATTAGAGCTCCAGAACTGCGAGGGGCTGAAGAAATTGGATGGACTGGAATCTTTAAAATCCCTAAGAGAGTTGCACCTACCGCTATTTCCAGTGTTGCCTGACCTCGACGACTTTGATGAGAAGGCGGATGAACTCCAGTCGGACGACTTTGATGAGAAGGCGGATGAACTCCAGTCGGACGACTTTGATTATGGGGTGGATGAACTCCAGTCGAACGACTTTGATTATGGGGCGGATGAACTCCATGCGATAGAAGGCCTTGAAAAATTGGGATCCTTGGAAGTGGTGGATATCTCTGGGCGCAAGCACATTCAAGTACTGGACCTTTCAAAATCGGAGCATCTGAAGCAATTGGATGTTAGAAATTGCCAAAGCTTAGTTGAAATTCGCTGCCCTAGTAAATTCCTGGAGCGCTTTGGTAGTGTTAGAATATTTAAATAATAATTCACGCCTTCATCTAACAGCTTAAATTTTTAGAACAGTTGGTAGTGGTCCCACAAAATCTCACATGGTATCGTAGCTAGGAAGTGCGAGCTTCAAATCTTCCAGGGCCTATTTCGCTCCCCCAATTAAAATTTCCACGCTTAATACTAGGCAAAAGACCAGGACTAAGCGTGAGGGGGAGTGTTAGAATATTTAAATAATAAACCACGCCTTCATCTAACAAACAAACTTTTAGAATGGTTGGTGTAGTGGTCCCACAAAATCTCACGTGTAGGGATGGTTGCAAGTCACTCAAGAAATTACCCGACCTTTTACCACGTGATGGGCCATGATTTAGGAGGAAAGAAATAGCAAGAAGCTGACTGAGGTTTGCGGGCTATGGTCGGATCTTCATGAGGAAGCAACCGAGGTTGCAGAGGATGTGGTGCGATTCTGGGCATTGGGGTAAGAAGAAGAGGAGGGTGGAAATCAAGCAGAGAGAGAAAGGGAAGAGATTGAGGGGTCCAACATCATCTGGTGGTCTGTTTCTGTCTTACTTCCGGGGGACGACGATGGGGCGACTGATTCGAAAGTGAGATTCATGCTCACATGCTCCGTTACCTAAGAAATGGAATTCGACTTCTAACCTCGACCCTCTCACCGATTGCTTTGACCCTTTGTGCTCCAGCCTGAAATGGAAGAGAGTGTTGGAGGCGAGGAATTTGGTGAAGGATCTTCACGTTGGGTCTTCATTGCTTCCGGTTGCCATATCTTCAAAGTCCAGGTTATTAGACCCCTTTTAATATTAATCCACTCTTGTCGCCGATTGATTGGTTTATTCATCATTTGATTCTTGGCATGATTCGTGCATGCGCATCCTGGTGATTCGAGGTTTTTAGTCGCTATAGTTGGTCTGATTTTGGATTACGATGTCTACACACGGAGGAAATGAAATGAGACTAATTCTAGCTTTTCTGCATGTTCAGCGAAGCATGTTTAGTTGTCTTGTTATATTTATCAGCTTGCAATTCCTGTTAGGTGCAGAGATCTGCTCAGTTATTTACCAGTTTGTTATGGTGTAATGAGATAACTATGATAGCTTTCAATTAGGTTTCATGTCAATGGTGGTGAATTTTCCTTATGTTATCTGACTGGTTGTAGAGCATGTATAGCAAGATTATCAGGACTTATGAGCCTATTACAGGTTTAGGTTGATTTTATCACCCTGTCTAGGTAGCATGGAAATTGACTGCGGAGTTGTCGAAATTGATGTGAATTAACTTCAGGCTAAACAGGAAAATTACCTTGATTGATGAGGTTCTACTTTCATAGCCATTTCTTTCCTGTTCTTGGATCTTGAAGCACCTTGAGGGGTGATGAGAAGTGGAAAGATGAACAATCTCCTGTGAACCATTTGTTTGTAACTATGATCCAAAGTAGCATTTTCTCGATGAGTATGTGGAAATTCCTTCTCATAAGATTCTCCGAGGATGTCCTCACTCATCCTAGTTAGCTAATAATGTAGTGAAATGGTGTTGAAGGCTACTGATTTCACATGGAAAAGGATGCTAGTGTCCGAATTGTTGTGATGATGATATGGCTTGTTCATTTTGTCCTTACTTTTTCTTTGCTAGCTTTCTAGTTGAATGGAATTGCTCCTCATCTCCTTCTGACTGGGGGAAAATGCATAAGCTTGAGCTGTGATAATAGAAGTCCATTGGTTTCTTCTTTCACTAGGGGTTATCGAGCTCTCACACTGTGGTGTGTTTGGAAGAACTTTTGCTTCTAACTTTCATCTATACTATTGTTTTTAGCATTTGCAACGTGTCTTTTGTTCAATACTTAGTGCTTCAAACCTTCAGAAAACATAAAAGTTTGCATTTTATGACCAATTGTAGCAAAATAATTCTTGTCTTGCTGACAAGGTCAGGAAGTACCTTCTGATTTCTAATGTTGTAACAGAAACACCATTAAATTTGTTTCTATTTGCATGGTTGGTTTTCATTCTATCATCCTCTGTATGGATCCTCTATAATGTGATGGTCTTGCTTTTTGAAGGTTACAAACTCTATGCTAGTTGACTGTCGCCCGCACCAATGTGAAATTCATAGTACAAAGTTGACTGAATCTGATAGTAAGTGGCTTTTCTTTTAAGTTATTTGAAGATTTCAGTTCACAAAAAGGTGTCGAAGAATGACGTTGAGTTGTGCTTGAGAAATATATGATCGTTAGCCAGTTCAACTATGAATTTGAAGATTGTGTCTCTAGCGGGGATGGGTTATGTTTGATGCGGGGGTGGAGACTGCTTTGGCCAACTTATTGTCTGTTCCTTAGCTTTTCAACATTTTTTCTTTTCTCAAGTTGGGCAAGAAGGTTGGTCCACAATTGAGCCGTGCCCTCGATCACTGGTTTTGCATTGTTCCGTTGTTGAGTCTCTCCCTGATTCGCCTGCAAAAACTCCATTTGTGCTGCTTGGGAAGCTTGATTGTGGAATAATAAGGAAGAAGATCAATCTTTGGAGCTTAGTTTGGAGGCTTTAGATGTTGCCGCCGTTAAATAAGCAACATTTGTTGTCCAATTTGATTGTTGCAGATAATTATATGTCACTGTTCAAATCTGCTTTTGTTGAACAAGTGTACTATTTTTTTACATTAATAAATAAAAGGTAGTTTGGGGTGTTCATCTGCAAGTTTAAGAGTTGAAGCATGCCGGTTGGTAGAGGAGTTACTGATTTGGTGTTAATTCTTATCCCCAGGAGTTTGGTGCAGTATGTTGTAATTGACTTATGGTGATGAAGTTACTATAATACTTGGGATTTGACCAATTAAAAAAGAACTTCTGGGGCCTAAGAAAAAAAAAACAAAACAAAACAAAAGAGAAGGTTGAAAAGTCAACTAAACAAGGGAAGTGGTCGTTGGCTTAATGGGAGAAAAAAATGACGCTTAGCTCCCTCTTAAACTGAGAGCTCATGTAGAAAGAACATGGAGATAAGAGAGAAAGAAAAAGATCTGATTCTGGAGATTGCTAACATCTCCTTCTAAACAAAAAATATAGCAGGTACAGTGCCATTTTTCTGTGGAGATTACCTGCTTCCATTAGTGCTTTCAGTTTGGACGGGGCTTTTCTTTGACAAGATATTATTTTCCTGTCTTAATTCCAGCAACTGGAGGAAGTTGTTTGAGCAAAGTAAGTGTAATGCTTCTGTGTTATATGGCTCGTGATCATGAAATGAAATAAAAAGATCAGATTGCCTCCAAAAGGATATTTGATGTCTTCAGTCAAATAGCACAAGATTCTTCATCCTTGACATGATATCGATCTGCACTTGTGTAAATAAAGTAACACTTCTATCCAACTTCTATGAAGTAGAAAAATTCACTATCCGATGGATTCTGGAAACTGCTCATGCATATGTGATCTTGATTGCATTTTGTTAATTCGTTATTAGGTCATGGAAGTGGGCAGTGAAGGCACCATAGATGTGTTTGGCATTTTCTCAAAGCCAGGGCACTAATGTCAAGATGATGAATCTCCATGGATCTGTATCAAACTTTGTTCATTGCTTAATATGCCAATGTGAAGGTTGCTCTCTCTGAAGGCAGATATATGGCCTTGATCAGGCTGAAAGTATTATCATCAATGGTGGAAATCCAGTACAAATCATGTTGCCCACTCTTTCCTTGTTTTGCTTCATGCCTTTATTAATCATCTTGCAAATTTGTATCTTAACATCATTCGCAATCTATTACTTCAATTTGGTCATTGTTTGGTGATGACTATGTCTATGCCTTAGAGGCTTTAGAAGAACAGAGGACTTCCACTGTATTGTAGATAACAGTGAGATCCAAACCAGAAGTATGGAGGAAGTCCTTAAATCAACTATATTGCTTTCATGTTTTTGGGATAAACATGACTAGTAATCAATGGGTGGCTAGAAAGGTGATTTGCTTTAGTCTTTTAATGTTTGAGAGCTGATCTAGATCTCTAAATGCCATATGTTCTTGAACTACAGCTCAAATCAGAATGTTTTGTTACAGCTGCCACTGTATGGAATTGGTTTCAGCCAGAAATGTGCACCATTTTTGTGACAAAAAATCTTCAGAGCTTGGGTACTACCCAGCTGTTTATGGCTCTGAAATGAAGTGGGAGGAGCTGCACATATGATTTTTAATTCTGTGGAGTGTTTAATTGGTACTGCATCAAGAGCGAGGACTTCCTACTAAAACTGTAATCTTGACATAGGAATAGCTCACTGGCAATATGAGGAGGGCAAATTGACTTGGAAGATAGTTGTCATGTTCTTTTATTATCACTTGCATAGTAGTTTGATGCGTGTCTTTGAATCCTGACGAGAGAAATCATATTCTTTTATTATCATATTCAGTTGAGAGTACCCATCTCACATTAGTATTTTCAGTCTAGCATGGGGCTTTTCATGTCAATGTCTTATTGTTGTCTGTCTTATTTCAACGAATCTTGGGGAAATTGGTCAACCACTTGAATGTGATGCTTCAGCATCATCTGGCTTGTGATCCTGGTGCGAATGAAAATAGATAAGAATGCCTTCGAAGTAGATTGCATATCATCATCAATCACAAAGTAAGACTCTTCATCCTTGACATGAATCTGTTCTTACGCAAACAGATTATTACTTTTTTCCAAGTTCTATTAAAGTTGGTTTCTTAGAGAACAGGATGTTTATTATGTGATTCTTTCATTCATTCATGCGTAATAAAACAGAACTTCATTCATCGCTCGCAAAAGGTCCAACCAAAGGCTTAAAGTGTTAGTTGAGGTAGACTCAATGTATGTAACCCCTGTTGAAACCTTAAATTCAGCCGATGTCAAATAACACTTTTAGCAATTGATTGATCATGGCAACTACTCATGTCTATGTGGCTGTGATTGCATTTTTAGCAGCTTATGTCCTGTTATTTAGTCATGGATTGATAAGTCACTGGAGGCACCATCGTAAGAATTTTACTTTTCTCAGATCCAAGACACTGATGTTGAGACGTGAAATTTTCATGGATTCTACCCTCTGTCAATTGAGATGCTAATACATAGATTTCTCAATCTGATGGTGGATTTATGGCCTTGATCCTGTCAAAAGTTGCATCCTGTACGGTGGAAAAACTGGTCGGAATCATGTTGCGTTTTCTTATTTTTCATTATGCCTTTACGTATCGAATTTGCATCCTTCTGTTCATTCTTCATCTGGCGGTGACAATTTCTGATGCCACTTTAAGTGACCAGGAGCTTCACTGTAATTTCAGCAATGGTGTGAGATCCAAACCAAATATATGAGGTATGGATGCAACAAGGACATTCTTTAAGCCGATTGCATTGCGTTGTGCTTTATGAATGGGAGCTATCTGTCATAATAATGAAAACAGATGTTTTACTTCACTCGTGGGATGTTTGAGAGCTAATCTGCATCCAGGAATGTCTATTTTTCTTGAACTAGGCAATTAGTAACTTCTCTCTCTCTGAAGGACAGTAATTTTCCTCAAATTTGGTTATGTTACTCACAATTTTTTCATAAATATCACGATTTTGCCTCTTAAATTGTACTTAATGTTATTGATAAACATGCATATAAAGATTGCAATTAATCTTGTGTAACTAACACTAACAATACCTACTGGTTAAATAGTTTTCCCATAAGATCCTAATCCTCCTCTATCAGCCATATGTACCCAACAATATCTATCATTAGCACCTCCTCATTCTTAAGCACACTAGTCCTTTTTCTTCTGCCGATCGTTGCCATGTACATAAGAAGTAAGTATTTTTAGTGTAAATATTAAGGGAAAATTACGTAAAAAGTAAAAAAGAAAACGAAAGAGGGAGTAGAAAGTGGCATCGGAAGCTACTCTTATATATGGTCAATAAATCAATCAACCTACTCATTTTCATGAGTCTGGCGCGCTCTGTTGTGAAGTCCAAAAGCTCAATTAGATACCGGGGAACGCAGAGAGATTTGCAGAGCACACCACTTGGAGTTAACCACTTCAGGATTGAAGCACTCTGGTTAGAGTAGCTGAGACGTTCTGGAAAATGGCTTTAACTCATTTAGAATGAAGCTTTGAAATTCTTGCAATGGATTCGATTGCTCAGATCATGAGACTGTTCGCATTAGCTAATTAAGTACCCAAGTACAGAGTACCACGTTTGATCCGCATTATATGGCATTCTAAATTAGCTAGGCGGATCTTGGGTTTTGAACTCCATGGCCGCTGCAGCTTCTGGTTTCTGCAATTAAAATTGAACTCCATAATCAGCTTTCATAACTCTTCCAATTCTACAGGAAAGGAAAACAGAGGCACCTTTCATTTTCATTTTCCTTTTTCCCATTTGTTGCAACAGAAAAAGACAAACCGCAGGAAGGGAAAAAAAAATCAAAGAAATAGGAAGCTTAAAGGGATCACGAGTGAAAGAAGTACCCGTTAGCAATTCTCTCTGATTCCCATCCCTTTAACCTTTTTCCCATTTTCAAAAAGCTTGCTGAACTTCCAGATTCCCTAGGTTGCCTTCAGAAACTGCAGCGCTTATCATTAAAGGAATGTACCTCATTGAGAGGATCCCCAACTCAATTGGCAAGTTGGAATGTTTAACTGAGCTGGACATATCATATAAGGATTTATAGAGTTACCTGAATCCATTGAAGATTAGTGTAATTTAGAAGTTCTGCAAATGGCGTGGTCATATGTAACAAGGTTACTTGGTGTTATTGGGATGTTGGGGAAACTCATCACATTGGATGCCACAAATTGCAACATCCTGTCAGAAGTTTGTAGTAATATCAGTGAATTGTCTTCACTGAAGGCCCTCCGATTTTTGGGGACAGGCGTTTGTGGCTTGCCAGAAAGCATTTGTAAGCTTTCTTGTCTCCAAGACCTCAACTTACGAGGGTGCAAGAAGCTCCAATTGCTGACAAACCTACCCCCTGGCTTGAGAACTCTAGGTCTCACTTGTCAGAGTCCTACATTGCCAATCCTTTCCAACCCGACAAATCTAAAGGAACTCTGTGTCCTAGAATGCACTATACTTGAATGCCTCCCAGAGCTTCCCTCTAAATTGTCAAAGCTTTCCTTAGGAGGATGCCAAATGTTGAGAAAGTTGCCAGATTTGTCAAACTTGAAGCTTCTTTCAGAATTGAGTTTAAAGGTTTGCTCTGACTTGAGAGAAGTTAAAGGTCTGGAAGGATTACCATCGATAAGAATGCTGGATGTGTTGGAAGTGCGCAAAGTTATCTAGGCTTGATGGGGTAGAATGTTTGATGTCTCTGAGGTACTTAGGCATAGGACCATTGGAAGGTTAAAGAGGTTGATGGATTGTTTGGAACTGAGTAATTTAATGGTGTTTCCAAGTTGCAAGAATCAAGTTGGATTTCAAGTTCTTAATAGCTTTGTTTGCTTGGAAGTTTCAGATCTCACTGATTGCATGTCTATGGAAAGACTGGACATTTCAACTTTGAAGCTTCTAAGGAAAGCAAGAGTTAGGAAATGCAAGAATCTACTCGAAATTAGAGGTCTTGACAGTTTTGAATACTTGGAAAGGTTGGATATCTGTGAGTGCACATCCATTAAGAGACTGGACATTGCAAAATTGAAGTATCTGAGATATTTATGGGCTTCCAAATGCAAGAATTTATCTGAAGTCCAAGGCCTTGATGTCTTGGAGTGCTTGGAATGGTTGGACATCTCTGGGTGCACATCGATTGAAACATTGCTAGACCTTTCATGCTTCAAGACCCTGAGGTTTCTGAACATCAACGACTGCGAGAAACTACATGATATTCAGACCCTGGAGAAATTCTCATCCTGCCATGGCTATATATTGATGAATGCAAGTCCCTAGAGAAACTGCGAAACCTTTCAAAATTTGAAGGTTTGATAGAGTTGATATTGAACGATCGTCATGAACTTCTGATGTTTCAGAGCTCAAAGAATTGAGATCATTAGAATTTGTAGATATGTCAAGATGCAAGTCCATTGAGCATCTACCAGATTTGTCAAAGTGCAAGAACTTGAAATGTTTGGTCGTAAGAGATTGCAAGAAACTTATTGAGCTTACAGGGCTTGGAGACTTGGACTTGCTGTGGCAAGTGGATATTTCTGGATGCAAGTCATTGAAAACAATGAATTACCAGGAACATACATAATGCAGAATTATGGAGAACCTATGCTCCATTCCGTGTATGGGACTATCACTTTCAGCTGACAGGCTGCATATAGTTCTATCTGCCACGTTGAAGTTGAGAGAGTAAAAAGAAGGTGATCACCCATGCCCTGTTGACATCTAACAATGTCACGTGTATCAATAAGGGAATTTTCCTTCATGGCTTTTTCTGTTGTCTTTTCTTTCCACTCTATAGTTCAAGCAATGGAAAGAAGTTGATGCCCCGGCAATTGTTCATTTCTAGAGGGGAACTGCTGCGCCCAGTTGGAAACCTTCTCTAAATACGTTTGATATCATCATGGGCCGACAACTCCAGTTCTTAATCTTCAACACAAGATTGATTAGTGATGTGCATGTACAGACACTTCGGAGGTTAATCTACTTGGATACCTGATATGTCATGTTTGTTTCACTAACACAGGGAACCGGTGATTAAAGTGGAACATCTTCTGATGAATTTTTATGTCAGAGTTGTTAATTTATATTTGCTGTTACTTGCCTTATCGTTATGAAAATTAACTTATCACTTCATTCCATGTCTTGAATTGTTAGCAGGATTCATGCAGTTTATAGAGGCTCTGTCTATTTGTTTGGGATTGACTACATATTGCAGCTTTCTGTGGAAGAATGTCAAGTGTAGAAGACATTGCCAAATTTTGGAACACTTCTCCAGCTTAGGGCTCGGAAATTTTTCCAAGTTTATAGGAGAGATGAATCTCGAACAATTAATATTCCTGGCTATATTGAAGTGCAACAAGCAAAGCTTCATTCGACTTTCCCTAAGGAGCCGGCATTTTCTCCTAAATATCATTAAGGAGCTTTCCTCTTTTTCCTTTCATCATAATATTATGCCTGAGAACGTTCCTCGATTTCATTATCAGACCATTATGCAATCAGTTTTGAATGAAGAACTAGAGTTCTTTTTCATTGTGCTATAACAGTGACACTCCTTGCGGGAACATCCACGCCTGGTGAAGCCTATTCTTCATTTTATCTCGATACTTTCTACACATTCCATGTAAATGAGCAAGGGTTAAAGACTATTCTAAATCGAGTTAATAACTAGGGCAGCTGCTTGATCGCTACTTATGCTCATGGTTTTAGTTTGCTTCCTTTGGGGCTTCATTTATGGGAGTGATTCTTTTCCAAAATGTGTGTCAGCCAGCCTCTCCATTTATAAGCCGAGAATTGTAGGATCTGTTCTCGTGGGAAGAAGGAAATGAATCATGATGGTATTGATCCAGAGAGTGAAAACTGCGTTGTATCTAGTCTGTGTATTCGCTTGTCAAATATTGCAGTGTTTGGTGGTTAGCCTGTGTAAGTTCATAATGTAAGAGAACAAGATTTATTTACCTACTCGTGTGTCAGTCGCCATGAATTGACCAGGAAGACACCAAGCAACAAAACTATGCTCCGATTTGCCTTTCCTTTCTTTCTTTGTTTTATTCTGGTTGCCCCGATTAGTTCAAGGAACCAGGAGACTCCCAGATCATATGGAAAGCTAGCTGCCCTGTCGAAGGGAAGCCTTCTGACATAGCCACTGGTGTTGTGTACCAGTAACTGGAAATCAAACGTGGCGAGAAAATTTCTTTCTAAGACAGAGATGCAATTGGCAAGAGTAACTGCCCCCATTCTGGATTGAGAAAGAAGAAATTAGAGTGGAACTAAATATTTTTCATCCTCTAACACACGAAGAAGCCCGAGAAGTTCACTACATATATGCAGAAATTTTTTGAGAGATAATCA
This sequence comes from Eucalyptus erythrocorys, assembly GCA_014182555.1. Taxonomy (NCBI): domain Eukaryota; kingdom Viridiplantae; phylum Streptophyta; class Magnoliopsida; order Myrtales; family Myrtaceae; genus Eucalyptus; species Eucalyptus erythrocorys. The sequence goes on from CM024599.1 coordinate 7,037,688, forward strand.
TTTCTATCTGAGTGGACCAATTTAATCTTTACACAGCAAAGCATATGCTCGTCACTTTTAGTTCATTTATTAGTGATCTTCCATCTATTCTAGTTTGTAATTTTCTCAACAAGAAGGAAAGGCGAAAGTGTTAGAAAAGTTTGAAACCTTTTGTATTGGTATCAATTTAGTCTAAAACATTTTATTGATGCCAATTTAATCTTAATCCTTTTGACTTAGTTTTGGTGAGGCTCGTTGGCCACTATATGAGGGCTAGGAAACCCTCGTCGACCATCATATCCCTTGCTTGGCAAGGCCATGGTGAGGATGGCCTCGCCCAATGGCCGGCGAGCCTCGATAGTCATTGTGTAGTAGAAAAACAAAGAAGGTAGAAAAGAAAAAAAAAAAAGGAAAAAAGAAAAAGAGGAAAATTAATAAAAAAAAAATTTGAAAAAAATATTATTAAAAATTATACATGTCAATGTCGGCAAACGGCAAAGCGTCTATGTTGGCACCAATTGGCGAAAATCGGCCAGTTGGACTAAATTGACACAATTGCAAAATGTTCAAAATTAAATTGGCAAAAAAAAAAAAAAAAAAAAAGAAATTTAGAACTAAATTGACACAATTATAATATGTTTAAAAAAATTTTGATAATTTTTCCCCAAAATTCACTTCATCAATCATAAAATTACACGAGACAATGTTAGGGGTCCAACTTTAGGCTCAAAGTTCTGACCCGCCAACATATTTTAATAAATGCAATCAAAATATATATCAATATAACCTAAGGTCTAACACTGAATATCATGCATTAAAACTATAAAATAAAATTAAATACCCACAAAACTTTGCATCCACATTAACCCTACCTTGGATAACCTATCCAAGGATGACCACAAGAAATCAATGTGAGGTGGAGGCGTGGCCATCAAGGAGGTGCGACCAGGATTAGCGGTAACCGGCCTCTGCCGTCGCCGGCTGTCGGTTGCCGGCCGTGGCTGCAGCCGCCGCCGTCAGCCGTTGGTCGCCTGCCACTGCCGCCGTCGCCGGTCGCCGCCGTCCAAAAGAAAGAAATTTTATATCGTTATCAAATGAATTTCTATTTTTAGAGTAGAAATTTTGTGTCGTTATCAAACTATTATTTTTACTTAAAACTCGTCCGTAACTAGAAATAGAAAAATCTATTTCTGTTCCAGAAATTATTTCTGGAACAGAAATGATTTCATGCGCGCCCAATATCACCTTCTACTTATCTCTATATAATTAATATTCAAGGTCAACGTCTTTGTTTCCTCCAACTCTGATCATATAATGTAATCTTTCCTAGTTCACGATTCGCCATGTGGAATGCACATGCAAATTTCAGCCACTATAGGTCTACAACGGGCTTGGACAAATTCCATGTTCCTGTGGCTTTAGTCTCAAAATTTTAGTTGAGCTCAAAGCCTTCCTACCTATGCCCATTCAAATGCAGTCCAATTAGAATGCAGTTACTATTAAAATGCTCATAAATGCAAATTAATAATATTTTTGTTTAAGGTCGAGGCCGATTTATAATTTTTTATGCAGTAAATAACTACATGGGATTGTCAAAATTTAGGTACTAATAGCTAAAATTTAGGTGTTAACAGTATCGTCTTTTCATAATTGCATTAAGAAGTCACAATTAGGAAATGCATATGTCATATCATTATCTATTTTATAATCAAAGTTTGCAGAATGCTTGTTACATATGATGGTAGTGATGCTATGCTATTGCTTGCTTAGTCATTCAGGTTTATTAATATTTTGCAGTAATTTATTTACCTCTTTTGATCATTAAGTGTCACGTTATTGATTGTATATCTGCATTATCATTCATCACATATTAGTATTTTAAGATTAAAAATAAATTATTTTTTTAATAAGAATACAGATTACATAAACCCATTCTCATAGATTCGATGTTGTCATCAAAACCTCCATGCCGAGACTCATCAAGTGCGCATCAAAATAGATGCTCTTGTAGATGGTAAACTAGAAAATGGAAAAGGAGAAGGAAAAGGAAAGGGATAAAGAGAAGAAAAAGTAAAAAAGGCCGAGATAAGGACTCGAACAGGCCGATGGGTTCTCGTGTCGGTAAAGAACCTCCCATATAATTCTTGCAAGGGTCACTCTTCATAAAACCAACAAGACTGCGAGTTGTGAGATGGTTCCAACATCTCATACTCCCTCCACCATTGCATATAGCTGCTCTTCTCCAGAAAGATGTTCGGCGAAACTGTGTAATCCTTGATTAAGTTCATAACATCCTCCTCGAACTTGACTAACTTCTTACTTTCGGAACCGTCTGTTGATCATCCGCTGTCCAGCAATCTGCACGACTGAATGGCCTCCTCCGTGCGTGCCCAGAAGAACGAGTCCTCCATCATGCCAGACTCGATGTTTTCCGATTTCGAATTCGAAGGCCCTGCCCACTACCTGCCTTCTTTTTCCTGATGTTGTTTTAGCCATTTTTCCAACAGAATGTAGTGTTTGGATCTTCCTCGTTTTATGTAATCTTTTCAGCCTCTTATGTAATGCTCCGCTATGTCTAGAGGTTCGACTATCCTCCGGTAGTTTGTCTTTCCGTAGAGCCAACGGGTCCGCAGTGGCGTGCCTGATAAGTGAGGCTTCTTCTCTGCTTCGTTGACCACATGCTCCCAATGATTCATGAGGATTGTCTTGTACTTATCAACTTCGCTGTCGCGCCTTTCTCGGGCATTTTTGAAGCCGTCATAGTAACCAGGATCCTAGCCATCGGCTTTGCATACCTTCATGTACCACTCCAAGTAAGCCAGATACGCCTTCATTTGGTCTAACTCCTTGGCAAGATCAAATGCCTCTTTTTTGGATATTTTTACACCCCGTTCATGCTCTGCTATGTCCCCTATCAAAGCATCAGTGCCGTCATCCTGCTGCTGTCATTGACTCATCGCAATGAGAGTCCGCTTGTTAATATATTAATACAAATTTCTGAAATAATCAAGAAATTTCTGAAATAATCAAGCATGCATAGATATTTCTGAAATACATGTAAATATCAAGATAACTCTAGAATATGATATGTTGGCAAAATTTCAGCGGATGGCCTTCTAGGAAAGTCTGCAGCCTCTTTCCCATGCATCAAGTCTTGTGAAAATCACCTTTCGTGATACTACTTCCTCGGCTTGTCCCAACTACTCCACTAAAGGTCTTTTTCAAAACCAAAGAACCATCCTTATTTATTCAAACTTTATAAATTAAAAAAAAAAAAACTACCACCAGTCAATCAAAGTAAAAAAAATTGGAAAACATTCGCCTACATGGCCTGCGCCGCCGTGTCCTGCCACGCGCCGCCCGGGCCCTCCCACGTGGCCGCGCACGCCGAGGCCATGCCCCCGGGCCACGAGATCGCCGTCGACGTCGACCGCGTCGAGCTGTTCTGCTGCGTGTGCCGCGATCAGGTCTACGATCGCGACTTCGACGCCGCCGTGGTCCCGGCCCAGACCGCGCCTCCACTCTGCCGGCCTCCGCCAGCTCCTCCAGCGGCTCCCGGGCGGTGGTGGCCCCGGAGAACCTGCGCAAGCGGCGGAGGGTTGATTACCGGCCGTGGTCGCCGGACCCGAGCGAGCGCGCCCTAATGGGGAGCTGTTCGAGCCCCCTCGAGTCCGTCTCGACCTCGGATTTGCCGCGGGGCTTGCGGGGGGCTCAATAACTTGGGGAACACCTGCTTTATGAATTCGGTGTTGCAGGCATTGTTGCACACTCCTCCTTTGAGGAACTACTTCTTGAGTGACAGGCACAATAGGTACTTTTGTCAGAAGAAGAATGGGGTTAGTGGAAATGTGAGTAAGAGAAATGTAGATGGTGCTGTTGATGGAGGCCATGGGAGCAAGAATGGCGGCCTTTGTTTGGCCTGTGACATGGACGCCATCTTCTCGGCGGTGTTTTCGGGGAGCGGATGCCTTATAGTCCCACCAAGTTCCCGTACAGGTCTGTGGATGTGGAGGAAATTGCTCTTCTATGAAATTTTTTGGATAAATGTGGATGCTTGATGGTTTCTTGTTGGTTTTTAGAAGCACATGGAGGGTGGAAATTGTCCAAGAGGCTCTGTAAATTTTGCTGTTGTGACCTAGTGGCTGTCAAGATATGGAAGTTGTTTGATCAGTGCAGGTTCTTCTATATTGTTAGTATGATGGACATTACCTAATTTGCAATTGCGCTTTGGCCTCCTTTGTATCATAGCTTAGCAGCTCCATCTTTTTAAATTTTTGGCAAATGGAAATTGGAAAATGTTAGAGAGTGCCCCTGTGCACTTGTTATGGTTTGAAGAGTGAAAAATCACAACCATCTTGGTTGAGATGTGTTGAACAGCTGAGATCAATTTTATTTCAATCCAACAGTAAAACATTGTTAAGGCACCATGCCCTATGGGGACCATATGGCTTTGCCCCTTATCAGATGTGCTCTCAAAATTTCAAATTTACCATTGAATGTATTGCCTTAGTTAAAATGTGTATTTCTTTCATTATTTTAAATGTCTTGGAAAGCATTATTTCTGATCTTGCTAAATTTAATGAGTGCCCTTGGGGCATTTGTTAACAAGGCCTTTGGAAATTATCTTCTTTGATTAAGTACTTTTGTCTACTGGCTTTTCTGAAAATGGTTGCTGACATAATGGATAGGCATCTTTTCCTTATTCTAATGATGTATGCTTTTGTCAAGTTCCTTGTTGACCATCAATGTTGGACAGAGACTTTCTTAGAGGGAAATGTGTTTTATACTCTTTCTTTTATTGATTTGGTTATCCGCTATTGGTGGCAACATGCAGCTAACTTGGCAAGTTATGAGCAACAGGATGCTCATGAGTTTTTCATTTCCTTGCTTGATGGGATCCATGAGAAAGTGGATAAGGATCGACGCCGGCTGCAGAGCCAAGGTAAATTTTACAGGCATCACATTAAACCTGTTTCATCCAGTCTCCATTTTTTACAGGCAGTATCTGGAATCTGCTGGTGCTGAGGACAGAGATCAAGTGTTATTAACATTTTCTCTTGTTTGTTTGTATAATTCATGTAAATGAACTTTTGAAATTATGTACGATCATGCTTGTTCTGGGTTATTACCTTTCTGGCATTACCCAGCCTTATACCTCTGAGTCCCTTGGGAAGTTTCATTTTGTTCTGGTGTCATTCTCTTTTAGTGGCATATCAGTCAGGAGATTCAACTCTGTCAACTAATATCTGTGGGTCTTTATAGCCGGCATGTGTTAGCCTCTAGTTTCGACTTTTCTTTCAAGTTATTCCATGGTGGAACTTATTATTTGTTCCATCACATGGTAATTTAATGCATCTATAGTCTCTGCAGTCGACTGCTTTCCTGTGCAAGTGTGCTCTTTTGTGTCGTGTCCGACGGTGGTGTGTTTGTACCATAAAATATATTCTGTTGTGACTTGTGATGCTGTTGAGGAACTTTTACTTTTATGAATTGTGGATTCTCAGATATCTTTAGAACTACCCTAATGAATTATTACTGGGAGTGGAGATTGATGTATTGCTCACAGAGTATTCTCTGGTATCTTACACTCCGATGTCATGTGTATGGCTTGTGGTTTCACATCTACAACATATTACCCTTGTTTGGATATTTCTTTGGATTTGGAACAAAATTAATGTGGTTCTGCGAAGGCAACATCAGCTAAGTCACATCACTCCTGCAATGGCGAGGCAGAGTGCATGAATTCAAGCCAGAACTCTGGGATACTGACCTTGATGGGCTGCTTGGATCGATTCACAAGACCTGAGAGGCTCAGTTCAGACCAGAAGTTATTCCGCCAACAGTGTCAGGTGAGTCAGGAGTCTCTCAAGCAGATGTCCCTAAGGAAGCTCCCGTTGGTTTCTTGCTTTCACATCAAAAGATTTGAACATTCTTCCATATGGAAGATGTCAATGAAGATTGACCGATATCTGCATTTTTCATTTTCATTGGACATGGCCCCTTACCTCTCTTCTTCCATTTTAAGGAGAAGATTTCGGAACAGGATTTTCCCTTTTGATGGGGATGACACTGATGCATCAAACGAGTTCTCAGAATTTGAGCTGTTCGCTGTTGTCATGCATGCTGGTAAATTAGAGGCGGGCCATTATGTGACTTATCTACATCTGAGCAATCATTGATACAAGTGCGATGATGCTTGGGTTACCCAGGTGAATGAGAACATTGTGAGAGCAGCGCAAGGGTACATGATGTTCTGTGTCCAGAAAATGCGTTATTATAGAGCAAGTGATAACACGGGTGCTTCATAATAGCCTTCAGAAATCGAAATACCAGTTGCTGGTGCAGTATTATGCGTGTCTTGCGCTAAATCGCCAGCACCCTAGGTCAATAGGCAGAATAAAGGGAAGAATAGTGCTACCGTTGCTGCTTTGTCTGTGAACTAAACTTTAATGAGTTGCTGCAGCTAATTGCAGAGTGCCAAACAACTCTCTTCCACTGGGGCAAACATTCGTCCGGAAATAATCTGTAATTCTATTTTGGAGCTGTGCTGAGACTAATTTTATTTGGGGTGCCTCAGCGGACGAGGGAATCGCTTAGTGGAGCCCTTGGAGTTATTTATTAGTTAATTATTTCAACTTCCCTCCTAATTTTTCCTGCTTGTCCAATTATTGATGGTGGGTTGATTCCTTTTTTTTTTTTTGACATGGATCCTCGCGAAGGTTGATGCTTGGAGGTGTGGGTTCTTTCCGGTGTGCTCATTCATTGCATTCCAGTGATGCTTGGTTTTTTTTTTTTTTTTTTTTTGGCTTCAGAGCTTTCTTAGGGAGGCGCTTCATATCAATTTATCGAAAAGGAAATGTCAGGAATGTTGTGCTGGAGATTTTGTATGCTGTACTTGTTTCGAGCAAAGAGAAATCATAGTGTGACTAACTACCCCTTTACATTCTTGATAGTGTTCTCTTGCCATCATGATTTGGTGTGAAAATTGAAGTCCATAAACGCCAACATGACTCTGGTGAAAAGAAATACTTGCGACCTTCAATTCAAATGCTACAAACTGAATGAAAAGCAGTATGATGTTTTTAACTTCATGCTGCATGCTGGATCCAAGGACAAAAACTTGATTGCTGTTTTTTCAATTCTTTGAGTTGTCATTGAATCTACAGGGTATACTTTCTGCTCTCTAGCTTTTGCAAGACAAATGTTGGAACAGTCTCTCTCTAGCTGTCAAAGCATAACCCAGATCATCCTGAATATGAGTACCGAATCACAAAAGTTACGGCCAAAATACCCAATACCACTGAGCAGGCTCGTTCTGTATGAATAGAGCCTTCTGAAACCTTACAGAATGAAGAGAAACTGAACACACAGTGAGAGATAAGACTGACTTAAACAGAAATGGCAAAAAGAATGTCGGATGGAGTTACAACCAATGTAATAACTGTGAAGGAATGTGCATGTTGCGAAAGGCGATAGCCTAAACTAAACTACAAGATGAAGAAAAAAGATACTATAAACTAAACTTGTGGGCTAATGGTTAAGATGATGCTTCTGAAATCCACCATTCATCGAGGAGTTCGCATCCTCCTCATGTACAATTTTTTCCCTGACATGTCATATCCCACATTATAGAATTGATGAGCATTCATTCCAATCACAGAGTAGTCATCGAGATTTTCCAACATCATCATGCAGAAATACCTCTAATCCCAGCTCTGCACCGCCACAAAAATGAAAAGTAACGACGGGAAATCCCTTGATGTCCTTGTTAACGTCACCTTCAAAGCACAATGCATCGAGATCTTCATAGGGCTTGAACCAACTTTTCAGTTCTATCTTCTCTCTTACTACATTGGCAAGCTGGTCGAACGCTCATTGGATTAAAACGCTACTCTCTCCTCACGAGTCAATCATGACACCGCCTTTCCCCAAAGCTATTCGATCAAAAGCAGCTCAAGGAATATTAAGCATAACTCCTCTTAGACTTATCCGTTCCAAAGTGACAAAGTAAAATCCCTCGTGTACATCTAGGGGTGTTAAGTCACCTTCAAGGATGGCCTCTTCCCCTAAAATTAAGGAGCTGTTTGTTTGTGTTTCTTGTTTCTGTTTATGAACACAATTTGTGTTTTTTTGTTCCATGGAAAAAAAAAAAAAGAATAGAAATACGTTTGTTTACGTTTTATTCCAAAACAATATTTTATTCCTGAACAAATTTGGAACAAAAACAAAAAACAAGAAAAACTTATTTCTGGAAAAAATTTTAAGAACAAATATTCTCTCTCCTATTTTTTTTCTTCTTCTTTTCTTTTTCTTTTTCTTTGGCCAGCCGCCGGCCTTGGCCATAGCCGGCAACCGACCAAAACAAAGAAAAAAATAAGAAAAGGAAACATAAAAAAGAAAATAGGAAAAATAAAATAAAAATATTAAAAAAATAAAAGAAACAAAAAATTATACAAGCTTACCAAACGTGTTTTTGTTCATTTTCTATTTCTGGAACAAATTTAGCAAATGAGTTCTTCTGTTCAAAAATTGTTCCCCAAAGTAGAAATACTTTTCTTCTATTTCTCTTCTTAGAATAATTTTTGAACAGAAACACAAACAAACGCACTCTTGCTGAATCCATAAGAAGGATCTTTAACTTTTCCAACATGGTAGGTGAATCTCGTGAATCTAGCTCCTAAGGTTCTCGCATGAGAACTTTCCTGAATAAGAATTTCTATTCTTTGGTTTCGGGGAACAAAAAAGAATAGAAACCCGCATGATAACCGCAAGTTAGTTTTTCGTTCCCGGGAATAAAAAGTTAGCCCGGAATAGAAATGAGAAGCAAAAAAAGTTGCTTTTGGTTCCCGAACAAGTTTAAGAAATAAGTGAATTTTTTTCTTTTATTCTTCTCTTGCGCACGGCTAATTGACCGCCGTTGACCGCCGCCGCCGACCGCCGGCCGGGTCTTGCCGGCCGACCGCCGCCGGCTTGCCGGAGGCCGATCGACCGCCGTTGGCTGCCTATCGCCGCCGCCGCCGCCGGCCGACCTCCGCCCACCGCCGACCACCAACCGCCGGCCGACAATGGAAGCCGACCGACCGCCGCCGCCGCCGGCCACACGGCCCATTAGTCGCCACCTCCTGCGGCCACTTGCCGCCGTGCGGCGGCGGGCGGAGGTCGGCCGGCAGCGGCGTATGGCGGTGATTGGCCAACAAAAATAAAAAACAAATAAATATAAAAAAGAAAATATTTTTTACTAAACACATTTCTATTCTTTTTCTATTTCTAAAGTAAAAATTTTGTGTAGTTACTAAACGGGTTTTTTTACACAGAAATTGTCCCCAGAATAGAAATAGAAAAGAACCATTTCTGAAAAAAAAAATAAAAATTGTTCCTCGGCCAAGAAGCGTTGCCATGCACAGCCTAATTGTGTAGCTAGAGACAACTTATTATTATTTAGTCCAAACACTCCCATGATCGAATCCGTGGATCGATCCATGCACCATGCGGATCGGTCATGGATCGGTTGTGGATCGATCTGCACCATGCGGATCGGTCGTGGATCGATCCTTGCACCATGCGGATCGGTCGTGGATCGATCCTTGCACCATGCGGATCGGTCAGGGATCGATCCCTGCACCGTACGGATCGGTCTTGGATCGGTCGTGGATTGGTTGGGATCGATGCATATGCACTATGCGGATCGGTCATAGATTGGTCATGGATCGATCGGGATCGATCCCTGCACCGTACGGATCGGTCGTGGATCGGTCGGGATCGATGCATGCACCATGCGGATCGGTCACGGATCGGTCATGGATCGATCGGGATCGATCCTTGCACCATGCGGATTGGTCACAGATCGGTCATGGATCGACCCCTGCACCATGCCGATCGGTCGTGGATCAATCAAGATCGATCATGGATCAATCCCGCTCGGGTTTCTCCCCACTCTTGCAAATGCACCCGAAGACAACATTTGGTATAGTGAGCAGCCCTTCAACGGACGTGTCGAATATGAGTGACTCTCTGGCAAGTATCCTTTCTGTCGGGCATGCGCCTTCATATTCTACCTCGGAAATCAAGCACAGAGAGAAGAGGAAGAGATTGAGGTCCAGCATCATCTGATGGTCTGTTTCTGTCTTCTTTCGGTGGACGATGATGGGGTGCTGATTCGAAAATGATATTCATACTCACGCGCTCCGCTAGCTGAGAAATGGAATTCGACTTCTAACCTCACCCAGTCACCAATTGCTTTGACCCTTTGTGCTCCAGCTTGAAATGTAGCAACGGAGGAGTTCGACTATGGGGGGTGATTATGGAAGATAGAGAATGTTCGAGGCGAGGAATCTGGTGAAGGATCTTCATGTTGGGTCTTCATTACTTCTGGCTGCCATATCTTCAGAGTCCAGGGTAACGTTAATCCATTCTTGTCGCCAATTGATTGGTTTATTCATTGGTTGATTCTTGGCATGATTGGTGCATGTGCATTCAGGTGATTCAAGGTTTTGAGTCACTATTGTTGGTCTGATCTTGGATGTTTGATGTCTGCACAAGGAGGAAATGAAATGAAACTAATTTGAGCTTTTCTGCATGTTCAACGAAGTATGTTTAGTTGTCCTGTTATATTTTTCAGCTTGTCATTCTTGTTAGGTGCAGAGATCTGCTCGGTTATTCTCTTCGCTTTTGATTAGGTTTCGTGTCAATGGTGGTAAATTTTCCTTATGTTATCAGAGCAGTCATAGAGCATTTATAGTAGGATTATCAGGACTTATGAGCCTATTGCATGTTTAGGTTGATTTTATCACCCTGTCTAGGTAGCGTGGAAATTGACTACAAAGTTGTTGGAACTAACGTGAACTAACTTCAGGTTGAACGGGAAGATTACCTTGATTGATGAGGTTCTACTTTCATAGCCATTTCTTTCCTGTTCTTTCCTGTTCTCATATCTTGATGCACCTTGAGGGGTGATGAGAAGTGGAAAGATGAACAATCTCCTGTGAACCATTTGCTTGTACCTATGATCCAAAGTAGCATTTTCTCCATGAGTATGTGGAAATTCCTTCTCATACGATTCTCCGAGGATGTCCTCACTCATCCCAGTTAGCTAATAACATAATAAAATGGTATTGAAGGCTACTAATTTCTCATGGAAAAGGATGCTAGTGTCCGCATTGTTATGATAATGATATGGCTTGTTCATTTTGTCCTTACTTTTTCTTTGTTGGCTTTCTAGTCGAATGGAATTGCGTCTTATCTCCTTTTGACTCTGGGAAAATGCAAAAGCTCGAGCTGCGATAATAGAAGTCCATTGGTTTCTTCTTTCACCTGCGGCTCTGACATTGTGGTGTGTTTGGAAGAACTTTTGCTTTTAACTTTGCATTTTAATGTTTGAGAGCTAATCTAGATCTCTAATTGGCATCTTCTCTTGATCTGTAGCTCAAATCCGAATGTTTTGTTACAGCCGCCACTTAACAGAATTGGAAAGTCACTCCTACAATAATTGTGGTTTTAATAAAAAAGGTGCCCTACTTTTGGCTTGGCTGATGGTAGGGACAAAAAATCTGCGGAGCTCGAGTAATACCCTGCTGTTTTTGGCTCTGAAAAGAAGTGGGAGGAGCTGTGCATGTGATTTTTAATTCTATGGAGAGCTTAATTGGTAATGCATCAGAAGCAAAGATTTCCAACTACAACTGTAATATTGATATAGGAATAGCTCATTGGCAATATTAGGAGTGCAAATTGACTTGGAAGATACTGGTCATGTTCTTTTTTCATCATTTGCACAATAGTGATGAGAGAAATCATCTTCTTTTATTTTCACCTACACAGAGAATTGCAGAATGATGGTGAACACATATGCCCCATGTGGAATTATGAAAAAAATTTGCATGACAATAGCACGGCAGAGATCGGATTCTGGAGATCATCCATGTTTCCTGGTAAATGTAAATATAGCAGTTAAAGTGTCATATTCAGTTGAGAGTACCCACTTCACATTAGTATTTTCAGTTTGGCATCGGGCTTTTTGTGTTGATGTCTTATTGTTTTCCTCTTATTTCAAGGACTCTTGGGGAAATTGGTCGACCAGGTAAATGTGATGCTTCAACATCATTTGGCTTGTGGTCCTGGTGGGAAAGAAAATAGATAAGAATGCCTTTGAAGTACATGACATTGCATGTCATTATTCGTCATCAGTCACGGTTTAAGACCCTTCATCCTTGACATGACACAAATATGTTCTTATGCAAGCAGAGTATTACCTTTTTCCAAGTTCTATTAAAGTTGGTTTCCTAGAGCATAGGATGTTTATCAAGTGATTCTTTCATTCATGTATGCTTAATAAAACAGAACTTCATTCATTGTTAGCAAAAGTTCAACCCAAGAGCTTAAAGTAATAGTTAGGGGTAGATTGCACATATATAACCCCTATAGATACCCTTTATTCAATTACATGGAATAACACTTCAAAGGATTGATTGATCATAGCAACCACTCCTGTTTATGTGGTTTCAATTGCATTTTTAGTAGCTTATGTCCACTTATTATGTCATGGATTAATAAGCCACTGGAGGCACCATCATAAGTTATAACTTTTCTCAAATTCAGGACACCGATGTTGAGATGATGAATATCCAAGGATCTATATTCCACTTTGTTTGTCAATTGAAGTGCTAATACATAGATTGCTCAATCTGACGGTGGAGCTATGGCCTTGTTTCTGTCAAAAGTAACAACCTGTATGGTGGAAATCTGGTAGGAATCATGTTGTGCTCTTTCTTATTTTTCATCATGCCTACATCCATCTCACATGTTCATACCATCAGTGTCTTCACATATCGAATTTGCATCCTTTTGTTCGTTCTTCATTTGGTGATGACAATTTCTCATGCTCCTGATGCTTTAAATGACCGGGAGATTCACTGTAATTTCGAGAATGGTGTGAGATCCGAACCAAATATCTGAGATATGGATGCAAGGGGAATGTTCTTTAAGCCAATTGCGTTGCGTTGTGCTTTAGGAATGGAAGCTGTCCGTCATAGTAATGAAAGCAGGTGCTTTACTTCATTGTTGGGACGTTTGAGAACTGACCTGGATCCATGAATGCCCATCTTTTCTTGAACTATTACTTAATTAGATCGGTAGATCGGAATACTTTGTTACAGATGCCACCACAGCATAATAGAATTGGAAGTTCGACCTATTAAATACGAGAGGACTGCGGAAATGACCAACTATAGTCCCAGCTAGAAATGTCTACTATTTCAGTTGTTACTTATAAATTTGTCATAAATATCATGATTTTGGCTCTTAAATTGTACTTTATGATATTTATAAACATTCATATAAAGATTGCAATTAATCTCGTGCGATTAAGACTAACGATACCTATTGGTCAATAGTTTTCCCATAGGACCTAATCCTCCTCAATCAGCCACATGTACCCAGCGATATCTATCAGTAGCACCTCCTCATTCTTAAGCGCAATAACCTTTTTTTCTTTTGCCGATCGTTGCCATGTACTTAAGAAGTAAGTATTCTCAGTGTAAATATTCAGGGAAAATTACGTAAAAAAGGCAAAAAGGAAAACTGAAAGAGGGAGCAGAAAGCGGCATTGGAAGCTGCTCTTTCCTCATATACGGTCAATAAACTAGGCAACCTACTCATTTTCATGAGTCCCACGTGCTCTGCTCTGACGTCCAAAAACTCAATAGATGCAGGGGAAGGCAGAGAGATTTGTAGAACACACCACTTAGAGATAACCACTTCAAGATTGAAGCAATCTCGTTGGAGTAGCTGAGACTTTCTAAAAAATGGCTTTAACCCATCGAGAATGAAGCTTTATGATTGTTGCAATGGATTCGTTTACTCAAAATCTATCGGTACGCGTGGGGTATGGACATTCATCAGTGTTTGGCCACCATTGTAATTTTTTTAAAAATGATCTCGTGTCCATCTTACTCTAATATTTGGTTCAAGTCATTCATCAGTGATTTTTCTGATATATCTTGCCTCATGCTGTCCAAATATTCTAAATCTCCTTCTCTTCCATACCTGTCTTTTTTCTTTTGTTGTTTTATCTGAGACTTTTTTCTCTTAAAAAATTGATGGGTACCCCAGAATAAAATGATGTTTTATTCGGCAGGAATTTGTTTTAAGATAGAAGATGGCAACCCCAGAAGAAAACAACAATGTGAAAACTCTTGAAACACAACCCAACAAGCGGAGAAACAAGAAGTCCATCATCTGGGAACACTTCACAATAGAAATTGCGAGTCTTGGATGTAGAAGGGCGTGCTGTAAGCAATGCAAGCAAAGTTTTGCCTATGGCACAGGCTCAAAGGTTGATAACACCAGCCAGCAAAGTAAGTTGACACAATGCTTCTGAGGTAGTCATGCTCCGGATCATTGAAGGCGTTAAGATGGGTCACATTGCCTCATCAAATTTTACAAACTTTAAAATGATTTAACCAACATTCCAATGAATAAATTACCGACCTTTTCTCAAAATTTACAAGTGTAGCACTCTAATAAATTTATAAATATGTCAATAAATTAGTAAGTTTGTAACTTCTTTCATTATGAAATTTACTTTTATTGACTAAAAATTTTCTATAGTTAGTATTGACAAATTCATTTTGGTCATAGGCGAGCTTTTCATTGAGTACGGGCCCAATTACATGGGAAAGGGGCATCGATTAGTTTACCATGGACCCATCAATTAGTTTCCCCTCAAAATTTATTTGATATTTCAGCAATTTTGAAATAAAAATATTAGAAATTATGACTGTTATTAAGGTCATTATTTTTGTAATGGCTTTCTAACGGCCATATAATGGCTTTCTAACGGTTGTATAACGGTTGTCTAACAATTTTATAACTTTTGATTTATTACTTCATAAACTCTTCATTATTTTATAACTGTCATCTTTTTAATTACCAATTGATTTATGACGAATTTCTAACGGCTCTCTCTCTCTCTCTCTCTCTTATTTGAATATAAATTAAATTTCAAATCACAATCTTTGAAGATGCACTATGTTCTTATATTTTTCCTTTTCTTTGTGCTGGGTTATACGCATGAGGTTGTTCTGTTCCTTCTAATATTCAGTGCGTAGTATTAAATAAGCTTTTTTGTATCTTGGAAGGATAGTTGCCGAAACCTTACACACCCAGCTTCATACTCCGAGGGGCGGAATTATCTTTAAGGACAGTGCTTGCGTGTCTTAGACATTTGTTTTTATTTTCTAATTTTTTGCAATGTACTCCAATAGTTATTATTATTTTTATGTATTATAATATTTTTCCAACAAAATCAAGGCAGATGCACGCCGTGGAACCTTTGGGAGATCCTTCATGGAAAGTTCAGTCGATGTTTAGCTTGAGAATTCGGTGGTTTCCATCTTATGGGTAAGTGTCTTGGGTTGTTTCTATACTTTGATTCTCGGCCATTCCATTTAAGAGATTCATATGCATAGCCATGATAGACGCCATTGTTGTTACAGGATCTGGCAAGTGATGCTTGAAAATAGAGGAATATCTTTATGTTCAAATGTGCCAAAAAGTGAACGCGATCAGTTCGAAAGACTGGGGCTTTGAGGTGATTACCAATCTTCAATAGCCATCCTTCAATTCAAATAAATTCCTGATTTGAAATCCGAATGCTGATCTCAGAGGCCAACCTTCTCTCTTTCAACCTTAGACAGAGAAGGAACAGATGTTTTAACAGTTATAGGTTCCTTTTCACAAATAGGGCATGTCCACTTCGGTACAATCTCCTTCTGAATAGGTTTTCTCGTGTGGGTGGGCATTTTGGCACACACTTCACATAAACACCTTTACTTTGGGTTGAGTCTTTAGATTCCATACCTTAATCTAGAGGGCTTTTGGAGTTTGGTAGGATGATAAGGCCTGATTTGCTTTATACTAAGTCTCAATGTCCTGGAGTTGGCTGTAGCCACTTTTAACAGCGTAGCCTCCTGCTTAGTTATGTGTCCAGAGTAGCTTGTCTTCCGTCGGTGTTGTCAAGAGTGGGATAGCTAGAATATCATTCACTATATGCTCATCAAAAAGAGAGAACAGCATGTGCTCATTCCATTGAGCTTCTTCAGCATTTCTACCACCCTATTCAGCCAGTACTCTAGAGCGCATACCCTAGTACATTTCTTCTTGTTTCCACATATATTCAATTTGCATTTTCAGTTGCTGCATTTTGTCCCTGTCATGATGCAAGCTCTGCTCATTTTTTGACTCCTGAAGCTCCCTATTCAAGCAGTTGATTTGACTATTAGCATCAGAGAACTTCCGCTTGCTCCACTTCTTTAGGGCCTCTATTACTTTTTGCAGTTCTTCAAAAAGTGTACATTTTTTTTTATGCCTGGTGTATTCCACACTGAACTTACTAGCTGACCACAGTCACTATCTTCAAGCTAGTATGCTTCAAACTTAATTTATGTTTTTCTTTTTGCAAGTTCCGCTAAGAGAGTTAGCAAGTTAGGACTATGGTTGGAGCCTATAGCAAATAATGCATATACTTCCGCTTGTGGAAGTCACTCTTCGTTCGACATTGCATGGAGCTCTATCTAGTCTTTCTTTTACATAGGCATCCCCATTCCTATTATTTGCCCACGTAAATGCACATCTGTTACATCGAGATCCGTTAGAGAGCATGCATTTATTATGTCTTATGTCTCAAAAAGCCACTAACCTATGGTGCTTTGCCATATGCTTGCATACTTTTTCATAGTGATACAAAATTTCATTGAGGCTCAGGTCACCCCCCTCTCCAAACAAACTAGCAACCAAATTGAAGGAAGCTGGTTTTGGAGGCTGATCATTGGAGCGTGTACAGAGGTAATTCTCACATGTTTTCCACCATCTATACAAATTAGGTCAAACATTTCATTGTGACTGAGTCCATTGTTAGCGCCACCTTGTCATTTTGTAAAATTACTGATCCCCTTGCTATTTGATTTGAATTCACCACTACGCAGTTCTGGAATTGGATTCGTTTCAAGCTCATAACACAGGTTCTTGACTCTTTGTTCCCATCGGAAAAATAATGCCAAGCCTTTCTAGAGCCTCAATGCCAAGATTGTTTAGGGTGTGCCTAACCCTTGATAATTCCAGCATGAAATTTCCATGGGAACCTCAGTGCCTTATTAGTGCTAGCCACCAAAGCCTGTATCATAGGATCCTCCAAAACCTGAATTGGAGTCTCCAAAAGTTTGGTCTCATCTAAGGCAAGAGAGTTCACCCTTTGGGAAGTGTAAGGACTATACCTTCACTACGTGTTTTTTTTTTTTTCTTTCCGGCCGTTTTCTTCCCCTTGCTACATTTCTTTTAGGGGCCTTTTGAGCTGCCTTCTAGCATTGTAGAGTGGTTTGGAGTTGTTATCAGCATCAAGCTCTTTTCTTTGTTTTTTTATGGACCGATGCCTCCTTTTCCAATTGCTTCTATCTCCTTGGCAAAAATATATGCTGATCTTTCTAGATTGTTCCCACTACTAGGAACCAACAAATTATTTCCCCTAGGCTCATAGGACACCACTTGCAAGGTGGGGGTATGAGTTTCTGGAATAATCTAATCATCTATTGTTATATCCTCTAGTTTTGCATAGAACGGCTTCCAAAGAGGATCTTCTTGCAAAACAACTAGGATCATCAGTTTCTAATTGGTTCTCACCATATTCTTCTTCCTTACAAAACTTGGCATTATGCCCTAGGCAACCACATGCATAACAAAAGTACGGTAATCTCTCATATCTAAATTCAACCCATAGTTTCTTTCCTCCTTGGCTGGCAAATCTCCCGGGTTTCAAGGGGGATGATAAATCAATTCTTACTCTAGCTTTTCCACCTGTATAGGAGCTAAACCCCTTTGTATCGATTTTCATTTCAGTTACCAAGCTCGTTGCTGCTCCTATTCGCCTTGTGGTTTCCTCCGAGACTCAATCCATAGGTAATCTGGGCACTTGAACCCAAAACTCGTAATATGTGTAATTGTAACTTTACTGTGAAGTAGTCGGTGTCCATGGTTTAAGCACCAAATGATTGCTAGAGAAAGACCAAGGCCTTGTCTCAAGAATTTTGTTCATTTCATTTTCAGATTTAAAGGTAAAGGCTAAAGTTCTAGAATCTACCCGATCAAAGGTAACATAATCCACTCTCCATGCCCTCGTCATAGTGTTTTGGAAGTCTTGGAGATTAATATTGGGGTTGTAGAACAATTGCATAAACATAGTTAGACGACATCCTAATATTCTACCAGTTGGGACCATACCATCTATCTCAGCCAAGTCTTTTTCTGACCACAAATTGCCCAATTTTCTGCGAAGGATAACAACTTAAGAATCTGAGGTGTCTAAGGGTGCGTTTGGAAAGACTTTTGGGAAAAGTCTTTAGGAAAATGTAAAGACCTTTGAGTTAAAAGTGTTTTCCAAAATGCAAATTCCGTTTGGTAAATTATAGTCCGAAAGCCTTTTGTGAAGTATCCTTGAGCAAAATGGTGTGGGGGGGACAAATGACTTTTGTGGTAAAAAAAAATTATGAAGAGAAAAATAAAAAAATTTAAGTGGCAAGGGCAGGCGGCCGCCGGCGACCTCTGGCGGCCCGGATCCGGGCGGCGACGTCGCACGACGCCATCGCGACCCTCCGGCGACCCCGATCCGGGCGGCGATGTCGCGCGACGTCTCGACCTCGCAGGTCGCCCGGGGTCGCGGCCGGCGCCTATGGTTGCGGCACGAAGGTCACGCGCAGTCCGACCTCCGCGGACGTGCCTAAAGCACGGCCGGCGACGCAGATCCGGTGGCCACTGGATCTGCGTCGCGACCTCCGCGAAGGTCGCGGCCGACGCAGATCTGTGGCTACCAGATCTGCGGAGGTCGCCAGATCTGGTCGCGACCTCCGCAAAGGTCGCCGCCGGCCGACGCAGATCCGGTAGTGACACGGTCGCGACCTCCGCGAAGGTTGCCGTCGGCGATGCAACTCTGGTGGCTACCGGATCTGCGGAGGTCGCTAGATCTAGTCGCGACCTCCGCGAAGGTCGCCGCCAGCAACGCAAATCTGGTGGCTACCAGATCTCGCATTGCGTTGCGAGGTCGCGGCCGCGAAATGGGTGGCGATCACGACCTCCGCGAGGTCACCTAAAAGTCGCAACCGGTGACCACATCTGGTCGCGCGACCCTCGCCGAAGGGTCGTGCGGCCACGGCGGAGGTTATGGCGCGGCGGGTCGGCGTGGCGGTCGCGACGGTCGCCGGTCCCTTCATCGGCAGTCGCTCAAGAAAAAGAAGACCGAAGAAGATGAACAGTGAGGGCAAGATCGGAAAAACGAAAAATCAATGGGGACAATTTGGGAAGAAAACTTTTTTTTTTTAAAGGGGCTCTCATAATGCCGAGAAGGTTGAAAGCCCAAGGCAGCCCCAGCCCCCCACCTGCCTTGGGCTTTCAGCCTTGGGAATGCTTGGCCTTTCTCAAATGGGGTTTTAGAATTTTTACCAAACACTCAACACTTGGGCTAAGGGGCTTTGGGGAGTGAAAGTGGCTTCCAAATGCCACTCCCAAACGCAGCCTAATTCTTCCATCCGAGAGGCACGAGAGGCAGACAGCTTACTCCCTGTGAAAAAAGTACAGCAGAGGCATCTACTCCAGTAAATTCATTCTCGAGGTTGTATCCCAATATAGCGTAATGGCAAAATGGTGTCCAAAGACAATGCCGTGCTGAGGAGGCTGATGGGGCAGTGGGGGAATTTTGGGTTGGGGCTTGATATTTGGGCGAGGATTAGCCAGGGTTGTTGCTTTTGGCTGATATGATGGTCATTGATTGTATGCCCTCTACTTGTAGGGCGTGACGCTATCAAAGGGAGATCGGGTCGTATCAGAAGGTGGGTTTGGGGTAGCTTATGGAACAGTATGGATTTTGGGTCAAAGTTGAAAAGGAAACGGGATGTTTGCATCTTGGTGGAGACTAGATGAAGTGACTGTTGTATTCAGCGAAGAACATTAGCATTTTTTGGGTGAAAACTACCGCCATTAGGGTAGGATTCCCATCGAGAGAGGAAATCCATGAATTCCAACTCAATTAGGTAAAATTTTGGTGGAAAAGGTGCATAATGATAGGTTGCAAAGACATGGCAAACAGGTTTAAATTTACATTCCGATTTGAAGTCCTTATTTCTACTAGCCAAACATATGTTCAAGGGAACAAAAAACCAGAAATGAAAAATTTTCCTTTACATTGAAAACAAAAACTAAAAAATTCATCATTAACCATAAGGGCCCTTAGAACTTCAATTTGGGTTTTCTAGTTCTCTTCTTTAATTTGTAGTTTTCATTTTGAGCTGAAAACTTGAACACTGGCGTCGCGCTTCATGCGACAATCTTCGAGGCCATAGCAGGGTCTCAATCCTAAGTATTTATCTGTTGTACGGAAGCCCACACTACTTGCCATATTTCAGCGATGCAGGCACCATGTCATTTTCTATAATAATGCTTCTCGTGTTCAGTAGTAGTTGATCAACCACAAAAAAAGCCCGTCATTGATGGACAATCCTCCATCACATTACGCACAAAATGAAGAAAAAAAATTGAGTTCTTTCTAGAGAAAAGCAAGCATCACTGCATGCACGAGCAGATTTGGGATTCGCATTTTCTGCTACGTCATTTGCTCTACGAAACCATTCTTTCGTGTAAGAAACAATGCTGCCATTGGTAACTATTATAATCAAAGAGACTGCTTGGGTTTCACAAAGGAATAAATACGCAAAGAGTAGCATTTTTATTGAGAAAATGCAAGGGGAGGTCAGAGATTATCAAAACACGCCATATCGAGCTAACCTTTCAGGATCTAGACATTGTCGTTGGAGGAATTGAGATTTTCTAGGAATGACTTAAACTCATAGAAAATAAAGCTTAGTAATTGCAACCATCAACGCATCTTTTTTCAAAATCAGTGAAAAAGAAAGAGCTTGACTACCCATTAGGGGGGAAAAACTACCCATCCATCCAATGCGTACAAATCTAAGGAAAACATTCTATTATTTATATTGTTAATTTGTTATAGCACAGCCAAATAGTCAAATATGTGAAACTTCTAACATAGCACAGAATCATAGTATTTATACTTTAAGAACCAGATCAGACCCAAAAAAAAAAAAAAAAAAAAAACTTTAGGAACCAGCTAAAAAATATTCACTAGTAAATATATTATATTTGGGATGTCAAAATTGATTTCAAGAAAAGAGTCCTAGAGAGAGAGAGAGGATTCCTCCAAGTCAAGTATTATGTTGATTAAACATGTGGGAAAGCCAAGGTCATCCGGAATGATTAGTGTCATCAAAGAATCACACAATTAAATCTTGAATATCCAATCATCTTAGTTCTTTATTTTCGACAAATATATGACTTGAAATGATCACGATAGATCAGTAAGAACATGTAAGTCAAGATGATTAACTTATAATATCATAGAAAAAATCAGAATTTCACCAATGATGAACTTCTTCAATACCACCCACCCGTGGCGCAGTTAGGCTTTGGGTCTCTCCTCCCCACGAAGGGGAGGGGTTCGAAACCCCAGCGCGTCGCATGATGACTTACCCGCGCAAGACGTGGCGTGGTGTGTGGTGACGCGTGCGCCCCCTGGTGGTTTCCCGGATCCGTGCCGCGCGAGCTTCCCCGGTCACAAAAAAAAAAAAAAAAAAAAAAACTTCTTCAATTATCTTTATCAGTTCTAACATTGAATTTGCAGAACAGACTAAATAGTTTGTGAAGCTCAAAATGAAGAAGTCATGGAGAGGAGAATCATTGAGCCGGAAGGAAAGGTGTTGGGAACGAAAGAGCAAATCAAGTACGAGTACAAGTAACAGGAAAGCTACCGAAAGACATTCTCAAGAGATAAATATCTGTGAGCAAGATTTTTTCTACCATGCTTTTTCTGGTCTCCATTTTGGCCAAAGAAAACGTCCTTTCATGGCCCCCACCACAAGGGTTGGGTGCTATTCCGAGTCAAGTAACCATCACGACTATTCAACTTTGAGCTACGAGCGTTGCAAAAATTATGCCATGTCTTCAAATTTTTAATAATAACAAAGGTCGTTTATGATTTCATTGGAAAATCATGTGGAGGTAAACTTGGAATGAAATTCATTCTAAAAGTAGGTATCACCTGTCATCCATTGTTGTCAGGCACAGAAGCACGACAATGGTAACACGAAAAAATTAGAATGAGCAACTCTAGATGTATTTATTTGAAAATGCGTTATAAATATAACACAAATAAAATATTTGTCTCACAATTATTATTACAATTGTTTTTCTCACATGACATGCAAAAACACTTGGAGCGAAGTCTTTCATTTTTTTCCCACGCGGATGAGCCAACTCTTTGTTTGTTTCCTCAGTTTGAAGCCCACAAACTTTGAAAGAACCTTAGCTTGTCATCTGACTTCAATAGCTCTTCATCTTCATGTTCTCACGAAAGCATCTATCTATTGTACATCTCCCACATAGTTCCCTACTACCATTTCCTACATAGTAGCCTCGACAAGTAAATGTTGATTTCTAATAATTGTTTTCGTCGAGGATAAGAATTACGGAATCTCTTGTCAATTTCTGCGCATGTTGCACATAACTTGAATAAGAGTAAATAAAGGGAACGTACTAATTGGGGGAACTTACTGACTGATTGGGGTGCTTTAACCCTTTTTTCCTTTTTCTTTTGAACAGCTAGGGACAACCAGCGTTTTTCACATTAACGCACCAAAAAAGGTTTGTGCTTTGCATACTCGAAAAGAAGAGCGGTACGGATAGATGCTTAAAGTGACAAAGGTCCCCCTAGGGAGTAGTCGGTCAAATATTACAAGCGTTTCTTTTTACAGCTCGCTCAAGCACTATGAATTCACGATGAGACAAGAGAGACCTTGACTTCAGTGAGCGAAGCAGAGAGGCCTCTTCGACCAAAAATAAACAAAAAAGGAAGAGAGGCCTCTGCGTTTCTCTGCATCTGTTCCTCCTTGGAATAACGAGCAGAAAGAGGAAAGGAAGAGAGAGATTGATGCATCCATGATTCATGAGATCGAAAGACCTATTTTTCCATTTGCGAAACACAATGATAGAAAACGGCAGTGACCAATGCAGTGCAAGCGCAATTACATATCACAATGCATTGCTTATGACTCTAATCACGAATTAACAGTTCATCATCCTTCACCAAATTAACTGTGAATGAAGTGGTTTTGGTCATTTTCGTTCAGATCTAATTGAGATACAACTCCACTCGTGACTTGTATGGTGTGATATGGGGTTATTTTTCCTTTTTTTCTCTTCAATTTTCTTCTTGTGGTTGTTCTTTCACACCCAAACACAACGTTTTTTTTTTTTTTTTTTTGGGAAGGTTAATATCCTAAAAAAAACCCAAACAAGTATATATGTAACAAATTTATCCTAAACTAATTTTAACTACTACACTTTTAACAAATTTGCCCCAAACCGATATACTTATGACAAATTTATATTATGTTAGTTTTCATTTGATTTTATTGTTAAATTACTGAATTGGATGACACGTGACAATTGATTGGTGTACCCATTTAGGATTTTACTCTATGTTTATCACAGTTGTACCGTTTTTAAGGTTTTTCATGATATTAATTTAATTTAATGGATAATATATTTATCACAAATGTATCGATTTGGGGTTTTTGGCAAATAAAAAATTAGTTTTGGGGTAAATTTGTTATATGTATATCAATTTGAGATTTTTGTGGTCATTTAGGGTAAATTTGTCACGGATGCACCAGTTTGACAAAAAATTAATTTTAGGTAAATTCATTACAATTGTATCAATTAATAATTTTTCGGGACATTAACTCTTTTTTAATTTTTCTCAAGAAAATCTACTATTACCTCTCTCTCTCTCTCTCTCTCTCTCTCTCTCTCTCTCTCTCTCTCTGGCCACCCATGAAAGGAGTAGTAAGTTCTTTCGGTAGAAAAGAAAACGGAAAAATAACGAAAATAAATTAAAGAAAAGGAAGGATAAGAAAAGGAGGAGGAGGGGGAGGGGGAGGGGGAGGGGGGTGGGGAGGATAGAAAGGAGAGCATCCGAAAGGAGATGTACTATCCATTCTGTACATATAATTTCTGCAATGCCAAAAAAGCCAACAAGGTACTCCTTTAACTTAGCACGAAGATAAATTTGTAATACACAATCAATGTGACGCGAAATATGATTGCATGCAACTAAGTAACTTCTCGTCACTATGAGTAATCCATCACCAATTAAACAGTCGATGATTGTCATATTAAGAATTTATCTTTTAATAAAAGGTGTATATAATTTGGGAACAACATCTTAGATTACATAATATATGTTACTTATATATCCCACAAAGACATGTGCATTGTACATGTTAATTGGAAAACGTTAGCAATGTTAATGAACATGACAAAATATAAGTTTGCATTAGACGGAAGAAGGACGTGGCTTTTTAAAGTTTGAGATCTGATATGCGCCAACTTCAAAGTTATGAAGGGTGGAATGAAACATCCCATAAACTGTAAGAATGAGATATCACATTCTTCTTCCAAATACATGGAGCCTAAGAGCATCATCATAATGTATTTAATTTAGAGTGAATTCCCTCATTGTTAAGCGATGTCACATTTTCCTCTGTGCCTAGTTGGAAAAAATTACCTCCAATTATAGGAATATCAATATGCAAACTTAACTAAAAATAAATATGAATTATGTTTATATTTATAACTCATCAATCAGAGAGAGATAGCATATAGTTGGGGCATCGAGAGAGAGCTCTAAGGTGGAGACATGTGGCCACCTGACTCACCTTGCTTTTTGTTCTCCTTTTTTTTTTCATCAATTTAAGATCATGTCATGTTCTTTCTTCCTTTCAAAAATTACAAATTTGCACAAGAAAAATTATAAATGAGCGGAACATGAGGTCCCAAAATTAAAACTGTTTATCATAAAAAAAAAAAAAGCGCAAAAACCAATATTACTTGGAACGGTCGGGCCAAAAGTTAAAAGCAAACTAATAAGAACATTTCTTTCCTTCTCGGACGAACGAGCCAACTCTCTTTTTCTTACTACTTGTGAAGCTTTGCATTCTCAAGCTTTCGAATGCCCTAGTTATAGTTATAGGCACCAACCTATTGCTTTAGGAACCTTAGCTTTTGGAACAAATATTTTGAAATGTGGAGCCAAAATTCCTGAACAAAAGATTCACGCGTTCAGCCACAAAGTTTTTTTTTTTTTTCTTTTTTTTCCGGGTCAGCCACAAAGATTGAAGCCCACAAATGTTGAAAGACAAAACCCTAAACTTCATGAACCTTAGCTTCACGTACACGTCAAGCGCACCTCATCTTTCATCTTCTTGTGAAAGTATTATGTCCCCCAAATAGTTCCCACTGGGAGACTTCCTATTTGTTACGCGGTAGCCCATGGACTCTGATTTCTAGATCCAATGATGCCCCCGCTGCACGGTTCAATTAGAGGACAAAAACATGACGCGGACTTTTCTGAGAACGGACCGATTGTGACGGTGCTTTAGGCTTTCGCTTTTTCTTTTGGACTGCAACAACCGGTGCCTTTTCACATTGACCATGATGCCTCGGAAGCTCGGAAACGTGGAAAGAGTGGGACGGATGAGAAAAATAATTGATGAATACTTTTCCGTAGTGTGATGGTGATTGTCGTCTCTATCTTATCTCCGATTCAATTGAAAAGCTTGTAATAATTGACTGAATTTAACCTGTTATGTACAATCATTTAAGAAACGACTGAATTCATTGGACATTTGAAATATTGGAAAATTTTACGTATTGCTTTATGAGAGAAATTGTGTAAATTTTACATATTTCTGAAAAAAAAAAATTTACTACTCAAAATTGTGTGTGGGCCTGTGGTTTCTTTTTTTATTTTTATTCTAAATTGCATATAACGTAGAGATTAGTATTTGATTGATGAAATTTGAGATTTTGATGATGCTAGCAAAGTGTTAGTAGAGTCATAGACAAGTGCTATCACAACCAATTTGAGTTATAATTTTCTCAAGGCACTTCTTTTGAAGAATGATTCGTTTCCGCCATTTAAAATATATTTGGTTCTATTTATTTCCTTATGCAAATTCTTTCCATTTCTTATTATCCATGAGGATGCTCAATTGGAAGAATAATTGCTTCAACTAACCCATGTGTTCTCTTCAACAAATTCCTTAAGTTTAGCTAGCTTCAGTCCCTTAACAATTCTTTTCATATAAAATTATTAGTATGTTTTTGATCAATTACTATATTTTATTCACAAGATTCCCTAGCCATTTTGAATTCCTTAATCAGATTTACATGTCAAACTTGACCAAGTGCGGAATATCCATTAAATTCATAATGTCCGGAAAAATCATGTTCTGATTTTATGTTAGGTTCATTCAAGTGTCAAAATATAGCAGTTGAGGCTCAAAATGTATGTGAAGTTCAAGTGGAAGCATTGGACCAAGGCAATGCACACAAGCCCCCCAAAACAATCACCGTGGATATAAGTTTCTTGAAGGTTCACATTCCTTGACCCCAATTGGGGGAAATATCTCAAGAGATGGTCCACAAAACACGTATGATGGTCAAGCCATAATGTAGACAAATAAAGTGCATCCCCCCTCGTCCTTGTCACTCTCCCCAATAATTCTCCACTTACGTTGCTTCTTCAACTCGTGTTTGTACTCCATCCATGCTAAGCACAAATCGAGCTTTCCTGGACAGTGCGTGTCCGCCCATCCATACAAATGTATTCCACATTTTCATGATGACTCTAGAGAGCAAATCTCATGAAGGCTACAATAATTTCAACATTTAGTACCGTATCGTATTATTGCCTTGCGGGTTACTTCCGAAAACAATCTCGATAAAATATAATAATTTTATCCATCTAATATTAAATTTTTGTGCAAAACATCAATGTAGCATTTACAATCAATTTCCATCGAGAATTATTATTGTGGTGATCTAATTGTCTTGGGTCATCCTACATGACATATTGTTAAGTTAGTGTTTCCGTCAAAAAATTGATCACGAGACTCACAAATGCTACATTGGAATATCACATAAAGATTTAGAACTAAATCGACGAAATTGTTAAATTTAAAACTAAATAGATATTTATGCAATAAATTTAAGATTGATCGGACGATTTTTCCAATACAATAAATGGTTTAAATTATGAAAAAATTCACGAGTATGGCGTCCAAGGCATTTAGTACGATGCATGTGATCGTGCCTACCCATACATGTCTTGTTCCCACTTGCCTATCTTTGAAGCATGAGCATTGCAAAAATTATGCCATGCCTCATATTTTTAATTGAAAAAAAAAAAAAAGAGGTCATCAATGGCTTGGTTGGAAAATCTTTTGGCGGTAACCTCGGAAGGAAATTCGTTCTGAATCTAGATATCATTTATCATTCATTGTTGGGTACGGAAGCACGG
The DNA here is from genome assembly GCA_014182555.1 of Eucalyptus erythrocorys. NCBI lineage: Eukaryota > Viridiplantae > Streptophyta > Magnoliopsida > Myrtales > Myrtaceae > Eucalyptus > Eucalyptus erythrocorys. Next base: position 7,065,136 of record CM024599.1, read on the forward strand.
TATTGACAACATAAGAAAATTGTGATGAGTAACTTGGGTCTAGACATACTTAACCGAAAATATAGTATGAATAATATACATAATTTACCACCGACTGAAGCAGCGCAGATGGTAGAGCTTCTGTGATCCTTTCGCCTAGAGGGGAGAGGTTCGAATCCCCTGCGGCGAAAATCAAGCACAAGTGTGTATAGTGACTTACCTGGTGGCATGGGGTGGTGGTTTCACTTGTGCGCCCCCAGGGTTTATTCCCTTTGTACCTTGGGCCTGTCGGGCCGTCCGTGTTGGTCAGAATGCGGGGTTCCCTGGGTCATCAAAAAAAAAATAACATACATAATTTATGGCACACAGAAGCACTTAGAGCAAAGTCTTATATTTCTTTCCTGCAAGGATGAGTCAGGTCTTTCTTTTTATCATTAGTTTGGGGCCCTCAAACTTTGAAAGAACCTAATCTTTCATGGATGACTGCAACAGCTCATCATCTTTATGTTCTTGCAAAAGCATCTATCTATTGAACGTCTCTCAAATAGTTCCCCACTATTAACCCTTACTATTTCCTACACAATAGCCTCGACAACTAAACACCGATTTCTAGTTGTTTTCGTCGAAGACAAGAATCACGGCATTCCTTGTCAATTTTTGCGTGGGCTGCACAGAACTTGAATAAGAGTGAACAAATGGAACGTACCGACTGGGTTAGTGTATTGATTGATGGGGGCTATTTAAGGCTCCTTTCCTTTTCTTTTTTTTTTGTTTTTTTTTTACTTTTCAACAGCTGGAGGCAACTAGCGTGTTTCACATTGACGCCAAAAAAAAAAAAAAAAAAAAAAAAAAGAGGTCTGTGGCTTCGCAAAGTCGGAAAGAAGAGCGGTAGGAATGGATGAGGAAAGTGACAAATGTCCACAATTCATGAGATAAAAAGACTGATTGTTGCATTTGCGAAATACAATGATAGAAAAAGCCACCCGAATGATGCAATGTAGGTGTAATTACATGTCGCGATGCATTGCCTAGTAACCATGAATGAAGGGGTTCCGGTTGTTCTTCATTCAAATCTAATTGAGATAGGACATCACTATTGACTTTTAATATGCGATAGTCTCCACCAAACATCTCCTTCCGGCGTAAAGTTAAACGCGTCCTTCCCATTCACACCTCATCTCTATATCCTTCTCTTTCCTCTCATTTTCCTCTCTCCTTTTCAATTTTCTTCTTGCCATGGTGCTTTCGCACCAAAACACAACCTATTTATTTCTTCAAGAAAATATACAATTACTCTTTCTCTCGAGAGGAATAGGAGGTTCTTTTGGTAGGAAAGATATGATATTTATCAAAAATAAATTAAAGGAAAAGGAAGGAGAAAAGGGGGCGTCGCGCTTCATGCGGCAATCGTCGAGGCCTTCGCAGTGTCTCAATCTTGACCAAAAGTCTACTCTACTTGCCATATCTCTACGATGCAGGCACCACGTCATTTTCAATAATAATTTTTTCCCATGTTCAGCGGTAATTAATCTATTGCTCGGAGACCGTCGCTGCTCCACTTATAGCTCCATGAGGGAAATGTGTAGCCAAATTTTCCTGAACAAAAAATTCATTGTAGTCCACAATATTGAAAGACAAAATCCTTGACTTTAGGAACCTTAGCTTTAGTTTCGCGTGCGACTTCAAGAGCTATATTCTCCCGAATAGTTCCCTACCGTTAGACTTACGATAGACGTTGATTTGGCGATCCAATGATGCCCTTGCTACACGGAAGTTCAATCGAGAGGAAATAAGGTTTCGCGAACGAACTTCGCGCGGACGTTCCTTGGAACGTATTGATTGCGTCGGTGCTTTAAAGTTCTTTCCTTTTTCTTTTGGACTGGCAGCAGTGCGTTTCACATGGACAATGAAAAGGAAGAGGGTCGTGATGCCTTTGGAGACTGAGAAAGAAGAATGGTAGGGTTGGTTGAGAAAAATAATTGGTGAATACTTTCTAGTAATGTGAGGGTAGTTGTCATCTTAAAACTGATAGTGCTAATGTCATTTGGGCCAAAAATCAAATAAAAGTAAGTAAGAACATGAGTGTTGACAGTTATGTTTATTATCTTCTGTCATTTGCCGAACTTCATAAGTTAATTAAAAGTAAATTATGTTGATGTGCTTGCAAAAAGGAGAGAGCATAATTTCTTGGAGATTTGAATTAAGCTTATAACATGAAATATATTTCATATATAGATCTAAAATAGATACGGTGAATATATCTTTTTAGAAAAATGTAAAAGTGGTTCTCTAGAACACTTTCAATGAATAATTGACGGTCGACATTTTTTACGAGAGATGTCTATTTTAATTTGTTCTTGCACAATTTTCCTTTTATTTTTTCACTTTACGAAATATTTTTTTATTTTAATTCAAGGGGTGTATAATTACTTTCAATATTACGGAAATCTCTTATTCTAATGAAGATAAAGTATATTACTTGAATAATTAATTATTGTGATCACGGTAATATAATTATAGTGGCATTATAGCTAATATGTTATTTTCATTCTTTTTTTTTTTTAAATATATATAATGGGGGTGGTTGTTAAGGCCAGTTGGGAGCGGACGTCGAGGGCGAGGAGTGAAGACCTCAAGAATTGCTTCTAGTCAATTAACAATTAAATTTTTAGTCAAAATTCGAACGCGTCTCTGGATCCCAATATAAACACATGAAATATATGAAGACAAGAATTCCGGTAAATAATTTAATGTAAAGATCCCACCACTTCTTGCAAAAGACTTGAATTAGAGGAATAAAGGCAACGCGGACGATGCGGAGAACATACTAATTGATGTAGATGCTTTTAAGCTCTTTCCTTTTCCTTTTGGACAGCTAAAGGCAACCAGTGAGTTTCACATGGCCTTGGAGACTCGGAAAGAAGAGGGAATAATTACCCAAAAAGTCCTAAACCTATTGCCCATCTGCCAATTCAGTCTTAAATCTTTTTTTTTTGGCCAATTCAGTCCTAAACCGTTTCTATTTTTGCCCGTTCAGTCCTTCCGGCAACCTTCAAACGGAAAAATCTGACGTGGAATCCCAATCAGCGCCGGCCGGCGCTGACATGGACGCCGGACATGCAAAACAACGACGTTTTGCTTTAGAAAAAAAGAAAAGCGACAAAATTGTCCGTCCGTCTTCGCCCCTCTTCTTCTCCGTTTCTTTCCCCAAATCGTCCGTCGAAACCCTAGACGACGAGATCTTCCCAAAATCGTTCGTTCTCTCCGAAATCGAATTTGCCCCAAATCACAGCTTGAGGCCTCAATCCATGCTTTCTCGTACACTCACTCCCCTTGGCCAACGCCTTCACCCAGTTTGCCTCGACAAGGTGTTGTTGGCGCCACGCTCGAGCTTGACGGTCACCCAGTTTGCCCAATGCCGTTGCTTGCCTTGCGCCTGCACTCAACGCTCACCAAGATTCGTTTGACAGTGTTGCTGGCCCTGCGCTCGGGCTTGACGCTTGCCCAGATTTGCCCATCGTTATTGCTTGCCCAGCGATCGCGCTCAACGCTCACCCAGATTCGCCTAACAGTGTTGCTGGCCTCGCGCTCAGGTTTGATGCTCACCCAGATTCGCCAACGCCGTTGCTTGCCCTGCGCTCGCGCTTAACGCTCACCCAGATTCGCCTGATACTTGCTCCCCCCGTGCTCTTGCTCAACACTTACCCAATGCCTTCACCTAGATTCACTAACGCCCTCGCTCACGCTTGGTCGATGCTCGCCAAGATTCGCAAGAAATATGTTGAAGATAACGTGTGAAGATGAAATGTAAGATTGCCCAAGGCCCTGTTCGAAATTGCTTCAACCAAGGTTTGTGCAGGTTTAACTCTATTACAAATGTTCTTGGTTATGGTTGCTGTCTTATGCAAGTTATGGTTTGCTTTGGAGTCTTTTTTATTCTCCATAATAACTAGATGATCTGGCAATGTAAATGTGTTGATCTGGCAATGTAAATGTGTTGATGTAGTGGCAATGTAAATGTGTTGATGTAGAAATTGTAGAGTGTATTAGGGAATTATAGGTTAGGCAATGTAGATACTGCTGCTGTTGTCGAAGTTCTGTTGTAGAATCTTAGATTCGCAAGAAAGATGTTGAAAATAATGTGCGAAGATAAAATGTAAGATTGCCCATGGTTGCTGTCTTTTGCAATTTGTGGTTTGCTTTGGAGTCTTTTTTATTCTCAATGAGAACTGGATGATCTGGCAATGTAAATGTGTTGATGTAGAAATTGTAGAGTGCATTAGGGAATTATAGGTTAGGTAATGTAGATACTGCTGCTGTTATCGAAGGTCTGTTGTAGAATCTTAATGCGACTAGTGTTGATTTCGTTGATTTTATAGCTACCATTGAACTTTACTTTGTTAAGCTTGAACTATACTACATGTTTACAAAGTTAGGTATGTTTAGACTAGTGTTGACCTTGACAGCTTGACAGCATAAATACAGTTCCGTTACAATTGTCACAACCAATGAAGACATCAACGAATTCATCACAATCGATGGCATCGAATTTGAAGAACAACAATACATATGTGTTTTGTTATTGTGGCCTGAAATGTCCTCTACAAATAGCAAGGACGAAAGAGAATCGAGGAAGAAGATATCATGGTTGCCCGAAATATAGAATTGGAGAAAGTTGTGGTTTTTTTAGGTGGGTTGATGCAGAATTAGTCAATCGGCAGGAAGCGTGTCGCAAAATTTTCACGGGAGCAATTTTGAAAGAAAATCAGTGCTGACACATAATGAAGATGAGGGTAGTTCGATGGACAGTGAAGTTAGAGCTCTTAAGGCACAATTAATATGTGTCAACCAAGATGTGACAAAGCTAAAGAAGCAAAATTCGACATTGAAGACAATGTTAGTTGTGTCATGGGTGTTTTTTGTAATTATAGGAGGTATGTTATTTGGAAATTTGAAGACGAATGATGTACTTGAGCTTGCCGTAGGTAGTGTCAATATTGAATGTATTATGTACGCTATTTTAGTACTCGTTTTTAGTATGGTTTGTAGTTGAGACATGAAGTTTGAACATGAATGAAGTGCAAGTTATTTGCAATCTCCTTTATTTTATATGCAATTTGTTTCTCAACCTTAACATCAAAGATGTCATTTTTTTATTTTTATGATCCGTTGGGATGATATTACGTGTCCAAATATGACGGGAAAGAAAAAAAAGCAATATAATTTGACTACTTCATAACAAATGGTCACAAGGTAATAAACAAACAAATAATAGATCCATAAACACCATCGTATTGTCCCCTTCTGTATGAATAAAAAAAAAAAAGCAGCAGAGCCATTGAGATTGGGATTTCTGGGCACTCGCTGCATGCCTTGAGGATCGGCAACTTTGATAAGGGAAGATCTATTTTGCTTGGGTCAGGTTGAAACACTGTTCTATTGCGTCGAATGCAATTTTAATGAAGCAAAATCGTTTGATTGAAAAATGCTTTGATGTAGCCACAATTTTCAAGACGAATCTTGCTTGCTCGAAGTATTTTTAAACAAGAATAGAACCGGTCATTACAGTTACAGCTTTCCCACGCAGCATGACTCTCTGGTTTTGCTCGTCTAGGCACACATTCACGACTCCTCCTCTAGGCGATGCCTACTCAACACATGCACAAAGCTGTTTAGGGAAACGCGTGAAATTCTATTTAAATGGACTAATAAGAAGTTGAGCAACCACAGATGCACTGCTCATAAATAAGCGCTTGGGCGTGGGGATGGAGAGAGAGAGAGAGAGAGAGAGAGAGAGAGAGAGAGAGAGATTACAGCATAAACAACGAAATCATTTTCTCAACTTTTTGCTCCAATAAGGCGCCAGAAAACAGTTTGCAGTCCCGCACACGTGATCCTGGAAAATTCGTTTGTCGGGCTGGCATTTTGCATCATGGGCGTGTATCGACAATGAGATAGCCTTAGCATGTTGATCCGGATAGCTATCTCAGTCTTGTCAATACATGAATAAATCATGGACAAAACAATAGAAATCTCTCTTCACAGTTGCATACGGCCTCGTATTGCATAAGAGATGGTTCATAAGCATAGTTCATTACTGATCCCAACTCTATACAAATCGCCATCTAAGATAGACCCAAAAAACACAGCCACAAATACTACTTCACGGATCTCATCATTGCTTAAAAAAACAAAATGGGTCACCACTTCATCGAACCTATCTCCACTAAAAAAGAAAAATGGACAAAGAAAGAGAAACGGCAACACTATCAGCACTAAACCCACATCTCAAGCTTTTCGTGTAACTTTTGGTACTTTTGCATATCGTCCCATGAATAAGAGGATTTACACTGGTAAGACCACCACCACTTGCACTTGCACATTTGCTTGTACATCTCTAAACCTGCGAAATATATATTCATTTTATATTTATGAAACTTTGCTAGTATAAACTAAGTTTCTAAGAAAACACTACTTACCATTTCATGAACAGAAGGATTCATATCGGTAGAACTACCACTACTACTTGCACCTTTGCGGGTACGTCTCTGAAATTGCAAAGTGTATATTTGTTTTATGTTTATGAAAACTTCACTTGTATAGATAAAATTTCTAATAAAATACTACCTATCGCCCCGTGAACATTAGCGTTCACCTCAGTAGAGCCACCACTACCACTAGCACCTCTGTTTGCACTCCTCTGAACCTGCACAACACTTACAAATTAGGAATGTTAAGCTGTCACATAATTATAGTACTCATGATTCAGCTTATGCCCACAAGAGACCAAAACATAATGAAAATGGAAGAACTTACTGAAATTTTTCGCCTTGAAAATTGTTTTTGTGATGATGTCGACCCACTCTTCTTAATTGGACATGTCGAACTATTGTGTCCTGGCCTCGAGCAAGTTCGACATGTCATATTCATTCCTATCCTGGACATTTTACTTCCACTTGCCACCTCACCTTCCTCTCTCAACCTTTTTTGTTTACGTCTACCGGGCTTCACCTTGGTTGACAATGGTTGTGGTGGCTCCCTATTAGTCTTTTTCCAAAATTTCTCTCCTTGAATTGGCATCATCATGTTCTCATATGCAGCTACAAACTTGGCCTTCTTATAACGCTCATCAATGTACTCATACGTGTCCTCTTGCCTATGATTTATAGCAGAAATAGCATGTGGACAAGGGATGCCAGTGAGCTGCCATTTTCTACAAGAGCACTCTCTCTTCAACACATCGACCACGTACTTGTTACCCTTATCCATCACCTCATATCCCATATCACCATTCCACATCACTTGGCAATACATCGCAGAAACTCTATTTTCTTCTAACTTTCTTGAGATTCTTGGACTACAGTTCCTTTTTCACCTACCACATGCATCCCTCTGTGTATGCATTCTTGTCATGATCATGATCCGTATGTCTTCTAGCATACTATAAATGGACTTACATCTTGCATGTACAATTCTTCCATTAAATGCCTCACATAAGTTGTTGTCGACAATGTCACATTTGACATCAGTGGTGAAGAAAGCCCGAGACCAATGCTTTGGCTCTGTTTGAACCAAGTCATGATATGCAGCTGGACTAATTGTCTTCAATGCCTGAGAGTGTTCGTCATACTCTGGCATAGTACTGCTCTTAGCACATTGCCAAAATAGCCTTTGCATCTGTATCCCCTTATATTTCTTGCCCCAATTGGCATAGATGTGTCTAGCACACATCCTATGCTCACCGCAGGCAATAACGCAGCCACAGCTTGTACAAGTCCCTACAAAAGATGAGTTCGATATAAATCATACATTACAAATACAACTATCTAAAAGGCATAGCAACTAAAAATTAAATAAGAAACTTACCTTTTGCTTGTCACTGATAATGACCCAGCCTCGTCCGTACGTGTTGAAAATGTTAAGATCATACATCAAGTTTGTCAAGAACCACGTCCAAGTATCACTACTTTCAACCTTGACGACCGCCCAAGCAATTGGGAACATCTGATCGTTTCCATCCCTTCCAACAGCACACAAAATCTGACCTTGACAAATTCCCTTCAAGAAAGAACCGTCTAACCCCACAACTTTCCTACATCCACCAAGAAAGCCTTGCTTACAAGCAGCAAAACATATGTACATTCTTTCAAAGAATGCCTTAGATTGCATATCGGGTTTTTCCATTTTCAATGTAATGGTACTCCCAGGATTTCTCACTCTAAGCTCCTTTGCATAATCCCACAACTTTGCGTACTCTTTCTTATAATTCCCCATCAACACTTTATAAGCATGCAATTTGGCCTTTGTACATTGAACCATACTAACATCTAAACCCAACTGTTCTTTGACTAGCTCCTTCAAAGCAATATTCTTAATAGTTGGCGTTGCTCTTATTGTAGGAAGATAGTGATTTGCCAACCAAGAACTTATCACTCTCCTATTTTTGAAGCTAATACTACATGTATGCTCAAAACATAGGTCTTCACGTGAAATGATCCACTTACGAGCATCAATAGATCCAGAAATCTTCCAGGGACAACTTTCGTTAGCACATTTTGCTCTAACAACCTTCTTCGCATTCTTTATAAATTTGATCTCTCTACGCTCAGCCACTGAGTACTTTATCAAAGCATCTTTAAATTGCCGACTACTATCAAATGCCATAGCCATAGTAAATCCAGGCACAACACAATTAGGATCATATCTTGGAAACCTACTCCTTCTCCTAGTAAAATCGTCATCTCCTTCGCATCGGACCCTAAACTCTCATTTGCATCTGCTTCAGAGTACTCTGTCTCATAACCATCTTCGAGATCAACCGCATTATCCACATCCAATGGTTGGGATGGTGCCAATGTTTCGGATGGTTCCCCTAAAATATGATCCTTTGTGGACCTCCCACAAAACTCCATCATGTTCTTCCTTGCTTCCAAAAGCTCCTCATCATCACAATCATCATCAATGAAAAGGCTTCCATCGCCAAGAAAGTCTGTCTCATCGTCATCGTCATTCATAATATCATCCTCTATGTCGGTATAGTCACCTTCATCATGAGCACTCTCACCAACCCCATGAGCGACCCCCTCACCCTGCCCAACACCCTCACCCTCACCCTCACCCTCACCCTCAGCAACACCCTCACCCTGCCCAACACCCTCACCCTCACCCTCACCCTCACCAACACCCTCACCCTGCCCAACACACTCACCTTGCCCAACACCCTGATCCTCACCCTCACCCTCACCCTCACCCTCACACCCTCACCATCACCCTCACTTGTCTCATCGTCTACAAAATTTTCTCCATATACCTCAATTACCCCTCGACACAAATAGCTAAATAATAGATCTACAACACAACTCTCATCCCATATAAATCTTAACCCATTTTCTAGCAACTTTCCAGGAAATCTAAAATAAAGCTTCTCAAATTTAGTATTTACCACTTTCTCAATATCTCTGATGAAGCTTTTGTAGCTTGGTGAACTAATATCGACTTTTATTAAATCAGTCTGGCCCCCAACATATTCAAGCATCAGGCGACGGTAAAAATTTCCACCATGGAAAAGGCACACCCAAGTTGACTTGTCGCTCATATCAACCCTACATAGAAAATATAATGTATGTAAAAACATAGCCACATAATGAAAATTTTGACTTGAGCATAAGTTTTGAATTTTTAGCTCCAGTCATTTTCCATATTTTTCTAGTAGAGACACAATTACAGCAGGTCCATCATCACACACCGCTGTTCATCGATTGCCGCTTATGGTTTTGATCATCTCATGCTCCATACATAACTACATGCGATTAAAATTTGGTTACTGCAGTTTAGGTTTTTATGCTACCTCAATAATGGTATCCAAGTGTGGACGCAGCTTATGGTAGTCTTGATGTATACGAGCCAGCACAAAGTCGCACCCGCATGATAAGCATCCTTAGCAACAAATCAAAGCAAGCCTTTAAACTTCACCATTAAGACATCAAGCATAAGTAAGCATGTCGATATATTTATGTGGAATCAAAGTGGTACTTACCCTTTATTGGAGGAAGAAGCAACACCAAGTTGCAGCGCCTGAAGCGGCGGGTTCAGCACTAAAGCACCAATGCTGGAAAACCCATTTAGAATAGTTAGTGGGCCTAAACTAATCATCGTATCACTACAGATTAAATATCATTATGAAACAATGGATTGATATGGTACAATTGACGAATATTTGATATGCCATGACCTTGATAAGATACTCAAACGACTCAAGCAGAAAATGCAATTGATTGACCATAAACCAGAGATGGAGAAATACAACAGCATGTTCTTCCTTTGATCTCTTCATGATAATGCTTTGAGATATTGACATAAATGTAGACAAACAAATTCTCCTAATACCTTTTATTATATATTCTCATTTAAAGAATCCAAAGGCCAAAACTTACTTTACAAACAAAGTTTGTTGGACAGGTGGAAGCAGGACCTCGAAAACATGGAAGAGTACTAAGGAAAATCAAGACGTTTGTTGCACAGGTGGAAGCAGGACCATTGAGGAAATAGTTTCCACGCATAAGTCTAGTCTTATGTTTATAAATCTCAATGGTTCTGCTCCAGGCAATCACACCCGGAGGTTTGGTACAGTTGAGAATTTAACTAATTTCTCTGTAATTAGTGCTAGAGACTGTTGGAAAAATTGGGCGGCTTGGAGAATCACCGACTTCTAGATCTCTACTACGTTCTATTACCGCTTGCAAGTCCAACAACCACGAAGAAAAGTGGTTGCAGCTCATCTAAAGGACTTGAATTTTCGCATGATATGGTTTGAAGCAGGTCGACGGAGAAAGAATTCAATTGGAAAGACTAACGCAAAAAAGAATTCAATTGGAAAGACTAACGCAAAAATATTCTTTTCCCAACCAATGACAACACGTGCCAAAAAAACTAACGCAAATTGCTAATATAAAATAAGACAAGCAGAACGCAATAAGTTTGGGACCACCGCAGACTATTTTTCGCGAGCAGAACGCAATAAGTTTGGGACCACCGCAACATACCTTTTGACTATTTTTCGATGTTGTCGTGTTTGCTCAACACTCGTCAACAACAAAACAGAACCGGGACCACAACTCCTCCTCGTGTTTGCTGCGATTTGTGATGGGCGAGTCGGGTCGTAGGGTTTGTGGCCGAATTGGGTCTTCACAATATGGGTGTGTCTATGATTGTGATGGATGAGCAAAAGTGTCGGGCAAAAGGTGCTCGATCAATGAACGTGACAACAAAAGAAAGATTTCGCATGAGGAATCTTGACAAAATCTGTGAGATTTTTGGGCTCTTTCGGTTGGGCAAATTCGATTTCGGAGAGAATGGAGGGTTCTTCACGTCCGTGAGGAGTGAGTGTCTGAGAAAGCGTGGATTGAGGCCTCAACTGTGATTTGGGGCAAATTCGATTTCGGAGAGAACGAACGATTTTGGGAAGATCTCGTCGTCTAGGGTTTCTGACGGACGATTTGGGGAAAGAAACGGAGAAGAAGAGGGGCGAAGATGGACGGACGATTTTGTCGCTTTTCTTTTTTTTTTTTAAAGCAAAAGTCATCGTTTTGCATGTCCGGCGTCCATGTCGGCGCCGAAACGCCGGCCGGCGATTGGGATTTCACGTCAGATTTTTCCGTTTGAAGGTTGCCTAAGAAGGACTAAACGGGCAAAAATAGAAACGGTTTAGGACTGAATTGGCCAAAAAAAAAAAGGTTTAAGATTGAATTGGCAGATAGGCAATAGGTTTAGGACTTTTTGGGTAATTATCCCGAAAGAAGAGTAGTAGGGCCGGAGGTGAAAAATAATTGACGAATGTTTTTCAGTAATGTAATGGTGGTTGTCGTCTCTACCATGTCCTCAATTCAATTGAGAAGTTGGAATGATTGACCGAATTGAACTTACTATGTATAGGCATTATGATTAGTTGTCTCATTTAAAAAAAAAAAAATCGGGAAGCCATAATGCTAACGTCATTTGGGACAAAAATCAAAGAAAAGTTAGTAAGAACATGACTGTCTACAAGTTAAATTTATTATCTTCTGTTAAAAAAAAAAAAAAAAAGCATATTGTTGATGTGCTTGCATTTCTTTAGGGAAAAAAAAAAGAGAGCATAATTTCTTAGAGCTATGAATTAATATAATAAAATGAAATATGATTTAGATATAAAAGGGATATAAAACTCTCTTATTAGATAAATGAAAAAGTGATTCTTCAGAATATTTTCAATGAGTGACTGATAAGTGACACTTTCCATGAGTGGTGTCAATCTTAACTTTTTTTTTTTTTTTGAAAATTTTTCCATTTGCTTTTCCACTTTAATTGAACCAAATATTTTTTTTAGTTCTATTTCAAGGGGGTACGGATAGTACAAATGCCAATACTTTTGTACGACGTTCACTTGAGTGCCAAATTCTTTTTTCCCACTCACTTGAGTGTTACAAAATTGAAAAATCTCACTACCACTTTTGATTTGTCTTGCTGGAAAAGCTTATGTGGCCATCGGAAAATATTATTTTAATATTATTTTGTGATTTTGTGATTTTTTTTTTTTTTTGCTTTTCTTTTTGCTTTTATCTTTATGGTCAGCAAGGGTTAGGCGTGAGGGTCGGGCAAGGGTCACTGGCAACTCTTGTTAGCCGTGAAATCCTTGCCCTTGGTTGTGAAGGCCTTAGGCGAGGCTGTTGGGGCTTCGCCGGTGGTTAGCGAGGGCCCTCACCGCCTTGCTCTCATCATGAAGGCCTTAGGTGATAGTGTCGAGGCCTCGTCAGCAATGGGCAAGGCCACGAGGACCCTTGCCCACGGCCACCCAAAGCCAGTGAGGGCCCTTGCGGCCTCGCTAGCAACCAGTGAGTCAATGAGGCCTCGATGGCAGGGGAGGGTACGCTTGCCCTCGGCCGCGAAGGCCTTAGGCGAGGCCGTTGGGGCCTCAATGGTGGTTGGTGAGGGCCCTCACTGCCTTGCTCTCATCGTGAAGGCCTTAGGCGACAGTGTCGGGGCCTCGCCGGCAGTGGGAGAGGCCATAAGGACCCTAGCTTGTGACCGTCCAAAGCTAGCGAGGGCCCTTGCGGCCTAGGGTTGTATGGCTAGCAAGGGTTGCCGGTGACCCTCACCGGTCTTGAAGAAAAAAAGCAAAAAAAGACCAAAAAAATTTTTAATTCACATAGGACATTTGACCGAAAGTGGTACTTAAGTGAGTGATTTTTGATTTGGCACTCAAGTGAACAGAAAAAAAAAAAATAATATTTAAGCGAGCGCCGTACAAAAATATTGGCACTTAAATAGTACTTACCCCAATTCAAGGGGCATATAATTACTTTCAATATTACGAAAATCTTTTATTCTCATGAAGAATAAGTGTACTTCTTGAATAATTATTTCTTGTGATCACAGTAATATAATTATAGTGGCAATATATATAGCTATTATGTTCTTTTCTTTCATTTTTTTTTTTAAATAATGGGGGGAGGGGGGTTGTTAAGGCCGGCTGGGAGCAGACGTCGAGGGCATGGAGTGAGGACCACGAGACGACAACTGAGGAATTGTTTTTAGTCAATTTACAATAAAAAAATTTTAGTCAAAATTTGACTACGTTTCTAGATTCCCAATATGCACAGGAAAAAGTCAGAATGATTAATTTTAAAATTTTAGCCAGAGATTTAAGAAAATAAATTGAATTCTAGATTCACGTTTTTCAGTCAGTGAGGCTTGTTCATTAGGAAAACAACACAACTTTTCACTATAAATTAAATAATATAACAGAGTTTACAAAATACTCTCAATATTTCCCTATTCTCATTACACCCAATAATCAACATGGCGTGTTATTGCAAAATAATTTCTCAATCTCACAAAAGAATTCACAAATATTACCATAAGATCAAATAGGCTTAAACAATTAAAACTCCCCTTAAATGTAATTCACAAAAAAGACCAACTAGTTATATAGAAAAGATTTGAATCCAAAATATGAAATCCCTTTTAGGAAACTTACTCAAAACTAAAAAAACAACCACTCAGAAGAAGAAATTTAATCAAACTAGAAAACCTAATCAAATCGGGCTCTGTTTACGTGCTAAAATTCAAGACGTATTTTTAACAGCACCTTCGTGAGCTTCATCACTTTATTCTAACAAAAAGTAATTAACTCACTCCTTCATATACATTCTATAATAAAATTTTAAGATCAACTTACTATAATATCTATATTGCTTTAAAATTAGGAATCAAGCACCATCGCCCATCTCCCATCGCCCACTTCTCTCTCCCTCCCCCAATTCTCTCCCCCTTTGATTTCTAGATTTTGCTGATGTGGCTCTAGACAGCCCAATCAGGCTAACGATCGCGGGTCTCCCAATGGAGATGGATTATCATGTCAAGTGCCAATACGACCAAGTTAATTAGAGGAATTGAATTGATCCGATTCAAAGAACAAATAGCCAAATTAAGCAAAATCAAAATTCAGCGATCAAATTAAACTTTCATCAATATTATTGGGCACCAATTTTGAAATTGCCCCTTTTTTATACGCCATATGCATCCATTATTTTAAGAAAATCTTTGTACCCTGATATTTTACTCTTATTTTGACTAAATGGGGGGTTCACCTAACTCAACTTACTCCCAAACATAAATTACTAAGTTATATCTAAGTAGACATGATAGTCACTTCATCAATCAATCAAAGCAATACTTTATTTTCTTAATCAATTTGAGATACTATTCACAAAATAAAAGAGATATTTTTTTGGTCGAAAAATAAAAGAGATATTGAATTGAAGAATTTAAGGCAAGGTTTGTGAGAGAAGAGAGATGTCAAAAAGGAAGTGGCTACTGCTTGTGCTGAGTGCTTACCTGGATTTCAAGGGTACAAATGTGACTAATCAAATCAGTTAACAAAAACCTTGACCAAAAAAAAAAAAAAATCAGTTAACAAAAACACAAATGATGGAGATTCGAAATCCCAAGGAAGATACAATTCCTTCTTTTGGTAATTATTTAATGGCCACCGAACGACAGCTTGAAAGTTAGCTCAAAAGAAAACATTAAACAAAGACTTCAATCGGTCTCACGTAAATTTTGGTACCTACTCTTTGGAATAAAAAATAATAATAATAGATGTCAATTTGATGAAACTTGTAACTTTAGTTGGATAAAATATGAATGGACGTCAATTTGATGTAACTTTAGCTGGATAAAAGTAGATTAAAGCCAATTTGATGTAACTTTAGCGGGATAAAAAGCGGATTAAAGTCAATTTGATATCGCTGCGCAGGTCCTTTTCTTGCCAACTCTGCAATGTGTCTTCGTCATTGTGATTAAAATATGATAAGAACCAAGTTTAAAATTCCAAGTTGCTTTAATTTTGAATACAGTGCGTGAAACCCACCTAATTTTGCCTTTTGTTTAAACAAATTGGGAAAATTCATTTCCTTCTTTTCCGAGTACATTAAAATACGAGCACACAAGATTTAACATGTGAATCACATACATAAAAGATTGAAAGACAGCCATAAAAAGAATAATTTCAATTTTACCCCTTGAAAGGCATTACTTTGGATGATTATTGTTTAAATAAAGCATGTGTCAGATGGTGATTTTTCTGTTTAAATAAAGCACGTGTCAGATGGTGATTTTCCTCAAATACTCGTACGTTTGGGGATACTTGTGGTTAGTAATTTTACCAATGAAAGCAATCAAAGCATGATTTTTCTCATTGTGCTCGTATTAGCGAGGGATCTATCTATAGCTAGTAGATAACATTTGTACATGAGAATGAGATCCTACTTCTCTACGAGTGTCAGTGACATCGAGGCTGCCATCGTTAGTAACTTTTTATGAACGGTAATTTTTCTCTAGTGCATGAGACTTTGAAGGAACTTGTTCTTAACGAGGGATTGTAGTTTTCCCGGAATGTTCCTAACTGGACCACCCGAGCAAGTAGCTCATATAATCCATCTGACAGTGCACAGCTTCCTTTCTCAATCAAACGGCTAACATGCTCGCCGAATCCCGTTCCATTTTCGTCGCCTAGGGACCTTGGAAGGACCCCTTTTGCAGGTAGCAGTTATTAGCAGAGGAAGGCAAAGATTGGCAAGACACACCACTTCGAGCAAACCGCTTTGGGATCTAGACATTCCCATTGGAGTAACTGAGACTTTCCAAAATTGGCTTAACTTATAGCGAACCGTAACTATAAACGGGTCCTATTTCAAAATCCGTGAAAATTTGCTTATACTATTTGATACCGTGCTTTTTCTGCTCTCTATTTTGGTCGAAGAAAACTTCATTTCGTGCCTCCCACTATGTCGGTTCGGTACTATTACAAGTCAGGTGATCCCAGTGCGAGTATCCAACTTTGATCTCAAATACTACCTGTTTGTGATGCCCAATATGTCTATTGGTGCATACTGCATACATGGAGCACGTCAGAAAGAGCAAATCGCTTTAGGAAAGAAACTCTCTCGTTGGAGTGAACTATTTTCTACACATTAGCCTCGATAAGTAGACGTTGATTTCTCATAATTATTTTCATCGAAGATAAAAATTACGGTATCTCTTGTCAGTTTATGAGTGTGCTGCACAGAACTTGAATAAGAGTGAACGAAGGCTACTCGGACAAAAACTTCAATAGGACGATTTGGGGAACATACTGATTGATGTGGGTGCTTTAAAGCCCTGTTTGGCAACCTTCCGATTCTGATTCTTTTTCCCAGAATCGTTTGGGACGAGAATCGTGTTTGGTAAAATTTTTGTTCTCGGGACAAATACGTTCCTGAATCGGTTTGGGATGAGATTTAAGAATAAAAAAAAGTTGTTCTCGTCCGAGAATCAAAAAAAGAATCAACACGTTAAAACTATCTTCTTCCCTTCCGGCATCCCGCGACCACCGCCCGCCGCCGTCTACGCCGCCCGCCACCGCCCGCCGCCGCCCGCCGCCGCCGGTCCGGCGAGCTCGCCGGAAGCTCGCTAGGCCGGGCGAGGTCCGGCAAGCTCGCCGGAGGCTCGCCCGGCCATTGGCGAGGCTTGCCCACCTAGCGGCCGGCGGCGAGGCTCGGCCGACGAGGGCCGGCCTCGGCGAGGGCGGCGGCGACGCTCCGGTGAGGTCGCCGGCCGGAAGAAGAAGAAGGATAATAGGAGAAAAAGGGGAAAAAAAAAGAAAAAAGGAAAAAAAAAAGGAAAAAGGAAAAAGGAAAAAAAAAAAAAAAGAAAAAGTAAAAAAATTATTTAAAAATCAAAAGAAATTAATTTAGAACAAAATCAATCTACACGTTATCAAATGTAATTCTATTCCGAATCGAAATTTTGAACAGATTCCAAACATGTTTTTTTACTCGGAATCGGTTTCGGGAGCGGAATAAAAAATAATCAATTCTTGTCGAATCAGTTTGGAAACAGAATCGTTCTAAACGCGCCTTAAGTTTCTTTTTTTTTTCTTTTTGCTTTTTGAACAGCTGGAGGCAACCAGCGTGTTTCACATTGATACGCCAAAAAGAAGAGGTTTGTAACTTTGCAGACTTGGAAAGACGCGCGGTACGGACGGATGGGGAAAGTCCCGAGGTCCCGGATTCACGAGATAAAAAGACCGATCTTTCCATTTGTGAAATACAATGATAGAAAAAGCCAATGAACGATGCAGTATAGGATGTAATTAGATGTTGCGATGCATTGCTTAATAACCGTGATAGAAGGGGTTCTGATCGTTCTTCGTTCAAATCTAATTGAGATGGGATATTACTTTTGACTTGTAAGTTGTCCCCACCACACATCCCCTTTCCCATGTAAAGTTAAACGCATCATTCCCATTCACACTTCATCTCTATATCCTTCCCTTCTTTCTTATGCCCCCCCCCCTCTCTTTTTTTTTTTCAATTTTCTTCTTGCCCTAGTTCTTTCACACCCCAAAACAACCTTTTTATTTCTTCAAGAAAATATACAATCTCTCTCTCTCTCTCTCTCTCTCTCTCTCTCTCTCTCAAGGAATTGGAGGTTCTTTTGGTAGGAAAGATAGGATATTTAACGGAAATAAATTAAAGGAAAAGGAAGGAGAAAAGGGGCGTGCCGCTTCATGCGGCAATGGTCGAGGCCTTGTAGTGTCTCAATCCTGAATAGAAGCCTACCCTACTTGCCATATCTTAGAGATGCAGGCACCATTGTATTTTCGATAATAATTTTTTCTCATGGTGGTTAGTCTACTTCTTGGAGGCTGTCACTATTCCACTTACAGCTCCATGAGGGAAATGTGCAGCCAAAATTTATTGAACAAAGAATTCATTGAGGCCCACGATATTGAAAGACAGAATCCTTGACTTTAGGAACCTTAGCTTTAGCTTCGTGCACGACTTCAAGAGCTATTTTCTCCCAAATAGTTCCTTACCGCTAGACTTACAATAGACATTGATTTGTTGATCCAATGATGCCCCTACTGCACAGAAGTTCAATGGAGAGGAAAACAGGCTCTGCAAACGAAACTTCGCACAGACGTTTTTGGGAACATACTGATTGCGTCGGTGCTTTAAAGTTCTTTCCTTTTTCTTTTGGACAAGTAACCAAAGCATTTCACATGGACAATGAAAAGGAAGAGGGCATGATGACCTTTGAGACTCAAAAAGAAGAGTGGTGGGGCTGGTTGAGAAAAATAATTGGTGAATGCTTTCTAGTGATGTGAGGGTGGCTGTCATCTCAAAATCAATAATGCTAATGTCATTTGGGCCAAAAATCAAAGAAAAGTAGGTAAGAAGATGAGTGTCCAATAATTATGTCAGTTATGTTAATTATCTTGTCATTTGCCAAAGTTCATAAGTTAATTAAAAGTAAATATGTTGATGTGCTTGTAGAGAGAGAGAGCATAATTTCTTAGAGATATGAATTAAGATTATAAAATGAAATATGTTTTATATATAGATCTAAAATAGATACGGTGCACCGTCTTATTAGATAAATGTAAAAGTGGTTCTCTAGAATACTTTCAATGGGTAATTGACAGGCGACATCCCTCCACGGGTGATGTCTATCTTAAATTGTTTTGGAACAATTCTCCTTTTACTTTTCCACTTTAATTGAACTAAATATTTTTCAGATCAATTCAAGGGACGTATAATTACTTTCAATATTGTAGAAATCTTTTATTCCCTCGCCTACTGCTTTCCTTTCTTCCTCTTTATGAACAAGGCTATAAATGTGTGCAGAGATAGGGTCCACTGTAGACACTTGTCATCATTTTAGATCCCTTCTTTTTTGTTTTGCTGGCTATATAAGAGATACCCAATATTTTCTCCTGCACATAGGTTTGTTTAGCCGAGAGTCACACAGTGAAAAGCGTTGCACAATAGAGGATGAACACAAAGAAGGAAAGAGGACGATGCAATGATGTTCCCTTCAATCGCGGGCGGAGGAGTTCTAAACATGGTGAATCTTATACCAAGAACTTCACATAGAATTGAGTTATTTATTCATAAACACTTTGAATTTTGGCCTAATCTAGATGTGGTTTAACATTCAAGTGAACGTGTGAGCGATTATAATTCTAATCCTTTGATTATAATGGATTATATGATATTAGCTCAAACTACGTAAATTTTTTTTGTGTTATTTATTGTTCTTCATTCAAATTTTTGTGATTTCGCATTAATATAGATTGGAAGATTTGATATTTTTTTGCGTTAATTTTATAATAGATATTTTTGATAATTGTTTCTGTTTGAAGAGAAGAACTTAGGTAAATAATTCAATGTACAGATTCCTAGGCTCTTCCAAAGTGAATTTCTCCGTCCTGTAAAGTAGAGGTGTCAATGGATCGGGTCAGGTTGGGTTTGGATGACACCCGACCCGACCCGAAACATAAGTCGAGTACGCTCCCCTTTTTACTCGTTTAAGGTATTCAGAGAGATTAAAATGTCCATAAAATCCGAATGATCGGGTCTCGCCTCCCCTGCTTTCCCTTCTTCCTCTTTTACCAGCGACGCTTCCCAGCTAAAACCCCTGCAGCCGAACGGAGCCATCTTCCTGGTTGACAAGCAAACCACTATACTCACCCCTTCTTCCAGCGCCTCAAGACTATCCACGACAGTCGCGTCTCAGAGAGAAAGAGAGAGTGAGACAGAGAGGAGAGAGCTGCAATGGGGAATCATTTCTCAAAGCAACAGCGCAAGCGTGTTAGAGATTCCGATGCTTCGAGTCCGACCATTTCGAAGAAACAAAGACACGAAAAATTGGTTGAATTACAGTCGGAGGAGTGCGAGAGCGAATCGCCTCTTCTTCTTCCCTCTACGGACTCTTTGGAGAAGATTGATGTGCCGTCGGCGTCTGGAGCAAAATCTGACCCATCCGCTTTGTACACCTCCGTGATTGGAAACAATTACTACGTATTTTTGAGCTTTAGAGGCCCCGATACTCGCAATGGCTTTGTCGATCACCTCTACCATAGACTCAAAGATGTGGGCCTGCCATTCCATCCAAACTTTGTGTTCAGAGATGATGAGGACCTCCCCTTCGGCGAGAAAATTGGTGAAAATCTCATTAGTGCAATCAAGCACTCTAAAGTTTCAATCCCAGTCATCTCAGAAAATTATGCCGCTAGCGAATGGTGCCTTCGTGAGCTCATTCAGATAATGGATTGTGTGGAAAGAGGACAGCACAAAATCTTGCCCATCCTTTACAAGGTGAAACCCAAGCATGTGCGAAAACTAAAGGGGGCCTTTGGAATGGCCTTCAAATCCAGTATGCATCTTTTCGAGGAAGATGTCAAGCAACAAGGGCCGGAAGCGCTCAAAAAAGTGGTTGGTTCTAGAGTATTTGAATCAGAGAAATTTGCTGATGGGTACGTTGTTTACCTTCTTTTTATCGATCCTCGTCAGGAGAAGAATTTTTCTATTTATTATGCTCAAACATTGTTTTTTGGAACCATTAAAAAGTTCTCACGTGTTGTATTGTTTGACAGGCGTGAAGCGGAATTAATAAAAGAACTCGTACGAGTAATAACGGATGAGCAGCAACATGATTTCTTACCACCTCTTCCTGGGAACTTGGTTGGAATTGATGACCGTGTGGCTGAGGTTATGAAATTGGCAGATAATGATCCTTCCAAAATTCGAATTATTGGGATTTGTGGGATTGGCGGCATTGGTAAGACAACTCTGGCCACAAACATCTATAATAAGCTTGCTAAGAAATTTGAGTGGCGTAGCTTTCTCATGGATATTAGAGAAACAATTAATTGCAAGGGTATGGAGCATATCCAATCTCTATTGATCTCAGATCTAACCAAAAATCATGAAAGTAGAGTGCGTGATTCTATGATGGGGATTGGAAGGATCCGATTAAGTTGTGAAAAAAAAAAGGTGCTTATTCTTCTTGATGATGTGGGTCATCGAGACCACATAGATAAATTGATTGGAGGTTGTAATTTTGAATCAGGAAGTAGAATCATTATTACATGTCGAGATAAGGCCCTCTTGAAGTCTGAATATAAAAGTTATGAACTCAAAGAAATGAATAGCATAGACTCTATGCTTTTGTTTAGCTTGTGTGCATTTGAAGCCAAACAACCTCCAACAGACTTCACGATTCTTTCTAGTGATATTGTTGCTACCACAAGAGGGCTTCCCTTAGCTCTCGAGATTATAGGTTCATTTCTCAAAAGAAAAGATAAAAGCATATGGATAGAGACACTTGAGAATTTGAGGAAGGTACCTCATATGAATGTACAAGAAAAATTGAAGATAAGTTACAACGCATTAGAACATAATGAGAAACAAATGTTTCTAGACATAGCATGTTTTTTCATTGGATATGACAAAAGAGTTGCCACCTACTTGTGGAAGGATCTCCAATTGCGTCCAGCTTCTGGATTGGCAAGAATGATTGAACTTTCGTTAATAAAATATGATGATGATGATAAGTTGAGAATGCATGATCAGTTAAGAGATCTAGGTAGAGCTATTGCCTGTCCAGAAGGTACGCAGCCTTGGCTTTGTAGCAGACTATGGGGCGAAGAAGCCATGAAAGTTTTGAGACGCAAGGTAACGATTATGTTTACTTTTGGGCTTTCACATGTTATCTAACGGTAGTCCCTCAAATTACTATCGTTACCGTTCTTTTTCTCTATATCTATGACCATTCTCAGCATGCTATTAGCATTTTCTTGGTAAAAGCTACATCCAATTTTGGCTCAGAAAAGGGTTATTAAATTTGTGTACTATTAACTCTTACCTATTGCTCTTTTGTCGTTTTGACATCATTTTCTAGCAACAGCATAAGGCTATTCTACCCAGTGTTCATAATATATACTAGTGCTCATACTGTTGCTATGCACGAATCTAGTCGTAGGTATTTTGAGCACATAATTCAACATTAACAAATGTTGTGCAAAATCAAACAACAATAAATCACGACAGAAGAAACTAACTAACAACTAGCATATGATTTTACTTATTCATACAAAGTAATTTTCGTAAAAAAAAAAAAAAAACTAAAAAGCAAATATCGATATTATGAAATTAAATGATTGTAGGAAGTAAGTGACGAAATAGTGAAAGGTGGAAGAAATTGTCTTCTCCTCATTTTATCTGCCTTTGATATGATACAATATCCACTTCTATTATGTAATGAGCGAGCCCTTCTTGGTATGGATTAATTAAGCCTTTATGCACACACACTGACAAAGAGGAGACAAAAATCTATTGTTAGACATTAGCGAAGAAAAAACAGATAATTAACTTACCAAATAAGATAACTGGAGGAGCAAAAAATAAATGCTAGAATACAAAAAAAGGAAAATGACAATAATCATTATCCGTTATTTACTAATTTATATATTTTTGTATGAATGGGTAAATGGCAAAAAAAGCACTAACAAATTCTTGAGATCAGGTTGAATTTTATGACTGATTGGGGCAAATTCAGTGATGATTAATTGAGTAGTGCGCTCATCTTAGGAGAAAATTACTCAATCAGTCCTAAATCTATTATGCGAATGTCCATTAAGTCATAAACTTATCAATTTTGCCAATTTAATCTTAAATATTTGCGCAAAATTCCAATGTAGTCATTCTGATTAATTTTTGCCGTAAACCAATCATTTACAATTGTCCTATATGGCACACCGACATATTAGCAATTTCCTACAAAAATTAGCCGGAATAACTATATTGGAATTTCGCACAAAGGTATTAAGACTAAATTGCAAAATTGATTAGTTTAAGATTGATAGGACAATTTTTCTCCTGTCTAAGGATTAGTTGTTGCGCTTTGAGCCTATATATCCAAAAATGAAAACTCAAGTTCAATAGACCAAGTTCTTGTTTCCATCCAGCCATACACCAAAACCAAAAATATTTTCTGAGCGGGAAGGAATGAGTTGTCATGCTATATGAATGCATAAATCTGATTAGGTACTTTTTGTTTTTGAAATATGTAACAGTTCTCACATATGTCAAAGGGACACCATATTTAGTCGGTCATCAATATTATGCATGTTACAAAATTTAATTTTAAAATCTATAAGAAAACTAGACTAATTTCATGGAGGAATTTCACATAAAACTTCAAAAAATGGGGGCAAACGAGTGAAAATAGACATATTACACAATCACGTAATTGTAGAAGATCAGATGTATTTCTTTTTCCTTGTAAGTGTAGACAAAATGCATCGGCCACAATAACTTGTGGAGTATACTAACAAAAGGAGGGTGGATGGTATTTACAATCCTCAATTTTATTTTATTTTTGTAGGAGGAAAATGAAAATATTGAGGCACTACATCTGGATGAAAGGGGCTCTAAAGAGTTCATGAAGCGAGAGAGCTTCAAAAAGATGCCTAACTTGAAGTTCCTTCATGTGAAGGATGTGGATTTTGATGGAGATTTCGAAGGATCACTTTTTGAATTAAGATGGCTAAAGTGGGAGAGACGTCCTTACTCATTCGAGGCAACCAACATTCATTTGGAGAAATTGGTCATGTTTGATTCATCATCCGATGATACGGGGGAAATTGTATTGATGAAAGTTGGAGAGGATGGAGTTTAATTATGGTGAAGATGAAAAATGATTTCTCTTTTGTTACATTTGATGATAAATCGTTCTATTTTCTAATTACTAGTATTGGAACATGTTTCTTTCTTGTAGATGGAGAGGCTGAAAGTTCTCAATCTTTCAGGTTCCTTTAATTTACGAAGCACCCCTAATCTCTCCGCATTTAAAAATTTAGAGATGCTAATCCTGGAACATTGTACTCATTTGGAGGAAATCGACCCTTCCATTAGAGATGTCAAGCGCCTCGTTTCCTTAAACTTGAGTCGCTGTGAGTTTTAAGAAGTTACCCAGACAACTGGATGAACTAGAAAATTTGGAGGAACTTGTCATGGACGAGACTCAGATAAAAGAAATCCCTCCATGTATAGGATCTCTGAAGCAGCTGAAGAGGCTTAGTGCCATAGGGTGTTCGCAACTTATTGGAGTTCCCACCTTAATAACTAGGCGGTTGGATTTGTCGTTAGGAGATTACGACAAGTTGCCACCGATCCCTTCTTCAATTGGAAAGTTGGGAGAGTTGGTTGAGCTGAACTTGTCAAGTACAAGGATTACGGAATTACCCGAATCCATTGGGGAATTGAACAAATTGAAAATTTTGAGGATTAACCGCAGCGAGATAGAAAGGTTACCGAGGTCTATTGGAAAATTGCAAAGCCTCCAAGAGCTCGATGCCTCCGAATGCCATAACCTGGGTGGACAGATTCTTTTTGATAAAGGTGGATTGTCTTCTCTAAAGACCCTTGGTTTAGGAGAAACAAATATTTTTGGCTTGCCGGAAAACTTAAATCAGCTTTCTTCTCTCGAAGAACTCAATTTATTTTTCTGTCATGAGCTTCAGTCACTCCCAAAACCTCCTTTTAGCTTATCATCCCTATCCCTAACCTGTCGGAGCAATGAGCTGCCATCGCTCTCTCACCTGAAGCATCTACGGGAGTTCAGGCTTTTTAATTGCATGTCTCTCCAAAGCATCCCAGAGCTTCCCTCTTGCATACAGACGCTTGATGCTTTTGAATGTCCCAAATTGGAAAGGTTGCCAAAGCTTTCCGATTTGGAATTTTTGTCAGAATTAAGGCTCCCGTATTGCAATGGGCTAAAGGAATTCGATGGACTGGAAGCTTTAAAATCCCTAAGAGAGTTGGACCTATCCAGAGATCCAAAGCTCTTCATCCTCGACGAATTTGGTGGAAATACAGATAATCTCCATGCGATACAGGGCCTTGAAAAATTGGGATCCCTAGAAGTGTTGAGTATCTATGCGCGCGAGCACATTCAAGTACTGGACCTTTCTAAGTCGGAGCATTTGAAGCAGTTGATTGTTAGTGATTGCAAAAGCTTACTTGAAATTCGCTGCCACAGTAAATTCCTGGAGTGCTTTGATAGGGATGGGTGCGAGTCACTCGAGAAATTACCGGACTTTTTACCACCTGATGGGCCATGATTTATGAGGGAAGAAACAACAAGAAGCTGATTGAGGTTTGCGGGCTATGGTCAGATCTTCATGAGGAAGCCAAAGAGGTTGCCGAGGACGTGGTGTGATTCTAGGCATTAGGGTAAGAAGAGGAGGAAGGTGGATATTTTTGTCTTCTTCCGGTGGGCGATGCTAGGGTGACTGATTCAAAAGTGAGATTCATGCTCACATGCTCCACTAGTTGAGAAATGGAATTTGACTTCTAACCTCACTCAGTCACTGATTGCTTGGACCCTTGTGCTCCAGCTTGAAATGGAGCAACGGAGGAGTTCGACGATGGGGGTGATTATGGAAGAGAGAGAATGTTGGAGGCAAAGAATCTGGTGAAGGATCTTCATGTTGGGTCTTCATTGCTTCCGGTTGCCATATCTTCAGAGTCCAAGTGATTGGATCACTTTTAACATTAATCCATTCTTGTCGTCGATTGATCGGTTTGTTCATTGGTTGATTCTTGGTGTGATTGGTGCATGTGCATTTTGGTGATTCGAGGTTTTGATTCGCTATTGTTGGTCTGATTTTGAATGGTCGATGTTTGCACACGGAGGAAATGAAGTGAAATAACTAATTCGAGCTTTTCTACATGTTTAGCGAAGCATGTTTAGTTGTCCTGTTATATTTATCAGCTTGTGATTCCTGTTAGGTGCATAGATCTACTCGGTTATTCTCTTTTACTAGTTTGCTATGATTTAATGAAATAACTATAGTAGCTTTTGATTAGGTTTTGTGTCAATTGTGGTGAATTTTCCTCATGTTATCTAAGCTGTTGTAGAGCACGTGTAGCAGGATTATTAGGACTTCCGAGCCTATTACAAGTTTAGGTTGATTTTATCGCCCCATCTAGGTAGCGTGGAAATTGACTGCAGAGTTGTCGGAACTAATGTGAAGTAACTTCAAGTTGAACGGGAAGATTACCTTGATTGATGAGGTTCTACTTTCATAGCCATTTCTTTCCTGTTCTCGGATTTTGGAGCACCTTGAGGGGTAATGAGAAGTGAAAAGATGAACAATCTCCTCTGAACCATTTGTTTGTACCTATGATCTAAAGTAGCATTTTCATCATGAGTATGTGGAAATTCCTTCTCATAAGATTCTCTGAGGATGTCCTCACTCATCCCAGTTAACTAATAACACAGTGAAATGGTGTTGAAGGCTACTAATTTCACACGGAAAAGGATGCTAGTGTCTAAATTGTTGTGATGGTGATATGGCTTGTTCATTTTGTCCTCACTTTTTCTTTGCAAGCTTTCTAGTTGAATGGAATGGCTCCTTATCTCCTTCTGACTATTGGAAAATGCAAAAGCTTGAGCTGCGATAATAGAAGTCCATTAGTTTCTTCTTTCACCAGGAGTTATTGGGCTCTGACATTGTGGTGTGTTTGGAAGAACTTTTGCTTTTAACTTTCATCTATACTATTGTTTTTAGCATTTGCAATGTGTCTTTTGTTCAATACTGAGTGCTTCAAACCATTAGAAAACATAAAACTTTGTATTTTATGGCCAATTATAACAAAATAATTCGCCTTGCTGACAAGGGCAGGAAGTACCTTTTGATTTCTAATGTTGAAACGGAAACACCATCAAATTTGTTTCTATTTCCATGGTTGGTTTTCAATCTGTCATCCTCTGTATGGATCATCTGTAATGTGATGGTCTTGCTTTATGAAGGTTACAAACTCTATGCCAGCCAATTGATGCCCACACCGATGTGAAATTGAGAGTACAGAGCTGACTGAGGGTTTGTTCGTTTTGCGGAAAATGGGCCATTTCCGGAATATGTTTTTTCAAAAGTCATTTTATAGGAAAATGACAATATTTTTTAATGTTTGGCTAAAACCTAAAAAATTTTCGGAAAATATTTTTCGGTGTTCGGTAAGGAAAATATTTTCTAAGACTTCACCACCTAGGCATGCATCACTTATCGACCTATAAATCCATCAAATATGAACTTGCCTTTAAATCAAGGGAAACTTACTTCATATCTTTGTTCCATCATTGTTGCCAAACGCTCATCTATTCTAAAAATGTTCGTATGTATTTTTAAAAGAAGCTAAAAGAGAAAAGAAGCAAAGCATGTATAGCTCTCATGAGAATCTTCCAGTTGAGTGGCCTGTTCTCCCCCTACGTTTTTTGTGTTCTAATAAACAAAAGAAAAAAGAAGCAAAGCATGTAGAGTCTTTTGCTTGAACAATGTACAACTACATGGTAGAATAAATAAAGAAAATGATAAGCAAGAGTGCAGAGTGCGAGCTTAAGATCGACGACCTCGAGGTTCGTTTGGCAACGGCCGACGACTAGCCAAGAAAGAAGAAGATGGGAAACAAAGAAAAGAAAAGGAAAAAAAAAAAAAAGAAAGAAAAGAAATAGAAAAGAATTTGAATTAAAAAAAGACAAAGATAATTAAAAGATAATTTGAATAAAAAAGAAAAGAAAAAGAAGAAAAGGGAGGAGGGAGTGAGGATTTGTAGAGATGTGAGATAAGAGAGATAGAGGAAAATGTTTTTTACTTTTCAAAAGTGGAAAATATTTTCCCCTAATTTAGAAGACCTTTTTTCTTTCATGAAAAACATTTTCCCTAAGGAATTCATTTTCCGTGAAACGAACGCCGGAAAATCCAGAAAACATTTTCCCAAAATTATTTTATGCAAAACGAACCGACCCTTAGGCTCCGTTCGTTTCGCAGAAAAAAATGCCATTTCCGAAAAATATTTTCCCTGAGGTCATTTTCCAATAAAATGACAATTTTCTAGTGTTCGGCTAAAACCTGAAAATGTTTTGAAAAATATTTTTTGGTGTTCGGTAAGGA
Organism: Eucalyptus erythrocorys; assembly: GCA_014182555.1. NCBI lineage: Eukaryota > Viridiplantae > Streptophyta > Magnoliopsida > Myrtales > Myrtaceae > Eucalyptus > Eucalyptus erythrocorys. Next base: position 7,093,433 of record CM024599.1, read on the forward strand.
AAATATTTTCTAAGACTTTACCACTTAGGCATGCATCACTTACCAACTTATGAATCCATCAAATATGAACTTGCCTTTAAATCCAGGCAAAATTATTTCATATATTTGTTCCCTCATTGTCACTAAATGCTCATTTACTCTAAAAAATATTCGTATGGATTTTAAAAAGAAGTAAAAGAGAAAAGAAAGCATGTACAACCCTCATAAGAATCTTCCAGTTGAGTAGCCTGTTCTCCCCTTGCGTCTTTTGTGTTCTAATAAACAAAAGAAAAAAGAAGCAAAGCATATAGAGCCCTTTGCTTGAGCAATCTACAACTGCAAGGTAGAAAAAATAAAGAAAATGATAAGCAAGAGTGCAGAATGCGAGCTTGAGATCGACGAGCTCAAGGTTCGCCTGGCAATAGCTAACGACTAGCCAAGAAAGAAGAAGATGGGAAATAAAGAAAAGAAAAAAAAGAAATAGAAAAGAAAAAGGAAATTAAAAATAATTCGAATTAAAAAAGAAAAAGAAAATTAATAGCTAGGGGCACTTTTCTTTGGACTTAAATAAAAGCAACAAAATTGTAAAATATTATTCAACTTCATTCGATTATGAAAAAAACTACATGTGAATTAAGGTACGGACACCTAGAGCGCCAAAACTTGGTATGAAGGGATACTTAAGTGCTAAAAGTTAGGAAAGTGACGTTTAAGTGTCAAAATCAGAGCAAACCAGATTATTTAAGTGCCACTCCGGCCAAAATGCCGATGTGGTAATTTTTCAACGAAGGAAGTGCAAAACGCCGTTTTGCATACCGATGTGGCTAAACAATACAAAAACGACGTCGTTTTAGTGCGACGTCGTAAAAAATTAATATAAAAATTAATTAAATATAATTAAAACATTTAAAGATAAAATAAAAATATTTAAAAACCTAAAAAAAATTGATAAAAAGGGGGGGCAGGTGGCTAAGGGCTGAGCCCTCATCGCCGCCGCCACCGCTCCGCCACTGGCCCTTTTAGGCAAAACGACGCCGTTTGCACGCTGACGTGGCTAGACAATACAAAAACGACGACGTTTTGCTTGGAAGTGTAATTTCTTTCCTCAGTTTATTGAGAATCCAAGATCAGCGGATAGGCAATGAAGAAAGATCAGCTGATTGGCCATGATGAAGGCATTTCGAGCTGTGTTTTGTGAAGTGTTGGAAGGTTTGCTCTTGTAGGAAAGAAAGATGACGAAGGAAAGCTAGCGAGGTGGGCGTGTCGTGGTACGCTAAAACTGGCCTGCACGCCGCATGAATCACTATGGTGCAATACCGAGTTGATCTCACGACACAGATGTTCTTCGTAGTCTCTTCTAATGGATCGCAGATCGTTATCGTAGCTGATGGCTGCCCACTAATGTCCTCAGTCGAGTTCTTTGATGATGGATTTTAGTTCGAGGACAGCACGGCGGAAAGCTGATTTAGAAAGAGATGTTACTGCCTTTTAGTGGTTCTGTTCTTGAAGCAGCTATTTTGCATTGTTCACCCTATTCCGACATGTTAGTCAGCTTGAGACTGGATGTCTATACATCAGATTCACGATTTGTCGAGGCATTGCAAGCAAATTATTTAAGTTAGACCGACCATGATTGCACTTTTTCCTCCTTCTGAAGATTGAGAATCTTCATCGCCAAGGCGCGTTTCAAGCATTTGCATAACATCAGCTGATCGTTATCCAACAATCTTCATTCCCAATCATTGGACAACGCCTGCAGCTACTGCTAAGCCCGAAACGACCCAACTTCTTTTATTGTTACTTAAAGTAGATGTTAACAGCCATTCGATTTCAAAGTTATAATCCATATATTGTGGAACGGGTCAAATGACTCTCCACGCAAATAGAACTTGATAGTTCTGTGTATTTTCATTGTCGTGAAATCATTACCATTTATCTATATGAGTAGAGAAGGTCATGTTTAAAATGAGATGAGCAATGGAATTATCTGTATCCATCCTGGACCCAGTGTATCATCTCAGATGTACCCATTTACAAAATTATTTCAATGAATCAAAAAATTGCAATGCCAATTTTGGTGAGAACCAATCTGACAAGTTAGCTAATACAAATACCAGGAACACGTGCAAGTAAGGAGCCACGAACAAATTAGTCGAGGAAAACAGTGCTCGAGACTTGTAGAGCCGGTGATTTTCTGTCACGTACCTAGACCGAGCCAAGAATGTAAATCAGCGAAAACTGCCGACCATGTATTAGCATGTCTTCCACCATGGCAACGGGTATCACGAGGGAGGCACCTAGCGACGCCACGAGAGGAGTGGTCCATCTGGGCCATACATGTGATGTCCCTCCTTCGAACTTTTCCTCTCTCCTCATTAATTACTGGTATTAGGAGTGAGCATGATCTGAGTTGGGCCGATCAACCCCCTAATCTTAGGACCAACTCGCACAGTGTTGATCCTCAATTTTTGAGACTGAGGACCGATCCTATTGAGCTTGGGATTGAAAACCGGACCAACCTAGTGGATTTGATCGGTTCCAAGGTCAATTCAAGATCAATAGATAATTTTTTATTTTATTTTTTATACTCTTTTAAAAAGCGATTGGGGACCAGACTGATCCAATGGATTTGGTCCGGTTCCAATGTCAATCCGAGACTAACCAATAATTTTTTATTTCATTTTTTATACTCATTGAAAGGACAACCGATGACCGAACCGACCAAATAGGTTTGATAACGAGCGAGGTCAGGTAAAAAAGGCAAGCATTGAGAGTCTAGTAGGGTGAGCGTCGAACAAAGTGAGCATCAAGTCTTGAGCAGGAATCAACAAGCCAAGTGAGCATTGAGCAGCGAGCGGTACGAGTGACCCAAAACGAGCGAGGTGAGTGTCGAGTGGCAAGCGAAGAAATTGTTTCTTTCGATTTTGGCAAATTGAAAAGTAAGAGGGCAAATAAGACGGAAGAGAATGAGTATTAGAGGAGGATGCCGTAAGGAGCTGTTTATGCTCTTTTGGACGCCGTAAGGACTTCTCACAAAAACATTTTCCTCATTCGTAAATTATGACTATTAACATCGTAAAAGATATTAAAAATCTAAGTTATTAAATAACAACGTAAAATTATTTGAACTTCTTATTAAAGAGCTATTTAATGTTGTTGACACTTTGTTTATTTTAAGGTTTTTTCTATATAAAAAAATTATAAATAATATATTAGATATATATAGTCAGGGTTGGTCCAGGTTGGATAGACCCTAAACTCTCAAGACTAAAGATCAACCCGTACAGTGCTAGTTTAGGAATCTTATGACCAAGGATCGACCCAGTCTCTTTAAGAACTAGACTAAGACCGACAGGATTGGGCTGGTCCAAAGTCAGTTCAGGATTGACCTTGGATTGATGCTCACCCCTAACTAGTATTCTCCCTTAATTCGCGTGGAATCCCCCCTCTCTTCAATTAGAGGACATTCTCTCTCCTTTGTCTCATGCATAAGAAGCCTACTCTCTTTTTCTCAAGATACTCTCCCACACTCTCGCTCCCAAGAGTCCTACCGGTTGCCTCTCGAGCTCAGACTCGCCATCTCTGACATGTCACCTTTGCCTCCGCTGTCTTCTTTAGGAGCCACTTTCTCTCCATCACTCCCAATAGCCCTCGCCAATGGCATCCCAAGCTCTGTACCAACGCCTCCGCCACGTCGCCTCTGCCATTTCCAGGAATTACTTCCTCTCTCTCTCTTACTCTCTTGCCCCTAAGCACCCCCACTAGTCGCATCCCGAGCTCATATTAAACTGTTTGCCATTAAAATAGGTTACTTAATTGTAAAACCATTAGTATTAAGAACATGTGGGCCGAAAGTTAAAGAAAGAAGCACGAAAATGAGTACCCTCCAGTTAAATTGTTTAGTTTTTTTCTTTAGTTCATAAGTTAATAAAAATCAAATTGTTGATGTGATTGCGAAAAAAAGAAAGTAAAATTTCTTAGAGCTTAGAAATAAGCTTATAAAACCAAATACATCTCATGTGCAAATCTAAAATACATACCATGAATCCATCTTATTAGATAAATGCATAGTGGTGCTCCTGAGGTCTTTCGATGTGTGGTTGACATGTGGTGTTCTTCATGAGTGACATCTTTTTTTACTTTAGAAAAATTTTCTTTTTATTTTTTCATTTTACTTGAACTACAAATTTTCCATCTTAATTTAAGTGATGTATGATTACTTTCAATATCACGGAAGTCCCTTATTCTCATGATGATTGAGTATAATTATATCAGCTGACTCCATTCACTAGACAATGCCAAGAAGGCAACAAATAATGCCAAGAAGGCGCCACCTAGCACTTTGTCGAGTTTGGAATTCTTGTCAAAATTACATATCAAAGGGTGCGATGAGTTGACAAAAATCAAGGGTTTGAAAGGGCTAAAATCCTTAGCAAAACTAAAAATATCTACATGTGAGAAGTTGTTTGACATTGACGGCCTTGAACCCCTAAAATCTTTGAGACATTTGGAATTGTTTGATTTCGAGTCAGGTGCTCTACTAGTGATTAATGATCTATTGCAAGTTTAAGGCCTTGACAGATTGAAAAACTCGGATGAGCTGCTTTTCTATAGGTGCCAGCCCCTTATGAGGTTGGACCTTTCTCAATTAACATATCTGAAATTTTTAAGAGTCAAAAAATGCCACAATTTAGTCGAAATTAGAGGCTTCAAGGGAGATTTGGTCCCCTGTGGGGGCCTTCCTATGCCTCCATCCATAGTTGGTCTAAAGATGTCTATCGCAGGATTAAATACGCAGTACAAGACGACCGAGATTTTTTTCCTATTATATGGAGGGCAACAAATACTTATTAGCGCTCTTTACCAAAAAAAAACAAATTCTTATTAGCGCATGGTTACTCTTATTTAAGACAAAAGAAAGTGGAAATTTGAAGGGCCCATGGGTGTGCATGTCTCCCACGCCCATTTTTCTCTCCATGCGCATGCATGCCCACAAAAATAGGTAGGCGCCTTGCGAGAAAAATATTGTGCAGGCCCGGCCTCTCCACGTAATCGTGGGCCGGCCCATTCACGTGGCGTCATGTGTCGTCCAGTCATGGTCCCATTTTCTCTCTCCATCTTGAGTCCTCTCTCTTCATCAAAGACATCTGTGTCCTCCCTCTCTCTTCCTTCATTTCAAAATTTCACTCCCTTTCTCCCTCTTTCCTGCGTGTGAAGACACTCTCTTCTTTTTTTTCTCGTGTGTTTTGGCTTCCAAAGATGCGTGTGACTTCTCCTCAAAACCACGGGAAGTTTTTTTTTTTTTTGTCAGGTCCCACAAGAAAACATCCCTCCTCAAAACCAGTTGCCATGCTCGCTATACATCCTGAAATGAGTTTTTTTTTTTTTTTTTTTTTAATGGAATCTTGCACCCCATGGATGAGGCTTTCCTGGCTCTTGGTGGTGCGTTTCAGGATTTCTTGAGGTTTCGCTGACTTGGGTATGTTCTTTTTATCTGTTGGGCTGTGTGGGAATACCTCTGTTTCTTCATTGCATGGGAAATTGGTCTGGTTCTGGGAATTCGACCAGGTCAAAGAAAGTGTCTCTGTTGGAAAAATTGAGAATAGGAGATTCATTTCTGAGAGGGAAGGAAGATTCGTAACAGTGAACTGAAGATAAAAATGTCTTTTGTTCTATATTACGTTGGTGGCGTGATCTTTGGAGGCATTTGGGCATTGAAGATTCGTTGATGGAACCCAGATGGAGAGAGCCAAGCTCGAGAACGAGAGAGTGGCTCTTCTCATCCGCCAGAAGGAGCTCCAATTTGCTCGATCTTCAACAGCAGCAGCAACATTCATCCAACAAGAGGAGCGGTGGCAGCGATAAAAGCAAAAAAAAAACTCCGGCTCACGCAAAGCCTCGCCCCAATTAAAAAATGGTTTCGATTGTGTCTTTCGTTTGGCCGAGGTCCGGTGGCACCAGCAGTGTGCGACTGGACGGTGGCTCCGCGACCAGGAAGAAAGCTCCGACCACCAACCCAACCGTGGCCGATTCGAGGGTGGAGACGCTGTGTGACTTGCTGGATGGAGGATTGATAGCTTTGGACCCTATTCTTACAAAAGACATGTGTGTCTACTTGTTCAATGAGTTATGGAGGATTTCTAAAGAACAACCACCTCTTGCCGGAAGGGGAAGGGGGAAGGAGGAGGACACTGGGCGGGATCTATCAGCTACGAATTCCCCATACAGATAGAGGCGCCTATCAAAAAGATACTCCGGAGGCTTTGGGATCGAGGGATCATTAGCCGAAGAAGACCTGGCCAATCCATGTGCTGGCGGACTTTTTAATGGATTTTGTGCGGTACGTTTTGAAATTTTTTAATTGACTGAAAAATGAAAAGTGGTATGTGCAAGTCTGATACCAGTGGATGCCTTAAAGCTTTTACTTCATTTTCAACGACTGAGAAAAGGGCACTAGCAATCACGGTATTTTCACTTTTGCCTTGGTTAGTTCTCTGTAATTGGGATATCCTTCGAGCTTTCCCTTTGTTCAATACTTTTCTTTCTGCTTGGATGCTTTTTCATGTTTGATTTATCGAGGAGACTAAGGTGATTTGTGTAGTTCCCTTCCTTTTCATTCAGATGTAAGTTGATGACTCTGTGTGATTTGACTATGAGAAGTTGAATTAGCTTGTGAAAATCATTAGCCTACTGTTGTTTGCACCTTTCAGCTAGATCGAGAATTCGAATTCTATAACTATGATAGGCCAACAAAAGTTGGTTCTTTCTTGACACATAGATCACCAACCACCAACCAAGATAACTTGTGTTGGTTCTGTGAGATGAGTTATTGAATGTTAAAGCTACTACTGGATTATGTTTCGTGAGTATAAAATGCAGGTGCCTGTGTAGTCTGCCTTCTTGTATTTGGAGTGCTTTTGGTGTGGACTTTATTCAGGAACATTCACCATGGTTTGGATCCCTGACCTACATAATGCAATACAAAGGGGAAAAGGATGTTTTGTTGTTAGCTAAACATCTCTAAACTCTCGTCATCATATTGAAAGCTAATTTATCAATTCCCTATGCTTGGTCACCATTGCTCAATTTTTTTAAAAGATTTTTAATCCTCTTCCTGATCTTCTGTACATCATACTCTAATATTTGGTTCAAGTCCATTCATCAGTGATTTTTCTAATGTATCTTACCTGATGCTGTCAAAATATTCTAAATCTCCTTCTCTTTCATACCTGTCTTTTTTCTTTTGATGTTTTATCTCTAACTTTATTCGGCAGGAATTTGTTTTTACATAGAAGATGGCAACCCCAAAAGAAAACAATGATGTGAAAACTCTGGAAACACGGCCCAACAAGCGGAGAAACAAGAAGTCCATCATCTGGGAACACTTCACAATAGAAATTATGAGTCCTGGACATATAAGGGCATGCTGTAAGCAGTGCAAGCAAAGTTTCGCCTATGGCACAAGCTCAAAGGTCACTAGCACCAGCCAGCAAAGTAAGTTGACACAATGCTTCAAGGGTAGTCATGCTCTGGATCATTGGAGGCATAAAAATGGATCACACTGCCTCATCAAATTTTACAAACCTCAAAATGATCTTACCAATGTTCCAATGAATAAGTTAGCCACCAACTTTTTCTCAAGTTTTACAAGTGTAGCACTCTAATAAATTTACAAATATGTCAATAAATTAGTAAGTTTGTTATTTCTTTCTTTATGAAATTTATTTTTATCAACTAAAAATTTTCTATAGTTAGTGTTAACAAGTTTTTTTTGGTCATAAGCAAGCTTTTCATTCACTGAGTACGGGCCCAATTACATGACAAAGGGGCATCAATTGGTTTATGGCAGACCCATCAATTAGTTTCCCCTTGAAATCATGGCAGACGCACGCCACGAAACCTTTGGAAGATCCTTCATGGAAAGTCTTGTCAATGTTTCGCTTGAAAAGTTGGTAGTTTCCATCTTATGGGTAAGTGTCTTGGGTTGTTTCTATTCTCTGATTCTCGGCCATTCCATTTCGGGAGATTTGTGTGCATAGCCATGATAGACATCATTGTTGTTGCAGGATCTGGTAAGTGATGCTTGAAAATAGAGGAATATCTTTATGTCCAAATATGCCAAAAAGTGACCGCAATTAGTTCATAAGACGGGGCTTTGAGGTGATTACTATACTCCAATGGCCATCCTTCAATTCAAATAACTTCCTGATTTAAAATCCCAATGCCTATCTCAGAGGCCAATCTTATCTGTTTCGTGCTTTGACAAAGAAGGAGCAGATGTTTGACAGTTTCAAGTTCCTTTTCGCAAAGAGGGCATCTCGACTCAGGTACAACCTTCCTTCTGAATAGGTTTTCTCTTGTGGGTAGGGCGTTTCAGCACACACATCACATAAACACTCTTACTTTGGGTGGAGTCTTTAGATTCCATGCCTTAGCCCAGAAGGCCTTTGGAGTTTGGTAGGACGATGAGGCTTGACTTGCTTCATGCTTAGTCTCAGTGCCCTGGAGTTGGTTGTAGCCACTTTTAACAGCATACCTCCCTTTTGGTTGTGTATCCAGACTATATTGTCTTCTGTCGGTGTTGTTAAGAGAGGTAAGCTAGAATATCATTTACTATATGCTCATCAAAAAGAGAGAACAGCATGTGCTCATTCCATTGACCTTCCTCAGCATTTCTATCACCCTATCCAGCCAGTATATTCTTGAGCGCATACTCCAGTAAATTTCTCCCTGTTTCCATAGATATTTAATTTGCATTTTCAGTTGCTGCATTTTGTCCGTCATGATGCAAGCTCTGCTCATTTGTTGACTCCTAAAGCTCCTTATTCAAGCAGTTGATTTGACTATTAGCGTTAGAGAACTTCTGCTTGCTCCACTTCTTTAGGGCCTCTATTACTTTTTGTAGTTCTTCAGAAAGTGTTCATTTTTTTATGCCTGGAGTATTCCATGCTGAACTTACTAGCTGACCACATTCATTATCTTCAAGCTAGTATGCTTCAAACTTAATTTCTCTTTCTTTTTGCAGGTTCTGTTGAGAGAGTTAGCAAGATAGGACTATGGTCAGAGCCTATAGCAGGTAATGCATATGCTTCCACTTCTGGAATGTCACTCTTCATTCTACATTGCATGGAGCTCTATCTAGTCTTTCTTCCACATAGGCATCCCCATTCCTATTATTTGCCCGTGTAAATGCACATTCTTTACATCGAGATCCATTAGAGAGCATGCATTTGTAGTGTCTTATATCTCGAAAAGCCACTGACCTATGGTGCTCCGCCATACGCTTGCCTACTTTTTCCCAGTGTACAAAATCTTCATTGAAGTTTAGTCTCCCCAACCCCCAACTAAATTGAAGGAAGCTGGTTTTGGAGGTTGATTATTGGAGCGTGTACAAAGGTAATTCTCATCTGTTTTCTACTATCCGTACAAATTAGGTCAAACATTTCATTGTGGCTAAGTCCATTGTTGGCATCATCCTGTCAATTGGTAAAATTGCTCATCCCCTGCTATTCCATTTGAATTCACCACTGCACAGTTCTGGAATTGGATTCATTTCAAGCTCATACCACAAGTTCTTGACTCTTTGTTCCCATAAGAAATATAATGCCATGCCTTTCCAAAGCCTCAATGCCAAGATTGTCTAGGGTGTGCCCAACCACTAATAATTCCTGCATAAAATTTTCATGGGAACCTCAGTGGCTTATTAGTGCTAGCCACCAAAGCCCATATCTTAGGATCCTCCCAAACCTGAATTGAAGTTTCCAAAAGTTTGGTCTCATCTAAGGCAAGAGAGTTCACATTTTGAGAAGCATAAGGACTATACCTGCATTGTGTTTTGTCTCCACCTGTTTTCTTCCCCTTGCTACATTTCTTTTGGGGCCCTTCTAGCATTGTAGAGTTGTTCAGAGCTGTTATCAGCATGAAGCTCTTTTCTTAGTTTTTTTTAATGGATTTGTGTCACCTTTTCCAATTGCTTCTATCTCCTCAGCAAAAATATATGCTGACTTTTCCAAATTGTTCCCACTACTAGGAACCAATGAATTCTTTCCCCTGGGCTCAGAGGACACCGTTTGCGGGGGGGTGGTGGTTGGGGGGTGCTGGGGTTTCTGGAATAATCTCATCACCTATGGTTGTATCCTCTGGTTTTGCATAGAATACCTTCCAAAGAGGATCTTCTTCCAAAGCAACTCGGATCATCAGTTTCTAACTAGTTCTCATCATATTCTTCTTTCAAAGCCCGCTGCTGCTGCTATTCGCCTTATGGTTTCCTCTGAGACCCGACCCATAGGTAATCTGGGCACTTGAACCCAAAACTTGTAATGTGTGTAATTATAACTGTTCTGTGAAGTAGTTGGCGTCCATGGTTTAAGCACCAAACAATTGCTGGAGAAAGACCAAGGCCTTATCTCATAAATTCTGTTCATTTCATTTTCAGACTTAAAGGTAAAGGCTAAAGTTCTCAAGTCTACCCGATCAAAGGTAACTGAATCCACTCTCCATGCCCTCTTCATAGTGTTTTGGAAGGCTTAGAACAATTGCCTAAACATAGTTAAACGACATTCTTATATTCTACCAGTTGGGACCGTACGATCTATCTCAGCCAGGGCTTTTTTCTGACCACAAATTGCACAATTTTTTGTGTAGTAACTCGAGAATCTGAGTTATCTAATTCTTCCATCCAAGAGGCGCGAGAGGCAGACAGCTTACTCTCTATGAGAAAAGTATAGCAGAAGCAGCTATTCCAGTAAATTCATTCTCGGGGTTATGGAGCGTAATTGGTAAAATGCTGTCCAAAGACAATGCAGTGCTCTGGGAGGCTAATGGGGTAGGGGGGCTTTTGTAATGGGTTTGATATTTGGGCGAGGATTAACCAGGATTGCTCCTTTCAGCTAATACGGTGGTCATTGATTCCATGCCTTGTAGGGCGTGATGCTATCAAAGGGGGATCGGGTTGTATCAGAAGTTGGGTTTGGGTTAGCTTGTGGAACAGTAAATATGGTTCGTGGGGAGGTTGGGGATTTTGGGTAAAGGGTCAACGTTGAAAAGGAAATGGGAGATTTTCATCTTGGTAAGAAGACCAGATGAAATGACTGCTGTATTGAGCGGAGAACATTAGGGTTTTTTTGGGTGAAAACTGCCACCATTGGGGTAGGATTCCCATCGAGAGAGGATATCCATGAATTCCAACTCAATTAGGTAAAATTTTGGTGGAAAAGGTGCAAAATGATAGATTCCTAAGACCCGGCAAACAGGTTTAAATTTACATTCCTATTTGAAGTTCTTATTTCTACAAGCCAAACACATGTTCAAGGGAACAAGAAACCAGGAATAAAAAATTTTCCTTTCCGTTGAAAATAAAAACTGCAGACTTTGTCATTGACCATAAGGGTCGAACTTCAATGTGGGTTTTCTAATTCTTTTCTTTAATTTGTAGTTTTCATTTTGGGCTGAAAACCGGAACGCCGGCGTCGCGCTTTATGCAGCAATTGTCGAGGCCACCGCAAGGTCTCGATCCTGAACATCTATCTATTGTACAGAGGCCCACACTACTTGCCATATTTCAGCAATGCAGGCACCACGTCATTTTCGATAATAATTGTTCGTGTTCAGTAGTAGTTGATCGACCACAAAAAAAGCCCGACGTTAATGGAAAAATCCTTCGTCACATCATGCACAAAACGAAGAAAAAAGTTAAGTTCTTTCTAGAGAAGAGCAAGCACAACTGCATGCACGAGCAGAATTGGGATTCGCATTTTCTGCTACGTCCTTTGCTCTTGGAAACTATTCTTTCGTGTAAGAAGCAATGCTGCAGCTGGAGCCCGCAAAATTCGAAAGAGCCTGAGCTTTTTCACGCATGACTTCAATAGCTCCTTATCTTCATGCTCTTGGGAAAGCGTCTATCTATTGTACATCTCTTAAATAGCTCCCTTCCATTACTACTATGGGTGAGCAGCGAAAGCATCTACCTATTGCACACCTCCCAAATAGCCTCGACAAGTAAACGTTGATTTGTAATAATTGTTTTCATCGAAATTATGGTATCTCTTTTGTGTTGCTTGCTTCCTTTCAAAAATTGCAAATTGGCACAAGAAAAATTATAAATGAGCGGAATATGAGATTCCATAATTATTAAACTGTTTATGATCAAAAAATCGCAAAAATCAATATTACTTAGAATAGTCGGCCCAAAAGTTAAAGCAAAGAGGCAAGAACATTTCTTTCCCTTACAAATGGACGAGCCAACTCTCTTTTTATTTCTATTAGCGAAGCGCTGAAGCTTTCTAATGTCCTATTTATCGGCACCAATCTACTGCTTTAGGAACCTTAGCTTTTGCAACGAAATTTTTTGAAATGTGTAGCCAAAATTCCTGAACAAAAGATTCACACGTTTAGCCATGAAGATTGAAGCCCACAAATTTTAAAAGACAAATTCCTAAACTTTAGGAACCTTAGCTTCACGTACGACATCAAGAGTTCCTCATCTTTTATTTTCTTGTGAAAGCGCATGTCTCCCGAATAGTTCCCTACTATTAGGCTTAATATTCAAGACACGGTAGCCTATGGACGTTGATTTCTGGATCCCATGGTGCGTTCAATTAGAGAGCAAAACTTCACGCGGACTTTTCTAAGAACATGCTGATTGCTTTCCCTTTTTCTTTTGGACTGGCAATCAGTGCCTTTTCACATTGACTCTAAAAAGTACAGGTCATGATGACTGGGAGACACGGAAAGGAAGAGCGATTGGGACAGATGAGAAAAATAATTGACGAATGCATTGTCTCTATCTTATCCCTGTTATACACAAGCATTTAGGAAACACGGGAAGATTTGAAATATAGGAAAATTTTAGATATTACTAAAAGAGAGAAATTGAGTAAATTTTATGTATTTCTCAGAGAAAAATTTTTACTACTCAAAAATGTGTGTGGGTGAGTGGTTTCTTTCTATTGTTATTCTAAATTGCATATGGCTTAGATATTAGTACTTGATTGATGAAATTTGGGATTTTGATGACGCGAGCAAAGTGTTGGTAGAGTCATAGATAAGCACTATCACTACAAAATTTGACTTATAATTTTCTCGAAGCGCTTCTTTTGAAGAATGATTCGCTTCCTCCGTTTAAAATATATTTGGTTATGTTATTCCCTTATGCAAATTCTTTTCATTTCATATTATCCATGAGGATGCTCAACTGGAAGAACAATTGCTTCACCTAACCCATATGTTCCCTTCAACAAATTCCTTAAGCTTAGCCATCTCAGTCCTCTAACAATTCTTTTCATGGTAAATTATTAGTATGTTTTGATCATATGCTATATTTTCTTCACAAGATTCCCCAGCCATCTTGGATTTCTTAATTAGATTTACATGTCAAACTTGACCAAGTGCGGAATACAGATCAAATTCATTCTATATGGAAAAATCATGTTCTGGTTTTATGTTATGTTCATTCAAGCATCAGAATATAGTAGTCCAGGCTCAAAATGGATGTGAAGTTCAAGTCAAGGCATTGGATCAAGGTAATGCATACAAGCCCCCCAAACAATCATTGTGTAGATAGGTTTCTTGAAGGTTAACATTCCTTGACCCCAATCGAGGAAATATCTCGAGGGATGGTCCACAAAACGCGTATGATGGTCAAGCCATGAAGGATCCCCCTTGTCACTCCCCCCATAATTTTCCACTTACATTGCTTTTCCAACTCGTGTATGTACTTTGTCCATGCTAGCCACAGACCGAGCTTTCATGGATAGTGCATGTTGGCCCATTCGTACGAGTGCATTCCACAATTTCACAATGACTCAAAAAAGCAAGTCTCATGAAGGCTTCCAATAATTTCAGCAGTAGTGTCGTATCGCTACTATTGCATCACCCATCACTTCCGAAAACAATTTCAGTAGAATATAACAATTTCATCAACTTAATCATATAAACTTTTGTGCGAGATATTGATGTAACCTTTGTGGCCTATTTCAATTGAAAATCGTTGATGTGGTGATTTAGTTATCTGAATTGTCCAGGGATTTCCATAAAAAATTGGTCACAAGAGCTAAATTGAAATATCGCATAAAGGTTTAGAATTAAATTAAAAAAATTACAAAATTAAAAACTAAATTGACGTCCATTTAATAAGTTCATAACTAAGTGGACAATTTTCTCGACATGATAACCGGTTTAAAATACGAAAAACATTCATGAGTATGACGTACATGGCATGTGGTACAATGCATGTGATCTCGCCTACCCATTCGGATCTTGTTCCCACTTGCCTATCTTTGAGGAATGAGCATTGCAAAAATTATGCCATGTCTTCAATTTTTTATTTTAGAAAGAAAGGCCATTGATGGTTTGGTTGAAAAATCATCTTGAGGTAACCTTGGAGCAAAATTCATTTTGAAACTATACATCATTTATCACTCATTGTTGTCGGGTACAGAAGCATGATAGTAGCAACACAAGAAAATTGTAATGAGCAACTCGGGTCAGGATATACTTAACTGAAAATACAGTATGAATATAACATACACAAAACAAGAATTTTCGCACAATTATCATGCACATAATTTATGATTAGTGAAGCGAAAGCTTATACTTACTATTAAGATTGTTTTTCTCACATGACATGCAAAAACACTTGAAGCGAAGCGAACTCTTTTATTTCTTTCCCGCACGGACGAGGCAACTCTTTCTTTTTCTTCTTGGTTTGGAGCCCAAAAACTTTGAAAGGACCTGAGCTTTCACGGATGGCTTCAATAGCTCCTCCTCTTCATTTTCTTGTGAATGCATCTATCGTACGTCTCCCAAATAGCTACCCTACTATTACCCTTATTATTTCCTACGCAGTAGCCTTGACAAGTAGACGTTGATTTCTGATAATTGTTTGCGTCGAAGAGAATAATTACAGAATCTCTTGTCAATTTCTTGATCCGATGATGTGCGTGCTACACAAAACTCGAATAAGAGTGAATAAAGGCTACTCGGACAAAACGTCAGGCGGACGATTCGGAGAACGTATTGATTGATGTGTGGGTGCTTTAACCCTCTTTTCCTTTTGCTTTTGAAAAGCTAGAGCAACCAGCGTGTTTCACATTGACGCCTAAAGGAAGAGGCTCGTGACTTTGCAGACTCGGAAAAGAAGAGCGGTAGGGACGGATGAGGAAAGCGACAAAGGTCCCCCCGGAAGCAGTCGATCAATTATTATGTGTGATTCTTTATAGATCGCTCAAGCACTGTGAATTCACAATGAGACAGGGGGATTGCGTGTTCGTTGAGTGAAGTAGAGAGGTCTCTGTGTTTCTCTGCATCTGTTCGTCCATGGAATAATAAGCAGAAAAGGAAAGGAGGAAAGGAAGAGGGAGATAGATGTGCGTGCACAGTCCACATGAGATAGAAAGGCTAATTTTTCCATTTGCGAAACACAATGATTGAAAAAGCCGTCGACCGATGTAGTGGTGTAATTGCATGTCGCAATGCATTGCTTGTGACTCAAATTTACCATTCATCATCCTTTACCAAATTAATTGTGAATGAAGTGGTTTTGGTCATTTTTCATTCAGATCTAATTGAGACACAACCCCACTTGTGACTTGTAAGGGGGTAACATGGGGTTATATTCCTTTTTTTTTTCCTTTTCAATTTTCTTCTTGTCATTGTTTTTTCACACCCAGACACGACCTTTATTTCTTCAAGAAAATCCACGAAAACCCCCCCTCTCTCTGGCCACGCACGAAAGGAGTGTATCCACACACGATTATTTTTATCGAGAAGGACAAAAATGGTGATTTGATTAGTATACTACATCAATATTATGGCAGCTTCTGGCAAGCATATTTAGCTTTTGGTGAGATATATTATCTATTGAGGCAGCTTCTTGCGAGTTATACTATCTACTATTAGCCTAGAATGAGCAGTCCTGATTATGATCGGACTTTATAGATAGTATTGATTGAGATGACCGAGGAATGGTCTCGTTGACATGAAATCGACTGAGTCGATTGATCGATGGTTCAATCTGATTGGATGATTTGATTGGTTGAAAAAATCAAATGTCTATTTAAATTGTATTGACTTGTAAGAAGGAACTGAGACCAAAGTAAATCCTCTGATTCGTGTTTGAGCTTAGGCAGCCCTCAGGGCGTATTTTCTTCCTAGTCGGGTCTTAGGGGGTTAAACTTGCTGAGACATCGTCTCACCCCATTGTGGGATAATATTTCAGGTCTTTAGATAGCAACTCCTTCAGAACATTTTGAGCAACCAAAGAAGATCACAGAACAGAAGTACCACATTCTAATCTATGGGCAACTTGAGGGGCTAGAGTACGAACTGGTGAAGTCCATAGTCTAGATTGATGCGGGTCTACCCAAGAAGGTGCCCCATCAATTCAGGGCATGATATCGCTTGTATCGTAATGGACAGAGAGAGGGCCCTATATCGGAATCTGAGATACCTGTATGTGATGGCGGTTGCTTTTGGAAAAGGCATTGCAGACCCTCGTGGAGGTTTGGTGGTAGACCTAGTGAACCCTGACCTTGAAGATCCATGTATTCAGCAGTAGGCTCCAGTTGGAGTGTGGAGGGAGATGACGAGGAGGATGAGGACCCGTAGTTGTTAAAACCCTCCCTTGTTTTGTAAACTTGTGAATAGAGTGGTTTGTATTGTATATATATGACTCAGTTTGTTATATATATATATATATATATATATATATATATATATATATATGTGTGTGTGTGTGTGTGTGTGTTGTGGTGTTAGTTTTCAAAATATGGCCCTACTTTTCTATCCCATTGAATTGTTGTTCGGGGATTATTTATTTGTTTCCGTATGTGTATTAAAATGAATGGGTCAGTGATGTGTCCTGAGATATCGCTATTTAATCGACTAAGCCGGGATAGGCACGCGCTCGGAGGATCGGGGCGTGACAAAGGTCCCCGATTCACGAGATAGAAAGACCGATTTTTCTATTTGCAAAATACAATGATCGAAAGAGGCCACCCAACCGATGTAGTGTAACGTGTAATTACATGTCGCAATGCATTGCTTGGTAACCGTGAATGAAGGGATGCCGGCTGTTCTTCGTCCAAATCTAATTGAGAGAACATATCACTTTTGACTTGTATATGGTTGTCCCCCTTCCCCACATAAAGTTAAACGCATACTTCCCATTCATACCTCAACTCTATATCCTTCCTTTATTTCTTATTTTCCTCTCTCTCTCTCTCTCTCTCTCTCTCTCTCTCTTCAATTTTCTTCTTGCCATAGTTCTTTCGCACTCAAACACAACCTTTTTATTTCTTCAAGAAAATATACAATTACTCTCTCTCTCTCTCTCTCTCTCTCTCTCTCTCTCTAAAGGAGGTTCTTTTAGTAGGAAAGAAAATGATATTTAATGAAAATAAATTAAATGAAAAGGAAGGAGAAAGGGGGTGTCACACTTCATGCGACAATTGTCGAGGCCTTTGCAGTGTCTCGATCCCGAACAGAAGCCTGCACTTCTTGTCGTATCTCAGCGATGCGGGCACCATATCATTTTTTTATAATAATTTTTTCTCGTATTCAGTGGTAGTTAATCTATTGCTCGGAGACTGTCACTGCCCCACTTACAGCTCCATGAGTGAAACGTGTAGCCAAAATTTCTTGAACAAAAAATTCATTCAAGCCCAGAATATTGAAAGACAAATTACTTTGACTTTAGGAACCTTAGCTTTACCTTCGCATGCGACTTCAAGAGCTATATTCTCCCAAGTAGTTCCCTACCATTAGACTTGCAATATACGTTGATTTGTCAATCCAATGATGCCCCTCTGCAAGGAAGTTCAATCGAGAGGAAATAGGCCCTGCGAACGAAACTTCGCATGATCGTTCTTGGGAACATACCGATTGCGTTGGTGCTTTAAAGTTCTTTCCTTTTTCTTTTAGACTGGCAACTAGTGCGTTTTGCATGGACAGTGAAAAGGAAGAGGGTCATGACAGCCTTTGAGACTCAGAAAGAGGAGTGGTGGGGCTGGTTGAGAAAAATAATTGATAAATGCTTTCTAGTAATGTGAGGGTGGCTGTCATCTCAAAGCCAATAGTGTTGATGTCATTTGGGCCATAAATCAAAGAAAAGTAAGAACATGAGTGTCCAATAGTTATGTTTATTATTTTTGTCATTTGCCGAAGTCCATAAGTTAATGAAAAGCAAATTTGTTGATGTGCTTGCCAAAAAAAAAAAGAGCATAATTTTTTAGAGATATGAATTAAGCTCATAAAATGAAATATGTTTCATATATAGATCTAAAATAGATACAGTGGATCTATCTTATTAGATAAATATAAAAGTGGTTCTCCAAAGCACTTTTAATGGGTAATTGGCAGACGACACTTTTCATGAAGAATGTCTATCTGAACTTTGCTTTTGAACAATTTTCCTTTTACTTTTCCACTTTAATCGAACTAAATATTTTTTTGGCTTTAACTCGGGGGATATAATTACTTTCAATATTGTAGAAATCTCTTATTCTAATGAAGATAAAGTATATTACTTGAATAATTAATTATTGTGATCACGGTAATATAATTATAGTGGCATTATAGCTAATATGTTATTTTCATTCTTTTTTTTTAAATATATATAATGGGGGTGGTTGTTAAGGCCAATTGGGAGCAGACGAAGAGGGCGAGGAGCGAGGACCTCAAGAATTGCTTCTAGTCAATTAACAATTAAATTTTTTAGTCAAAATTCAAACGCATCTCTGGATCCCAATATAAACACATGAAATATATGAAAGGACAAACCTGCTTCGACTTCCTGCCTCGCCTCCTGCTTTCCCTTTTAACTCTTTTACCAGCTCGAGTACGCTTCCCAGCTGAAACCCTGGCAGCCGAACGTAGCAATCTTCCTCTTTGACAAGCAAACCGTTTTACTCACCCCCTTCTTCCAGCACCTCAAAACTGTCCACAACAGTCGAGTCTCAGAGACAGGCAGAGAGCTGCAATGGAAGATCATTGCTCAAAGCAACAACGCAAGCGTGTTAGGGACACCGATACTTCAAGTCCGACCACGTCGAAGCGACCAAGACCTGACGTCCTTGAAGAATCGCCTCTTCTTCTTCCCTCTTCGGACTCGTCGGAGAAGATCGACTTGCCATCGGCGTCCGGAGCGAATTCCGAGCCACCTATTTCATCCACCTCTGAGGATGGAAACAAGAAAAATTACTATGTATTCTTGAGCTTTCGAGGGTCCGATACTCGCAAAGGCTTCGTTGATCACCTCTACCAAAGACTCAAAGCTGTGGGCCTGCCGTTCCATACAAACTTCGTCTTCAGAGATGATGAGGACCTCACCTTCGGCGAGAAAATTGGCGAAAATCTTATTAGTGCAATCGAGCGCTCTAAGGTTTCAATTCCAGTCATCTCGGAAAATTATGCTGCTAGCAAATGGTGCCTCCGCGAGCTCATCCATATAATGAAGTGCAAGGAAAGCAGAGGACAAATAGTCTTGCCCGTGCTTTACAAGGTGAAAACCGAAGATGTGAAACATATGCAGGGGAAAGTTGCAGAGGCCTTCACATCCAGTATGCATCGTTTTGAGGAGGAGGTCAAGCAACAGGGGCTGCTAGCTCTCAGAAAAGCAATTGATCTTAGAGTATTCGAATCAGAGAAATTTGCTGATGGGTACTTCGTTTACCTTCTTTAACAGATCCTTGTCGGCAGAAGAACTTTTCTATTTATCATCCTTAATCCATGTTTTGAGGAGCCATTAATAAGTTCTCATGTGTTGTGTTGTTTGACAGGCGTGAAGGGGAATTGGTAAATGAACTTGTAGAAATAATATTGCGTGAGCAGCAACATGATTTTCAACCACATCTGCCCGAAAACTTGGTTGCAATTGAGGATCGTGTGGCTGAGGTTATGGAATTGGTGGATCTTGCTTGCCTAGACACTCGAATTATTGGGATTTGGGGGATGGGCGGCATCGGTAAAACAACTCTAGCTACGATGATCTATAATAAGCTTTTTGACAATTTTCACTACCGCAGCTCTCTCAAGGATATTAGAGAAACAACTAAAAGCAAGGGTATGGAGCATGTCCAATCTCTACTGATATCAGATATAAGGAAAGTTGCTGAAAGTACAGTGCGTGATTCTGACATAGGGATTGGAATGATCCGATCAAGTTGTGAAAATAAGAAGGTACTTATTCTTCTTGACGATGTGGGTCATCGAGACCACCTCAATAAATTGATTGGAGGTTGTAATTTTGGGTTAGGAAGTAGAATCATTATTACTTGTCGAGATAAGGCCCTCTTGAAGTCTGAATATAAAATATATGAACTCAAAGAAATGAACCGCGAAGAATCTTGGCTCTTGTTTAGTAGATATGCATTTAAAGGGGAACAACCACCCACAAATCTCGTGACTCTTTCTAGTCATATTGTTGCCACCACAGGAGGGCTTCCCTTAGCTCTCATGGTTGTAGGGTCACTTCTTGAAGGAGAAGAAGATCAAATGACGTGGAGAGAGATGCTGGAGAAATTGAGGAATGTACCTGCTGATGACGTACGAGAAAAGTTGATGATAAGTTATGATACATTAAAGCATGAAGAGAAACATATGTTTCTAGACATTGCATGTTTTTTTATTGGAACTGACAAAAGAATTGCCACCTACTTTTGGGTGGATCCCAAATTCTTCCCAAGGACCGGATTGCAAATATTGATTAACCGTTCGTTAATAAAAATTGATGATAAGAATCGGTTGAGAATGCATGATCAATTAAGAGATCTAGGTAGAGCTATCGCCTGTCCAGCAGAGAAGAAGCCTTGGGAATGGAGCAGACTATGGGACGAGGAAGCCATGAGAGCTCTACGTTGCAAGGTAACAATGATGTCTACTTTTGTCCTCTCCCATGTTCTCCGATCGTAGTCCCTTAACTTATTATCGTTATCGTTTTTTTGCTTTGGATCATTCACCATTCTCAACATGTTGTTAGCATTTTCTTCGTAAAAGCTACATCCAATTTTGGCCTTTAGTTCATGAAAAGTTTGCACTAGTCACTATTCAACAGGTCATCTCTTGATGCATATGACAGTAAAATTGTGTAGTATTGACTCTGTCTATATTGCCCTTTTGTCAGTGTAACATCGTTTTCTAGCAGATTTGATACTGCTTCTTACTATATTACTTGTTGGAGACCAGGCATCACACATGTTTGAAAGTTTACTTAATGCCACTTATAAATCAGGTCCCTCACACTCTAAAACGCATTAGAATCATTATAACTTTATGCCGATTGGTTTGTATTATTCAACCAAACAACAGAACTTTACTGTTGATCATTACTTTTTGGTCTTTCATTCTATCTTCCCAATATATATCAACAATTTATTTTTGAAGTATGTTGGGATGAGGATAAATAGACGGGTCACATACTACCCACCTTTTGCACTCTTGAAATCTTACTTTCATATGATATATGTGATAGTCTCCTCCAAGAATCGATACATTATTCTATCTTCAAATTCCAGCCGTGATTGTGTGCAATTTGCTCGCGTGTGGGTTCTACTTTTTTGCAACAAAAGGAAAGATTTTAGTTAAATTATTAGCACCTCAACTATTTTGGCTATCAACTTAAGATTATGTGCAATTTCAAGTAACAAGATGTTATGCAGTGGTTTTATATGTATGAAGAATTACAATTTGTTTTCTAGGATTTATCATGCATGTTCACGATATAAATCCAATATGATAATGCAAATGCAGAACTACATGTACTTAATACAATGAAAATTAAAGATTTAGTTTAAATCTGAAACGTGATATTGTACATGTTTATACAAAATAATCTTCGATGAAATTGAAAAGAAAAGATTAAAATTAAGAGATTACATTATTGAAGGAAGTAAGTGACGAAATAGTGAAAGGTCTTTACCAAAAAAAAAAAACAAAGAAAAGAAATAGTGAAAGGTGAAAGAACCTATATACTGCTCATCTGCAACTTATCTGCATTTTGTGTAATTCAATATCCATCTCTATTTTGTAATGAGCGAGCCTTTTTTTTCGTAAGGATTAATGTAGTCTTTTAAGTGCGCAAACATGGACAAAGAGTTGATAGGAAAAAAAAATCACTACTGTAAATTATTAGATGTTCGATTTGATAGGATTATAGGAGTGGAGAAAAAAGAAACAGATATTTAATTCATCAAATAAGATAAATGGAGGAGATGATAAGAAATGATACAACGCAAAAAGAGGAAAATAATAATAATGATCGCTAACCTTGTATACGAATTCATCGATTTTTATATAAATGGTTGATTGCACAAATGCACTAACAAATTCTTGAGATCAAGGTTAATTATATCTTGATTCTCATGGCAAAGCGGCACCAAAAGCATATTTTTCTATTGTAGCAAGGATTGGCCAAAATAAAGAACTAAGGAAATAATTGACGTTTGTTAAAGTATTAGATCATCGGGATTATTCAATTTTAATCTCACTCAATTCCATGAGACAATAATTTTTATTTTGCAATCATGCGTACTAAAACTCACTATGCTATTGCGCATGCAAAAATGTGAAAGAAGCAATCAGTCCTTTTCATTGTCGGCTCTTTGCAATTGATGTAATAATTCAAATGACGCTATGATATAAGTAAGAAAAGTGAAACTGTTGGGATGAAAATAGAAACTCTAATAGATAGAAGACTGCCTGCTCGATAATTGATATCATTCAATTGGCGCAAACTGAAGGATGGCTGATTGACCAGTGCGCTCATCTTAGGAGTAGTGTTGATCTTTTCGAGCTTGAATCTCCAAAATTGAAAAGTCAAGCTCAAGTTCCCTTCCTCAATTTCTTTCTTCTCTAGCAAATTCTGGATTTCTGGAAAGTTTTGGTCACGCAACATGCGAATAAAGAGATAATTGGGGAAAGAGAGACACCCGTATGGAATTGTAAAAGGGTATATAATGAAAGGACAATACCTAAGGGTAAAAAGAAAGACTAATGAAATTCCCAATATGGATGCACCTCGTTAATGTGATTGCGTAATTGTAACTTTTTGTTGACCTACTTTTTATAGGCTTTTGTGCACTATAGAATGCGTATTTTTATTGGCCGTAATGTGTTTTCTTTTTTATTAATATTTTTTTTTTCAAAAAAGAGAGGTTTTGTCATTTATTTTTCCCTTAGTTGCGTTTTAATATGAAAGTCTATTCTTTTTTCGATGAAACGAAAAGACACTGCTTCGATTGCACAAAAGTCATCTATTGAAAAAGAAATAAATACACGGAGCTGCACTTCTAGAGAGAAAATGACCAAACACTCTCGTTTCCATTCAGCCATATGCCAAAATGAACAATATTTCATGAACGGATTGGAAATAAGTTGTCATACTTTATGAATGCATAAAGGCTTGTAATAAATCTGATTGGGTACTCTTTTTTTTCGTCCAAAATTGTAACGGTTCTCACAATTGCCGAGTATGTGCTTCGGTGGAGGGAATACTCGGTAGTCAACGCTTCGTGAGTTACAAAGTTTAATATAAAAACTTTTAAGAAACCTAGACTATTTCATGGAGGAGTTTTACATGAGATCACCAAAATTTGTGTCATGAAAGTGAAAATTGAAATACAACATGATTGTGTAGTTATAAAAAGATCATATGTACTCTGTAAGTGGATAGAAAATGCATTGGCCACAATAGCATGTAGATGAATGCTAACAAAAGGAGGTTGGGCAGTATGCTATTCCTTGTTTAATGACACTTTTATTCATGTCAAGATCAGGGAATACCCTGTGCTGATATTTACTATCCTCAATTTCCTTTTTTGTAGAAAGAAAATAGTGATATTGAGGCACTATGTCTGGACGAAAATGGCTCAAACATGTTCATGAATCTAAGGAGCTTCAAAATGATGCTTGATCTGAAGTTCCTTCATCTAAGTAAAGTGGACTTTGTTGGAAATTTTGAGGATTCACTTTATGAGTTAAGATGGCTAGAGTGGGAGAAATGTCCTAACTCTTTCGGGGTGACTAATGTTCATTTGGAGAAATTATTCATACTTGATTTATCATATGGTTATATTAGTCATGAATGGAGGGGATGGAGTTTAATCAAAGTAAATATGAGAAATGCTTTCTCTTTTGTTACATTTGATGATGAATCATTCTATTTCCAACTGCTAATCTTGAAACATGTTTCTTTCTTGTAGATGGAGAGGTTGAAAGTTCTCAATCTTTCTCATTGCATTAATTTAGTGAGGACCCCTAATCTCTCTACGTTTAAAATTTTAGAGATAATAATCTTGGAATATTGTGATAATTTGGAGGAAATCGATCCTTCAATTGGAGATGCTAAGTGCCTCATTTCCTTGAACTTAAGTTATTGTCGCAAACTCAAGAAGTTGCCCTCACAACTAGGTGAACTGAAGCGCCTCGTTTGTTTAAACTTGTACGCATGTCATACAATCAAAGAGCTACCCAAAGAAATGGGCGAATTGGAAGAACTGAAGGAACTTAAAATAGATGGGATTCCGATAAAGGAAATTCCTCCATCGATAGATTCTTTAACAAAGCTAGAGATACTCAGTGCCTATGAAACGTCATTGGTTGGACTTCCAGACTCAATTAGCCATATGGTAAATTTGTTGACCATTGACTTGAGATGGTGCTCCCATTTTAAAGAACTTCCAGAGAGTATTGGATCCCTTGTGAAATTACAACGCCTGTTACTAGGCAGTATGACTTTTCCATCTGAATATGATGATCTTAACGGGAATAGTTGGAATGATGATGATATTTATTGGTTCGATCATATCCCCCATTCAATTGGGAAGTTAGAATCGTTGACTGAATTGCATTTGACATGTACAAAAATTTCGGAATTACCTGAATCCATCGGGGACTTGAAAATTTTGAAAATTTTGAAAATTGCTGGGTGTAAAGAATTGAGTAGTTTACCCAGTACTATTAGCAAATTGGGCAAACTTGAAGAATTAGATGCCGCAGCTTGCAAGAGTTTGGAAGGGGGAGTTTCTATAAATGGGTTGTCTTCGCTGAAGATCCTTCAACTTGGGAAGCTTGGCCATACTGTAGATCACATACACATCCACAAAATGGATTGTCCATTGTTGGAAAGGTTTACTGACTTGTCTTCTCAACGACACCTTGATTTAATTAATTGTGATTTTCCTGCCAACTTAACAGTTTTGGAAGTCACCTATCAGAATCACGAATTGCCTCACCTTTCTCACTTAATCCATCTAAAAGAGCTCAGTATTCAATTTTGTGAATTTCTGAAATCCATCCCGATGCTTCCTTCAGGAATCTTGAACCATTGGGTCATCTTGTGTGGTAAGTTGGAAAAGTTGCCAAGCTTGTCGAGTTTGGAATCTTTGTCAGAAGTACACATCATAGGATGTGGTGAGCTTATGGAAATCGAGGGTTTTGAAGGATTAAAATCTATCGTCTTTGAGACAATTGGAAATAGAAGACTTAGACGCTTCGCTAATGAATAATCATCAATTTCAAGTTCAATGCCTTGGCGAATTGAAAAACTTGGAAACGCTAGGTATTAGTCAATGCCAGTCCCTTACAAGACTCGACGTTTCGCAATTAACAGATCTTAGGGGATTACTGGTCTATGATTGCGAAGATGTAGTCGAAATTGAAGGCCTAGAGGGGTTGAAAAAATTGACAGCTTTAAATATCGCGGGGTGCAACTCCATTAGAAAATTACCGGACCTCTCGCTCTTCAATAACTTCAGACTACTGAACATTCAACGGTGTTCGAATCTTCACAATGTTCAGGGCCTGGAGAAAGTCGAACTTGTGTTTCCCCTATCTTGGAGAAAGTCGAACTTCGGAGGTTTTACGGAATAATGGGGGGTCAATTTCGGATGAACCTTTGGAAATTATAGAGCTCCAGGAATCAAGGCGTCCAAATTCTAATAGATGTTCAGCGACGCAACTTTTTGGAAGATCGTTCATTGCGCTATTGCAGCAGAGAAACCATCGGTTCATCAAAATAACGCTCCAATCAGTTGAGCACTTCGGCCACGATGTCGGAACGATTCACATGTCCTTTCAAAGGTAAATAAAAGCGAGGTCACACTATTCATTGTTGAGATGTATCGCCAATTTCACCAACATTTCCTACGCGCTTTTTTTTTTTTTTTAGGTGGATCATAAACTGATTAACTTTTATTCAATTTGAAAATGTAGGGCCGTGAACTGGGCTTCCTTACAAAGTAAATCCACCAAGATTTGGGGAGGGGAAGAAATCCAGTCCGTTCGCAATGGAGTTGGTTTCACGATGGCAATGGGGGCGATATGCAGCTGTGAGATAATTCTGTGTGCATCCACAAGCGTCCCTTCTGAGTTTCGAATAATGCAAGAGATTGTTCCTTCCATGGAGCTTTCAACGAAGGGATTCATCAATGTTGACCTCTAAAGATCCGACCTTTGGTGGTTTCCAGTTCTCAGAAGAGGTGGCAACCTCAAGGTCCGATTTTTTGCTTTGAATTCCATCTCCTGCAAGTGCTGAGAGAAGATAGAGCTCCCCTGTAGTGCTTAAACTGGGTCTGGGGGTTTCTTTCGAAAGATGAAGTTGTTACGGGTGGTCCAAATTAACCAAAAGATGGTTGCTACAAGTGCCAGAGAAGTTGGGTTTTCCGTGCTTTTAAGGTATTGCATTGGCCTTATCTCTACTCTGCTTAACCCTGAGAAGAAACCTGAATGTTTAGGGATGGTTAAGCCCATATGTCTCTCGTCCAAGGACAAAGGAGAAGGAGACGCTCTGGGGATTCCACCTGGTCTCTACAGAGTGAGCAGTAAGGATACGATACTATTTTTCGCTTGTATAAGTTCCCCATTGTGGATAGACTATTCTGACATGCTTTCCATAGGATGAGATTAATTTTAGGGATTGTTTGCATTTTCCAGGTCCTATTCCATAACCCCCGAGGAGCCAAGAAAGATGAGGAGGCCATTGGAGCTTTTCGGATATTCTAGGTTAGTCTTATGTAGTTGTAGCCACTCTTTACTGAATAATTTCCTGTTGATGAATATGTCCGCACCAGTTTGTCTTGAATAGAGTGGGTTGTTGGAGGAATAGCCAGAATTTCCTTCACAATGTCCTCTTGGAAAATATTTCAAAGAAGAGGTTCATTCTAGGAATTTTCTTTATGGTTTATAAGCTCTACTACATGTTGCGGGTCATTTTCATTCACTGGCCCTCCAATTACACCTCTTTTCAATCATCTGTCCTCTATGATACTAATTGCTTCTCCTGTTTCCACTGTCCACATTGAAGATTCTAAGATTGAGTCTCTTCCCTCTAGTAAGCTTTGCCAGCCCCAAGAGGGTCTGTGCCCTTTCCCAGCATGCCAGAAATTCCTTTTTGGGAAGTAAATCCCTTTAAAAATTTGACCCCATAAAGAGCAAGACTGGTGCATTAATCTCTAGGCTTGCTTTCCTAAGAAAGCTTTGTTAAAAGAAAGTAAATCTTTGAATCCCATGCTTCCATTGTCTTTCCTTTGATTCAAGAAATCCCAATTCTTCCAGAATAACAAAGTGAAATTCTCTGCTTTTCCACTAAAATGCTGCCATTCTGTGTTCAATCACTTTACATATGGAAATGGGATTCTTGAAAATTGACATTGCATACTGAGGAAGAGCCTGTGGTACTGTTTTTTAGTAATATCTCCTTTCCTGCTTTAGAATTTAAAGATTCCTTCCAACCTTCCATTTTTTGTTAACTCTTCCAAGTATCCAGGAAAAACATATTCTTCTTAGACTCTCCCCAATCCAAAGGAATTCCAAGGTATTTTCCTGTTTTATCCAGTTCTAGGACACGCCATTCATAAGCCATATTGGCTCTCATGGTCTGTGGACACCCTGAGCTAAAGAGTATTCCTGATTTGTTTAGGTTTATCTCCTGTCTAGTAGCAAAATCATACTAATGTTACATCTGATATAGATTGGCATTCTTGAATTCTCCAATCTAAAAAGAAGATGGAATCATCTGCAAATAGGAGATGTGATATGGTAGGGGAAGAAAAGTTGAGCTTAATACCTCAATACTGCCATCCTCCACTGTTTTCTTCATCATAAAAGATAAAATGTTTGCTACAAAAATGTAGAGGTGAGGGGATGAAAGATCACCTTGCCGAAGTCCTCTGGAAGGTTGGAAGTAAGGAAGAGGATTCCCAATATACTTAACACTGAATGAGACTGAAGATACACATTTCATAACCCATGTAATCCACTTTTCATCAAAGCCCAGTTTTCTTAAGCATGCCTTCGACAAGTCCCATTCTACTCTGTCATGTGCCTTTTTCGTATCAAGTTTCAAAACCGCAAGGAATTTTTTTCCTCCTCTTCTTTGCTCTTAGTTGATGCAACACTTCCTGCACTATCACGATATTGTCCTGGATAAGTCTCCCACTCATAAATGCACTCTGCTCCCGAGCTATCGATTTCGATGACCAAGTTTTGAGTCTATTCACGATTACCTTGGATATGATTTTATAGGCCAAAATTGCACAAACTAATGGGGCGGAATTGATCAAGAGTTTCTAGGTTAGGAATTTTTGGAACTAGAGTAATGTGGGTTCTATTTAAATCAGGATTCATTTTTCCTGATATGAAAATATTTTTTAACTGCTGCAAATACTTCGAAAAATGATTTTCTTGAAGTTCTACTTTTGAAGAATGATTGGCTTCTCCCTTGAAATATATTTGGTTATGCATGTTCGCTTGTGCAGATACTTTCAATTTCGTATATTCCATGAGGATGCTCAATTGGAAGATCAATTGCTCCAAATAAGCCATATGTACTCTTCAGGAAATCCCTTAACTCCAGTTATCTCAGTCCCTTAACCATTCCTTTTCGTTGTAAATAATTTGTGTGTTCTGATACACTGCTATATTTACTTTACTAGATTCCCTGGCCATTTTGTATTCATTGATCAGATTTACGTGTCAGATTTGACCAAGGCCAGACTATCAATCAAATTCATCCCATCTGGAAAAAACATCTTCTGATTTTATGTTATAATCATTCAAGCATTAGAATTTTTATGCTGTGCAAGGTGGATTTGTTCCATTGATGCTCATTATGGACGTTCAAAATAGCAAGATATACTATATTGTGCTATACACGATAAAAGAAACGATGTCATTTTAATCTGGGACATGAAACCCGAAGAGAACCATATGCGGAGGTGGTTCTGTTGTGAGATTAGGAGTGAAGTGCCTGTGTAAATGGACTATTTGTTTTGGCACAGGAATGTAGGCAGAGCTGGACGTTGTAATTGCTTTATGAAAGTTTTGGTGTCAAGACTGCTCTGGAAACATGGAGATTCCTCACTGGCACATTACAGCATGATTCAGTACTAATCGATTCAGTAGATAACAAGTTGATCTCATGATGTAGCGTTGATTTGCAGGAGCTGGTAATGCCTTTCTTGGTGATAGTTTTTCAGTTTGTTGAAGCAGCTAATCATTTTCTTGGAATGTAGGTTACTGAAATATGACCAGGAAGATATCCAAGGATAGGGGTGATGCTACATTATGGAGACGTGAGTTCAATCCAATGGTTTTTTGTAGAATCAAGCTTGCACATTTCACATATCAACTGCTTTCGGGACGGTTATGAGGTATATTTTTCCTAGTAGCCTAATTTGAAGGCTAAAATCCTTTTAGACTAAGCCTCAACTTTAATGATATTGCCCAGCAATGCAGGCTGTGGTGAGAAGATGCAGATCACTTACAGTGGTGTTTCTGTGTGCCAATTGGGGTAGGAACAAGTTCAATTGGTTCTCGAGAGGATTCAACTTTAGAGAACCGGTGGATGCAAATGCTAACAAACATGGAGGCTATCTGTTTACCTGTGCCTCTGAGTGGAGATTGAACATGGAAACAGGGGAAGTTCAGGAGTTGAATCTTATGGGCACTGAATTCTCTATAGACTTCCCTTTCATAAATGCCAAATTCACTGGCTTGCGTAATGGGTATGGTTATGCTCAAGTCATCAATTCAGAGCAAGCTCTGAAAGTGGTAATGCAATGCCAGTCTCTACTCTCGAGTCCATGTCCATTTGCCCAAAGTAGCGCATAAGATCAGTTTCCTATTGTTTATGCATCACTCGTTTGATTCAGGAATGGCTAATATGGAGCTATGGTGAAATTATACTTCGACGAACCTTGTCCTGGGCTGTCTGACTCTGAGGTATTACTGAAAGTTTTTCGAGTCATTCTAATTATCCATTGTACATGTTGAAATGTTCCTCACTGCGGCCTTGAATTAGAGAGGAAGATATCACAAGAAGTTGATGAAGGTCGGGTACCATAATTTCGAAAAGGACAACTTCTGCAGCAGGTGTGTTGTCCCTAAGAAAGATGGTCTCGGAGAGGACAATGGTTGGATTGTCTCTTGGGTACATAATGAAGAAACAGATGTGTCCCAGGTTAAGTTTAAGAGTTTCAATGCAATCATCACGTAGGTTTGCCTACCAGTAACGTCGTTTGATGTGATTTTGAAATCGTGAAATCTACAGGTTCTTGTGATTGAAGCGCACAAATTTAAAGGTGAGCCAATGGAAAAAATGACTGCCTCAAAGGGCACCCTATGGATTCCATGGTACCTTCGTCTCGTCTCTATACTGAATCGATGATTAGGGACACCAGATCTCATGTACAAGGCATTACTTTTCTCATCAGATAACAGGGTTTAGGCTTTTAGTATGTGACGTTCTAATTTTCTTAGTCTAGTTTTGTGCTAAACATTTCCTGCTTATCAGTAACTTCATCCGCCCCGAAAAAGTAGGGACCTGAGAGATTGGCTACCTCGAACCGCATCGCTCTTCAAGCTACTATACCCAATAAAAGTCAAGCATGTCTATCCTGAGACTCTACTGTAAGGCCATTGGCTGGAATTTTGCCTACCGATCAAGTTCTAGAGTACTCAAGTAATTCATAGGCTCTTTGACTGTATCCAAGATTTTTGTTGCATGTACAAAGAGGAGAGGTTTAGATGCCTCTTGAAAATGGATGTTTTAATAGTTTCCTTTCAAAGGTAAATAAAGCAGGTCGCATTATTCATGGTAGAGATGTATTGCCAATTTCATCCGCATCTTCAACTTCATAAGACAGATTTTTCTTGATAGCCGGCTATGGTACTTTGTAATCACCGAATGAAAGGATGGGATTATTAGTTCAAAGAATGTACAAAATGATGGATTGCAAAGACACCACAAACATGTTTAAATTTTGAGTCCTATCCAAAGTTCTTTTACTAACCAAACATATTTTCAAGGGGAAAAAAAAGGAGAAATGAAGATCTTTTATTTTTCCTTTACATTGAAGACGAAAACTAAAACCTTTTTTCATGAACCAACTTCAATTTGGGTATGCTAGTTCTTTTCTTTATTTGTGTTTTTCATTTAGAGCCGAAAAATGCTTACTATCTAATTTTAGTCTTTGCTTTCGCTCTCATTTGCTACGCCGCGTTTATTGTTGTTGCTCCAAGGTTCGTCAAGCGGCCGCTCCCCCATCATCTGACACTTGCTCCATCTCTGCTCCTGTTGAAAGAATGGAAGCTCTGGCTCAGGTGTTACACAATATTGGTAAATTTGTCGACCCACGTACCCAATATTCACCACAAGCTCAAGTTTATACATAACTCACATATTTATACATCATTACACCATGTTTCATCGACCGTTCAAGTGTTGTATAGGATCTCCTCTACATCAATCAGAATACAGTAAAGGGGACCCGCATTCCTCCCAAGTTAGGCGAAATAGAGTTTGCCCCTCCTTTCCATCCCTTTTGGGCTGTCAAAAGTGTAACAGTAGAAAAAGTGGAACTAAAGACCTAACTTCTGCAAGGCGAGCTCTCATTTCTTCTAGTTCTTCCTCATCATCAACACCGTCGGCTACCGTCCATCCTACAAATTCCAAATTCATTGATACATGAAAAAAGTAAGAATGCAGCAGTGATTGTTTCTCAATTAGCTCCCTATCAGGGAAATAAAAGAATGACCAAAAATAAGTTCCACCAGTAAGGGAACTAGCAGATGTACCTCTTCTGTAGTAGGTTGATAGGTTGAGCAGATTGCTTCACCTTTTGCTTCCTCACTACCACTAGAAGTTGAGCAGCTATCTCACCGGCAATGGCTGTCAAGACCTTATCAACCTCTTTGTCTATCTCCTCTTCATGTCCTCCGTGTCAAGAGCCGCGTCAACCATGTCATTCACAAATTCTTCGATCATACCAGCCTATATATCATATAAACAAACTACATCCAGCAATCAAGTATATACCTCTGCTATTCGTATGCCGCAGGATGCAGGCTACTCCACAACCCATTGTTTTCACAACTTTATGATCAAAAGTAACAAAAACATTTCACAATTTGCATTTCCAACTTTTTCCCACTTCGCAAGCCATATTCCAGCAAGTGAGCAAGAAATGGAGAATTAAGATTTCCAAATTGCTCAAGATAATGCTCTTGAATTGTGCACTATAAGGTCATGTTGATATAGTCGTTCATTTCATTATATCATCATTCATCCACTCATGAAGGTTCAAACTATCAGCATATTTGAAAATGATAAAGCCGAAAAGGAGACAAAATTTCCATTGTCTCTCAACAGCCACATACTATCAGAAAAAGCTTGAATGTAGGCACCATTTATCATTCTGAATATGAATGTTGACAACAAAAGGAATATTAACATGCAAATACACAAATGACAAAACCCCCGTAGAAGAGAGTGCATCATAGAGTGCATCATGCATATTATAAAATCACCTCAACTGATACAGGATCAACTGACACAGGAAATGTAACTTGGTAACAGCCATTTCAGGAGCTTTCGCAAGGTCAATAACATGCTTCATAACCTCATAACTCTCAGACAAGTGCCCCACCGTTCGAGCAATTGCTGAAAATACAATCAAAATAAGTTAGTTAAATTTTCACTCCCTCTCTCCCCGTCCTGCGTAAGAATACACTCTCTTCCTTCTTTTCTCGTGTGTTTTGGCTTCCAAAGATGGGTGTGACTTCTCCTCAAAACCACGGGCAGTTTTTTTTGTCAGCTCCCATAAGAAAACATCCCTTCTCAAAACCAGTGGCCATGCTCGCTATATATCCTGAACTGAGTTTTTTTTTTTTGAAAAAAGAGGAATCTTGCACTGCATGGATGAGGCTTTTCGGGATTTCTTGAGATTTGACTGACTTAGGTATGTCCTTTTTATCTGTAGGGCTGCGTGGGAATGTCTCTGCTTTTTCATTACAGGGGAAAAAAGTCTGGTTCGGGGCATTTGGCCAGGTAAAAAAAAAAGTGTCTTTATTGGCAAAATCGAGAATAGGAGATTCATTTCTGAGAGGGAAGGAAGATTCATAGCGGCGAACTGAAGATAAAAAATATGTATTTTGATGGAACCCGATGGCTTAAGGTGGCGTGATCTTCGGAGGCATTTGGGAACTGAAGATTCGTTGATGGAACCCAGACGGAGATAGCCAAAGCTCGAGAACGAGAGAATGGTGCTTCTCATCCCGCCAGAAGGAGCTCCAATTTGCTCGATCTTCAACAGCAGCAGCAGCAGCATTCATCCAATAAAAGGAGCGGCGGCAGCGATGGGGGTTGAAAGGCGAAGCATTCTGAAAGAAACTAAAAGCAAAAACTCCGGCTCACGCAAAGCCTTCGCCCCCAATTCAAAACTTGTTTCGATTGTGTCTTTCGTTCGACCTCCGTGATCGGAGGTCCGGTGGCGCCGGCATCGTGCGACCGGACGGCGGCTCTGCAACCCGGAGGAAAGCTCCGACCACCAACCCAACCGTGGCTGATTCGAAGGTGGAGACGCTGTGTGACTTGCTCGATGGAGGATTGATAGCTTTGGACCCTAATGGGCATCGGGAATTAGTCGGTACCCCATCGATCAGTTAACTTTTGCTCTCTTTATGCTTGTTTTTTTGGGATACACTTATTGGTGGAGAGGAATCACAACATGTGTGTCTGCTTGTTCCATGAGTTATGGAGGATTTCTAAAGAACAACCACCTCTCGCTCAATTCGTAGTGCATGCTGGCAGACTTTTTAATGAATTTTGTGTGGTGCATTCTGAAATTTTTTAATTGACTGCAAAATGGAAAGTGGTATGTGCAAATCTGATGCCAGTGGATGCCTTAAAGCTTTTACTTCATTTTCAACGACTGAAAAAAGGGCATTAGCAATCATGGCATTTTCTTTTTTGTCTCTGTTAGTTCTCTGTAATTGGGATGTGCTTCGAGCTTTCCCTTTGTTCAATACTTTTCTTTCTGCTCGGATGCTTTTTCGTGTCTGATATATCTAGGAGACTGAGGTGATTTTTGTAGTTCTCTTCCTTTTCATTCAGTTGTAAGTTCTTTGGCTGCACTTGATGATTGTGTGTAAGTTGACCAGGAGAAGTTGAATTGACTTGTGAAAAAGATTCGTTAGCCTACTGTTGTTTGCACTTTTCAGCTAGATCGAGGATTAGAATTCTATAACTATGACAGGCCAACAAAAGTTGGTTCTTTCTTGACACATAGATCACCAACCACCGACCAAGATAACTCATGTTGGATTTGTGAGATGAGGTATCAAATGTTAAAGCTACTACTAGATTGTGTTGCCTGCATATAAAATGCAGGTACCTGTGTGGTCTGCCTTCTGGTTTTTGGAGTGCTTTTGGTGTGGACTTTATGCAGGAACATTCACCATAGTTTGGATCCCTGACCTACGTAATGCAATACAAAGAGGAAAATGATGTTTTGTTGCTAACTATAAAGGTCTCTAAACTCTCATCATCATATTCAAAGCCAATTTATCAATTCCCAATGATTGGCCACCATTGTTTTATTTTTTTTAAAGGATTTTTAATCCTTGTACTGATCTTGTGTACATCTTACTCTAATATTTGGTTCAAAGTCCATTCATCAGTGATTTTTTTAATATATCTTGCCTCATGTTGTCGAACTATTCTAAATCTCCTTCTCTTTCATACTTGTCTTTTTTCTTTTGTTGTTTTATCTCCGACTTTATTGGACAGGAATTTGTTTTTAGATAGAAGATGGCAACCCCAGAAGAAAACAACAACGTAAAAACTCACAGCCCAACAAGTGGAGAAACAAGAAGTCCATCATCTGAGAGCACTTCACAATAGAAATTGTGAGTCCTGGATGCAGAAGGGTGTGCTGTAAGCAGTGCAAGCAAAGTTTTGCCTATGGCACAGACTCAAAGTTCACTAACACCAGCCAGCAAAGTAAGTGGACACAATGCTTCAGGGGTAGTCATGCTCTGGATCATGGAAGGCGTTAAGATGGGTCACAGTGCCTCATCAAATTTTACAAACCTTAAAAGATTTTACCAACATTCCAATGAATAAGTTCGCAACCAACTTTTTCTCAAAATTTACAAGTGTAGTACTCTGACAAATTTACAAATATGTCAATAAATTAGTAAGTTTGTAACTTCTTTCATTATGGAATTTATTTTTATCAACTGAAAATTTTCTATAGTTAGTGTTAACAAATTTTTTTTTTTTTTTTTTTTTTTTTTTTTTTTTTTGTCATAAGCAAGCTTTTCATTCACCAAGTACGGACCCAATTAACATTAGAGAACTTCCGCTTGCTCCACTTCTTTAGGGCCTCTATTCCATTTTGTAGTTTCTTCAGAAAATGTTCATTTCCATGCCTGGAGTATTCCACGCTAAACTTACTAGCTGACCACATTCATTATCTTTAAGCTAGTATGCTTCAAACTTAATT
Organism: Eucalyptus erythrocorys; assembly: GCA_014182555.1. Taxonomy (NCBI): domain Eukaryota; kingdom Viridiplantae; phylum Streptophyta; class Magnoliopsida; order Myrtales; family Myrtaceae; genus Eucalyptus; species Eucalyptus erythrocorys. The sequence goes on from CM024599.1 coordinate 7,129,189, forward strand.
TCTCTCTTTCTTTTTGCAGGTTCCATTGAGAGAGTTAGCAAGATAGGACTATGGTCCGTGCCTATAAGAGGCATACGCTTCCACTTCTGGGATGTCACTCTTCATTCTACATTGCATGGAGCTCTATCTAGTCTTTCTTTCACATGGGCATCCCCATTCCTATTATTTGCCCATGTAAATGCACATCCTTTACATTCAGGATCCATTAAAGATCATGCATTTATAATGTCTAATATCTCAAAAAGCCTTGGTGCTCTGCCATATGCTTGCCTACTTTTTCCCAGTGATACAAAATTTCATTTCATCAAAGTTCAGTTCCTCTCCCCCCCCAACCAAAAAAAAAACAACCAAATCGAAGGAAGCTGGTTTTGGAGGCTGATTATTGGAGCATGTACAAAGGTAATTCTTATATGTTTTCCACTATCTGTACAAATAAGGTCAAGCATTTCATTTGTGATTGATTCCATTGTTAGCACTACCATGTCATTCCGTAAAATTGCTGATCCCCTGCAATTCCATTTGAATTCATCACTGCACAGTTTTGGAATTGGATTTGTTTCAAGCTCATACCACAGATTCTTGATTCTTTGTTTCCATCAGAAAAATAATGCTGGGCCTTTCCAGACCTCAATGCCAAGATTGCCTTGGGTGTGCCTAACCCCTAATAATTCCAGCATAAAATTATCATGGGAACCTCAGTGGCTTATTAGTGATAGCCATCAAAGCCCATATCTTAGGATCCTCCAAAACCTGAATTGGAAACCTGAATTGGAGTCTACAAAAGTTTGGTCTCATTTAAGGCAAGAGAGTTCACCTTTTGAGAAGCGTAAGGACTGTACCTTCACTGTGTTTTGTTTCCACCTGTTTTCTTCCCTTTGCTACATTTCTTTTTGGGGGCCTTTTGAGCTGCCTTCCAGCATTGTAGAGTGGTTTGGAGTTGTTATCAATGTCAAGCTCTTTTCTTTGTTTTTATATGGACTGATGCCACCTTTTCCAATTGCTTCTATCTTCTCAGTAAAAATCTATGCTGACTTTCCCAGATTGTTCCCACTACTAGGAACCAACGGATTCTTTCCCGTAGGCTCATAGGACGTCATTTGCAGGGTGGGGGTAGAAGTTTCTGGAATAATTTCATCATCTATGATTATATCCTCTGGTTTTGCATAGAACAGCTTCCAAAGAGGGCTCTTCTTCCAAAGCAACTAGGATCATCAATTTTTTAACCAGTTCTCGTCATATTCTTCTTCCTCAAAGAACTTGGCATAATGCCCTATGCAACTGCATGCATAACGAAAGTGCGGTACTCTCTCATAGTTAAAGTCGACCCATAGTTTCTTTCCTCCTTGGCTGGCAAATGTCTTGGGTTTCAATGGGGACAATAAATCAGTTCTTACTCTAGCTTTTCCACCTGTATAGGAGCTAAACCCCTTTGTATCAATTTTCACTTCAGTTACCAAGCCTGCTGCTGCTGCTATTTGCCTTATGGTTTCCTCCAAGACTCAATCCGTAGGTAATCTGTGCACTTGAACCCAAAACTCGTAATGTGTGTAATCGTAACTGTACTGCGAAGTAGTTGATGTCCATGGTTTAAGCACCAAAGGATTGCTAGAGAAAGACCAGGGCCATGTCTCAAGAATTCTGTTCATTTCATTTCATTTTCAGACTTAAAGGTAAAGGCTAAAGTTCTCAAGTCTACCCAATCAAAGGTAACTGAATCCACTCTCCATGCCCTCTTCATAGTGTTTTGGAAGGCTTAGAGATTGTTATTGGGGTTGTAGAACAATTGCCCAAACATAGTTAGACGACATTCTCATATTCTCTCAGTTGGGACCATACCATCTATCTCTGCCAGGTCTTTTTTCTGACCAAAAATTGCCCAATTTTCTGCAGAGGATAGCAACTCGATAATCTGAGGTGTTGAATTCTTCCATTGAAGATGCACGAGAGGCAGGCACCTTACTCCCTGTGAGAAAAGTACGCCAGAAGCAGCTATTCCTGTAAATTCATTCTCGGGGTTGTATTGCTCTACACTGTAATGGCAAAATGCTGTCCAAAGACAATGCAATGCTCTGGGAGGTTGATGGGGTAGGTCGGGATTTTGGGTTTGAAATTTGGGCGAGGATTAACCGGGGTTGTTGCTTTCAGCTGATATTATGGTCATTGATCGCATGCCTGGTACTTGTAGGGCGTGATGCTATAGAATGGAGATTGGGTTGTATCAGAAGCTGGGTTGTGGTTAGCTTATGGAACAGTGAACATGATTTATGGTAAGGTTGGGGATTTTGGGTAAAGGGCCAAAGTTGAAAAGGAAACGGGAGATTTGCATCTTTGTAGAGACTAGATGAAATGACTGCTGTATTCAGTGAAGAGCATCGGGGTTTTCTGGGTGAAAACTACCACCATTGGGGTAGGATTCCCATCGAGAGAGGATATCTATTAATTCCAACTCAATTGGGTAAAATTTTGCTGGAGAAGGTGCATAATGACGGATTGCAAAGGCACGGCAAACAGGTCTAAATTTACATGAAGTTCTTATTTCTACAAGCCGAGCATATGCTCAAGGGAACAAAAGACCGGAAATGAAAAATTTTCGTTTACATTGAAAACTAAAATAAAAACTTTTTCTTTAACCATTAGGCCCTTTATAACTTCAATTGGGTTTTCTGGTTCTTTTTAATATTTGCGGTTTTCATTTTGGGCTGAAAACTTGGATGCGGGCGTCTTGCTTCATGCAGCAATTGGTGAGGCCATCGCAGGGTCTCAATCCTGAACATCTATATGTTGTATAGAAGCCCACACTACTTGTCATATCTCAGCGATGCAGGCACCGTGTCATCTTCGATAATAATTTTTCTCATGTTCAGTGGTACTTGATCAACCACAAAAATAAAAACCCCCTATTAATGGACAATCCACCATCACATTATACGGAATCTCTTGTCAATTTCTGCGCATGCTGCACAGAACTTGAATGAGAGTGAACAAAGGGAATGTACTGAATGGGGGAACGTAATAATTGATGTGGGTGCAACCAGCGTGTTTCACATTGACACGCCAAAAAGAAGTCCGTGGCTTTGCAAACTTGGAAAGAAGAGCAGTATAGACGGATGCTGAAAGTGACAAAGGTCCCTCCGGGGAGCAGTCGGTCAACTATCACAAGCGTTTCTTTTTACAGCTCGTTTCACATGGACACGCCAAAAAAGTCCGTGGCTTTGCAGACTTGGAAAGAAGAGCGGTACAGACGGATGCTGAAAAGTGACAAAGGTCCCCCCAGTGAGCAGTCGATCAAATATCACGAGCGTTTCTTTTTACAGCTCGTTTCACATGGACACACCAAAAAGTCTATGGCTTTGCAGACTTGGAAAGAAGAGCGGTACAGATGGATGCTGAAAGTGACTAAGATCCCCTCGGGGACGCCAAAAAGGTCCGTGGCTTTGCAGACTTGGAAAGAAGACCGGTACAAACGGATGCTGAAAGTGACAAAGGTCCCCCGGTGAGCAGTCGGTCAAATATCACAAGCGTTTCTTTTTACAGCTCGTTTTACAGGGACACGCCAAAAAAGTCTCTGGCTTTGCAGACTTGGAAAGAAGAGCGGTACAGACGGATGCTAAAAGTGACAAAGGTCCCCCCGGTGAGTAGTCGGTCAAATATCACAAGCGTTTCTTTTTACAGCCCGTTTCACATGGACACGCCAAAAAAGTCCATGGCTTTGCAGACTTGGAAAGAAGAGCAGTACAGACGGATGCTGAAAGTGAGCAAGATCCCCCCGGGGAGCAGTCAGTCAAATATCACGAGCGTTTCTTTTTACAGCTCGCTCAAGCACTGTGAATTTACGATGAGACAAAGGGAATGCGGGTTCAGTGAGCGAAGTAGAGGGGCCTCTTCGCCCCCCAAAAAAAAAAGAAGGAAAGAGAGGCCTCTGCGTTTCTTTGCATCTGTTCAACCATGGAATAACGAGCAAAAAAGGAAAAGAGGAAAGGAAGAGAGAGATGCGTCCACGATTCATGAGATCGAAAGACCGATTTTTTCATTTGCAAAACACGATGATAGAGAAAGGCCCTGACCGATGCAGTACAACCGCAATTACATGTCTCAATGCATTACTTATGACTAATCACAAAATAACGGTTCATCATCCTTCACCAAATTAACTATGAATGAAGTGATTTTGGTCATTTTTCATTCAGATCTAATTGAGATACAACCCCCTTGTGACCTGTAACGTGTAATATGAGGTTATTTTTCACAAGTACCCTTCCCTCCCCCCCTCTCTCTCTCTCTCTCTCTCTCGCCACCCACGAAAGGAGTAGTACGTTCTTTCGGTAGGAAAGAAAAAGGAAGGACAAAAGGAGGGGGTATGGAAAAGAGAGCATCCGAAAGGGGATGAACTATTCATTCTGTAAATACGATTTCTACAATGCCAAAAAAGCCAACGGCTACTCGTTTAACTTAGCACAAAGATAAATTTTTAACTAACCATGAACGTGCCACGAGATGTGACGCAAACGGGGGATGGAAAAGAGAGCATCCGAAAGAAGATGTACTATTAATTCTGTAAATACAACTTCTAAAATGCCAAAAAATCTACTAGGTACTCGTTTAATTTAGCAAAAAGATTAATTTGTAATTAACCATGGATGTGATGCGAGACGTGAAGCAAACGCGATAAAACATCTCCTCATTATGAGTAATCCATTGCCAATTAGATAATCAATGCTCATTATATCAAGAATTTATCTTTTAATAAAAGGTGTATATTATTTGGAAAAAGCATTTTGGATTATATAAGATATGTATATTATTTATCCCATAAAAAACATGTGTTGTCCATGTTAATGGAAAAAAGTTAGCGGTGTTAATGAGCATAACAAAATACAAGTTTGGATTAGACGGAAGAGGGATGTGGCTTTAAGAAGTTCGAGATCGGACATGCACCAAATTCAAAGTCATGAAGGGTAGAATGAAACATTCCCTAAAATGTAAGAATGAGATCTCAAATTCTTATTACAATGCATGTAGCCCAAGAGTGTCATTATAATGTATCTAATTTGAAGTGATTTTCCTTGTTACCAAGCGATGTCACTTTTTCCTCCGTACCTAATTGGAAAAAATTACCTCTAATTATATCTTGATTGGTGTTCAACTTATAGAAATACCAATATGCAAACTTAAATAAAATTAAATATGAATGATGTCTATATTTATAACTCATTAATGGTGCATGGAAAGGGAGCCTCTAAGGCGTAGACATGCGGCCACCCAACTCACTTTGCTTTTTATTTCTCTTTTTTTCATCAATTTAAGATCATATCATATTTTGTGTTCCGTGCTTCCTTTCAAAAATTGCAAATTATCATAAGAAAAATTATAAACAATCGGAACATGAGGGCCCGAAATTAATTCTGTTCATCATAAAAAAAATCGCAAAAACCAATATTACTTGGAACAGTCGGGCCAAAAGGCTAAAGCAAAGAAGTAAGAACATTACTTTCCCTCACGGACGGACAAGCCAATTCTCTTTTTCTTTTAACTTGTGAAGCTTCGCATTCTGAAGCTTTCAAATGCCCTACTTGTAGGCACCAATCTATTGCTTTAACAACGTTAACTTCTGGAGAAATTTTTTTGAAATGCGTGTAGCCAAAATTCCAGAGCAAAAGATTCACACGTTTAGGTCGCGCATGATTGCGCGCTATTTCTGTTCCAGAAATTATTTTTCTATTTCGAAACAATTACGGAATAGAAATCCGTTTAGTAAAATTATTCCACTTTTCTATTTCTCGAAATAGATTTTGGTTAAATAGATCGGACAAAAAATCGAAATAGAAAAAAAGCTATTTTTCTATTTCAAAACGAAAATGAGAAATAAAAAAATTTTCATCGTTCATCGCCGCCGCCGCCACCGGTCGCCTCGGTCGTCGCCGTCGGTTGTGCCGTCGTCGCTGCCGACCGCCGGCCGCCGCTGCCGGCGACCGTCGACCGCCGGCCGTTGCCGCCGGCCGTCGCCGCCCTCCGCCGCCGCCCGCTGCCGGACGCCGCCGTCGGTTGTCGGCCACCGCCGGACACCGCGGTCGCCGGACGCCGCCGCCGATCGCCGGATGCCGCCCAGAGAATCCGGACGCCAGGCCGCCAGCCGCCGGACGCCACTCGCCGCCGCCGGACGCCGCCCGCCCGCCGCTAGTTGCCGGTCGCCTGCCGCTGGTCGCCGGTCACTAGCCGCCGGCTACGGACACCGCTGCGATCGCCGCCGCCACCACCGTCCAAAAGAAAGAAATTTTTGTATCGTTATCAAATGAATTTCTATTTTTAGAGTAGAAATTTTGTGTTGTTATCAAACGAATTTCTATTTTTAGAGTAGAAATTTTGTGTCGTTATCAAACGATTATTTTTACTTAAAACTCGTCCGAAATAGAATCATGTACGCCCTTAGCCACAAAGATCGAAGTCCACAAAAATTTCATTTTCTTGTGAAAACATTTATGGAATCGATTTATGGTACGATTCCCAAATAGTTCCCTACATAGTAGCCTATGGATGTTGATCTCTAGATTCAATGATGCCCCTGCTGCACGGTTCGATAAGAGGACAGATACTTCACGTGGTCGTTCTTGGGACGTACTGACGGTGTCGGTGCTTTAAATTTTTTCCATTGCCTTTTGGGCCGGCATGCGTTCCACGTTGGCTCTAAAAGGTAAAGGTATGATGGCCTTGGAGACTCGGAAAGAAGAGCGATTCGGAGGGATGAGAAAAATAATTGATGAATGTTTTTCCATAATGTGATGGAGATGTCGTCTCTATCTTGTCTCCGATTCAATTGGAAAATTTGGAATAAGTGACTGAATTTAACCTGTTATGTACAAACATTTAGAAAATACGCGGATTCATTCGAGATTTGAAATATAAAAAAAATTACGTATTACTGAAAGAGAGAAATTGAGTTAATTTTATGTATTTTCAAAAGGAAAATTTTAATAATTGAAATTGTGATTGGATGCATGGTTTCTTTTTTTATTTATTATTATAAATTGCATATGGTGTAGAGATTAGGACTTGATTGATGAAATTCAGGATTTTTATTATGGTGGCAAAGTGTTAGTACAGTCGTAGATAAGTGCTATCTGAGTTATAATTTTCTTGAAACGCTTCTTTGGAAGAATAGTTCACTTCCTTCGTATAAAATATAATTGGTTCTATTTATTACCTTACGTAAATTCTTTCCATTTCATATTATCCATAATGATGCTCAACTGGAAGAAAATTGCTTCAACTAACCCATACAATCTCTTCAGGAAATTCCTTAAGTTCAGCTATCTCAATCCCTTAACAATCTTTTCATGGTAAATCATTAGTATGTTTTTGATCAACTACTACATTTTCTTCACAATATTCCCATGCCATCTTGCATTCCTTAATCGGATTTACATGTCAAACTTGACCAAGTACGGAATGTTGATCATATTCATTCTGTCTGGAAAAATCATGTTCCGATTTTATGTTATTTTCATTCAAGCATTGGAATATAGCAGTTGAGGTCCAAAATGTACGTGAAGTTCAAGTTGAGGCACTAGACCAAGGTAATGTACACAAGCCTCTCAAACAATCACTGTGGAGATAGGTTTTTTGAAGGTTCGCATTCCTTTTCCAACTCGTGTTTGTACTCCGTCCATGCCAGCCACATATCGAGCTTTCACGAACAGTGTGTGTCAGCAAATTCGTACGAATGCATTTCACATTTTCACAATGACTCCAAAGAGTAAACCTCATAAAGGCTTCCAATAATTTTAGCAGTAGTGTCATATCGCTACTATTGCATCACGCGTCACTTTCGAAAACAATCTCGGTAGAATATAACAATTTCATCAACTTAATCATATAAACTTTTGTGCAATATATCAATGTAACCTCTATGGCCTATTTCTATCGAAAATCATTGATATAGTGATTTAATTATCTTAGATTGTCCAATGACTTTCATCAAAAATTGATCACAATGGCTATATTGAAATATTACATAAAGATTTAGAATTAAATTGATGAAATGATAAAATTTAAGATTGAATTGATATCCATATAATAAGATTAAAATCGATTTGACGATTTTCCCGATATGATAACTGGTCTAAAATACGAAAAACTTTATCGAGTATGACGTACGTGGCATTTGGTACAATGCATGTGATCCTGCCTATCCATTCATATCTTGCTCCCACTTGTCTATCTTTGAGCTATGAGCATTGCGCAAATTATGCCGTGTCTTCAAATTTTTAATTTAAAAAAAAGGCCGTTAATTGTTTGGTTGAAAAATCATCTGGAGGTGACCTTGGAGCAAAATTCATTATGAAACTAGACATGATTATTGTTGTCGGGTACGAAAGCATTATAGTTGCAACATGAGAAAATTGTAATGAGCAACTCGGCTTGGGACATCTTTGACTAAAAATATAGTATGAATACAACATACACAAAAAAAGAATTGTCGCACAATTATCACACACATAATTTATGACTAGTGAAAGCTTACGCTTACTATTGAGATTGTTTTTCTCACATGACCCGCAAAAACACTTGAAACGAGGCGAACCTTCTTTTGTTTTCTTTCCCGCACGGATGAGGCAACTCTTTCTTTTTCTCCTTAGTTTGGAGCCCAAAAACTTTGAAAGTACCCGAGCTTTCACGGATGACTTCAATAACTCCTCTTCATTTTCTTGTGAAAGCATCTATTGTACGTCTCCCATATAGCTTCATACTATTACCCTTACTATTTCTAACATAGTAGTCTCGATAAGTAGACGTTGATTTCTGATAATTGTTTTCGTCGAAGACAATAATTACGGAATCTCTTGTCAATTTCTCGATCCGATGATGCGCGTGCTGCACAGAACTTGAATAAGAGTGAATAAAAGACTACTCGTAAAAAACTTCAGGCGGACCATTCAGAGAACGTACTGATTGATGTGGGTGCAACCCTCTTTTCCTTTAGCTTTTGAAAAGCTGGAGGCAACCAGCGTGTTTTACAATGACGCCAAAAGGAAGAGGCTCGTGGCTTCGCAGACTCGGAAAAGAAGAGCGGTACGGACGGATGAGGAAAGCGACAAAGGTCCCCCGGGAAGCAGTCGATCAAATATTGTGTGATTCTTTACAGGTCGCTCGAGCACTGTGAATTCACGATGAGACAAAGAGACTGCGGGTTCAGTGAGTGAAGTAGAGAGGTCTCTATGTTTCTCTGCATCTGTTCCTCCATGGAATAATAAGCAGAAAAGGAAAGGAGGAAAGGAAGAGGGAGATAGATGTGCATGCAAAATCCACATGAGATAGAAAGACTGATTTTTTTTTTTTTTTTTTTTTTGGTGAAGTATAGAAAGACTGATTTTTCTATTTGCAAAAACACAATAATTGAAAAAGCTGCCGACTGATGTAGTGGAGATGTAATTGCGTGTCACACTGCATTGCTTGTGACTCAAATCATGAAATTACCATTCATCATCGTTCACCAAATTAATTGTGAATGAAGTGGTTTTGGTCATTTTTCATTAAGATCTAATTGAGATACAACCCCACTTGTGACGTCTAAGGTGTAACATGGGGTTATTTTCCTTTTTTTTTTTTTTTTCCGTTCAATTTTCTTCTTGTCGTTGTTTTTTCACACCCAGACACAACCTGTATTTCTTCATGAAAATCCACGATTACCTCTCTGTGTGTGTGTGTGTGTGTGTGTGTGGCCACGCACGAAAGGAGTAGGAGTTTCTTTCGGTAGGATAGAAAAGGATATTTAACGAAAATAAATTAAAGGAAAGGGAAGGATAAAAGGGTGGCAAATGGAAAAAAGAGCATCCCAAAGGACAGGTACCATTCGTTTTGTAAATATGATTTCTACAATGCTAAAGAAGCCAACAAGGTACTCCTTTAACTTAGCACGAAGATAGATTTATAATTCACTAGAGATTTGATGCAAGATATAACACAAATGCAACAAAATAACATCTCATCATTTTGAGTAATCCATACCAATTAAATAATTGATGCTCACCTTAATAAGAATTTATCTTTTAATAATATAACAACCCAATTTGATGAGGGTGGACAGTGATCGTCAGAGCCAGAGAGCTTGGATAATGGGTGACTCCTAGACTTTTAAGGTAATGAAGGAGATATGAATGAATCGAATTATATACCGAACAGTGAAAGAGTGATTTTAGAATATATACATAAAAATTGGAATTATACTAGAACCCTACAATGGCTTAATTCAGAACAGTCAGCAAAGTTTAAGGATCTAAATAAAGAGCGGCTCTTGATAAGCTTTTAGGACTATGAATAGTTAAGAATAAATCAAACCATGCATCGAATGGAAGGCCGATTCTCACGTTAACCCCCAAAGGTTTCAGCTCACAGATTTCCATAGACAAAACCCCAAACTCTATGAACCTTGGCTTCATGTACACGTCAAGAGCTCCTCATCCTTCATTTTCCTGTGAAAGCATTTATTGTGTGTCCCCCAAATAGTTTCCTACTGGAAGACTTACAATTTGCTACAAGTAGCCTATGGACGTTGATTTCCAAATCCAATGATGCCCCCGTTACACGGTTCAGTTAGAGGACAAATAATTCACGCAGATGTTTCTAGGAACGTACCGACCGTGTCGGTGCTTTAAGTTTTTCCCATTTTCTTTGGGACCAGCAACCGGCAGGTTTCACATTGACCCCAAAAAAGAAAAATTTCATGGTGGCCTTGGAGACTTGGAAAGAGTGAGTCGGTGCTTTAAGTTTTTCCCATTTTCTTTGGGACCAGCAACGGGCAGGTTTCACATTGACCCCAAAAAAGAAAAAGTTCATGATGGCCTTGGAGACTTGGAAAGAGTGATATGATGGATGAGAGAAATAATTGGTGAATACGTCCCAGTAATGTGAGGGTGGTTGTCGTCTCAAAATTGATAGTGCTAATGTCATTTGGGCCAAAAATCAAATAAAATTAAGTAAGAACATGAGTGTTTGACGGTTATGTTTATTATCTCTTGTCATTTGCGGAACTTCATAAGTTAATTAAAAGTAAATTTTATTGATATGCTTGCAAAAAAGAGAGAGAGCATAATTTCTTGGAGATATGAATTAAGCTTATAAAATGAAATATGTTTCATATATAGATCTAAAATAGATACAGTGGATATATCTTTTTAGATAAATGTGAAACTGATTCTCTAGAACATTTTCAATGGATAATTGACGGTGGACATTTTTTATGAGGGATGTTTATCTTAACTTGCTCTTGAACAATTTTCCTTTTATTTTTTCACTTTACGAAATACTTTTCGATTTTAATTCAAGGGTTGTATAATTACTTTCAATATTATGGAAATCTCTTATTCTAATGAAGATAAAGTATATTTCTTGAATAATTAATTCTTGTGATCACGGTAATATAATTATAGCGGCAACACAGCTAATATGTTCTTTTCTTTCATTTTTTATTTTTTTATATAATAGGGGTGGTTGTTAAGGCCAGTGGCGAGCAGACGTCAAGGGCGAGGAGCGAGGAGTGAGGACCACAAGAACTGCTTTTAGTCAATTAACATTTAAATTTTTTAGTCAAAATTCGAACGCGTCTCTAGATCCCAATATGAACACACGAAGTATATGAAACGGCAATGTTGCTTCGTCTTCCTGCCTCGCCTCTTGCTTTCTCTTTTAACTCTTTCACCAGCTCGAGTACGCTTCCCAGCTGAAACCCCTGCAGCCGAACGGAGGCATCTTCCTGGTTGACAAGCAAACCACTGTACTCACCCCCCTTCTTCCATCACCTCACAAACTATCCACAACAGTCGCGTCTCACAGAGAGAGAGAGCTGCAATGGGAAAGCATCGCTCAAAGCAACGACGCAAGCGAGATGAACTCACCGAAGCTTCGACTCCGACCATCTCGAAGCGACCAAGACCTGACTTTCTTGAAGAATCGCCTCTTCTTCTTCCCTCTTCGGACTCGTCGGAGAAGATCGACGTGCCGTCGGCGTCCGGATCGAATTCTGACCCATATGCTTCATCCACCTCTGTGAATGGAAACAATTACTATGTATTCTTGAGCTTTAGAGGCCCTGATACTCGCAAAGGCTTTGTCGATCACCTCTACCAAAGACTCAAAGCTGTGGGCCTGAGGTGCCATACAAACCCTGTCTTCAGAGATGATGAGGACCTCCCCTTCGGCGAGAATATTGATGAAAATCTCATCAGTGCAATCGAGCGCTCTAAGGTTTCAATCCCAGTCATCTCGGAAAATTATGCTACAAGTGAATCATGCCTTCGCGAGCTCATTCATATAATGGAGTGCAAGGAAAGCCGACGACAAATAGTCTTGCCCGTGCTTTACAAGGTGAAACCCTGTGAGGTGCGAGAACTAGAAGGGGCCTTTGGAAAGGCCTACAAATCCCGTGAGAATAAATGTGAGGAGGAGGTCAAGCAACAGGGGCTGCTAGCTCTCAAAAAAGCAGTTGGTCTTAGAGTATTCGAATCTGAGAAATTTGCTGATGGGTACTTCGTTTACCTTCTGTTAATAGATACTTGTCCGAAGAACAACTTTTCTATTTATCATCCTTAATCTACGTTTTGTAGGGTCATTAATAAGTTCTCATGTGTCGTGTTGTTTGACAGGCGTGAAGGGGAATTGGTAAATGAACTCGTAGAAAGAATATTGCGTGAGCAGCAACATGATTTTCAACCAGATCTTCCCGTAAACTTGGTTGCAATCGAGGATCGTGTGACTGAGGTTATGGAATTGGTGGATCTTGCTTGCCTGGACACTCGAATTATTGGGATTTGGGGGATGGGTGGCATCGGTAAGACAACTTTGGCTACGATAATCTATAACAAGCTTTTTGACAAATTTCAGTGCCGCAGCTCTCTCAAGGATATTAGAGAAGAAATTAATCGGAAGGATATCGAGCATGTCCAATCTGTACTCATCTCACATATAAGGAAAGATTCTAAAAGTACAGTGCTTGACCCTGAGACAGGGATTAAAATGATTCGATTAAGTTGTGAAAATAAGAAGGTACTCATTTTTCTTGATGATGTGGATCATCAAAACCAGCTCAATAATTTAATTGGAGGTTGTTATTTCAAGCTGGGGAGTAGGATCATTATTACATGTCGAGACAAGACCCTCTTGAAGTCTGAATATAAAATTTATGAACTCAAAGAAATGAACAGTAAAGAATCTTTGCTTCTGTTTAGTAGATATGCGTTTGAAAGGGAACAATCTCCCAAAGATCTTGTAACCCTTTCTAGTGATATTGTTGCCACCACAGGAGGGCTTCCCTTAGCTCTCATGGTTATAGGTTCATTTCTCAATGGAGTAAAAGATCAAATGGTGTGGAGAGAGACACTCGAGAAATTGAGCAATGCACCTGATAAGACTGTACAAGGAAAATTGATGATAAGTTATGACACATTAACATATGAGGAAAAACAGATATTTCTAGACATCGCATGTTTTTTCATTGGAATTGACAAAAGAATTGCTACTTACCTGTGGGACGATCTCAAATTGTTCCCAAGAAGCGGATTGCAAGTATTGATTAACCGTTCGTTAATAAAAATTGATGACGAGAATCGATTGAGAATGCATGATCAATTAAGAGATCTAGGCAGAGCTATCGCCCGTCCAAAAAATGTGGAGCCTTGGCATTGGAGCAGACCGTGGGATGTGGAAACCATGAGAATTCTGCGACACAAGGTAACAATTATGTCTCCTTTTGGCCTTTCCCATGTTCTCTGATAGTAGTCCCTCAATCAATATTGTTGTCGTTCTTCTTCTCCATGTCTTTGACCATTCTCATGATGTTGTTAGCATTTTCTTGGTAAAGGCTACATCCAATTTTGGCCCTTAGTCCACGAAATGTTTGCACTCGTGATTATGAGGCTCAGAAGAGGGTTTTGCTCTTTTCTCGTTTTACCATCATTTTCTGGCAGATTTGTTACCGCTTCTTTACTAGGGAAAATTACCTAAAAAGTCCTAAACCTATTGTTATTATTCCAATTCAATCCTAAACTTTTTTTTTGTCCAATTAAGTCCTAAACCTTTTGTTTTTATTCCAGTTCGGTCCATCCGATCAAAAAATGGCCGGCCGGCGCTGACGACGTGGCAAAATCCAAATGGCGCCGGTGACATTTTTTTTAATAATATTTTATTTTTTAAAATTTTTTCCTTTTTTTTTCTTCTCCCTCTCCCTCCCTCCTTCCTCCTCTCCTCCTTCCCTTGGCTCCGGCGACCGGCTAGAGGGGAGGGCTAGCCGGTCGCCGGACCGAGGCGGCCGGCGGGGCGAGCCCCTCGCCAGATCCGGCGAGGGGGGCCTCGTCGTCACCGGATCTGGCGAGGGCGAGGCCCCCTCGCCGGATCGGGCGAGGGTTGCCTCGCAGTCGTCGGGCGGGCGAGCCCTCGCCAGATCCGGCGAGGGGGGCCTCGCAGTCGCCGGGCGGGGCAAGCCCTTGCCAGATCCGGCGAGGGGGCCTCGCCGTCGCCCGATCTGGCGAGCGAGCCCTTGCCAGATCCGGCGGGGCTCGCCCCGCCAGATCCGGCGACGGCGAGGCCCCCCTCGCCGGATCTGGCGGGGGGCTCGCCTCGCCAGCCGCCTCGGTCTGGCGACTGGCCAGCCCTCCCCTTTAGCCGGTCGCCGGAGCCAAGGGAAGGAGGGAGAGGGAGAAGAAAATAAAAAAAAAGGAAAAAAGATAAATTTTTTTTTTTTAAAATTTTTAAAAATAAAATATTATTAAAAAAAATGTCGCCGGCGCCGACCGATTGCCACGTCAGCGCCGGCCGGCCATTTTTGACCGGATGGACTGAACTCAATAAAAACAAAAAGGTTTAGGACTTAATTGGACAAAAAAAAAAGTTTAGAACTGAATTGGAATAATAGCAATAGGTTTAGGACTTTTTAGGTAATTTTCCCCCTCTTACTATATTACTCGTTGAAAACCGAGCATCACACGGGTTTGAAAAGTTACTTTATGCCACTTATAAATCCGGTTCATCACACTCCAAAACGCATGAGTCATTATAACTTTATGCCGATCGATTTATATTATTCAACCAAACAACAAAAACTTCACTGTCGATCATTACTCTGTTGTCTTTCATTCTATCTTCCCAAAATATATCAGCAATATATTCTTGAAGTACGTTGGTGTGAGGATAAATACATGGATCACGTATCATCCACCTCTTTTACTCCTAAAAATTTAACTTTTTATGACATATGTGATAGTCTCCTTCTCCAAGATTCAGATACATTATTCTATCTTCAATTTCCAATCATGAATGCGTGTAATTTGCTTGTGTACATGTTCTGCTTTTTAGTAACAAAAAGAAAGGTTTCGGTTAAATCCTTTGCACCTCAACTATTGGCTATCAACTTAAGATTATGTTCAATTTCAAGTAATAAGATGTTACGCAGTGATTTTATGCATGTTATTACCATAATTGCATAAGTGCCTTTAAATGTATCATATTTTTGGGTAATCTAGAAATGCATAATTATGTTATTAATACAGTTGTGTTATTTGATAACTTGAAGCAACGGTACATAATTTGGATGCCTCTTAGTCAACAATAAATAGAAAACTCTTATTTTTCTCTTCGCTTAAAGGACTGGTAAATTTTGAAAAGATAATTCAAATTCTCTGTTGCGACTTTGGCTTTTATTTTATTGTCGCCTATAACAACTTATAGTCAAATTATCAAATACATGAAAAAAATTGTAGTAAGATTGTTCAAGACACATCAATTATAAAGGAAGTGGCATAATTATCGTTTTTTTTATTTTTAATTATCAAATACATCAAAAAATTATCATATGTCCATGTGTGTTCATACTGGTGCTATGCATGGTTCTAAGCATAGGTATTTTGAGTACATAATTAAACATTGTGCAAAGTTAAATAACAGTAAAATTATGATGAAAGAAACTAAATAACAACTGACATTATTTTTTTAAGTATTTATACGGAGTGATTTTCAATCAAAAACTGAAAAAGCAAAGATCGAAATTAAGAAAGTAAATGATTGTAGGAAATACAGGAGGGAATAGTGAAAGGTGAAAGAAATTGTATTCTCTCGTATTTGCCTTTAGTCTAATATGATATCCACCTCTATTCAGTAAAGAATGAGCCTTCCTAGAAAGAATAATTGTGCCTTTACGTACACACGCGAACAGAGGAGACAAAAATCTATTGTTAGATATTAGCGGAGAAAAAACAGATAATTGACATATCAAATAAGATAACTAAAGGAGCAAAAAAATAAATGAGAGAATGCAAAAAAAGGAAAACGATAATAATTGTTAACCTTTATTAACTAATTCATATATTTTTATATGGATGGGTGAATGCAAAAATTCACAAACAAATTCTTGAGATCAGGCCGAATTTTATGACTGATTGGGGACAAATTCAATGATGACTAATTGAGTAGCATTTTCTTGGTAAAAGCTACATCGAATTTTGGCCTTTAGTTCTTGAAAAATTTGCACTTGTCACCATTCAACAGGTCATCTCTTGATGCATATGATGGTAAAATTGTTTAGTATTGACTCTATCTGTATTGCTCTTTTGTGGGTTTAACATTGTTATCTAGCAGATTTGATATTGCTTCTTACTAGCGGATTTGATACTGCTTCTTACTATGTAGTATTAGTTGTAGACCGAGCATAACACAGGTTTGATGATTTACTTTATGCCACATATAATTCCGGTTTGTCACACTTTAAACCGCATAGGTCTTTATAAATTTTTGCCGATCAACTTATTTTAATCACCCAAATGCCAAAAACTTTACTGTTGATCATTACTTTGTTGTCTTTCATTCTATCTCCCAAAATATACGGCAATATAGTTTTTGAAGTATGTTGGTGGGAAGATAAATACATGGATCACAAATTTTCCACCTTTTTCTGTCTTAAATTTTTACTTTTTTCCTTCTCCAAGATTCAAATACATTATTCTGTCTTCAATTTCCAACCATAAATACGTGCAATTTCCTTGGGTGCTAGTTCTACTTTTTCGCAACAAAAAGAAAGATTTCAGTTAAATCCTTTGCATCTTAACTATTGGCTATCAACTTAAGATTTTGTTCAATTTCAAGTAATAAGATGTTATGCAGTGGTTTTATAGGTATGAAGAATTTTGACAATTTATTTTCTAGGATTTATTATGTATTTTCACGATGTAAATCTAATATGATAGTGTAAATGCAGAAGTACATGTACTTAATACAAAGAAAATTGAAGATTTAGTTTAAATTGTATTACTCAGTGAATGTTAATAACATAATTGAAGAAGTTCCTTTAAATATATCATTTTTTTTAGCAATTTAGAAATGCATAATTATGTTAATAATGTGGTGGGTTAGTTGATAACTTGAAACAGCACTTCAAAACTTGGATGCCTCTTAATCAATGCTAAATAGAAAACTGTTATTTTTTCTTTTCACTTAAAGGATCGTCACATTTAAAAAATGATTAAATTCAAATTCTCTATTGCAACTCTGGCTCTTCCTTCATTGTCGCCTATACCAACTTACAGTCAAATTAACAAATTACATAAAAAAAATTGGAAGATTGTTCAAGATACATTAACTATAAAGGAATTGGCATAATTAACAATATTTATCTTTTATTATGAGCACTGCATGTGTGCGATGGATCAATCATGTTCATTCATATGAAAGATGAGAACTCACAGGATTATGATAAGTGATGAAACATCATAAGGCTATTTCATTTCTACCCAGCTTTCATAATATATACTCTGTGTTCATACTGGTGCTACGCATGGATCTAGTTATAAGTATTTTGAGCACATAAATTAACATCAACGAATGTTGTGCAAAATCAAACGATAGTAAATTACGACAGAAGAAACTAAATAACAACCGTCATATGATTTTGTACATATTCATACCAAGTAATTTTCGATAAATAACTGAAAAGCATATATCGACATGAAGAAATTAAATGATAGTGACGAAATAGTGGAAAGAGAAAGGAATTGTGTTCTCCTCCTTTTATTTGCCTTTGGTGTAATACAATATCCACCTCTATTATGTAATGAGCGAGCTTTTCTTGGTATGGATTAATTGAGCCTTTATTCACATGCACAGACAGAGGAGACAAAAATCTATTGTTAGATATTAGTGGAGAAAAAACAGATAATTAACTTATGGAATAAGATAACTGGAGGAGCAGAAAAGAAACGTCAGAACGCACAAAAAGGAAAACGATAATAATCGCCATTCTTTATTTACTAATTCATATATTTTTATATAATTTGGTGAATGGCAAAAAATGCACTAACCAAATTCAAGATCAGGTTGAATTCTATGACTGATTGGGGCAAATTCAATGATGACTAATTGAATGGTGGCTCATCTTAAAGGAAAATTATCCAGTCAGTTTTAAATTTGTTGTATAGATATCGATTTAGTCATGAATGGGAAGGGAATGAGTTGTCAAGCTTTTATGAGTGCATAAGTCTAATTAGGTACCTTTTTGTTTTTGAAATGTGTAACAGTTCTCACATATGTCGAAGGGTGCATCATATTTAGTCGGTTGTCAATACTGCCTATGTTAGAAAATTTAATTTCAAAATTTTTTAGAAACCTAGAATAATTTTATATAGGAATTTCACATAAAACATCAAAACTTGGGGGCATAAAAGTGAAAATCGACCTATGACATGATCACATAATTGTAGAAGATTAGATATATTTCTTTTTTCCCTATTAGTGTAGACAAAATGCATTGACCACAATAACATGCACGGTATATTAAAATGAGGAGGTTGGATGGTATTTATAATCCTCATTTTATTTTTTATTTTTTGTAGAAGAATAATGAAAATATTGAGGCACTACGTCTAAACGAAAGCTGCTCCAAGGAGTTCATGAATGGAGGGAGCTTCAAAAAAATGCCTAACTTGAAGTTCCTTCATTTGAATGATGTGGGTTTTTCTGGAGATATCAAAGAATCACTTACTGAATTAAGATGGCTGAAGTGGGAGAGATGTTGCGACTCTTTCGAGGCGACTAGTGTTCATTTGGAGAAATTAGTGGTGCTTGAGTTATCAAGTCATGGAGATATCCGAAATCCTATTAGTGAAAATTGGAGAGGATGGAGTTCAATTAAGGTAAAGATGAAACAGGTTTTTCTCTTTTGTTACATTTGATGTTAAATTATTCTATTTCTAACTGCTAATCTTGAAACATGTTTCTTTCTTGTAGATGGGGAGGTTGAAAGTTCTCAATCTTTCGTGGTGCTCAGAATTGAAAAGCAACCCTAATCTCTCCGCGTTTGAAAATTTAGAGTTGCTAATCCTAACAAGTTGTGTTAATTTGAAGGAAATCAACCCTTCCATTCAATATGCCAAGCGTCTCCTTTTCTTAGATTTGAGCTGGTGTGGAAGTCTCAAGATGTTACCTGAACAACTTGGCGAACTAGAAAATTTGGAGGAACTTGTCATAGACAGGACTTCGATAAAAGAAATCCCTCCAAGTATAGGATCTCTGAAGAAGCTGGAGAGGCTTAGTGCCAGCTATTCGTCATTAAAAAAGATCCCTTCTTCAATTGGAAAATTGAACAAATTGAAAATTCTGGATATTTTTAATTGCGAGATAGAAAGGATACCAAGCTCTATTGGAAAATTGCAGAGCCTCCAAAAGCTCAATGCCTCCTTCTCTAAACTAAAAGGACAAATTCTCGTTGATAAAGGTGGATTGTCTTCTCTAAAGACCCTTCATCTAATGCGCACAGAAATTTCTCGGTTACCGGAAAACTTAGATCAGCTTTCTTCTCTCGAGCACCTCATTCTAGATTTATGTGAAGAGCTTGAGTCACTCCCAAAACCTCCTTGTAGCTTATTATCCCTAAAGCTCACCTGTCGGAGCAATGAGTTGCCATCGCTCTCTCACCTCAAGCATCTACAGGAGCTCTACCTTCGGGATTGCAAGTCTCTTCAAAGCATCCCATCGCTCTCTCACCTGAAGCGTCTACAGGAGCTCACCCTTTGGGGTTGCGACTCTCTTCAAAGCATCCCATCGCTCTCTCACCTGAAGCATCTACAGGAGCTCACCCTTTGGGATTGCGCGTCTCTTCAAGAGATCCCAGAGCTTCCCTCCTGCATACGGAGGCTTGCCGTTAAAAGTCACAAAGTGGAAAGGGTGCCAAATCTTTCCGATTTGGAATTTTTGTCGGAATTAGTGCTCTACCAATGCAATGGGCTAAAGGAATTGGATGGACTGGGATCTTTAAAATCCCTAAGAGTGTTGAACCTATGTCTAAATCCTTCTGGAGAGGTGGATCATCTCCATGCGATAGAAGGCCTTGAAAAATTGAAATCCCTGGAAGACGTTGTTATTCATGGGTGCAAGCACATTCAAGTACTGGACTTTTCAGAGTCGGAGCATCTAAAGCGGTTGATGGTTGATTATTGCAAAAGCTTAGTTGAAATTCGCTGCCCCAGTAAATTCCTGAAGACCTTTTCTACGTTTGGGTGCAAGTCACTCGAGAAATTACCAGACCTTTTTATTGAGGAAAGCAACAGCGAGAAGCTGACTGAGGTTTGCTGGTTATCGTCAGATTTAACGTTTGATAGTACTGGATACAATTTGATGCGAGCAACACCAAAAAGATTGACTTGGTAACCCTGCTCTGCTTTACAGGATTATGAAGAATCTTTAAATTCTATGGAGGATGACTAAGATCTGTTTCTGGAGATCGCTGAAGTCATTTACTAAACAAAAAATATAGCAGGTATAGTCTTGTTTTTCTGTGGAGATTACCTGCTTCCATTAGTATTTTCAGCTTGGACGGGGCTTTTCTTTGACACGTTATAATTTTCTTGTCTTAATTCCAGCAACTGGAGGAAGTTGTTTGAGCGAAGTAATTGTAATGCTTCAGTGTTATCTGGCTCGTGATCATGATATGAATACAGAAGGTCAGAATGCCTCCAAAAGGATATCTGTTGTCTTCAGTCAAATAACATGAGATTCTTCATTCTTGACGTGGTATCAATCTATGTTTGTTTAAATAAAGTAACACTTCTCTCCAACTTCTATGAAGCAGAGATTCACTATCTGATGGATTCTACAAACTTCTCACACATATGTGATCTTGATTGCATTTTATTAATTCGTTATTTGGTCATGGATGTAGTCAGTGAAGGTGCCATAAACATGTTCTGCATTTTCTCAAAGCCAGGGCACTAATGTCAAGATGATTAATCTTCATGGATCTGTATCAAACTTTGCTTGTCACTTAACATGCCAATGTCAAGATTGCTCTCTCTGAAGGCAGATACATGGCCTTGATCAGGCTGAAAGTATTATCATCAATGATCAGAACCAGTACAAATCATAAAGCCACTCTTTCCTTGTTTTTCTTCATGCCTTCAATTATCATCTTGCGATTTCGTACCTTAACATCATTCGCAATTTATTTCTTCAATTCGGTCAGTATTTTTGATGACAATGTCTCCACCCCAGAGGCTTTAAAAGAATAGAGGATTTCCACTGTATTGTGGATAATAGTGTGAGATCCAAAACAGAAGTATGGAGGAAGCCCTTAAGTCAACCTTGTTGCTTTCATGTTTTTGGGATAAACGTGACAAGTAATCAATGGGTGGTTAGAAAGGTGATTTGCTTAAGTTTGTTAATGTTTGAGAGCTGATCTAGATCTCTAATTGCCATCTTTTCTTGATCTGCAGCTCAAATCCGAATGTTTTGCTACAGCTGCCACTGAACAGAATTGGAAAGTCACTCCTGCAATAATTGAGGTTTCAGCCAGAAATGTGCACTATTTTTAGCTTGGCTGATGGCAGGGACAAAAAAATCTGCGGAGCTCGAGTACTACCCTGCTGTTTATGGCTCTGAAAAGAAGTAGGAGTAGCTGTGCACGTGTGTTTTAATTCTGTGGAGGGCTTAAATGGTACTGCATCAGAAGCAAGCATTTCTAACTACAACTGTAATCTCGACAATAAGAATAACTCATTGGCAATATTAGGAGTGCAAATTGACTTGGAAGATACTAGTCATGTTCTTTTATCATCATTTGCACAATTGTTAATGTGTCTCTGAATCCTGATGAGAGAAATCATGGTTGTTTATTTTCACCTACACAAAGAATACCAAAATGATGATGAACACATATACCCTATGTAGAATTATGAAAAATATTTGCATGACAACAGCACGACAGAGATCGGATTCTGGAGAGCATCCATGTTTTCTGGTAAATGTAAATATAGCAGTTGAGGTTACCTACTTCACATTAGTATTTCCAGTTTGGCATGGGGCTTTTTGTGTCGATGTCTTATTGTTTTCCTCCTATTTCAAGGACTCTTGGAGAAACTACTCGACCATGTGAATGTGATGCTTCAGCATCATCTGGCTTGTGATCCTGGTGGGAAAGAAAATAGATAAGAATGCCTTTGGAGTACATGACATTGCATGTCATTATACATCATCAATCACGGAGTAAGACTCTTCATTCTTGACTTGACAAGAATATGTTCTTATGCAAACAGAGTATTACGTTTTTCCAAGTTCTATTAAAGTTGGTTTCCTAGAGCATAGGATGTTTATTATGTGATTTTTTCATTTGTTCATGCACAATAAAACAGAGCTTCATTCATTGTTAGCAAAAGTTCAATCCAAAAGCTTAAAGTATTAGTTAGAGGTAGACTACATGTATATAACTCCTATTGATGCCCTTTACTCAACCAATGTGGAATAACACTTCCAAGGATTGATTGATCATAGCAATTACTCTTGTTTATGTGGTTTCAATTACTTATTCTGTCATGGATTAATAAGCCACTGGAGGAATCATCATAAGATTTTACTTTTCGGACACCGATGTTGAGATGATGAATATCCAAGGATCTATATTCCACTTTGTTTGTCAATTGAAGTGCTAACTCGTAGATTGTTCAATCTGATGGTGGAGTTATGGCCTTGATTCTGTCAAAAGTAACATCCTGTATGGTAGAAATTTGGTGGGAATCATTTTGCGCTCTTTCTTTTCTTCATTGTGCCTATATCCATCTCCTTTGTTCATACCATCAATATCTTTACATATTGAATTTGCATCCTTCCATTCGTTCTTCATTTGGTGATGACAATTTCTCATGCTCCTGATTTCTTTAAATGACCAGGAGCTTCGCTGTAATTTCAGCAATGGTGTGAGATCCAAACCAAATATTTGGATATGGATGCAAGAGGGACGCTCTTTGAGCCGATTGCATTGTGTTGTGTGATTCTGGGGATGGGCGTAAGAAGCGGATGAGGGTGGAAATCGAGCACAGAGAGAAGGGGAAGGGATTGAGGGGTCCAGCATCATCTGGTGGTCTGTTTCTATCTTCCTTCTGGTGGACGACAATGGGATGACTAATTCGAAAGTGAGATTCATGCTCACTGATTGCTTTGACCCTCGTGCTCCAGCTTGAATGGAAGGGTCTTCATGTTAGGTCTTCATTGCTTCTGGTTGCCATATCTTTAGAGTCCTGGTGATTGGACCCCTTTTAACATTAATCCATTCTTGTCGCCGATTGATCGGTTTAGTCATTGGTTGATTCTTGGTGTGATTGGTGCATGTGCATTCTGGTGATTTGAGGTTTTGAGTCGCTATTATTGGTCTGATTTTGGATGCTCGATGTCTGCACACGGAGGAAATGAAGTAAGACTAATTCTAGCTTTTCTGCATGTTCAGCGAAGCATGTTTAGTTGTCCTGTTATATTTATCAGCTTGTGATTCCTGTTAGGTGCAGAGATCTGCTCGGTTATTCTCTTCTACCAGTTTGCTGTGTAATGAGATAACTATAGCAGCTTTTGATGAGGTTTCATGTCAATGGTGGTGAATTTTCCTTATGTTATCTGAACAGTCGTAGAGCAAGTATAGCAGGATTATCAGGACTTACGAGCCTATTACAGGTTTAGGTTGATTTTATCATCCTGTCTAGGTAGCGTGGAAATTGACTGCAGAGTTGTCGGAACTAATGTGAACTAACTTTAGGTTGAACGGGAAGATCACCTTGATTGATGAGGTTCTACTTTCATAGCTATTTCTTTCATGTTCTCAGATCTTGAAGCACCTTGAGGGGTAATGAGAAGTGGAAAGATGCACAATCTCTTGTGAACCATTTGTTTGTACCCATGATCCAAAGTAGCATTTTCTCCATGAGTATGTGGAAATTCCTTCTCATACGATTTTCCGAAGATGTCCTCACTCATGCCAGTTAGCTAATAACGTGGTGAAATGGTGTTGAAGGCAGCTAATTTCACACAGAAAAGGATGCTAATGTCCGAATTGTTGTGATGGTGATATGGCTTGTTCATTTTGTCCTTACTTTTTTTTTTTTTTTTTTTGGCTAGCTTTCTAGTTGAATGGAATTGCTCCTCATCTCCTTCTGACTGGGGGAAAATGCAAAAGCTTGAGCTGTGATAATAGATGTCCATTGGTTTCTTCTTTCACCAAGGGTTAGCGAGCTCTGACACTGGTGTGTTTGGAAAAACTTTTTCTTTTAACTTTCATCTATACTATTGTTCTTAGCATTTGCAATGTGTCTTCTGTTCAATACTCAGTGCTTCAAACTTAAGAAAACATAAAACTTTGCATTTTATGGCCAATTGTAGCAAAATAATTCTTGTCTTGCTGACAAGGTCAGGAAGTACCTTTTGATTTCTAATGTTGTAATAGAAACACCATTAAACTCGTTTCTATTTGCATGGTTGGTTTACATTCTGTCATCCTTTGTATGTGTTGGGAATAACGGATCCCCAAAAAACGGATTCGACACTAAATCAAACCCCTAAAACAAATGCGGAAGCGAAGCCCGGGAAAATCACGTATCACCGATCGTAAAGCACACCACGGATTCGAGCGTACCTTGTTAGCCACGTTAAACACCAATGCCGAAGATTGAGGAAGAAATTCGATCCGATGATATCAATTTGCCTTGAAGGGAGTAGAGCGTCGCCTTAAGCGTTTTGAGAGAAAGAGAGCGCGGGAAACGTACGTACGTTGTTCTGTCCAAGAGGTATGATCTCTCTCTCTCTCCTCCCTTTTATACCTTCCCCCATCCACGGGCCTTATTCCCGTGGGCCGGGCTTTCTGAGCCCAAAGCATGGGCGGACGGGCCTTAAGCCCATCACCAATTAAAACCATCATCTCCCACTCGCACATGGTGGTCCAAAACCAACATGGGCGGACGGGCTACTCAACCCCATTAGAGAAAAATCCATCATAGACTCTCATTTAACATGGTGGGCCGAACAGAATCCTCTTTTCCTCTCTTCAACATTCATACCGGTGAATAATCCGTGCGACCAAAGCATACTTAGAGCTCGTTGCCATACATCTCGTAGGAATATATAGCGACTCATAATGGGCATCACATCCCGAGTAGATTTAGTATGCGTACCCTAGATCGATCGATCACATTTATATCTCTCTTGATCTCTTTCAAACAATGATATATATATATATTGTATTCACAATTATGATTATCACAAAGACAGTCATAATTGGTTAACCGGTGAATACAAAACTACAATGTGATTCTCTAAATTCGATCTTCCTCTTTTCTTCAAACTCTCAATTTCAGTTTAGCTTGCTTTTCTAGAAATGCCCCATTAGATCGAATCAAACTCATGACCATTGGCAACATCCTAAGATAGCAAACACTAAATAGAAATCTTGAGAATAAGTAAGAGTCATGAGGGGACTAAAAATTGAGGAATTCTTTTCCTCAAGAGTCTCACACGACATAAAAGTTGAGATCAAACTTTTGCCACTCTTATTGGTCGTCTCATGCATACGTAGTATGAAATACGTATTAAGGTATTAACTCCTTTCCCATGGAGCGTATGTCTACACAATCAATACCGTACGGATGATAGTTCGGACATACCCAATGTCTAACTTGAGTTCACGTATCTACTCATTCACATAATTCATCGAACTCACATCCGGCATCTTAGACGGATAAAGTAAAATATGTGGGTTATTTTACTTTCGGACATAATATTTATCATGTCCTCATCTTAACACTTAGTTAAGGCGACATATATATTTTAAGCCCGAGCTCTCGATTATCACCTAGATAATAAGCTTAAAAACCGTCTCATCTCTATTTATCACACAAGTAAATAGAGGCGATTACCCGTATGAGTGGGCTAATCTCTTATCTCGTCGACATACTTTCTCAACTCAATATAATGCACCGAGCATTAAGATGCATAAAGATCACATAAAGATTCATAGGCATTAATGATGAAAAACACAATTTCATAAATGTGAATAACTCGGGAAATCAAAATATCCAAGTACATCGGACTCTACGCAATCCTAGAGATTTCTCATGACCACAAAAAACACATCTCTAGGTGTTCGCTTTGTCATAGGATCTCGCAACCATTCTATGCGTAAATATGTACCGTAAGTTCACATCCATTCGTGCAACTATATCTTTGACAAAGTTATACTTGGTATCTATATGTTTGGTCTTGCCATGATACTTTGGATCTTTGGTGTACGCTATAGCTGCTTGGCTATCACAATTAACCAATAATGGATTTGCAGCTTTCTCAATAACACCTAAATGATCCAAAAATCTCTTAAGCCAAACTGCTTCTTGTACCACTCGCGATAATGCCACGAACTTAGCTTCCATCGTGGACAAGGTTATACACGTTTGTTTCTTGCCGCACCAACACATGGCGCCATTATTCGAAACAAAAACAAAAATAGAGGTAGATTTCCTTTCATCTAAATCTCCTTCTCAACTTGTGTCTAAATAGCCTTCGAGTCGCGAGATCCTTTCCTTGATATCTCGGTATATAATCGCCAGTTCCCTTTAGATACCTTAGTATTCTCTTAACGGCTTTCCAATGTGCTTGACCTGGATTGGATTGGTATCTTCTCACCATTCCAACTGCAAAGCATATGTTAGGTCTTGTACACAACATAGCGTACATCAAGCTCCCAACAGCACTAGCATAAGGAACATGCTTCATTTGTTCCTTCTCTTGTGGAGTCCTTAGACACGCCTATGGCTCAATCCTTCACCTTTTGCAATAGGAGTGTCTATGGGTTTACAATCTTGCATACGAAATCGTTCAAGAACTTTACTTATATATGTTTCTTGCGAAAGAGATAATGATCTCTTTGAACGATCTCTTGAAAAACTTAACTCCAAGTATGTATGCAGCCTCACCCATATCTTTCATCTCAAAATTGGAAGATAACCAACTTTTGATGGTATTAACTAACTCCATATTACTTCCGGCAATTAGTATATCATCTACATATAATGATATGATCACAAACTGATCTTTGGATCTTTTGATATATACACAATGATCCTCATCAATCATTGTAAAATCATATGCCATCATAGCATTATGAAATCGTATATACCATTGTCTTGACGATCGCTTAAGGCCATATATCGATTTCAAAAGTCGACATACCTTTCCTTCTTGGCCTTTTGTAATGAAACCAACAGGTTGTTCCATATATATTTCCTCATCTAATTCTCCATTGAGAAAAAGCAGTCTTTACATCCATTTGATGTAATTCAAGATCCATACTAGCCACTATTGCCAGAATAATGCGAATTGAGGTAAATCTCACAATAGGGGAAAATGTTTCTTCATAATCAATTCCTTCCTGTTGATTATACCCCTTCGCCACAAGGCGAGCTTTATATCTTTCTATTGAGCCATCAGCTTTACGCTTTATCTTGAGAACCCACTTGTTCCCAATAGCTTTGCGTCCTTTTGGAAGATCAACCGTTCCCAAACATGGTTTGACTTCATTGACTCCATTTCCTCTCCCATTGCATCCATCCATCTTTCCTTATTAGGGCAATTTAGAGCCTCATGTATATTTCTTGGCTCATCCTCATCTTGTGGGACAATCATAAAAGTTTCCCCTTCAATGTCAAAACGTCGACGGGGAATACTTTTGCGACTTGTTCGCCGTATGGGAGATTGTGCACTTAGCATATCATTTCCCATTATGCTCCCACTAGGATTAGATAATGACGATGTCGTCTCATCATGTGGTTGTGATTGAGAATCATTTGTATGCAATTCATCACTTCTCATACTACTCCCACTTGGACGAACCCCACTAATATCATTATCTTGATCAATGGTTTCAAATAGGGAGTAATTTTCACCTATTTCGCCCTTCTTAGGAAACTCATCCTCTAAGAATGTGACATCTCTTGATTCAAATTCAGTTACACTCCCACTTTCCTGCTCACCTATGAACACATATCCTTTAGAGTGTTCGAGTATCTTATGAAAATACTCTTCTTTCCTCCGGGACCTAATTTTCCAAATTTGTGAGAGGGCTCATGGGTATAGGCAGCACAACCCCATGGCTTAAGAAAAACCCAAGTCCGGTTTTCTACCTGTCCATAACTCATATGGAGTGGAAGTAACGATTTGGAAGGCATCTGGTTAAGTATATAGGCAGCAATTAACAACACATCACTCCAAAAAGTGATAAGTAAGTTAGCATGTGCCATCATGGACCTAACCATTCCGGTAGGGTTCTTTTCTTCTTTCCACAACACCATTTTGTTGAGGAGTATATGGAATGCATAACCGTCTTTCTATTCCTTTTTTATCACATAATTTTCTGAACTCATCAGATAAATATTCTCGACCTCGATCGGATCTAAATACTTTTATTTTCTTGTCTAATTTATTTTCTATTAGGTTCATAAACCTTTTGAAACAACTTATTGCTTCAGATTCATGAGAAATCAAATAGACATATTCGGATCGAGTATAATCATATATAAAAGTGATGAATTAAACAACCCCATGCCTTCCTCTCACATCCATTGAACCACGAGACATCATAATGGATTAAATGCAGAGGAAATTCAGCTCTTTTATCTTTTTCTAAATCGTTTCATTGTTATTTTCCCTACTAGGCAATGCGACATATGGGCAAATCGACTTTTTCAATGTCACCCAACAAGCCTTCTTTGGCTAGTCAATTCATACGTTGTTGGCCCATGTGACCAAGTCTAGCATGCCACACAATCACATCATTGTCATATAAAGAAGAAGACGTGAAACAAGGGAATAACAAATATTGACATCACATTAGTCAACATCTAGTACAATAAAACCATTCAGAAAATAATCACAACCATGATAGTTTGTATCCAAATACAAATCTATACTTATATTATGGAAGTTTACACTAAAAACAAGCTTAACCAACATCAAAACAGATATAAAATTTCGACGAATCTCCGGAGCATATAAAACATCAAGATGCGTCCACCATGTATGTTCAATTGGCATGTGCCAATTCCTTTACTTCAGCTCGGAGTTGTTTCCCATATGGATCCACTTAGTTCCGGTTGGGACTCGTCAAAATTCCACAAAGGATCCTCTATCCTTTGCTACATGGTCTGTTGCTCCCGAATCTACAGTCCACAAAGGATTGGATTCAGCCAACAATACAGAATTTGACACATAAGCAAAGTTCTCAAATGTACAAGAGGTGTTTACCTTTTGCAACTCACAACAGATTGCGAGCATAGTGACCTCTCTTGTCACAATTGTAACATCTCACCCTTGACATTTTCTTCACTTGAGGACGTTTTCCTCTCTTGTGTTGGTTAACTCTTGATTTCTTGCAATAAGGACTTGATCCTTTGCATTCCCACATATTGAACGAATCAATACGCTTGCGCTTAGAGCTCAAAGCCCTTTCTGAGCTAGAACCAGCTTTGCAAATGTCCGTTCTCGGCTCGAATGCCGTTAGGTGGTCCTCTACTAGCTCAAGGTGGCGCATGGCATCCTCAAGATCTTCCATAACATGGTCAAAAGCTTCTAGTGCTTCTTGCTTTTCCAGCACATATTGAATCTTCATATTCAATATTTCACAATTGTGGTTGTTCATATCAGCAATTACGTTCTTAGTTGCTGAAATCATCAATCTGAACACATCAGATATACATGCACGAATAATTAATGCCTTTCATTTATACATCCACTTTTACATAGACCCATCATATTAATGAATAATTTCAAGTAAGGCTTCGAATCAAAAGGTCACGATGTTTCCAATCATCCTCCAAAAATCCTAACTTAAAGCTATCATTAATATGATTGTCATATGCAAAATCAATTCTATGAAGCTATAAAAACTTCTAAAAAAAAAAAAAAAACTACCCACAGCTAATTACCCACAGCAACCAGCAATAACAGAAAGCAATAGATGAATAACATCCAATAAAACAATAATGCTTTCACATAATACAACTATACATTACACTAAGCAATATATACAGATAAATATCAACATGAAAAGAGATATTTACACCCATAAAACATCTCAAACTAATCTAAGAAATAATTAGGGAATGTCCTTTCTTATCTATCAGTCAAAAAATTTGAGAATTTTGAAGGCACATTTGCCAACCATGGAAAAACTTTTGGAGAGTTTTCATGTCGCCTCCAAGGCGCATTTACTCGCGCCATTTAGCGCTCAATGTAAGGGTTGAGGTTTTGGTTAACTCAATCCTATATTACTCTCTAACAAAAGCTTCCACTAGCCTCCTATAACCCGGGACCACGTTGACCTCCCATAGCCGATCTAACACTTTGCTTGCCATTCGGGTGGAAGAGTGTTTTTGAAGGTCGACACCTTCTCAAAATCCGGCATAAGATAACCATTCCAGATGATTTCATGTATCATCTGATTGACCTTGACCACATGTGATACTAAATCACCATCATGCCACCGATAATTAGCTAACTCTTTCATCAGCCTTTTAAGTCTTGCACGTCCTTCGTCCGTTCTTGGAAATGCAGGTATCCGTGCATTGTGCATCATAGTTCCTGCAACAAATGCAGAACTAAAAATGGATTACTCATAATCCACAATTTACATAAGGGAAAATACATAATTTTCCTAAATTCATGCAACTAATGCAAAAATAAAAAAAATGGATTACTTATAACCCACATAGGCATGATTGAAAAAAAAAAAAATTCTTTTTTTTTTTTTGGGTCAACGGTCAACGGTCAACGGTCGTCAACGGTCAACGGTCAACGCGCGGGGACGGCGGGTCGGCGGACCGGTCGGATCGGTCGGGCCGGTTGGGCCGGGTCGGACAAACCGGCCGGCACGTGCCGCGCGCGTGCGCGGGAGGACGTCACGCGAGCGTCATCCGGCACGTGCCGCGCGCGTCGTGCGGCCGGCGACGTGGACGCGTCGGCCGGCACGTGCCGCGCACGTGCCGGCTCCCGCGCGGGTCGGGTGGCCGTCGGGTCGGGTCGCCGGCCGGCCAACGGTCGACGTAGATGACGTCACCGATGACGTCATCCCCGATGGTTACCGACCGTTGGGTGACGTCACAATGACGTCATCAAGTGACGTCGGCACGCGTCGTTCGCCGACCGGCACGTGCCGTTTCGCCGGTCGCCGGCGCGCGCACGTGCCGGTTCGCCGACCGGCGCGTGTAGCGCACACGCTGCCATTGCCCGGCGCTTCGGCGCGTCGCGCCCACGCGCAGCGGCTTCCGGCCGCGCGTGCGGCGTCTTTCGGCGGTGCACGACATGTCGCCGGACTCGTCTCGACGACCTCTTTCACCCAGTGTATTCAGAATTCGATTTCGACTTACGAAAACTCGAAAAAATGGCCGAATAGCGCTCGGGTGTCGGGATTTCTGCCCCAATCCGTACGGCCGAATTTCTTTCGCCAAAAATCAATCAAAAAACATCAAACAAGTTGGGAAAAACGTGAACCTGGCTCTGATACCAATGTTGGGAATAACGGATCCCCAAAAAACGGATTCGACACTAAATCAAACCCCTAAAACAAATGCGGAAGCGAAGCTCGGGAAAATCACGTATCACCGATCGTAAAGCACACCACGGATTCGAGCGTACCTTGTTAGCCACAGATTAAACACCAATGCCGAAGATTGAGGAAGAAATTCTGATCCGATGATGTCAATTTGCCTTGAAGGGAGTAGAGCGTCGCCTTAAGCGTTTTGAGAGAAAGAGAGCGCGGGAAACGTACGTACGTTGTTCTGTCCAAGAGGTATGATCTCTCTCTCTCTCCTCCCTTTTATACCTTCCCCCATCCACGGGCCTTATTCCCGTGGGCCGGGCTTTCTGGGCCCAGCATGGGCGGACGGGCCTTAAGCCCATCACCAATTAAAACCATCAGTATGGATCCTCCATAATGTGATGGTCTTGCTTTTTGAAGGTTACAAACTCTATGCTAGTCGATTGTTGCCCGCACTGATGCAAAATGCAGAGTACAGAGTTGACTGAATCTGATAGTAAGTGGCTTTTCTTTTAAGTTACCTCAAGATTTCAGTTCACAAAAAGGTGTTGAAGAATGACATTGAGTTGTGCTTGAGGAATATCTGGTCGTTGGCCAGTTCAACTATGAATTTGAAGATTGTGTCTCTAGCGGGGATGGGTTATGTTTGATGCAGGGGTGGAGACTGCTTTGGCCAACTTATTGTCTTTTCCTTAGCTTTTCAACATTTTTTCTTTTCTCATGTTGGGCAAGAAGGTTGGTCCACGATTGAGCTGTGCCCTCGATCGTTGGTGTTGCATTGTTCCGGTGTTGAGTCTCTCCTTGATTCGCCTTCAAAAACTCCATATGTGCTGCTTGAGAAGCTTGATTGTGGAATAGTAAGGAAGAAGATCAATCTCTGGAGCTTAGTTTGGAGGCTTTAGACGTTGTGGCCGTAAAATAAGCAACATTTGTTTTGTCCAATTTGATCGTTGCAGATAATTATGTCACTGTTCAAATCTGCTTTTGTTGAACAAGTATACTATATTTTCACATTAATACATAAAAGGTAGTTTGGGGTGTTCATCCGCAAGTTTAAGAGTTGAAGCACGCCGGCTGGTAGAGGAGTTTACTGATTTGGTGTTAATTCTTATACCTAGTAATTTGCTGCAGTATGCTGTAATTGACTTATGGTGATGAAGTTACTGTAACACTTGGGATTTGACCAAGTAAAAAAGAACTTCTGGGGCCTAAGAAAAAAAAAAGGGTTAATACCCTAAAAAACCCCAAACCGGTACATCTGTGACAAATTTACCCCAAACTAATTTTTTGACCATGAAAAACCCCAAATTGGTATACCTGTGACAAATTTATCCCGACTAACAAAAAAAACCCTAAACTGGTACATTTATGACAAATTTACCCTCAACTAATTTATTCGACTGCAAAAAACTCCAAACTGGTAAATTTGTGACAAATATATCATTCGTTAAATTGGATTAATACAAAAAAAAATCACAAAAATTGTAAACTGTAACAAACGGAACGTAAAATCCCAAATTGGTATATTAATCAATTGTCACGTGTCATTTAACTTAATAATTTGACGATAAAATTTAATAAAAACTAACATAGGGTAAATTTGTTACAAGTGTACCCGTTTGGGATAAATTTGTCAAAGGTATACCAGTTTGGGTTTTTGGTGGTCAAAAATAGTTTGGAGTAAATTTGTCGCGGGTGTCTGGTTTGAGGTTTTTTCCTTAGTGCTAACCCAAAAAAAAAAAAAAAAAAACAAAAGAGAAGGTTGAAAAGTCAACTAAACAAGGAAAGTGGTTGTTGGCTTAATGGGACAAAAAAGAGATGCTTAGCTCCCTCTTAAACTGAGAGCTCATGTAGAAAGAAAATGGAGATAAGAGAGAAAGAAAAAGATCTGATTCTGTAGATTGCTAACATCTCCTACTAAACAAAAAATATAGCAGGTATGGTGCCGTTTTTTTGTGGAGATTAACTGCATCCTATGTAGCACCGACACGGACACGCGACACGCGACACGACACGACACGACACGCCGACACATCATTTCTTAAAAATAGAGAATTTCGACATGTTCCGACACGTTATATATTAAATATATTTTTATATATAAATACATAAATAATAATAATAATAATAGCCTAGAATTAATTTACACGAAAAATATTAAATAATATCATTCGTTATTTTAATTTGTTGCAATAATACACAAAACTTAGAGGAAAAAAACATTGTTTAAAGAAAAATGCTGAAATGATATTTTTAAATTTATTTATTTATCATATATAGCATTTTTTTATTACTTCTTTCATAGTAAAATACTTAAAAAGAAATAGTTCTAAAAAAAAAAACTGAAAAAAAATATTGACCTCGTGCATGTATATTTATAGCAATTTTATTACTTCTTTTTGTGTATATTTATATTTTCACCCCTCAAGTATTAGAAATTTTTAAAATTAACCCCGTGTGTGTTGGAATAGCGTGTCGAAATTCTGGACTCGCGTGTCGGAGAGTGTTGGAAAGAGTTGACCACGTGTCGGATTTTTCGACACTCGTTGACCGCGTGTCGAAGTGTGTTGGGACGTGTCGGAGCGTGTCGGACACGTGTCGGAGTGTCGGACACGACACGAAGGCTTTCGGAGAGTGTCCGTGCTACATAGACTGCATCCATTAGTATTTTTAGTTTGGACGGGGCTTTTCTTTGACAATATATTATTTTCCTGTCTTAATTCCAGCAACTGGAGGAAGTTGTTTGAGCAAAGTAAGTGTAATGCTTGTGTGTTATATGGCTCGTGATCATGAAATGAAATAAAAAGATCAGATTGCCTCCAAAAGGATATGTGATGTCTTCAGTCAAATAGCATGAGATTCTTCATTCTTGACATGGTATCGATCTGCACTTGTGTAAATAAAGTAATACTTCTATCCAACTTCTATGAAGTAGAAAAATTCACTATCCGATGAATTCTGGAAACCGCTCATGCATATGTGATCTTGATTGCATTTTGTTAATTCATTATTAGGTCATGGAAGTGGGCAGTGAAGGTACCATAGATGTGTTTGGCATTTACTCAAAGCCAGGGCACTAATGTCAAGATGATGAATCTCCATGGATCTGTATTAAACTTTGTTCATCGCTTAATATGCCAATGTGAAGGTTGCTCTCTCTGAAGGTAGATATATAGCCTTGATCAGGCCGAAAGTATTATCATCAATGGTGGAAATCCAGTACAAATCATGTGGCACCCGAGAATTTCAACAATCCCTTGGATATGCGACGGATTGAGATTGAGTGACGGAGTATCATTGGATTATGACATTGGCATTCTACACGAACATTAGTTCGTATCGTCGTCGAACCAATACATTTCGTTTAGAAATGGTTGAATCGTCAAGAAAACTATTATTTTGTCAAAAGGCTTTCATAGGTTTAAGTGAGACCAACTCCATCCTTTTATTTTGTCAACCTCACGAAAATAATATGTCGCGGATTAACAAATTTGTTATTGGACTTCATCATCGGCACTACTTTGGACCCTGCCGATTTGTGTACACTTTCTTTTGGTGATACTACACAACTATACCATTTAAGTGTATATGGGACAGATCTTGTCGGGTTCTTCTTCTATGCAAGAATTTGAGTCATGAGCAAGTACATTTGGTGAATTGAAAGGAGAATTAGTTGGACCATGAAGACCATGGGACCGAGAATGCCCCATACATGTGCAAAAAAATTTAAGGATTGAATTTTTAAGAAATTGGGCCATGTTATTTAGGGACCGTGCGGCCACAAATCTGTTGGCCCAAAACCTACCCAAAAACCCCCCTTAATTGTCGACTAATGGAGTCAATAATCTTGAAGATTGTTGACCGAAGGAAGCCCAGAAGCAGCCACGTGAACTTACCAATCGGTGGCCAGCGCATGGAGGAGAAACCGAGCTGAAGACACGTACACCCCCAGCTGTCTTCGGTTCTTGTTGCCACCGAAGGACTTACA
Source organism: Eucalyptus erythrocorys (assembly GCA_014182555.1). Classification (NCBI taxonomy): domain Eukaryota; kingdom Viridiplantae; phylum Streptophyta; class Magnoliopsida; order Myrtales; family Myrtaceae; genus Eucalyptus; species Eucalyptus erythrocorys. Next base: position 7,165,038 of record CM024599.1, read on the forward strand.
TGCAGTTGACTAATTAGTCAACAAATGAAGGAACAAAACTCTTGGACACGTGGAGGAGGAGGCAGCCAACGAAACCATGGAGCTGGCAACTGGAAGGGGGGGAGAAGCCGCTGCTTGCCACGCCACTCTCCACCTGTCCCTCTTTCTTGAAGCCACCGGATCACCTGCATGCAAAGACTGATTAACTAGTTAATTAGAGAGCTAAAAGGGTTCGGATAGAGGGGAGAAAGAGAAAGCGAGTGCAGCGAGCGAGCGTAGAGAGAGAGAGCTGTAAGCGTGCAACGAGCGAGAGTGAGGGGGAAAGGAAGAAGACTGCCCCTCCGTCTGTGCTCGTGTGTGCTGCCACCGTCGACGCCGCCCATCTTCGCTGCCGTAGAGCCGCGCTCGAGGCCGCAAGCTTCTGTCCTTGCTTGTTGTGTCGCCTAGGACTAGAGGCAAGTAGAAGTTCTTCAATCTATGTTTTGCTTGCTGTTTTATCTAGCTAAGAGTTGGTAGATGTGAGAAAGGTGAAATTTTAGAGCTGCATGTTGGATTTTGGACATGTAAGATGAAGCTAGATCAAGAAAACTAGGTACAAACAGGGCATGCATTGTGGATTTCGAATTTTGAGATGGAACAAGAATTTAAAGATCTGACCATGGAGGATTTTTGGAAGTGATAAGGCTGTGTTATAACGTAATACACTTGTATATATTTGATTGTGGATGTTGGAGGTCAAAATTCAAGGAGTAGGAAAAACTCTCATTAGGTTAATGGACTGTTTTGTGAAGGACAGTGTGACCCTCGGTGACTTTTTGATTTTTCTGTAATTTTCTAGTCACAATTTGACTTAGATTCCTTAATGAAAGTTGGAGAGCATATCTGCAGGAGTAACATATAAAAAATTTAGCATAAATGGACAAGAATTGGTCGACGAAATGATTTTTATACGGAAATGTTAAATCTGGAAATTTTACAGAACGTCAATAAGGAATACCGGAATTTTTACTCTGTAAGGAATTTGACATGGCGTTCTTCACGAAAATTTTTCCTTAAAGTTTCATTGATAACATGTTAAAATTTCACAATTTTCTGAGCTCATTTAGTATTTATTTCGAAATATTTACCAGAACTGTGCATGGTAAAATCGAGTTGCTCTATTTTCAAATTTTCACAAAATGTCCCAAAAGCGAATATGTTTTGTAATTGTTATGTGATATGATGGTACTGGAATTGGCATATCATGGAATATTGAGATGTGATGAGACTCAAGAGACATTTTGTCATTGCATTGAAAAGTGTAATTTGGAAATTAAGACGTTAATTGTTGCCGTTGGACCCTCGTGTCAATAATGCTCCAGGAGTCAGGATGCCCAGAGGTTTGAGTCGATGCCCTTTGGATGTCTGGTTGTATTATGAATACATGCCCAGAGGTTTTCCCCGGGAGTGTTGGGATGCCTGGTTATATTATGATACATGCCCGGAGGGTGAGGGGCTGTATTATGATGCATGCCCAGAGGTTAGAGGTAACCATGTCTATGGTTTCCAGTGATTTCCTCGTGATGCTAGGTGGGGTGCGAGATGCCTAAAGGTTCGAATGAGTCGATGCCCTTTGAATGCCCGGTTGTATTTTGAATACATGCCCGGAGGCTTCCGCGATGCCAAGTTGGGTGCGGAATCCCAGAAGGATGCAAACATTGGTCCTCTGGGAGATGAAACCTTTTGAATGATAAAATGAACGATTATATTAAGTGTGAGTGTGGTTTGGTTATGGGACTAAATTGTATGGCATGGAATGGGACGTGTCATTACAGTTTGGCCCTATGATCGGGACTTGTGTGGCTGGACTTGATGCATCTTATTGGTTGGAAATGCACTGGTCATTGCATTGAAGAGTCATATGGTTTGGATGCATACTTATTCATGGATTGCCTATTTTGTCTACCATACTTGAATCTAGATATTAATAGTAATGTTTGATATAGCTTGATGAATCTTTTACTGCTGAATGATTGTACTCACCCCGTTTGGGGACCAACATTTTAGACTAGACAAGATACCTCTGCCGCCACTGCCATGGCAGATGGACCGAGTGGTTGGATATGGCCACGAGGAGGAGGACAGTAGAGGAAGGAACTTTTGGACGCCGACACTGATCGATGGACTTTAAGTATATGATTGTTGGAAGAGATGTCGGTCATCTTTTGAAATATAGCCGAGTATAGAAAGCCTTAGCATTTTGATGTGCTGACTAATGATATCCATCAAGTTATGTAAATAAAAGTGCACGGCTTTAACTTATATAAAATGTTTAGTTGGTGTGCACTGTTTTCTGAATATAGGGAAGGGAGTTGTTGGATACGCTTCTGCCATATAAATTGCGCAGGGATCGACCTAAAAGATACAAACCCCCAGGATCGATAGACCTTAAGGTCAAGCAAGAGAATGGTAAACGAACTGTGGCGACCCTAACGGTTTGGGGGCTGTCGAGGGGTGTCACAAATCATGTTGCCGCTCTTTCCTTGTTTTGCTTCATGCCTTTATTAATCATCTTGCAAATTCGTATCTTAACATCATTCGCAATCTATTACTTCAGTTTGGTCATTGTTTGGTGATGATTATGTCTACGCCCTAGAGGCTTTAGAAGAACAGAGGATTTCCACTGTATTGTGGGTAAAAGTGTGAGATCCAAACCAGAAGTATGGAGGAAGTCCTTAAATCAACTATATTGCTTTCATGTTTTTGGGATAAACATGACTAGTAATTAATGGGTGGCTAGAAAGGTGATTTGCTTTAGTCTTTTAATGTTTGAGAGCTGATCAAGATCTCTAAATGCCATCTTTTCTTGAACTACAGCTCAAATCAGAATGTTTTGTTACAGCTGCCACTGTATGGAATTGGTTTCAGCTAGAAATGTGCACCATTTTTGGGACAAAAAATCTTCAGAGCTCGAGTACTACCAACTGTTTATGGCTCTGAAATGAAGTGGGAGGAGTTGCGCATATGATTTTTAATTCTGTGGAGTGTTTAATTGGTACTGCATCAGGAGCGAGGACTTCCTACTAAAACTGTAATCTTGACATAGGAATAGCTCACTGGCAATATGAGGAGGGCAAATTGACTTGGAAGACAGTTGTCATGTTCTTTTATTATCACTTGCACAGTAGCTGGTTGGAGTAGCTGAGACATTTTAGAAAATGGCTTTAACTCATCAAGAACGAAGCTTTGAAATTCTCGCAATGGATTCGTTTGCTCAGAAATTGACCAGATATTGTGGGACATGGACATTGCTATATGAATGACAACATATCAAGTGCTTGAAGAGTTTCGAACATCCCATCTTAACAATAAATATATTTCGGGCACTCGACTTTGTTAAGGAGATGAATGTCAATACTATAGAGTCAGCTTCTGTAAAAATCTCACACAGGGCTTTCCTCAAATAAATCGTGCGGCGGAGCTCAAAATGAATAACCTCACTCAATGCCCGAACCTCATGACGAATCCTACATCATCAATAAAATGCGTGATGTTACCAATACAAGAAAATACTCTCGGGCACAACACAAAGGCATTTTCCTAGAAAAATAGTTAAATTGGATAGAAAGTAGAGGGTGAGTTGGGCAATGCCATCGCCTATGGGCCAAAAGGTTTCGGAAATGGCTTCACTTATAGTCAATGACGTTGTGATTGAGCAATGAGCATTGCACATTGTAAAATTAGGTCATTAATGGTTCCGTTAAAGTTAAATTCGTTCGAAAAGTATACATCATTTATGATTCATCGTTGCTAGGTACAGAAGCATGGTGGTGGGGACTTGAGAAAATTGTAGTAGGTCATTTGGGACATTCATATGAAAAATGAGATACAAATTTAACAATTAATGAAATGTCTGTCACACAAACTATTGCGCACATTATAGTACTTTTGTCTTTGAGTAGTTCCAAGGAATGGAGACGCTGGTCCGAAAGTTGTCCAGATGCTTTCGGGGGGTACGAGCTTTGGATCATTATACAAAAAAAGTAGAAGAATTTAGCAACGTTTTAATAAATAGGTAAATCACCGATTTTTTTCAACTTTTATAAGCCTGGTTAGTAAAATACAAACCTAGAAACGATTTTTACCGAAGTCCCAATAAATTAGTTAATAACCAAATTTTCTCATATTTACCGGTGTGGCACTATAATATATTTACAGAAATGTTAATGAAACTAGTAAGTTACGAACTTCTTTCGTTAAGAGATTTATTTTCGTCAACTGAATATTTTCTATTGTCAATGTATTGATAATTTGAAAATAGCAACATAGCAGGAGGATATTTAATATTTAATCACAGAATAAAAAGATGGATTATTAGTTAAAAAAAGTTACAAAATGATGGATTGAAAACTTTAGTTTTACAAAGCAAACATATTTTCAATAAAATAAAAGAGAAATATTTTCCTTTACATTGAAACTTTTTAGTGAACCAAATTTGTTAGTTCTTTTCTTTAATTTATATATTTTATTTTGGATATGTCATACTTAATATCCGAATTTTCAAATTTTATGAAGAGAGGAAAAGGTCGATAAACTTTTTTTTTTTTGTCTCCTTTTCCTTTTACATAAAATAATTAGGTCAACTTTTATCATATTCAATGACAACAAGGTATTATTTTCCTTCTCTTACGTGATTTGAGGAATAGGGAAGCTGATCCAGAATTCTGACATGATGCTTTAGAGAAATCATTCTATTGATAATATCAAAAGTGATCAGAATGCCTTCTAAATACATCAAATCTCACGAGCCATCAAGTAAGATTGTTCATCTTGGATAAGCTATCAATGACTATCACAAGCACATCTGAGTTATAATTGTCTCGAAGTAATACTATTGAAGAATGATTTGCTTCCTTCCTTGAAATCAATTTGGTTATGTTTACTCCCTTATGCAAATGTTTTCCATTTCATATTATCCATGAGCATGCTCAGCTTGAATAGTTAATTGCTTCAAATAAGCCACATGTACTCTTTAGGAAATCCCTTAAGCTTCAGTTATTTCTGTCCCTTAACAATTCTTTTCATGTTAAATCATCAGCATGTTTTTGATACACTATGATATTTCTTCACAAGATTCATTGGCCATTTTGGATTCCTTGATCAGATTAACGTGTCAAATTTGACCAAGGGCTGAAAATCGATCAAGTTCATCCTTTCTGGAAAATTATCTTCTCATTTGATGTTATGTACATTCAGGCATTAGATTTTTTTATGCCAAGCAAGGTGTTGATGCTCATTCTGGAACTTCAAAATAGCAAGATATACTATATCATGCTAACTAGGATAAAAGAAGGGATGGCACTTTGATCTGGGATATATAAACTAAAACAGAACCACATGTGCAGGTGGTTCTATCGTGAGATTATGAATGAAGTGACCGTGTAAAGTGGACCATTTGTTTTGTCACCGGAATGAAGGCAGAGCTGGACGCTGTTCTTGCTTTGTGTGAGTTGTGATGTCAAGACCGCTATAAAAGATGAAGATTCCTCGCTGGCACCTCGCGGCATGATTCGGTGCTAATAAATTTAGGGGATAACAAGTTGATCTTATGATGTAGCCCTGATCTGCAGGAGCTGTTAATGTCTTTCTTGGTGAATTTTTCAGTTTTTGAGTGGCTATTTGAATTGATGCAGTTCATGAAGGTTGCAATTTGTAATTGTTGTTCTTAACAGTTCAGGCAGCTTGAGACTCTAGAACTGTATCCATCCAATGCCTGATTTGTTGAAGGAATGACACTTGAAAGCCATGTCCTTATGAACTTGAGAAAAATATCAATAAAGATTATGTGATTCCTAACACCGAAGATTGAATATCCTAACATCCGAAACAGAGGGGTGAAGACACGGAGTTTCATGATTTGGCATAATCCAAGTTAGTGAAAATTTAACAATTTCCATTTGAAATTCTTTTGTTTTAGAGAGAACATATTTTGATAACTGGGACAGTTGCTGACTTGATGTTAGAAAGCTACTCGTCGACGATTGAAATGTCATTTTTGGTTGCCCTTACGGTACAATCAAATTCTTTCACCCCGATCATGAGACTGTTTGCATTAGCTAATTAAGTACCCAAGTACAGGGTACCACGTTTGATCCGCATTATATGGCATTCTAAATTAGCTAGGCAGATCTTGGGTTTTGAACTCAATGGCCGCTGCAGCTTCTGGTATCTGCAATTAAAATTGAACTCCATAATCAGCTTTCATAACTCTTCCAATTCTACAGGAAAGGAAAACAGAGGCACCTTTCATTATCATTTTCCTTTTTCCCATTTTTTGCAACAGAACAAAGACAAACTGCCGGAAGGGAAAAAAAAATCAAAGAAGAAAGGGATGATCACGAAGTGAGTGAAGGGATCAGAGTTGATATATCCGTGGAACGTGGACAGAGAGATTCAGGGCTTGTGGAGGTATCTCCCGGCAAGGAACGCAGCTTCCATGACAATGGAGAGGATGTCGACATCCTTGACTTCGCATTTGCTTCCTTTAAACGTTCTCCCTCTGGAGTTCTTGAAGTTGGTCATGCGGTTCAGTAAGTTTTGGCTGCACTTCTGGCTCAAATAGTCATCTGCACAACACCCCCCCAGGTCTGAGCATCACAATTCCAATATTTCTATGAGGATGACACGACCTGCTCTATGAATAAAAGATCAAAATGAACAATCATATGGTATGATTTCATCATTATCACTTAGCACATTTGACGAGCCAGAGTACTAGTTGAAGTTATTGTCCCCAACTGGTCCATGAGAAAGAGAAAATCTAGACATGCGCTTTTTGTAATAAAAAGCAAATGTTGATGTCATTGCCCTCACAAGAGCATTTACTCCCTCACAATCTCCTCTCCCAGACCTCATAATAGTGATTAAAGTTGGCTCATGAATGAAGAGATAGTTTAATGACATTATGGAAGAGCAAAGCCCTCGTAGGCACATTAATCTTACTCATGTCTCTTCTTTCTTTTGACCCATTAGTCCCTTATGCCATTTTATCTATCTCCACTCTGTAATATGCTTTTTCAGGAATGTGAATCCATGCATATATAGATGAGTAAAGCTATTGTTCACCAACGAAAATGGCTTCCACAATCGTCCTCATAAAATACATCCATGCAAACACGCGGGCCACTAGCTAGTTATATCAATTGATTCAATGAAGAAAAGTTGAAGGAATTGATGCCGAAACTCACTGTTTTTGGCTTGAGGCTTGAATGCAGGCATCGTGCTTCATGTAGCAAGCATCAAGGCCGTCATAGGGCCTCTCCTCCGGACATCCGCTATACAGGAGCCCATAATACTTGCCATATCTCAGAAATGGAGGCACTGTGTCATTTTCAATGATATTTCTTTTTATGTTCAATACTAATTAATCAACCACAAAAAAAGAAGAAGCTCCAATTTAATTGACAAATCCTTCTTCGCATCATGCCCCAAAAAAATTGATTTTTTTTTTCTAGAGAAGAGCAAGCATCACTAGATATTTAAGCATAACTCGGATTCACTTTTTCTGCTACAGTCTTTGCTTTGCAAAATTATTCATTCGAGTAAGAAAAAATGTTGCACCCGGTAATTATTATAATTATTGTGACTAATAATCATGTTTTGGGTGAATTGGATAGTTTCAGTTGTATACTTCCACAACTGTGAGTTAACCATGTTCTATACGAAGAGAGTTTTTCTTAGTTATCCTTTTATTTGTCAGTTTTCGTTTTAATTTGAGTGGCTATTTCTTTTTTTAATGAAACAAAAAGAGATTTCTTAGGTTACATTAAGGAACAAATACACAAAGAGTTGTATTTCTATTGAGAAATGCAGGGGAGGAAAAGATTAGCTTAGCATGCCACATTGAGAATTACGCTTCAGAATATGAACGTTGTCGGTGGTGGAATTGAGATTTTCTAGAAATGGCTTAAAAACATGGACAATGAAGCTTTGTAACTGCAACATGGAGGGGGGGTTCAAATCCCCACCTTCTCAGGGGGATGGGGTAGGGACGAGTAAGTTTCAGGAGTTGGTTTTGACTCCCATGCCCTACAAGAGGCAGGGCAAAAGTCTGAGAGTGAGTGTTAGAGTAGGAATAGAGCAAGACTGACCAAAAAAAAAAAAAAAAAAAAAAAAACTTTGTAACTACAACAATGAATGCGTCCTTTCTCAAAATCGGTGAAAAAGAAACAGCTTAATTGCCCATCCAAGTGATTGCGTCCAATTCTAAGGAAGACATTCTATCATTTCTATCGTTAACATAGTCACACAGCACAATATGTGAAATTCCTAACATAGCACGGAAGCGAAGTATTTTAACTTTTGGAATCAGCTTAAAGAATACTCACTACCAATCATGAAAATTATGCCTACGACATCAAAATTGATTTGAAGAAAAAGAGTCCAAGAGAAGTGATGATTCCTCCAAGTCAAATATTAGGCTGATTAAAGATGCGAGAAAGCCAAGATTATTGAGAATGATTGGTGTCATCAAAGGATCGCATAGTTAGATCTTGAATGTCCAGTCATCTTAGTTCTTTATTTTTGGCATAAATATGCCTCAAAAAGATCATAACATATTATCAAAAAGTTGGAAGTCAAGATGACTAACCTAGGATATATCAAAAGTAGTCAATAGAAAAAGAAAATCAATTTCTTAACAATGATAAACTTCTCCAATTATATTTGTCAGTTCTAATGGCGAATCGGGTTTGGAACAAAAGTATATACCATTTTCATTGGAAAATCGTCTTGAGGTGAACTTGGAGTGAAATTCTTTCTAAAAGTAGATATCATTTTTCATACAATTTTGTTGGGCATAGGTGTATGGCAGTGATGTGAGAAAGTTATAATAAACAACTCGAGACATACATGTATGAAAATGAGGTACAAATATAACACAAATAAAATAATTGTCACACGATTATTACACACTTTCTTTATGAATAGTAAAATCTCTCACTGACTATTACAATTTCTTTTCTTGCATGACACATAAAAACAAGTATAGAGCAAACAAGCTCATATGATCACGCACTCAATGGACAAGCTGCCTCTCAGCTTTCTCTCTTTATTTGTGAAGTATTCTCAACTTCTATTTCGGGCCTTTCCAATGCCCCTATTTTATTTTATTTTTGGCCACTCAAACATGTCATTTCATTGAACAACCTAGATGGGCATCAAAGCGAAAAACAGCCAAAAGAGATTGTGGGGGTAGACACCCAACTTAAAGGGAGAGATGCTTCATACATGAATGATGATCTATTTCAAATTCAATGCCTTGGCAAATTGAAAATTTTGGATATGCTACGTATTGATTCCTACCAATCCCTCATAAGACTCAACATTTTGCAATTAACAGTTATGGTGGAATTACTAGTCACTGAATGCAAAAATATAGTCGAAATTAAATGCCTTGAGAGGTTGAAAAAATTGAGAATTTTGGGTAGCCAGGGGTGCGAGTCCATTGAAATATCACCGCACCTCTCGCTCTTCGATAACCTCCAAACTTTGGGCATATTGGAGGGTGTTGGAAGTTTCATGATGTTCAGGGCCTGGAGAGGGTCAAATATGTGCTTAGAATCTAAAATGAGGGATCAACTGGAAGGCCTCAACAAATTGTCCACACCCGTCGAATTTCGGAGGTTCTACGGAATACGATGGAGGGGTCAATTTCGGATGGACTTTTGGAAATCATAGAGCTCCAGAAATCAAGGCGTCTAAATTCAAGTAGACGTTCATCGATGCCACTTTGTTGGAATATTGTTCATTGCGCCACTGCCACAAGGAAACAATCGGATCATGAAAATAACGCTCCGACCTATCGAGCGCTTTGGCCACGATGTCGGAACAATTCGCATGTCCTTTCAAAGGTGAGAGTTTGGGACACCTGGAGTGCCATAACTTGGCACGGAGGGACACTTAAGTACCATAACTTTAAAATGGTACACTTAAGTGCCAATATCGGAGTAAAATGGAACACTTAAGTGCCAATCCGGCCAAAAATCGGCCAAAATGCAGACGTGACATTTTCCGGCGACATGCTTAACCGACGTGGCAATTTAGTAAAAAATAAAAAGCACACGTGGAGGAGGAAAACGACGTCGCTCCATCCATTGTGCCTTTGGCCAAACTAAACGACGTTGTTTTCCCTTAGTGTTAACGACGTCGTTTAGCTTATTTGGATTTTAACCGTTCGTCCATCGGTTCACACCAGATCTGATGTCCTCTCCATCGCCGTTCACAGCTCGCCGTTCATAGGTCGCCGTTCGCAGGTCATCGCTCGCCGTCGTCGATTTGCTCAGGTTTTTTCTCTTCTTCCTCTCCCCTGTGGTGAAATTAGGGCTCCGACTCGTTTATTAGGGTTCAGACTTGAAATTTGGGGGTCGGCTTTCCTAGCTTAGGCTTGGATGGTATTGATGTGAGATTTATGTTTCAGATGTGGTGCTAGAATCCTATTGGGGGGTTCGAGAAATGCCAGTTTAGGTTTGGTCTCGAAATGTAGGGCTCGGTGTAGGGCTCGGCAGGGGAAAAATTAGGGCTCGATGTAGGGCTCGACGTCGCCCCATCCAATGTGATGTGTGATTTAGGACTTTGATGTTGAATTGTGATGTGTGAAAGTAATTTGTAGTGGTTGGATGTGAAATGTGCGATGGTGATTGGTGATTGTTAGGGTTTGGAGTATTGGACCTTGGACATGTTCGAATCGAATCTCTTGTTATCGTGGGGATGGGGACTTCTGGGTATTTTTTTAATAAATTGCATTGTTAAAATTGGTGTCATGAGGACCCATGCTTATCTGCTCTCCATATTTTAAAGGAATGCGACGACATAATCAAAGTAGTTATCGGGTCCCATCTCTGTTTGTTTGTCCCGAGGCCTCTTTTCAAGCTGCAGTTGTTAGACGACCTATGCATGTTCCCTCTTTCTTCTTTTCTTTAATAAAGAGTGTAGGGACCTCCACTTGCAATTGTCTGTTGTCTTTTGTGAATGTAGTCCCAAAAGTTAATTGTTTTTCCTCTTTTGTTGCAGAAATGACTCATGATAAAGACCATATTGCTGTCATCGTTTACTACGGTGGGGATTTTGCGATTGGGGAGGATGAGTGGGAGTATGAGGGGGGGAATGAGGGTACTATATTTGTAGATATAAAAAAGGCATCTTATATTGGATTTGTTAGGGATATAATGACATATTTGCCTTGTAGAGTACGGAAGTTGCTGTACTGTGTTCCTGGGAAAGGCTTGAGAGATGGTTTGAGAGTTTTGGAAGATGATAATGGTTTTAGGGATGTCCTATATCATTATCTTCATGGCGAAGAGGCGAAAGTATTTGTTGAAAACAATAGTGATGATGAGGACGAAGATGATGACAGAGATAGCACCCGAGTAGGAGAAGGAGGAGATGGTATTCAAGTTAGTACTGAGGTTATGGATGAAGCAGGGCATGATGGACAGGACGGGGAGGAGAGGGGCGCAGATGCTGTTCACCAGAGTGATGGTGACATAGGTGATGTCACCATCACTGAATTAGATTGGGAAGTAGCTGAATCCAATGATGGTGATGATGAAGGGTTGGTTGCTGGAAATTTATTAATCTTAAGTGACGACGACGATGAGGAGCTTACACAGTTAAGGAAAAAACAGAGGGACTTTTTGTTAGATAGATTTGCAACTTTGCAAGTAGCTGATGAAGTTCCAAATAGAGATAAAGGCCCTGCAGATGTTGGTGTTGCTGGCCAGGAGACAGATTATGAAGAAAACATTGACACCGCTACTTCTCAGGACGAACTTGAAGATCAACGAGCTGTGCGTAGAAGAAAAAGTAAGTTTCCTTCCTATGATCCATCCGTTGCCTCTCCTACTTTGTCAGTAGGTATGAAATTTCATGATACGATACAATTTAGGAAGCTATAGTGAAGAACTCCATTGCTGGCCAAAGAAATATTATATTCATTAGAAACACTTAGAAATTTGTAAGAGCTAGGTGTTCGTAGCAAAATTGTCCATGGAAGATTTACGGCGCGTTTGTTAAGAAGAGTGGGTCTTTCCAGATTAGAGCCTACCAAGAGGAACACACTTGTTTCATTAATTTTCAAAACAGAAGGGTAACAAGTGCATGGTTGTCCAAGCACTTCTTCGATCTGATCAAGTTGATGCCTAAAATGAAAATTTCTAACTTTAAGATGCTGGTGAAGGAGCGTGTGAGCATCAATGTATCTAGGACTCAGTGCAAAAGAGCAAAGCAAAAGGTGATAAAGATACTTATTGGTTAGTATGCTAAGGAATATGGGCAGGTGTGGGAGTATGTTTGGGAGTGTAGGCTGCAAAACCCTACAAGTAAAGTGTTTGTAGAGGTGGTTGAGAGACCGCTTCCTGATCATGGGACCAAGTTCGATAAGTTCTATGTGTGCTTTGATGCATGCAGACGGGGATTTTTAGCTGCTTGTAGACAGATTATAGGATTGGACGGCTGTTTCTTGAAGGGCTTGTGCAAGGGAGAATTGTTGGTGGTGATTGAAAGAGATGCGAATAACCAAATTTTCCCACTAGCTTGGGCTATTGTAAAGATTGAGAACAAGGACAATTGGTCCTAGTTCTTGAAAAATCTGATGGCTGACTTGGAGATAACAAACGGGGAAGGGTGGGCATTCATGAGCGACCAACAAAAGGTAATGCTTGCCTTTTGAAAAATTTAGTCAATAGTTTGCTTTGTAATATGAATATGTAACTTGCTCTAGTCTTTCTTACTTTGAATTATTGCAGGGATTGATTTCGGCAGTAGCAGAGTTGTTGCTCCATGCTGAACATCGAATGTGTGCGCTTACAAAGGGGATAAGCTGCAGTTGCAATTTTGACAATCAACAAAGAGTGCAAACATGGCTGACTTTAGGATAGCCAAAGAAGGACTGCTTCAGTTGACAAAAGAAGGTTGTGCTACCATATTTCAACTGGAACTGAAGCATTGGTGCAGGGCATTCTTTAGTGAGGAGTTCAAGTGCGATAGCGTCGATAACAACATTTGTGAAGTATTTAATTCGACGATAATAGATGCCAGATGCAAAGCAGTCATCTCAATGCTTGAAGATATACGAGTTGTGGTTATGACTCGGCTTTAGTTGACAAAGGAAGGTTGTCCACTTTGTAGCCTCATCTCTTTGTTTATGTAGCCGAGTCATAACCGCAACTCATATATCTTCAAGCATTGAGATGACTGGTTTGCATCTAAGTGGATAAGACAATACGCTCCAAGGATTGCCAAGAAATTGGATGAGAATTTATCTGCAAGCAGGCATTGTCATCCCATTTGGAATGGAGATGACGGATATGAGATTATGAAGGGTGCTGATAAGTATGTTGTCAATCTAGGAAGCAGGAAGTGTTCCTGTAAAGTATGGCAAGTAAGTGGAATTCCATGTGCACATGCCATATATGCCATCCAGTTGAAGGGCGACAATACAGATGATTACATCAATGATTGGTACCATAAATCAAAATACCTTGCTTCTTATCAGTTCATGATGCAGCCAATTAGAAGCAGCAAGTTTTGGGAGCCCATGGATCATGAAGCACCTCAACCTCTGCCACTGAAGAAGAAAATTGGAAGGGCAAAACAAAGACAAAGAATGGCGGAGGGAGAGGTCTCGAGTCAGCACAGAATGAGCAGGCAGAGTGCAAAGATAACGTGCTCTTATTGTTACGTAGCAAGCCACAATATTAAAGGTTGTCAATTGAGGAAGCAACAACAATCGTTAAGGCAAGGTGAAGGGCCTAGTGAAGAGACAGTTCGAGGGATGCAAACAACAGGGCCAAGTGAGTTGACTGTTCTTCAGTCGACAACTAGAACCCCGGTAAGTCATGAAATTTATTTTTTGTTTATGTTGCTTTGTCGTTTATCATAACGTGTCACGCCCCGATCCTCAGGCACGCGTACATCCCTTACCTTTGGTCGATTTTAAAATGCGATATCCCAGGACTATGTATCGCCGACCCTTTTAATTATGTATGTACATGCGGAAGTAGTTAAAAATCCCCAGACAATAAAACAATGGGATAGAAAAGCAGGCCACAATTTTGTTTATTGAAATTCACAATTACACATTAATAGGGTTCTCAAAAGAGGATAGGACCATGCTCGGGATCATCATCCCAATCCTCCTCAAGTCTTTCACCACTAGACTCATTTTCTTCAAACTCTTCATCTCCTTCTTCTCGCTCATTCTCAACTTCAAATGCCGGCTCGTCTTCGAGAAATCTAGGGGCCTGAAATATAATCCCACAATCGGGATGAGACTATGTCTCAGCAAGTTCTACCCCCTAAGACCCGATTAGTAAACTAATACACCTTAGGGCTGCCTATGCATAACATGAGTCAGAGGACTTACCTTGATCTCAGATTCCACGTGCATGTTAGCACATATCAAATAGGCACCCAAGCAATCACATCACTGATCGAAGTATCGATCAAATCGACTTAGTCGATCACACGCCAACAAGACCACTCACGGTCATTCCCATTCAATCAATCAATTCACAACAATCTGATCAAAACAATGATCAATCGACCTAGTCGATTACATGTCATTCGGACCACCTCTCGGTCACATCAACACTACACTTTATAACCTCCATTCGGGTACTAAGTCACAGAGCCAGATGAATGCTCTCGGGCGTCTTTTTCGCCAAGGTGACGTACCAATTATCGATCATGATAACCCTCAGCAGTACACTTAGTCACAGAGCCTCATTAATGCTCTCGGGCACTGTTTCAGCCAAGGTGACGTGTATAATGGACAGCACTCGTGTGTTCTTTAAGGCGCCGTTTTCACCAGTGATATCCTCCATCACCGAACCACGTATGTCCATACTGCTGCATGTAATAGACAACACTCGTGCGTTCTTTAAGGCGCCATTTTCACCAGTGATATCCTTTAATCATCGAACCACGTATGTCTCATTACATTGTTCCTGATTGGTTTCAGCCGAGAATTTCCCCAATTCCCTTTCACAGTTCCCTTTGCTTTACTGTTCATCACAGCATCATTGATGCTAAATAATAACACTCAGTCATCAACCAATCATTCATTCAATTTCATTCAATTTGGGATAAATCCCTAACATTGCACAATCAAATTAATTCCACACAATGTAGAGTTCAAATAAATAAACAAACTACACCACGACAATCAGCACGAAATTCCGGTCACCGGCCATCCCGGTTGAATTTCCGGAAAATAAATAATTAATAATTAATTTCGAAAAATAAATAAATAAATACAATTAATTCAATTTAGCACAATATAAAACTCAATTAAATAAACGGGCTGCACCACGATCATCAGCATAAAATCCCGGTCACTGGCCATCCTAGTTGAATTTCCAGGAAATAAATAAATAATTAATTAATTTCGGAAATTAAATAAATAAACGCAATAAATTCAATTTAGCACCATATAAAGCTCAATTAAATAAACGGTCTACGCCACAATCATCAGTATAAAATCCTGGCCTCTGGCCACCCAAGTTGAATTTTCGGAAATAATTAATTAATTAAATTAATTTCAAAAATTAATAATTAATTTCTAAAAATTCATTTTAAGCCCGAATTATTAAATTGACACCCGATAAGGGACGGAAAAAATCCCAAGAAGCATCCAATAATTAATAGGACAAGTCTACTTGCTAAATGCACCCTCAATTTAACTAACAAGCACTAACAAGTCTCTAATTTAATTATTGTAATTTAATCTAACCACCTAATTGCAATTAAGTAAATCTAATTAACCCTTAGGCATAATTAGCTCACTAAGAAAGTTTTAGTGAGTAAAACTCACTTGCGCCAAGCGAAGATCGAAAACGGCGATGACGACGCGACGGCGGCCGAACTTGGGCCGACTTGCTTCACAGGCTGAGCTACTGAAACTTCTTGGACTTCAAATGGGCTTGACACGTGAAAATGGGCTGCTGCATTTCACGGTCTGACCAAGAAAGCTCGAAGGAGCTGCTGGGCCTGACTGAAATTCATATGAGCTAAGTTGATCCTAACCAACTGTGGGCTGGAAATCACATGGGCTAAAGCTTGACTCAATGGAGATGGGCCTACAACGCTGAAATGAAGAAATTGAGCAGCAACTTGGGCGAGTGGAAATGCTTCATGCGGTTGGCATTGAAGATCCGTTGTCCACAAATCGGTAAGGTCAGCGTTGGGGCTTCACTCGGATGGTCGTTGACTTGATTCGGTGGCAACCGAATTTTGGTGGAGAGAATTAAAATGATGGAGCTGCACGTGGGTTGACAAAGTGGAGGGGTGGCCTTCAATGGAGGTGTCGTGGATGCACGGCTTCGTTGTTGGGTCAACGAATTCATTGAAGAAGCAACTCCGATTTCACTAGTTTGACTGAAGATAGCTGGGCAGTGGACGTGTGGCCAAGAGTTGCAGGGGTTGTTCGGTGCTCTGGCGCTAAACAAACAGGAAAGAGAGAAAGAGAGACACGGGTAGCTTCGAGGGAAAATGGGGTCGAGAAAACGCAGGAAGAACTGAAAGAAAAAGAGAAGCAGATTCGGACGGGGCAGCTGGCCACATTCGACCAAGAGAGAAAAGGGAAGAGAGAGTGAGAGTCGTGTGTGAAGGGATAAGGAGGAGCAGAGGTGTGTCGGCCACGATAGGGACAGGAAACGTGCAATTAGAGAGAAAGGAAGAGAGAGATAAGAACAAATAAAAAGGAAGAGTCAATGAAAGAAGGCAAAAGGGAGACCAACTTCGTAGACACACGTGAAAAACTCATGGGGAAAAGAAAAAGAGTTCGCATATATGGGTAAGGAGGGACAGTGGGCCCATTGGTCAACATTTCAAAGCAAAGGAAGACTAAATTTGGGGAATTGTCGGATGTGGGTGACGTGCGCAAAAGCCAGAGAAAAGAATAGAGAGGAAACATGCACGAAAGGTGGGACCGGGGAGAGGATTTTGAAATTAAAAAGAAAGCTTCAAATAGAATTCTATAAATCCTAATTTCAGCTTAACTTCAAAATAACTATGATAATTGGTCAAGCTAGGCCAAATTCTATACCCACTTGTCCATATTGAAGTCTAAATAAAGACCACGATAAGACGGCCCATTTATCTCACGAACTGCTCTCGAATCCGAATTCCACTTCATTTTTTTCGGTATCCGATTTTCCGAACAAATAAATTCAGTTGGAGTCCAATTTGAAGTCAGAAAAAGCTCGAACAACTTCCATTCGCCCAATCACTTACACCAGATGTCAATAGTCCCTTCAAAATGGCCAATCTGAGTTTCCGTTCATTTTCCGCATTTCCAACCCGATTTTCAGCAAAAATTCTTAACTTGCCGGAATTTCCTCAAAAGGTGAGTCGACGTTCCTAGAATAGCTCGTGATACCACAGAACTTCCAATTTCTGAAATCAAACTCAAATTGATGGTTAATTTCACTCCGATGCGCGTTTAGTGTGACCTAGGCTACTGGGTAGTTTTTAGAACTTTTTGGGACAAAAGACCCGTGGTCAATTTTCTTCGAGCCACAATGAACCCACTCGACACATTGGCGACTCTCGATTGTCGTGAAAATCCCAAGGATTCAAATACGGACACAGGGTACCAAAACGACAGTGTAATCAAATTAGTGCCGGTCGACGAGAGTTTTCCAATTTAGTGGAGTCACCCAGGATCAGTCATTCATCTCAGTCGAACCGACCTATCTTTGATTCCAAATCGATTTTATACTGTGCCGCAATGATCTCTAAAGATGAGCACGGTCGAGAAGTCGATTTCTAGTCGAGTTCTCAAGTCTATTTGCCTTAAAGTCCTTAATAACTCACCCAGCTAGTCTAGTTATCTCGTGAGTGGCCAACTCAGAGAAAAACACTGTAGTCGCGCCGATGAAATGTCCAATCTATCTAATCGAAATCAAAACCCAAAAATCTGGATGTCACATAACGCCTTGTATATAATGTGTTTATTAGGTCACAAGAACCCCAAGAAGTCATGAAATTGAACAGCCTGTTCAAAGAACGCAAGGTAGAAGATGGCCAGCTGAAGGATTGGCCCAAGCAGCATCACGGCTAGTTCAGTCGACTGTTCTTCAGTAGCAAAAGAAATACCTAGTGGTAAATTCAACCATTTGTATTGAATTTTTCCATTTTCTTTACATTATTATATTTATGGTGTCTTTTGCCTCTTTCTCAAGTTCGAAGAAAGCAAGTTGGAACTCAACTGCCAACCGAAGGGCCATCACAAGAGCCACCTCAAGGGTTACCACAGGAGTCACCAGAAGAATCACAATCACTACAAGGGGCACCACAAGTACCACCACCAAGGTACCACCGAAGGCCCAACGAAGGAGGTGTCCCTGAAGTTGAAGGGCTACACAGAAGGACAACTAGAAGAAGGTCAGGTGAAGGGGCAGCTACACAAAGGCCATCTAGAAGACGCCCAGCTGAAGAATTGGTTGAAGAAGCCCCAGCTGTAGCTGAAGGGTTCAAGAAAGCAAGAAAAAGAGCCAACAATGAATAAGTTCCCGAAAGTGACGCCCCTATTCAAACAAGAGGGGCACTTGGGAAGAGGTTCAGACAATATGGCTATGGCCTTTATACAGATGAGCGAAGTGGAATAGTTATTCTGAATGTAAGTTTTATTTATTGGTTGCATTTAATTTAATTTATACTGTAGACTTTTGTTGATAATTTATTGTTTTTCTGTAGCCGGGGAAAAGTTCAGAGGTTCTTATCTCAGGCCCAACTCAAGAATCAACGGCTGCACCAACAAGAAAGAAAACATCAACCTATTCTGACAAGAAAGAAGAGAAAGAACCCGGTTGCAGCTCCTTTTGAATCAATTCGGCCTGGGACATTTGCAGCTCCATCTGAGTCGGTGGATACTGACAAGGTTGAAGAAGAAGTTGCACGTATGAATCGAGTGAAAGGCCCATCGAAAGGAGCACGAACAGGGGGTGTCGTGCATATCGATTGATGAGATGGTGGAGGAACTTAGGAGTCAAAACAGTTATGTAAACGTTGCACTGCTTGATGAGATGGTGGAACTTGCTATGGATGGCATCATTTTTTTTTCTTTAGTTTGTCATTGATGTTGTGACACTTAATTTCAATATCAATGAAATGGATCTTGCGCTGCTTGTTAATTTTTGCTGTTTGTCATGGATTCTCGCTTTTACTTGTTCTTCTTTATTCTTGTTGGTGTTACGTGGTGGTAGCTGGAGTCTTTGGTGTGGCTGTGGGGGTGGATGGTGATGTTTTGTGGTAGTGAGTTTGTTGTTGGGGTGCTAATGTGGTGGCTGGGGTGCTGGTGTGGCTGGTGGTGATGCCCGGTGATTATGAGTTTGTGATGAGAGTTATAGGCTTATGCTGCACCTACACCTGGTGCAAGTGTGCAGTTTGCACATCTTACACCATGTGTACTGGTGCAAGCTAGTGCAAGCCTCGGCTTGCACTAGTACCTTGTGCAGCAACACCACCAAATGGTGGTGGGCTGGAGCGCCTAGTGTGTAGTGTGGCTAGTGGTGATGGTTGGTGGCGTAGCCGGTGGTGGTAGCTGGCGCAATTTTTAGAGAAAACCCGCAAAAAAAAAATTGGCACTTAACTGGTTATATTCTAAAAAACTTAGCACTTAACTGTTCAATTTTAATTACAACTGACACTTAACTGATCACTTTAATAATAACTTGACACTTAAGTGATCCTTTTTTCATCGCGACTAGCACTTAAGTGATTGCTAAATACAACTTATGGCACTCGGGTAATCACTCAAGTTTGTCTTGTATATATGTGGTTGGTCTGCATCAAAACAGAGAAGATGATGGTAATAAAACTTTTGGCAACTTATATGACAGCACAAACAACAACAAAGCCACAATGATCTTGTGGAACAGCACAAACTTCTTCGAATCTTTCAAAAAGAAAAAAGCCTACGTTTAATCCAGAACAATACCATTTTTAACTATGGCAGTCGGAGAAACTTTTTCTCATTTTCAAGTGCTTTACATTTCATCATAAAGTACAATAGACAACAAAACAACACCATAATAAATGCTTGGTAACATTTTCGTTCAATTTTCATCATTGAGACTTCATTCTTAAAGGGTTTAGTTGAAGATGCTTGAGCGTGCATTGAGACTTCATTCTTGAAAAGTTTAACTGAAGACGCTTGAGCTTGCATTGAGTCAACCTCGTCCAAGTCGTCTACGAACACAAATGGAGATTGCTGTCTTTTATGAAGTAGATCCAATATCACCTCTGTGGCTCGATCAGAGAACTTCACATCAACCCATCTGAAGTATTTGCACTTCGATGCTTCTTTATATCGGACGCATCCATAAAATCTTCTCTCAAGATTGATTCGAGTCCATGATGTTCTTCTTGGACTCGGTAACCCACAAAAACAAAAATGCTGACCTTCTCCTTCACTTCGGTGAGAGGGGATTGAGGCGCTGCTGCGAGTCATGCTCTCCATTTCCAAGATTCGACGAAGGAATTTTGGGCAAATGAAAATTATGGTTCGAGACTTGGATTTTGGCCGATTTAGGGTTTTAGATTTGGGGCATTTGGGGAGACGACGTCGTTTCTGGTGAGTTAGAGCCGACTCAGCTCTCTAGCGAGCCACGCAAGCAATAAAAAATAATAAAATAGTGCCACGTAGGATTTCCGGCAAGGGTCGCCGGAGGTGGCACTTAAGTGTCCCACTAGAAAAAAAAAAAAAAAAGTGGCACTTAAGTGTATCGTTTTGAAGTTATGGCACTTAAGTGTCCCCCGTGCCAAGTTATGGCACTCCAGCTGTTCTTTACTCCAAAGGTGAATAAAAGCAGGTCAGGCTATTCATTGTCAAGATGTATCGCCTACTTCATCAGCATTTCCTCCTCTGGCGAAGCCGTCCACAAGCATCCCCTTCTGAGTTTCAAATGACGCGGGTGATTGCTCCTTTCACGGAGCTTTCGACGAAGGGATTCATCAATGTTGACCTCTAAAGATCCGACCTTTGGGGGATTTCCAGTTCTCAGAAGAGGTGGAAGCGTCAAGGTCCGATTTTTTGCTTTGAATTCCATCTCTTGCAATTGCCGAGAGAAGTTAGAGATCCTTGTAGTGCTTGAGCTGAGTCGGGGGGGTTTCTTTCGAAAGATGAAGTTGTTACAATAAGCCAAAAGATGGCTACTACAAGCGCCAGAGAAGGTGGGTTTTCTATGCTTTTGAGGAATTGCGTTAGCTATATCTCTATTCTGCTTAACCCCTAGGAAGAAACCTGAATGTTTAGGGCTGGTTAAGCCCATATGTCTCGCCTCCAAGGACAAGAGGGAAGGAGATGCTCTGTGGATTCCGCTCTGTCTTTGCACAGTGGGTAGTAAGGATCCGATACTATTTTTTGCTTGTGTAAGTTCTCCATTTTAGGGATTATTCGGACATGCATTCCATTGGAAGAGCTTAATCTTAGGGTTTATTTGTATTTTGCAGGTCCTATTCCATAAAGCCTGATAGGCCGAGAAAGAAGAGGAGGCCATTGGAGCTTTTAGGATATTCTAGGTAAGTCTTATGTAGTTGTAGCCACTCTTTATTGAGTAATTTCCTGTTGATGAATATGTCCACACCAATTTGTCTTGAATAGAGTGGGTTGTTGGAGGAATAGCCATAATTTCCTTCATGATGTACTCTTCGAAAATATTTTGAAGAAAATGTTCATTCTAAAAATTTTCTTTGTGGTTTATAAGCTCTACTACTAGGGGTGAGCACGGTTCCCGGGTAGAACCGGGAACCGGGGAACCGAACCAGAGGGTCCGGTTCGGTTCCCAATTCTACAGAGACCGGTTCCGGTTCTCGGTTCCCTTTCTCTGGGAACCGGCGTTCCCGGTTCCGGTTCCGGTTCCCGTAGGAACCAGAACCGGAAGAACCGAACCGGTCGGGGGATTTTAAAAAATAAAACCCTAGCACTTCCCCCACGTGATTCCCCTTTCCCCTCTCTTTTTCTCTCTCTTTTTACTTTCTCTCTCTTTCTTTTCTCCCCCTTTTCCTCCTCTCACGTCACTTCTTGCCCCCAACTTTTTCTTTCCTTCTCTCCCTCCCTTCTTTTCCCCCTCTCTCTCGGCCGAACCCCCTTCTTCTTCTTCTTCTTCTTCATTCCTTCCTTCCTTCCTTCCTCTTGCTGGCTGTTGCTTCACCCACCACCACACCGCCGCCCCATGCCCTACTCACCACCACCTCTTGGCCACCGAACCACCACCACCCATCGCTCGTCCGACGAGCCGTCTCGCCGTTGAGCCCGACGAGCTGTCGCGTCGTTCGCGCCGCCCCTCGCCGCCGTGAGCCACCGCCGCCGTCCCCAAGCCACCGTCACCACCTCTTGCCGCCACTTGCTCGGCCGTCTGGGCCGTCGTTGCTCCAAACCACCACTGCCTCCGCCAGAACCGAGCTCTTCCCCCTTGGCCGTGGGTTGAGGCGCGACCGCCGCGGTCTTCGCCGCGCCGTCCGTGCCGCCGTTGGTGCCGTTAGACTCGTGCTCGCCTCGCCACTCAGCCGTTTGCCGTCGATGCCGTCGTTGGACACCACTCGTCCCCCGGTGGAGGCTGCTCGCTCACCTAGTTGCCCCAATGCAGCTTGCTGCTCACCTAGCACCCCAATGAGCCTTTACTCCACACCCATTCACCTTCGCCTCCGCCTCCGCCTCCACCTCCACCTCCAGCTGAGTCGCACCCCCACTCTCTCTCTCCTTCCATCTATTCGGTCGGGGGCGACGCGGGACGCCCTTGGAGATTCCGGTGGGGGCCTACTGGCTGATTGACGACGAGATGATAGGTTTTCCTCCGCATTTTTGCTCTTTTTAGTTTTCAGAATAGCTTTTTGCTCAACCTTCATTTCAAAATTTGGAAAAAATGAAGATTGCATAAAGATGCACTATTACTCGGTTCTGCTGGGGTTTACTGGTTCCATTGGGTTGAATAAATGATTATCAGGTTGTTTCTTTTGCAAGGCCTCCTGAAGGTAGCGTGAGAATCTTATGCTTCGCGTGCACGAACTGCAGGTACTTGGCCTTGGCGAACCTGGCTAACGGCGAGCCCGGGTTCCGCGCGATGAAGCTCGGGGGGCTGACGGACTTGAGCTTCTTGAACTGGTTGAAGAAGGCTTGGGGAGTGCGCTCCTCGATGGACGACGACTCGTTCGCGAGCGCGAGGTTGGGGAAGTTGAAGCCCTCGAAGATCGATCTGGCCATGAACGATTCGATGGCGAAGTGCAAAAGAAGCCCCAAATCGATCTCGACCGGTTCGGTGTTCACAATTTCCCTTCACTCTAATGTGACCTTAGGAAATCTATGTATTTTTTCGAAACTCTTTTATGCATGCCAATGAGACTGTTTGAATGATATTTTACTAGATATTATATATACATATATTTTCAACAAGTATGAGTAATTTCATTGGATTTGCTCTTACGCTTGTTGGAATTTGACCTGCACTTGTCGATCCCGATCTACACCCTTCATGATAGGATTCTTTGGAGCTCGCTTGGTCCACAGGGGATTACAAGAACGCCTTGATTAAATCCAAATTCCCGTTCCGCTGCATCTAATAACTTGAGAAACGGAGGATGGCTGAGATATCTTAACGCAACAAAGAACTTCCTGGGCTCGCCACGTCCTATCGTGATGACAGAGAAGTATCTGTCTTTAATTTTGGCCATTCTATCATTTCCCTTGATGGTGTTGCAGTATCTCACGGCCATCTACAGAGATAGAGGAAAACCTTTTGGAGTTATTTCACTGCCTTTTCTAGACTGAGAAAAGAGCTATTTTTCCTCTAAAGTTTTGCTCTCTTCCTTGTGATTGATGTGCATTTTTTTTTCCGTCTTTCACCAACCATGTTAGATTTTGGCACTGGTATGTTTGCTAAGATGTGGGAAGTCACCGTAGAGTATGTGCGTATGTTATAATTCAAATCTAAAAAAAAAAAAAAAAAAAAAAGAACCTGTTGGAACCTGGAATCGATCCTGGAACCTGTGACAGGGTAGGTTCCAGGTTCTTGGTTCTAACGGTGTTCCAGGTTCCTCATTTTGAGGAACCTGTACCTGAGGGTAGGTTCCAGGTTCCGGACGGAACCGAACCGGAACTTGGAACCGCTCACCCCTATCTACTACCTATAGTGGGTCATTTTCGTTTATTGGGCCTCCAATTACACCTCTTTTCAACCATCTGGCCTCCATGATACCGATTGCTTCACCCGTTGCTACTGTCCACATTGAAGATTCTAAGATTGAGTCTCTTCCCTATACACTCTAGTAAGCTTTGCCAGCCCCAAGAGGGTCTGCCCTTTCCCAGCATGCTAGAAACTTCTTTTTGGGAAGTAAATCCTTCAAAAATTTGGCCCCATAAAGAGCGAGACTGTTGCATTAATCTCTAGGCTCACTTTCCTAAAAAAGCTTTGTTAAGAGAGAGTAAATCTTTGAATCTCATGCCTCCATTGTCTTTCCTTTGCTTCAAGAAATCCCAACTCTTCCAATGAATATCAGAGTGAGATTCTCTACTTTTCCACTAAAATGCTGCGATCCTGTGTTCAATCG
This sequence comes from Eucalyptus erythrocorys, assembly GCA_014182555.1. Taxonomy (NCBI): domain Eukaryota; kingdom Viridiplantae; phylum Streptophyta; class Magnoliopsida; order Myrtales; family Myrtaceae; genus Eucalyptus; species Eucalyptus erythrocorys. Next base: position 7,189,602 of record CM024599.1, read on the forward strand.
CTTTACATATGGAAACAGGAATCTTTATAATTGACATTGCATATTGAGGAAGAGCCTGCACTTATGTTTTTTAGTAATATCTCGTTTCCTGCTTTAGAATTTAAGGATTCTTTCCAACCTTCCAATTATCTGTTAACTCTTCTAAGTCTCCAGGCAAAAAATATTCTTCTTAGACTCTCCCTAATCCAAAGAAATTCCAAGGTATTTTCCTGTTTTATCCAGCTCAGGGACACTCCGTTCATAAGCCCTATTGGCTTTTATGATCTGTGGATACCCTGAGCTAAAGAGTATTCCTGATTTGCCTAGGTTTATCTCCTGTCCAGTAGCAAAACAATATTGATGTTACATTTGATACAGATTGGCATTCTTGAATTCTCCCACCTAAAAAGAAGATGGAATCATCCGCAATTAGGAGATGTGATATGGTAGGGGAAAAAGGGTTGACCTTAATATCCTTTGTACTGCCATCCTCAACTGCTTTCTTCATCATAAGAGATAAAACGTTTGCTACCAAAATATAGAGATGAGGGGATAAAGGATCACCTTGCTAAAGTCCTCTGGAAGGTTGGAAGTAAGGGAGAGGATTCCCATTATATTTAACACTAAATGAGACTGAAGATACACATTGCATAACCCATGTAATCCACTTCTCATCAAAGCCCAGTTTTCTTAAGCATGCCTCCAACAAGTCCCATTCCACTTTGTCACACGCCTCTTTTGTATCAAGTTTCAAAACCGCTGGGAATTTTTTCCTCCTGTTCCTCGCTCCTAGTTGATGCAAGACTTCCTGCACTATCATGATATTGTCTTGGATAAGTCTCCCACTCACAAATGCACTCTGCTTTCGAGCTATCAATTTCGATAGCGAAGGTTTGAGTCTATTCACCATTACCTTGGATATGATTTTATAGGCAAAATTGCACAAACTAATGGGGCAGAATTGATCAAGAGTTTCTAGGTTAGGAATTTTTGGAACTAGAGTAATGTGGGTTCTATTTAAACCAGAATTAATTTTTTCTGGATATGAAAATATTCTCAACTGCTGCAAATACTTCGAAGAATGAGTTCCTCGAAATACTACTTTTGGAGAATGATTGGCTTCTCCCTTGAAATCTATTTAATTATGTCTGTTGGCTTGTTCAGATACTTTCTATTTCATATTTTCCATGAGGATGCTTAATCGGAAGATCAATTGCTCCAAATAAGCCATATGTACTCTTCAGGAAATCCCTTAACTCCGGTTATCTTAGTCCCTTAACCATTCTTTTTCATGGTAAATAAATAGCATGTTCTGATGCACTGATATATTTTCTTCACAAGATTCCCTGGCCATTTTGTATTCATTGATCAGATTTACGTGTCAGATTTGACGAAGGGCAGACTAGCAATCAAATTCATCCCGTCTGGAAAAATCATCTTTTGATTGTATGTTATAGTCATTTAAGCATTAGAATTTTTATGCTGTGCGAGGTGGATTTCTTCCATTGATGCTCATTATGGAGGTTAGAAATAGTAAGATATAATATATCGAGCTATACATGATAAAAGAAACGATGTCATTTTGATATGAAACATGAAACCCAGAGAAAACCATATGTGGAGGTGGTTCTATTGTGAGATTAGGAGTGAATTGCCTGTGTAAATGGACCATTTTTTTTTGGCACTGGAATGTAGGCAGAGCTGGACGTTGTAATTGCTTGGCGAGAGTTATGGTGTGAAGACTGCTCTGGAAAGATGGAGATTTCTATTCAGCAGATAGCTAGTTGATCTCATGATGTAGCATTGATTTGCAAGAGCTGGTAATGCCTTTCTCAGTGATAGATTTTCAGTTTGTTGAAGCAGCTAATTGCTTTCGTGGAATGTAGGTTACTGAAGTATGACAAGAAAGATATGCAAGGATAGGGGTGATGCTACGTTATGGAGCCACGAGTTCAGTCCAATGGTTTTATGTAGAATCAAGCTGCATATTTCACATATTCAACTGCTTTCAGGACGGTTATGAGGTATATTTTTCCTAGAAACCTAATTTGAAGGTTAAAATTCTCTTAGACTAAGCCTCAACTTTAATGATATTGCCCAACGATGCAGGTTGTGGTGAGAAGATGAAGATCTCTTACATTGGTGTTTCCGTGTCATGATTGGGGTATGCACAAGTTCAATTAGTTCTCGAGAGGATTCAACTCCGGAGAACCGGTGGATGCAAATGCTAACAAACATGGAGGCTATCTGTTTACCTGTGCCTATGAGTGGAGATTGAACGTGGAAATTGGGAAATTCAGGAGTCGACTCTTATGGGCACTGAATTCTCTATGGACTTCCCTTTCATGAATGCCAATTTGACTGGCTTGCGTAACAAGTGTGGTTATGCCCAAGTCATCAAATCAAAGTCACGCTCTGAACGTGGTAATGCAATGCTAGTCTCGACTCCCTAGTACATGTCCACTTGCCCAAAGTAGCGCATAACATCAGTTTCCTATTGTTTGTGCATAACTTGTTTGATTCAGGATTGGCTAAATATGGAGGTCTTATAAAATTATACTTCGACAAACCTTGTCCTGGGCTGTCTTCACTCTGATGTATTAGTGAAATTTTTTCAAGTCATTCTAATTATCCATTGTACATGTCAAAATGTACCTTAGTGCGGCCTTGAATTAGAGAGGAAAATATCACGAGAAGTTGATGAAGGTCGAGTATAGTAAAGGACAGCTTCTGCAGCAGGTGTGTTCTTGTCCCTGAGAAAGATGGTGTCGGAGAGGACAGTGGTTGGATTGTCTCTTGGGTTCATAATGAAGAAATAGATGTGTCCCAGGTTAAGTTTAAGAGTTTCTATACAATCATAATGTAGGTTTGCCTACTGGTAACGATATTCAATATGATTTTGAAATTGTGAAATCTGCAGGTTCTTGTGTTAAAGCGCAGAAGTTTGAAGGTGGGCCAATGGAAAAAATCACTCTGCCTCGAAGGGTATCCTATGGATTCCATGGTACCTTTGTGTTAAAGTACAGAAGTTTGAAGGCGGGCCAATGGAAAGATCTGATTCTAGAGATCACTAACGTCTCCTACTAAAAAAACATATAGCATGTATAGTGCCATTTTCTGTGGATTACCTGCTTTCATTAGTGTTTCCAGTTTGGATGGGGCTTTTCTTTGACATGTTGTGATTTTCTTGTCTTAATTCCAGCAACTGGAGGAAGTTGTTTGAGCAAAGTAATTGTAATGCTTGAGTTTTATCTGGCTCGTGATCATGATATGAATAAAAAAGATTGCCTCCAAAAGGGTACTTGATGTCTCAGTCAAATAGTACGAGATTCTTCATTCTCAATGTGGTATCAATCTGCACTTGTTTAAATAAAGTAATACTTCTCTCTGACTTCTGTGTGGTAGAGAAATTCACTATCTGATGGATTCTGGAAACCGCTCATGCATATGCAATCTTGATTGCATTTCATTAATTTGTTATTTATTCATGGAAGTAGGTAGTGAAGGTACCATAAACGTGTTCTCCATTTTCTCAAAGCCAGGGCATTAATGTCAAGATGATGAACCTCCATGAATCTGTATCAAACTTTGTTCATTGCTTAATATGCCAATGTGAAGATTGCTCTCTCTGAAGGGAGATACATGGCCTTGATCAGGCTGAAAGTAATATCATCAATGGTGGAAACCCGGTACAAATCATGTCGCTACTCTTTCCTTGTTTTACTTAATTCCTTTATTAATCATCTTGCAAATTCGTACCTTAACATCATTCACAATTTATTACTTAAATTTGGTCATTGTTTGGTGATGACAATGTCTGCACCCCAAAGGCTTTAGAAGAACAGAGGATTTCCACTGTATCGTGGATAACAGTGTGAGATCCAAACCAGAAGTATGGAGGAAGTGCTTAAATCAACCGTGTTGCTTTCATGTTTTTGAGATGAACATGACTAATAATCAATGGGTGGCTAGAAAGGTGATTTGCTTAAAACAAAAGAACTTCATTATTTGTTAGCAAAAGTTCCACCCCAAAGCTTAAAGCACTAGTTAGAGGTAGATTCAATGTGTATAACCCCTGTTGAAACACTTTAATTAACCAATGTGGAATAACACTACTAATAATTGATTGATCATAGCAACAACTCATGTCTATGTGGTTTTGATTGCTTTTTTAGTAGCTTATGTCCACTTGTTCTGTCATGGATTAATAAGCTACTGGAGGCACCTTCATAACATTTTTACTTTTCTCAAATCCAGGACACCCATGTTGAGATGACGAATTTCCATGGATGTATATGTAACTTTGTTTGTCAATTGAGATGCCGATACATAGATTGCTCAATTTGATGATGGATTTATGGCCTTGATCATGTCAAAAGTAACATCTTGTATGGTGGAAAGTCCGGTAGGAATCATGTTGTGGCTTTCTCGTTTGTCATCATGCCTTTGTCCATCTCACATGTTCATCCCATCAGTCAGTGTCTTTGCGGATTGAATTTGCATCTTTATGTTCGTTCTTCATTTGGTGATGACAATTTCTCATGCCCCTAAAGCTTTAAATGACCAGGAGCTTAAGTGTAATTTTCGCAATGATGTGAGATCCGAATCAAATGTCTAGGATATGGATGCAACAGGGACATTCTTTAAGCCGATTCCATTGCGTTGTGCTTTATGAACAGGAGCTGTCCATCATAGTAATGAAAACAGGTGCTTTACTTCACTCCTGAAATGTTTGAGAGCTGATCTGAATCGATGAATGTCCATTTTATCTCGAATTATTACTTAATCAGATCAGAATACTCTGTTACAGATGCCACCGTAACAAAACAGAATTGAAAGTTCAACCTACTAAATACGAGAGGACCGCGGAAATGACCAACTACGATCCCAAAAAGTGTGTTCGCCTTCTTCACTCCAAACCTTGCAGTCTATTCCATAGGGTACTAAGCTATTTCAATTATATTGGCCACTAATAGCATTTTCTCGCTAGTGGTCACATCAAATTAACCAGCAGATTATTTATACCATTTTCCAGAGTAGAGCAACGAGAGCTTCTAGGTTCCTAGCTTGCCAAAACTTGTCAAATTGACACACATGGTGTACCGAACAAAAAGCTACTGCCAAAGACTAGTAGCCCAAACATCTTGGAAGATAAATAGGCACTCGCCACTAATGCTTCTGTGAAGTAATCACACACATCTAGAGAGAGTGTTAAAATGGCTGATAAAATGGTTGATCAGATCAGGGCAATGGGCTTGAACGATAGCATAGACTGGTATAATGTGATTTTGCCTGAATGGCTAGGTATGTTGCAATAGTCAAGTCGAGATATCACGTGATATATACTGTTACGTAGTTTTTGGAAACATATGGTCCGATTTGTCATTGGCGATGGAACTTAGCATCTACGTTGGGCATGGGATTCCCCACTCCAAATCGATTTCAGCGTTTTTTATCTCTCTTTTCGACATTGGTCAAGTTACCTGATACTTCATCTAGATAAAGGTAAAGCCTTGGAGATACAATATTACGACTTATTTCAAATTGCATGTACATTGCTGCGTTGTAGGAGGTCACTGCAAATTGTTTGATACTCGACGCTTGGATTGAAATGTAATCTCACCCAACTAGAGGAGAAAAGAAGTATAACCCATCACCAAAGACTGCTTTGTTTAGTTAATAAAACTCATGCATAGACTGCTTAAATAATATCACCACACATCAAGACTTATATTATGAATCAAAGGTGACTATTTACGATGCGGTCAAAATATGATTTTCATGATTTTTCAGGGAAAATTACTTAAAAAGTCCTAAACCTATTGCAATTATTCCAATTTAATCCTAAACTTTTTTTTTTGATTAATTTAGTCCTAAACCTTTTACAATTATGCCAATTTAGTCCATCCGGCCAAAATTGGCCTACCGGAGCTGACGTGGATGCCGGCCGGGGACAGGCTGGCCGGCGAGCAATTTTTTAATATTTTTAATATTTTTTAATATTTTTACAATTTTTTGGATTTTTTTAAAATTTTTTTGAACTTTTTTTTTTTTTTTTTTTTTTTCGGTCTTCTTCTTCCTCGGCCGACTCGCGCGCCGGCGGCGGAGGGGGGAGGGTTGGCGAGGTCAGCCTCGCCGGTCACTGGCAAAGGCGAGGTCGCCGTCGCCCAGCCGAGCCTCGCCAGATCTGGCGACGGCGACGCCGGTGGCCGGCGGGGCGAGCCTCGCCCGGCCCGGGCGAGCTTGGCCTCGCCCGGCCATGGCAAGGTCGAGCCTCGCCGGATTTGGCCACGGCGCCGCCGCCCAGCGACGGCGAGGCTGCCGTGGCCGGCGGGGGCGAGCCTCGCCGGCCCTCCCCTCTAGCAGGCCGGCATAGAGGAAGAAGAATACTTGAAAAAAAAAAAAAAAAAAAAAAAAAATCCAAAAAAAAAATTCAAAAAAATATTAAAAAAATATTAAAAATTGCTCGCCGGCCAGCTATCCCCGGCCGGCGTCCATGTCAGCTCCAGCCGGCCAATTTTGGCCGGATGGACTGAATTGGCATAATTGTAAAAGGTTTAGAACTAAATTAATCAAAAAAAAAAAAGAAAGTTTAGGACTGAATTGGAATAATTGCAATAGGTTTAGGACTTTTTAGGTAATTTTCCCCAATTTTTTTTATTTAAATCAATCTTAACACACACCTTAGCATAATCCACCCTCAATCCCATAATTGTATCTCTCATCAAATCAACAGCAAAATCCACAATGAAACATACCCTTGGCACCTAAATAGATCAATGCGTTATAAATAACACACAATCTCACCACACCCTAGAAAATATATCCAAACACCTAGGCTTTGATACAACAAGATGTCATGCCCTAAATCCTATAGGGATGGGGATGATACAGCCATCCTTTCACACAAAGGACTTAGTCTCGAACCACCATAATCCAACTCCCAAAAGCCCCCGCGATAACGCTCTTATTCTAACGGCCACTAAGTGAGGGACTTGAAAAGAATGGGAAAGAGGCGTGAGCAACCATGGCTTAGTGATTAGTACATTAGTACATATCTTATAAGTAGATCAAGCCTCCACATTACACATTTAGAACTCAAAGACATGACTTATTTATGTCAATCTAACATATAATAATTGCATAATGAAATAGGTTATATAATACTTCAACCTAGCTATATCAATGGCATAATTTCCCGTTCGTCCATGATATTAAAACAAGTATCACTAGCTTTATTCAATAATTAAACTCGTCATATCTTATGTTAATGGTTCATTCCATTAATCAAACTCGTATCACACGTCAATGGTCTATTCTACTGATCAATCTCATGGCACATTAGATCTCAAGGTCCTAGAGGTGACTCCCACGAGACCATGTTATGGTGTAACACTTAGCCTTTGAGTAATACAAGGCCTTAGATGTGGCTCTCACGAAATTACATTATCATATAATATTTAGTTCTTGACCAACGTATATCACTAATACAAAGCCCTAGAGGTGGCTCCTATAAAATTACGTTATCGTGTAGCACTTAACCCTTAACCGCAACGCTCTAATGGTTGCTCCCACAAAATTACATTATCGTGTAGTCCTTGATCAATATATATCAATGGCACAAGGCTCTAGAAGTGACTCCTACGAAATTACGTTATTGTGTAGCACATAGTCCTTAATCAATACATATCAAAGGCACAAGGGTCTAGAGGTGGGCCTTACGAAATTACATTATTATGTAGTACTTAGTCCTTTACTAGTCCACATCACAATTGGCTTCAGAAACCAAAACATAACTCTTCGCCAATTAATTCTATCCACAAAGCAATTTAAAATCCTTATCATAAATCGGATTCCCATATTGAATCAAATTGTATTTACAAACCATACTCAAGTCAACGCAACTATTGCACAAAAGGGTTTCGCTAACCCAAAGTATATCCCCTCTCCCAACTCTGTTAACCAGACATTCACATTTCATTTCTCATCTCATTTTAAAATTCATATCTTAAAGAATCCGTCAAATAAATTAGTTTGCAACTTTCACGACGCCTTCCCTAACACATTCTTCAAACCATTCTCAAATGAATAAAGAGTAGTAAATGCCCGATCCGGAGTTCTGCATCAAATATGTTATGACGGTACTTTTTGTCTTTTAGCCGCTTCACAATGTGTACATAATATACCTCGTACTTTTTATTTTCAAAATAAGAGTTTACAAATTTAAAAGAGATATAGCACCACTTATCTGGATATGCCCCAACCTAAATAACAAAGATTACTCGAATCAACGAACTCGCGGTCCTATCATAGGTGAGAAATAGCATCAAAACCAAGTAAAACGCTATTTCAAGTACGACTTGGCTAAATTAAGTTTAAAGACTAATAAAATAACTTTCATGCGTCGACAAATCACTCATCCAAAGCGAATATTCAAACTTAAACTCAATACGAAACTCACTCGCAAAATCCTAAAATCTCCCTTCGACAAGACCGTTGCTTCAAAAAGACTTCCGTTGTAACCCATGGCTCTATAACGCCATAAATCCACATTTCCATGAAATCCCGAAGCCCCATAAACTCAAAACTTGGATTCCATGGTGTGATTTTTCCAAAATTCTGAATTTGAGTTCTAAACCCGAAAAATACTTCAATTGGATGAACAAGATGCGTGAATTACTAGCTGCTGCGGATCGCAGTAACTCTGGCTTGGCAGCGCGTCCACAGTGAGCACGTGCTCACAATATCCTCTTCGTCTTCTTTTTCCTTCCTTCCTTTTCCTTCTTCCCTATTTTCTTTTTACGCGCGCGAGCTCTCGGGCTCCCTGTTTCTTTTCTGCCGAGCATCCCCCTTTTTCTTCCCCTTTTGTTGACTTGTCAACCGCCCTTTATTTTCTTGTTTTTTTCTTTCTTTGACATTTCAACGCTCTTTTCTCTCCCCGATTCTCACCGCGCAAGCTCTCGGCTTAAAAAGAAAGGAGCCATGTACTTTATCCCTTTTTCCGATTCTCTGACTTTTCATCACTTGAATTTTTATTTTTATTTTCTTTTCGGGCCGCATCACTCTTGACTTGGTCAAGATATTACAGGAAATAGGTTAGGAACGCGTTGACTTGACGAGAACTCCTTTGGCGCAAATGATGAGCCAAGTTGGATTTTTGGTAAATGTTTCCCGTAGCCATTCGCAAGAGTCAAAGTGCATCAATTGCTTAAAGAAAAAAAAAAATTGAAATTTCAGTGCATTTAGTGATTGAAAGTTGAAACTACACCTTAATGATTACACTGCAGACGCCTCTTTATGTTTAGTGAGGCTCAGGGAAATTTATCTTCATATTTACACTCCAATTACTTCGAGGAAAATGAATTATTCACAACATGTACTCCTAAAAGCAATCATCTGGAATAATTAGTCGATAAAAAATATTTTTATTATCGACAATAATTTATATCTAAATATTTTCATAGACAATGAAAATATTCCTTGAAAATATTTTTCACTCGGTCATTTTTATAAATGATACAAGCTATCATTTTCAGAAATCATTTATTTTAGACGAAACAAACAGAGCTTTGGTGAAGGATTAGCTTGACTTTGTCAACTAAGGCCGAACACCTACTGTTTTGAGAAGTGGGGAGACTACAACCTCGGGTTGATGAGGTCCAAGATTCCCAAGAACAAGTAAACTTAAGGAAAGAATTGTTTTTGCAGCGTAGGACGGGAAGTCGAACTAACCTTTCTTGCGTGCATTGAACGAGAAAGCAAACAATAATAGATAGTATTAGTACCCTCTTGGTAAGCCTTATTCTCTTTCATTCATTATAAATACATCACACAAACTTCTCTTTTCAAACACACCTCTCTTTTCCTCGCTGTTGTGCATTTACATTGTGGTTTTCTCACCAAAAAAATGCCAAGAAGGAGCACTTATGCAGATCATTCCCGAGATCCCCGAGCTGAGGAAGAAGAAGAAGAAGATTACTACGAAGTGCTCCTGAGCTTTTGTGGGGGGACACTCGTACTGGCCTGACTGACAACCTTTACAAGAAACTGGTTGAAGCGGGAGTCTATGTCTACAGAGACAACAACGAGCTCCATACAGGTGAGGTGTTCGGCCCGGAGTGTAATGACCCGGGCCCCACTGTATAATATTGTCCGCTTTGGGTGGGATTGCATGATGCCATTTCCCTCCCTCACGGCTTTAAAACGCGTTATGCAGGGCAGAGGGCCATCCCTCGGGCCTTCCCTCTCCCAAGCCATAATATTGTCCTCTTTGGATAGGATTGCACGAAGCCATTTCCCTTCCTCAAGGCTTTGTTTTCAGCGCAACGGAAGCGTACGTGAAACGCGTTATACAGATTAAAGGGACCCAAGCCATTATAAACTAGCCCAGAACTCCCTCCCTAGGCGATGTGGGACAGAGATCCCTTCCTTGCGCACGTCCAGAGACTGAGGCGTGGACGCACCGCCATCCCTCCTCCCCGCGCACCGCCGCTCGGGCTGTCACACTCTCCTCTCCTTGGGAGCATAGCGCCCTCGCTGTGGCCCCACACGTGGTCAGGAGTCGCCTCTGATATTGTCCGCTTTGGGTGGGATTGCACGAAGCCATTTCCCTCCCTCACGGCTTTAAAACGCGTTATGCAGGGCAGAGGGCCATCCCTCGGGCCTTCCCTCTCCCAAGCCATAATATTGTCCTCTTTGGACGGGATTGCACGAAGCCATTTCCCTTCCTCAAGGCTTTGTTTTCAGCGCAGCGGAAGCGTACGTGAAACGTGTTATACAGATTAAAGGGACCTAAGTCATTATAAACTAGCCCAGAACTCCCTCCCTAGGCGATGTGGGACAGAGACCCCTTCCTTGCGCATGTCCAGAGACTGAGGCGCGGACGCACCGCCATCCCTCCTCCCCGCGCACCGCCGCTCAGGCTGTCACACGAAGCTTCTCAACGCGATTACGTGATCTGGGATATTGATCCCAATCCTCTCGGAAAACTACGGCTCAAGAGAATGGTGCCTCCGTGAGCTCATACAAACGATGGAGTGCAAGAGAAACAATGGAAGGTACATGGTGGTGCCTGTATTTTACAGGGTGAAGCCAGCACACGTGCGGCACCAGACTGGGATTTTCGGGGAGAGGTTCCGATCCGGTACAAGGCGATTCAATGAACAAGTTGTGGAGGAATGAAGCGGGCGCTTGGAGAAGTCAGTTCCATATTAGGACATGAATCCGGGAGAGGGTACATCTTGTTTCTAAACTTACCTTGTTTACCTCTTTTGCATTCACAATATCCTTTGTTTTTCTTTTGCCAACACAATACCTTGTCTACTTCCATCAATGATTTTAATTTTGTTTATTTCACCAAAAACTAATGATTTAGAAAAAATGATTCGTAAAAAAGTATCTTCATTATTATTGGAAAAACAAAAACTTTCATTATCATTATCATATCCGTTGACAAAAATGAAAGATCACCTCTCCGCATCTTTATCATGCATCTCTCTGCCTTGTCATCGAACGAGCCTCACATGTGTTTGTAACTTGTTTTTCCCCCTTTTTATCACACAAGGAAGAACGATTACATGAACGCGACCCCATATATAGTTTGGTTTCATATTCCCAGATTTCTTGAAACATCAAGTTTCACGAAAGATGTGCAAATTGATTTCTTTTTAAGTTTAAATGAGTAGTAAGTTACTTAAGTAATGAGGATATTGTTGATTAATCAATACTTATGCCGTGGGCAACACATTTTTCTTTGCCAACCATTAAAAGGGTAATATCATAGAAATCCTCTTAACCCTAAACTAGTATGTTTATGATAAATTTATCTCAAACTAACTTTTTGATGAATTTACCCTATGGTAGTGACTAAACGTAAGGTGAATTGGTCATAAATGTATAAGTTTGAGGTTTTTGGTGGTTAAAAACTTAATTTAAGGTAAATTTGTCATATGTGTACCAGTTTTGGGTTTTTCGTGGTGTTAATTCATATTACAACAAGGTTCTAGTTTCCGGACTCGACTTTATTGTTCTTTGACAGGCAGGAAACAGAGATGATCGAGAAGGTAATTAAGCAGGTTTGTTGCGAGTTAGAGGAAGCCCATCATCTCACCTTTTCCATGGAAGCGAAGGTGATAGCAAGACTGAAAGAGGATTATCACTGTGAGTTGACGCGCCTCGCGGAAGAAAATCGTGGTGCGGAGGAGAGGGAAAAGTTACATCGCGATTTTCAGGATAGTCAGAAGAGACGCCGGTGCCGAGGAGCATGCGGAGCGATGGGAAAATGGTCAGAAATAAGATACAAATAACTTTGCATGAGTACCCGCAGCCTCGGAATTGAGATTCCACGACAGGATGGAGTGAATAAGTTCGTAATGTATTATTACCTTGAAGGTTACTTCAGTTCAAACCTTAGTGACCTCAAATTCAGTTACTTTACCATGCTTTTTTTTTTTTTTTTTTTTTTTTTTTTTTTCTGGACCAGTTTCTTCTATGTTTCGGTTGGGTTGAGTTTACAGTTCGTTGTTCAAATTTCCAGTTACTTATTATTTTGTTCCTGCTGAATTTATTTGAGTGTTGTAGTTGCACAAGCATGTGAATGCATGGTGTATATTTGTTGTGAATTGATCAATTGGAACATGTAGGTAAGCTATAACCTCTTTATGAGTATAAATTGGAGCACATTATCATTGGGTCCATGTTGAGTCCTCGAGAACACTTTAGCTGCAAGAATTCAAGTCAGGAGACAGTCGATAAACTTACCAAAAAACATGCTCAATTTGTCGATGATCTTATTTTGTTACTTATGGTATAGATAGGCCAATCTATATATTGAAAACATGGAATTTTGCATGAGCTATACTCATATAGAGATCAGAAATTTGTTATTAGATTGGAGATATTTTTTTTTTAATCTTTTTTGGGTAAGAAAGAAATGACTTTCATTACTATCCAAATACGGATTACAAGAATTTCCAAGATCAAGACATAAAATTTGCCGTGGGAAATAGGGAGGTTCAACTAGCCAAGTGGGCGGAAGGGTTTCAGTTCTATGAGCCTTGGCGACTCAAGATGGATTACAAGGGTTTCCAAGGATTTCTTTTACAACTCTTTCAACAAAGATCTCATTCAATTTTTGGATCTTCCATTCGCTTGAGTCTTGATTAAAGCTTGTTTAGTGTTGTGTTCTGTCTGTTTGCTAAGATGATGTATGTTAGACAAAGGTGGTCCAAGGGACAGATGCTTCTAATAAAATCGTCATGCAAGCATTGAGATGACACCATTGTGAAGCATTGTGATGACTGAAGTGCATATCACCAGTATGCTGGAATGATGAGAGAAAGGAATCCAAAGTTAGGAAAATGATAAGCTAGCGGTGCTGTTATTCATAAGGAAAGTGACGGTACATTCACCACTGCACATATTGCAAGAGAAACCGGTCGACTTGCTTTACCGGGTTTTCTTTACTTATTCATTCTCTGTCATCCGCAAGGTACTAACACCAAGATATGCAGAGAAAAAGATAGAGGGAGAATTTTTGTGGTCCCGGTTGCCAATTGTATATCAATGATACTTTGTGGTAAAAAAGGCACAGTTTTGTTTGAATAACTATACTGTTAGCTTAGTAGCTCTCGCCAAAGAACATGTGAAGATGGATTGGAGCAGATGAAAGGGTCATGCTGACAATAGAAATGCAAACGAGAATTTCAATCGAGCGATGATGGGGTTAATTCAACTCCTTTTACCATATAAAGACTTTGATTCATATCATAAATTAGATATTGTTCCATAATCTTTTTTTCTTGTGCCACAATCATGTATTCATTTGATTCTCTTCACTGTTCTTCCAACTAAGCGTTAGAATTGTAGTGTTGATGTCAAAATTATCCCAAGTCGAGATACAAAGTGCAGTGAACAATTTTGCAAGGAAACCCAATATATGTAATCACTATGTAATGCTCATCATTAATAGAAACTTCTCATATTTTCAAGTACCTACCATTTGTAAAAGATGTGATTTTGTCACAATAAAGAAAAATATAAATTAAGGATACATTTTAGTAACTCATTAAAAGTTTTTTCGTAAATTTCACATTTATCATCTTATGAAGCTGTCATTAGCACTATCACTCGAATTCAGTGCTGGCGCCAATGCATTAATTTCCCTAAATTATCTCTAGCAGCAATTTGAAGGATAAGATCCGAATCTTTAATCATGGTATGGAAAGATTATGCTAAGTCAGCACGGACAAATCGACACTTTGGCGCACGTATGTGTACAACCTTCAAAAGTGAATTTTGCTTTTGGTCCTCGTAGCTTTGGGAGTTTCAAGTACAGTTCAGTTCAGTGCAGTACATCAAAAGATCCCTCCACGTCACTACCACGGAAGAACAGCCGTAGAAATTCAGCAAAGCCGAGGTCGCTCGCCGCGAGAAGTCCGAGCCGAATCTCCTGTCTCTTCTTCCCTGCTTCGAAGGAAGCCAAACCAGAATGGGAATCGATATGGCAATGCGTAATCCTTTGGCCGTCGCCATCGCATCCATCTTGGTCGCCGTGCTCGCACCCCATTTCCTGAAGAAGAAGGAGAAGGAAACCATCGGGAGCACCAAACCCGACGAACCCATTTCGGTGGAATCCGCTCCGTCTACCTCCGGGAACGACTACGAGGTGTTCTTGAGCTTCAGGGGCAGGGACACCCGCACCGGCTTCACCGACCACCTCTACTGCAGCCTCGTCGACGCTGGGGTCTCTGTGTTCAGGGACGACAACGAGCTCCGCGTCGGCGGGAAGATCGGCCCCGATCTTCTCCGAGCCATTAGGAGCAGTAAGATCTCCATCCCGATTCTCTCTCCGGATTACGCTTTTGCTGTCTTCGTGAGCTCGCCCGGATGATCGAGTGCAAGAGAAGTGAAGGGCACATCGTCTTGCCCATCTTCTACAAAGTCGAGCCCGGGCATGTGCGACACCAGACGGGGAGTTTCGGGAAGGCCTTTCATAAAATTAAGAAGCATTATAAGGCAGATGTGGTCCAACGATGGGAGCGAGCTCTCCAAGAAGTAGGAAGCTTAAAGGGATGGGAATCAGAGAGAATTGCTAAGGGGTACTTCTTCTTTCACTCGTGATCCTGCTTAGCTAGATCAAAAGTCCGAAAATTTTATGCCGCGATCACTTTTGCCGTGGAAAAAAAAATGATTGGTTTTTATCAATTGGCTGCTTTTTGCTTCCTGTTTATATGTGGATTTGCTTCCGCGGAGATATTGATGATCGGTTTCTTGTATTGGACTTTGCTATTATTTCACAGACATTAAGCTGAGTCGGTAAAGATAATTGTCAGGAAGGTTTTGGGCGAGTTAAAGGAAGCTTTTGCGTTAGACGTCACGGAGAACTTGGTCGGGATTAGTAATCATGTAGAGGAGATTATGAGAATGTTAAAAACTGATGACACTGATACTCGATTTGTTGGAATCCACGGAATGGGCGGTGTTGGTAAGACGGCTCTGGCCAAGTTCATCTACAATAAACTCTCCAGTCAGTCCGATCACTGTAGCTTCTTGGCAGATGTGCAAGAAAGAGCAAAAGACAGGGGTGCCCACCATTTGCAGAACCAACTAATCTCCAATATTCTAAAAGGAAAACACAATGACATCTCCAATGTCGATGAAGGACTTAGAATCATCAAAACTAGATTTAGGCATAAGAAAGTCCTCATCCTTCTCGATGATGTGGATGATGTTTCTCAGTTGAACTGTTTGGCTGGAAAACATGACTGGTTTGGTTCCGGAAGTAAGATCATTATTACGGCAAGAAAAGTGAGTTTTCTTGATGAGGCTCGGGTGGATAACTCGTATGCGCTCAATGGATTGGATCCTAACAACTCTTTGCTTCTTTTTAGTAGGCATGCATTCAAAAGGGACTTCCCTTTGCCAGAATTTGGGGATCTCTCGCGTGAAATTGTGTCCATGACAGGAGGGCTTCCTTTAGCACTCGAGGTTATAGGATCGTTCTTGTGTGGAAAACGCCTAGTAGTATGGAAAGATACATTAAAGAAGTTACAGCAAATTCCAGATAAGGAAGTGCAAGAGAAGTTAAGGGTAAGTTATGAAGCATTAGATTATGAGCAAAAACAGATATTTTTGGATATTGCCTGTTTTCTCGTTGGAACTGATGGAAGAATTGCATCCTATATGTGGGATGACTGAATTTTTCTCAGGGATGGGTATAGAAGCATTGAGCGTGATGTCCTTGATAAAAGTGGGAAATGACCATAGGCTGTTAATGCATGACCAACTGAGAGATCTAGGTAGGGAAATCGTCCAGTAGGAAAACTACAAGGAGCCCTGGAAACGTAGTCGCGTATGGATTCACAAGGAAGCCTTACATGTTCTAGAGAAAAACAAGGTGAGAGTTTTCTTTGATTTACTTTTGTGCACTTAGTCAATGTTTATTATCTACCATAAAGAGGAAAAAGAAGTTAGTAAATTGAATTAGTCCAGCCCTAGTTAAAAGAAGGCCTGTTCATAATATTTTCAACATTGTGTTACTCATTGCATAATGCAAGTTTGTAATTCATGGGAGTAATATCCTTAGAGGGTGCTCTTCTGTGATAATCAAAGGTTCTCAACTAACCTATGGAGTTTAACTCATTTTAAAGGACATGTTAGCAAACTTAATTGTAGCAGTGTTGAGCATTTTATATATTAGCTTCTGGTGGATTGCGTGAGATAAATTTATTGAAAGATACTATCCAATGTGAGCATAGGAATTATTATGAAACAACATATCATAGTTTTGTTTTCATGATGCTTTATTTCTGATTCGTGGAATTCTTACTTTTAGGGAACTAGAAAGATAAAAGCCCTCTGTCTTAATAAAAGTGGCTTAGGCAGGGTGTACAGCAATGTACTGTTTGAAAAGCTACCGAACTTAAGGTTCCTTGAGATGAATAATTTCATCCTCTCTGGAGATTTTAAGTATGTTCTTTCTGAACTTCGATGGCTTTATTGGAAAAATTGTCCATCAAATTTGGTAGCAACCAATTTTCACGTGAAGAAATTAGTCATACTTGACTTATCAAGGAGCAAAGTCACAGAGCATTGGGAAGGATGGAAACTTATGGATGTAAGATGAAAAGAGTAGATTTTCCTTTCAAAATATGATCAATAAATCTTAATGGCTCATGTTTCCCTGCTTTCTTTCTTACAGGTGGCAAGTAATCTGAAAGTTCTCAACATTGCTTATTGCCGTGACTTGAAAACATCTCCTGATCTCACAGTTTTTCAAAATCTGGAGATTTTAATTCTTGGAAAATGTGAAAATCTAACAAAATTGCACCCTTCTATTGGAAGCATCAGCACCCTGATTTCCTTGGATGTGAGAGACTGTTTCAGACTGAAGGTACTTCCAATAGAAGTGGGTCAGCTACAAGAATTAGAGGAGCTTTTTATGGATAGAACTCGGATGGAAGAAATTCCCATATCTAAAGGTTCAATGAAGAAGCTCAGGACTCTTAGTGCCCAGTATTGTGAATCATTGGCTCAAATACCCAACTCGTTAAGCCATCTAGTGTCTCTGTCAACCCTTGATTTTACGGGATGCAAAAAGCTTGCTGAACTTCTAGATGCCCTAGGGTGCCTTCAGAAACTGCAGCGCTTATCATTAAAAGAATGTAGCTCATTGAGAGGGATCCCTTACTTACTTGGCAAGTTGGAATGTTTAACTGAGCTGGATATATCATACACAGGATTTACAGAGTTAACTGAATCCATTAGAGACTTGAGTAATTTAGAAGTTCTGCAAATGGCGCGGTCACATGTAACAAGGTTACCTAGTGTTATTGGGATGTTGGGGAAACTCACCAAATTAGATGCCACAAATTGCAACATCCTGGCAGAAGTTTGTAGTAATATTGGTGAATTGTCTTCATTGAAGGCCCTCCGATTGTTGGGGACAGACATTTGTGGCTTGCCAGAAAGCATTTGTAAGCTTTCTTGTCTCCAAGACCTCAACTTACGAGGGTGCAAGAAGCTCCAATTGCTGCCAAACCTACCCTCTGGCTTGAGAACTCTTGGTCTCACTTGTCGGAGTCTTACATTGCCAATCCTTTCCAACCTGACAAATCTAAAGGAACTCTCTGTCCTAGAATGCACTACACTTGAATGCCTCCCAGAGCTTCCCTCTAAACTGTCAAAGCTTTCCGTAGGAGGATGCCAAATGTTGAGAAAGTTGCCAGATTTGTCAAACTTGAAGCGTCTTTCAAAACTGAGTTTGAAGGTTTGCTCTGAATTGAGAGAAGTCAAAGGTCCGGAAGGATTAGTATCGCTAACAATGTTGGATGTGTTGAACTGCCCAAAGTTATCTAGGCTTGATAGGGTAGAATGTTTGATGTGTCTGAGGTACCTAAGCATAGGACCATCATAAGCATTAGAGAGGTTGATGGATCATTCGGAACTGAGTAATTGTAACGACCCGGGCCCCACTGTATAATATTGTCCGCTTTGGACATTGAGTCCTCACGGCTTTAAAACGCGTTATACAGATTAGAGGGACCCAAGCTATTATAAACTAACTCAGGACTCCCTCCCTAGGCGATGTGGAATAGAGACCCCTTCCTTGCACACGTCCAGGGACCAAGGCGTGGACGCACCGCCGGAGACATTCGATAAAATTGGAACGATACAGAGAAGATTAGCATGGCCCCTGCGCAAGGATGACACGCACAAATCAAGAAATGGTATCAAAGCCGACTCCCGACCGCATGTAGGGCCACAGCGAGGGCGCTGTGCTCCCAAGGAGGGGAGAGTGTGACGGCCCGAGCGGCGGTGCGCGGGGAGGAGGGATGGCGGTGCGTCCGCGCCTTGGTCCCCGAACGTGCGCAAGGAAGGGGTCTCTGTTCCACATCGCCTAGGGAGAGAGTCCTGAGCTAGTTTATAATACCTTGGGTCCCTCTAATCTGTATAACGCGTTTTAAAGCCGTGAGAACTCAGTGTCCAAAGCGGACAATATTATATAGTGGGGCCCGGGTCGTTACAGTAATTTAAAGGTGCTTCCAAGTTGCGAGAATCAAGCTGGATTTCAAGTTCTTAATAGCTTCATTTGCTTGGAAGTTTTAGATCTCACTGATTGCGTGTCTTTGGAAAGACTGGACCTTTCAACTTTGAAGCCTTTAAGGAAAGCAAGTGTTAGGAAATGCAAGAATCTAGTTGAAATTAGAGGCCTTGACAGCTTGGAATACTTGGAAAGGTTGGATATCTCTGAGTGCACATCCATTAAGAGACTGGATATTGCAAAATTGAAGTATCTGAGATTTTTACGGGCTTCCAAATGTAAGAATTTATGTGACGTCCAAGGCCTTGATGTCTTGGAGTACTTGGAATGGTTGGACATCTCTGGGTGCACATCGATTGAAACATTACCAGACCTTTCTTGCTTCAAGACACTGAGGTTTCTCAACATCAACCACTGCAAAAAACTATGTGATATTCAGACCCTGGAGAAATTCTCATCCTGCCAATGGTTCTGTATTGATGGATGCAATTCCCTAGAGAAACTGCCAAACCTATCAAAATTTGAAGGTTTGATAGAGTTGATAATGAGAGATTGTCATGAACTTCTGGATATTTCAGAGCTCAGAGAGTTGAGATCATTAGAATTTATAGATATGTCAAGATGCAAGTCCATTGAGCATCTACCAGATTTGTCAATGTGCAAGAACTTGAAATGTTTGGTGGTAAGAGACTGTGAGAAACTTATGGAGCTTACGGGGCTTGGAGACTTGCACTCACTGTGGCAAGTGGATATTTCTGGATGCAAGTCACTGAAACAAATACCGGAATTACTTGGAGCACACATCATGTAGAATTATGGAGAACCTATGTTTCATCCCTTGTATGGGACTATCACTTTCAGCTGATATGCTGCACGTAGTTCTACTGCCATGTCAAAGTTGAGAGAGTAAAAAGAAGGTGATCACCCATGCCCTGTTCACACCTATTTCCTGTGTTTTTGTGAGATTTTATGGGACCACTACCAAATGTTCTAAAAGCTTAAGCTATCAGATGAATGTTTGATTTATTATTTAAATATTCTAATACTCCCCCTCACGCTTAATCTGGTCTTTTTGCCTAGTACTAAGCGTGGAAATTTAATTGGGGAGGCAAATAGGGGCCTGGAAGATTCGAACTCAGGACCTCCTAGCTCTGATGCCATGTGAGATTTTGTTGGACCACTACCAACTGTTCTCAAAGCTTAAGCTATCAGATGAAGGCGTGATTTATTATTTAAATATTCTAACAGTTTTAATAGTGTTATCTGTATCAAGAAGTAAATTTTCTTCATGGCCTTTTCTATTATCATTTCTTTCCACTATATAGTTCAAGCAATGGAAAGAAGTTGATGCTTTGGCAATTGTTTATTTCTAGAGTGGAACTTCTTCGCCTAGTTGGAAGCGTTCTCTAAGTACGTTTGATATCATCGTGGGTTGACAACTCGAGTTCTTAATCTTCAACACGAGATTGATTAGTGATGTGCATGTACAGACTTCGGAGGTAATTTTGCTTAGATACCTGATATGTCCTGTTTGTTTCACTAACACAGGGAACAGGTGACTAAAGTAGAACATCTTCTGATGAATTTTTATGTTAGATTTGTTGATGTATTTTTGCTGTTACTTGCCTTATCATTATGAAAATTACCTTATCACGGCATTCCATTTCTTGAATTGTTAGCAGGATTCATGCAGTTTATAGAGGCTCTATCTATAATTTGTTTGGGATTGACTACATATTGCAGCTTTCTGTGGAAGGACTTAGACATTATTAAATTTTGGAACGCTTCTCCAGCTTGGACCTTGGAAATTCCTCCGAGTTTATAGGAGAGATGAATCTCAAAGAATTAATATTCCTGGCTATATTGGAGTGCAACAAGCAAAGCTTCATTTAATTTTCACCAAGGAACCAGCGTTTTCTCCTAATTATGATTGAGGAGCTTTCCTCCTTTTCCTTTCATGATAATATTATGCCTGAGAACGTTCCTCAATTTCATTATTGGACCATTATGAATCAGTTTTGAATGAAGAATTAGAGTTCTTTTTCGTTATGCAGTAACAGTGACAATACTTGCAGGAACACCCACGCCTGGTGAACCTATTCTTCATTTTATCTCGATACTTCCTGCACATTCCACGTAAATGAGCAAGGGTTAATGACTATTCTAAATTGAGTTAATAACTAGGGCAGCTGCTTGATCACTACTTATGCTCGTGGTTTTAGTTTGCTTCCTTTGGGGCTTCTTTCATGGGAGTGATGCTTTTCCAAAATGTGTGTTGGCCAGCCTCTCCGTTTGTAAGCTGAGAATTGTAGGATCTGTGGTCGTGGGAAGAAGGAAATGAATTGTGATTGTATCAACCCAGAGAGTGAAAACTGCATTGTATCTAGTTGGTGTATTCGCTTGTCAAACAATGCAGTCTTTGGTAGTTAGCCTGTGTAAGTTCACAATGTAAGAGAACAAGATTTATTTACCTACTCGTGTATCACAGTCGCCATGAATTGAGCAGGAAGACACCAAGCGGCAAAACTATGCACTGATTTTGCCTTTTCTCTCTTTCTTTTTAGTTCAAGGAACCAGGAGACTCCAAGAACATATGGAAAGCTAGCTGCCTGGTCGAAGGACATTTTCCGACATAGCCACTGGTATTATGTACCAGCTACTGGAAACCATATATGGCAAGAAAATATCTTTCTAAGACACTAGATGCTATCAACTCGCAATTCTCCAATTGCTGACTTGCAATTGGCAAAAGTGGCTCCAACCGTTCTGGATTGAGAAAGAAGCAATTAGAGTGGAACTGAATATTTTGCATCCTCTGATACGCAAAGAAGCGTGAGAAGTTCACTACATATCTGCAGAAATTTTTTAGAGATGATCATTTCTGTCTAAATGGACCATTCCAAATCTTGTATTGACGCGAGGGGAAGAGAAACGACTCAGGAATGTTATAAACTGCTTCTGAGGCTATAAATTACTATCAACTCTAATTGCCACCTGCATAAGAAGACCGGTTTATTAAAGATCTCACATTTCCATGGGTCCAAACTTGTTCAGAAAGATGTGCACTTTACCCTGTAAAGCATATGCTCCACTTTTAGTTCATTTATTAGAGATCTTCTATCTGTTCTGGCTTATAATTTTCTCAACAAGAAGAGAGAGTGTAAGCGATGGTGCCGATGCCAGCAATCCAGGCGCCGTGGGAGCATCCACTTCTCCATTCATCTCTCCAAGTGGTGTGGGAAATGAGTGCGACAAAGTGTTCTTGAGCTTTAGAGGCACAGATGCTCACACAGGATTCACAAATCACCTCTTACCTTTCGCAAACTTGTCGATGTAGGCACTGTGCCGGCTCATGTTCAGAGATGATAAAGACCTCCAAGTCGGCGAGGAGTCTGGACCAGAGCTTCTCAGTGCAATCATGCGGTCTAAGATCACGGTACCAATTATCTCTCCCAATTATACTTCCAATAAATGGTGTCTTTGCAAGCTCATTCAAATGATGGAGTAGAGAAACAGAGGAAAGTCTTGCTGATGTTTTACAAAGTTGATCCCTCACATGTGCGGTACCTGAAAGGGAGTTTTCGCAAGGCCTTCCGCTCACCCAAAAAGCATTTTGATGCCAAGGCTGTCAAGCCAGGGCAGTGAGCTCTCCGGGCAGTGAGTTTCTTATACAGATGGGAATAAGAAAAAATCGCTGATGGGTACCTTTGTTTCCGTTGAACCTTGCTTACTTTCTTTCAACAAGATCTTACTGGGGGTAAAAGAAAGACATTATTTCGTTACTATTGATGTATCAAGACTGCACGTGCTGTTTTTCTCTTTTTTGTTTTGTTTAGTCAGTTTGTTAGTGTCCTGTTTTTTAGGAGTTAATTAGTCAATCTTATCTCCTAGGAGCAGTTAGCTGCACGTATCTTAGATATTCTGATTTGTTGCTGATTTTGTGGATCAAGCAAGCTGTTAGTGGGCAACGTGGGTTTGTGGTTACATTCTAGTATGTACTTTGAACATTTTTTTTTTCAGTTTTCTGAACACGACGCTCTGCTTCTGCTGTAAACTTGTTCTCTGCTTTTGCTGTAAACTCCTTTTCTGTTTTTGCTGTCTACGTGTTCTCTGTTCTTTTCAAAAAAAAAAGAAAACAACACTGGTATCAAAGCTCTCTTGATCTTAAGGGGCTATGAGTGACTTGTGAGATTGATTGAGAGGTGTGTCTGCATCCATAGAACTTAAAAGCAAGATGGAGGCAGGATCAAGTGGTTTTTCAGCAATGGCTCCGCCAGCATTTGATGGAGAAAATTATCAAGCCTGGGCAGTGAGAATGCGAGCCTATCTAGAGGGTTGTGATTTTTGGGAAGCTGTGGAACAAGATTATGAAGTTGCTCCCCTTCCTGATAATCCAACCATCAATCAAATCAAGTTTCACAAGGAGAGGACAACAAGGAAAGCAAAGGCAAAGTCTTGTTTATATGCTGCTGTCTCACCTGCCATTTTCAGCAGAATTATGGCTTGTGAATCAGCCAAAGCTATCTGGGACTTCCTCAAAAATGAGTATCAAGGAGATGAGAGGATTAGAAGCATGAAGGGGCTAAATCTGATCACAGAATTCGAGAGACTGCAGATGAAGGAGTCTGAGACAATTAAGGAGTATTCTGGTAAGTTGATAAGCATTGCAAATCAGGCAAGAGTTCTAGGCACTGACCTCTCTGATAATATAGCTAGTGCAGAAGATTCTTGTCTCCTTGCACGAAAGGTTTGAGGCAACCATTGCCTCTTTGGAGAATACCAAGGATTTGTCTCAGATCAAGTTGGCAGAATTGCTAAGTGCTTTGCAAGCACAAGAGCAGAGGAGGTTAATGAGGGTGGAAGGAAGTACAGAAGGAGCTTTGCTAGCCAAAAAATAGTAGAATGTAAGAGGAAAAGTTAAGAAGTGGAAAGGGAAGAAAGGAAATGGCAGTAGTGGTTCAGAAGTTGCTGCGGGAGAGAATAGTACGAGCAACTCCAAGAACAATTGGGGAAGATATTCCTCATGTCAGCACTGTGGAAAAAGGAATCATCCACACTTTAGGTGTTGGAAGAGGCCAGATGTAAGGTGCAGAAAGTGTCATAAGCTTGGACACATTGAGAAGTTCTGCAAAGAGAAGAGAGATCAGCAGCAGGGTGAGGCACATGCTGCAGTTTAGCAAGAGGTAGATCAACTATTTGTTGCCTCTTGTTTCTCCTCTAGTACTCCATGTGACAGTTGGCTTGTTGATAGTGGTTGCACAAACCATATGACAAGTGATGAAACGCTGTTTATAAACCTTGACAAGTCGTTGAAGTCAAGAGTGAGGATTGGGAATGGGGAGTACTTAGAAGTGAAAGGTAAAGGGACCGTAGCAATGGAGAGTTGTGCTGGAACTAAGCTGATTTCGATGTGATGTATGTGCCTAAAATTGATCAGAATTTGCTGAGTGTGGGGCAGTTGGTAGAAAAGGGATTTAAGGTGATATTTGAAGAGGAGAAGTGTTTGATCTTTGACTCCAATAGTCAGGAGTTGTTCAAGATAAAAATGCAACAGAAAAGTTTTTCTTTGAATCCTCTTGAGAAGGAGCAAATGGCATTCAAGTGTCAGGCTAATGGTTCAGAATTATGGCACAAGAGGTTGGGGCACTTTCATCATAAAGGTGTGATGTTCATGCAGAGGAATAAAATGACAATCGAGTTACCAAGCCTAGAGGAGCAGATCACAAGATGTAAAGCTTGTTTGCTAGGCAAGCAGACAAGACTTCCCTTCAAGAAATCCACTTGGAGAGCGACAGAGAAGCTGCAGCTGATTCATACGGATCTATGTGGTCCACAAGTGACTCCTTCACTAAATGGTAGTAGGTATTTTATTATTTTCATTGATGATTATACTAGAATGTGCTGGATTTACTTTATGAAGCAAAAGTCAGAAGTTGCTGAGATATTTCTGAAGTTTAAGAAATGGGTTGAAAACCAAAGTGGCTGCAAGATTCAGGTCATTAGATCTGATAATGGAACGGAATACACTTCACAGAGGTTTAAATCTTTCTGTGAAGAGGCTGGAATTGAGCATCAGCTTATTGCTCCTTACTCTCCACAGCAAAATGGAGTTAGTGAGAGGAAGAATAGAACCATTATGGAGATGACTAGGTGTTTGCTTTATGAGAAGAGTCTACCAAAAGAGTTTTGGGCAGAAGCAGCAAACACGGCAATTTTTCTACTGAATAGATTACCTATGAGGGTATTGGAGATGAAGACACCCTTTGAAGCCTGGTTTGATGTCAAGCCAATTCTAAGAAATATGAAGGTGTTTGGCTGTTTGTGTTTTTCTCATATTCCACGAGTCAAGAGAGACAAGTTGGGAGAGAAAGCTGAACACAGGATCTTTGTTGGCTACGCTTAGTGTCAAAAGCTTATAGAATCTATCAACCACAGACAGGGAAGGTGATCACTAGCAGGGATGTTCAGTTCCTAGAAGACGAGAAATGGGATTGGACAAATGAGCCACAAGACAAGCATAAAGAGGTCTCATTGGAACCTGACGAACTGGTGGATGATATTCCAGTTAGAGGTACCAGAACTTTGACTGATATATATCAAAGGTGTAGTATGGCTTTTTTGGAACCTGTGGGTTATGAGGAAGCTAAAAGCGATCAGAGGTGGATGAATGCAATGAAGGAAGAGTTGGCTATGATAGAAAAGTAGCAGACATGGGAGCTAGTGGAGAGGCCTCAAGATAGGAAGGTGATTGGAGTAAAATGGGTTTTCAAGACCAAATTTAATCTTGATGGCTTAGTGAATAAGCATAAGGCCAGGTTGGTGGTGAAGGGATATGCACAAGTTTGGGGAGTTGATTTCTCAGAAACCTTTGCTCCTGTGGCAAGACTTAATACAATTAGAATGATTCTTGCTTTGACAGCTCAACAAGGATGGAAGGTATATCAGTTAGATGTGAAATCTGCATTTTTGAATGGAGTGTTGCAGGAGGAGATTTATGTTGAGCAGCCAGAAGGCTTTGTCACACTAGGCCAGGAGGAGAAAGTTTATTTGTTGAGAAAGGCTCTCTATGGCTTGAGGCAAGCTCCTAGAGCATGGTACAGTAAGATGGATGAGCACTTGTTGGGTCTAGGTTTCAAGAAAAGCTTCAGTGAATCCACTCTATATGTCAAGAAGTTAATATCTGACTTAGTGGTGGTGTCTCTTTATGTGGATGATATGCTGGTGACAGGGAGTAATAGTGCTCAGATTACTGCATTTAAGCAAGAGATGATGAAGATGTTCGAAATGACTGATCTTGGTGAGATGTCATATTTTCTAGGAATGGAAGTTAGGCAGACTCGAATGAAGTTTTTATCTGTCAAAAGAAGTATTTGAAGGAGATCCTAAGGAGATTCAACATGGAGGAGTGCAAGAGTGTGAGTACTCCAATGGGTCATAAGGAAAAGCTTCAAAAGGAGAATGGATCAGCACCTGCAGATGAAAGAGTTTATAGAAGTTTGATTGGCTGTCTTATGTATCTCACTGTAACTAGGCCAGACATCATATTTCCTGTAAGTGTCTTATCTAGATTTCTCAATTGTGCAAGTGAGTTGCATATGGTAGCTGCAAAGAGGGTGTTGAGGTACTTGAGAGGTACTCTTTCATATGGGATTAAGTTTTGTAGAGTTCAAGAGTTTAAGTTGCAGGGGTATTCTGATAGTGACTGGGCAAGATCAATGGATGATATGAGGAGCACTTCAGGTTATTGCTTTACATTTGGGTTGGCATGTTTTTCTTGGTGTTCAAAGAAGCAAGAAATAGTGGCTCAATCAATTGCAGAAGCCGAGTTCATTGCAGCTATTGCAGCTGTGAATCAAGCATTATGGTTGAAGAAGCTAATGGATGATCTGCATATGCAGCAAGAAGAAGATATAGAAGTGTTTGTGGATAATCAAGCTACTTTGGCCATTTCACAAAATCCGGTATTTCATGGAAGAACAAAGCATTTTAAGGTCAAGTTTTACTTCTTGAGAGAAGTGCAAAAGGCTGAAGAGGTGAAACTGGTGTGCTGCAATTCAGAAAACCAAATTGCAGATATATTCACGAAGTCATTTCATGTTGGTCGATTTGAACTTCTCAGGGCAAAGCTAGGAGTGTGCAGTACTTGATCCAGGAGGAGAGTGTTGATGTATCAAGACTGCACGTGCTGTTTTTCTTTTTTTTGTTTTGTTTAGTCAGTTTGTTGGTGTCCTGTTTTTTAGAAGTTGGTTAGTCAATCTTATCTCCTAGGAGCAGTTAGCTGCACGTATCTTAGATATTTTGATTTGTTGCTGATTTTGTGGATCAAGCAAGCCGTTAGTGGACAACGTGGGTTTGTGGTTACGTTCTAGTATGTATTTTGAACATTTTTTTTTTTTCAGTTTTTTGAACACGACACTTTGCTTTTGCTGTAAACTTGTTCTCTGCTTCTGTTGTAAACTCCTTTTCTGTTTTTGCTGTCTACGTGTTCTCTGTTCTTTTCAAAAAGAAGAAAACAACAGTTACCATAATTATCCTGAACTCTTGTCCGCAAAACCAGGACAAATTATGTACAAAAATTCGCTGTATTCATCCTTCGTCCATATTTTCACCCTAGGAAAGTGTGTGTGATTTCTCTGATTATATTTCTCGTTTTTGCGGTCAGCTTTGCACATGCGCGACAGCATTGAAAAGGAAAGCGCTGGGCAAGACATCAAATCATCTCATTGCTGAATTGAGGAGTCTATGAAAAGATCGCAAGTACCCAACATGAATTCGTTACCAAAGATATGCTTCCTTAAGCTAAATGGGGCCCACACGGAATGAATAGGAAAGCAATGGCCAATTTAGGAAATAAGGAAGGAATGCCTTGTGTTGACGAGAACTCCGTTGGCGCAAATGATAAGGTACTTGGCTTCCTCAAGAGCGTTACGTCGCGAGTTGCAGTTTTCGTAATTGTTTCCTCTGGCCATCCACAAGAGTCCCAAAACCGTGCAATGCTATGATTACAGGTGTGGTGGAGATAGGTAGCTTGCCATATATTGGGATAGATTTCCTCAATTCATGATAACTAAATTTAGAAAATATGCACAATTTTATTGGCACACTTTGATTTCTCTCGTCACATGTGCTGAACTTTAAGTCCTTTTCTTTTGCAATCCATGCACTTTGATTGGAAACTAGCCAATTCTTGATCCAAACACTGACACGGCAGATGTGCGTTGCCGGGTCGAGCCTGTAGTTTATTGTTTAGTTTTGAGCTTGTTTACTATTGTGTTCCTGCTGAATTATTCGAGGGTTCTAGTTGCACTAAAAAGATCTATATATATTTTTGAAAATTAATAAAATGGAGCAACAAAGACCTCTTGCTACAGCCTCATCGATCCACGAATGGAATAAGGAGCAAGTTGTCCATTGGATCCGCGGCGAGTCTTCCAGCGCACTTCCTCTTACAGTAGCAATAATTTATCAATCTGGGCTACAGATGATATAAATTTAACGAAATCTGCTCATTTCTGGCCAATAGGCCAAAATTATATAGACCATATGATAAAAAAATTCATGGAATTCATAACTGAGATTTTACATTTTGGAAGGGTTACACACATAAAGCTTTGGGAAACCACGTTGCACTTTAGCACTGTGTTTAGACCTCAGGAAGATGGTCAATTAGAAAGCATAAGCCGAACATTCTAAAGTGATGTTAAAGAGCATAAGCGATTGGCCCGGCTAGACGCGGGCCAATATAATTTTCAATTTTAAGCCAAAAAGGCATCTATTCTAATTGAACTCGTAAATTGTCGCAAAAAAATTGTCGACACATCTAATTTAAAATGTTGCCCTCAACAGAACTAATCTAAATCTTATTAAAATATACTGCATCGCCCCCTTTCATGTATCTTAACTATTAAAAGAAAATTAACCCAAATTAACTATTGTGGAAGTATCACAATACATAATTTATTAAATAAAACATGGTTTAAAATAAAATAAAATAAAAAAGCATATCTTTTTTTTTTTTTACCTTTTTGTATCTCAATGAATTTCACAAAACAACAAAAAAAAGTTAATTGAACGAGTGGTACTTTACATTTAAATTCCTTTGGATTATATGATCAACTTAAATCTTAGTAAAACACTACAAACGGCCTTCCTTTTCCTTGCGTTTTATGCTCTAATTAACTTCATTTTCGCTCCAAAAAAAAATTAACTTCATTTACGACCAATATAATTGTGAAGCATGTTACTATTATTAAGACAATATTATTTTGTATGCTGGATGCATAAAATCATGAAAGTACGATTTATATTTATTGTTATAACAAGAAAATGCAGTCATCTATTATTTGCCTGAATGACATGAGAAGGACCCATTTTCAGCTAGCAATTTACTTTGACCTGACAATTTTAGCTTGCACTTTATTTTATTCCTCACCGCGTTGAAAATTGTCATCTTTAGACGGTACTACAAAGCTACAAAACGACGTTTCCTCACAAGTTTACTGATAAGGACACGGTAGGCATATATATCACATCCAAAAATTCAATGTTGAGATCGAAGTCTGGGTGCCTCGTCGAGGACATCAATACAGACGTCTTTTTGGGAAGTTACCTAGAGAAAATGGAAAAGGCAAAGGCAAAGGCAGAAGGAAAGGGTAAGACAACGAGGGGAAGATTGCAGAGAAGAGGGTGAGGGAGAGATTTTGGGTCCTTCTGTCGACCTAAGACCCGCATTTGAGGAATCGGGTGGATTCACATTTGAATGACCCTCTTGAAACATCCTTGGGGAACCTTCAGCATAATTCTTGTAACGCTCCTCCCTCATGAAAGCAACAAGCCGTGAATTGTGAGAATCACCCATCATTTGCCTCTCCAGGATCTCCACATACTCCCTCCACCATTGCATATAGGTGCTTTGCTCCAAAAATATGTCAGGGGAAACCTTGTAATTCTCGATCAGACCCAGAACAAATTTCTCAAACTCCACCAGTTTCACTATTTTGGAACCGTTTGATGATCCTCCGCTTTCCAGCAATCTGCACGACCGGCTGGCCTCCTCCACGTGTGCCCAAAAGCACAAATCCTCCTTCACACTCGACTCGACATTGTTCAAATTCAAATTCGAAAGGCCAGCCTTCTCCTTGTATTTTTTTTTTTTTTTTTTTTCAGATGATCGTCCAGCCATTCTTCTACCAGCCTGTAGTGTTTGGATCTTCCTCGATTTATGTAATCCTTTCGGCCCCTTCTGTAATATTCCGCTATGTCCAGTGGTTCCACTATCCTGCAGTAATTTGTCCCTCCAAAGAGCCAACGGTACCGCAGTGGCGTGCCCCATATTTGAGGCTTCTTCTCCGCTTCTTTGACAACACCCTCCCAGTAATTCGAGAGGATTGTCTTGTACTTATCAACTCCATTGTCGTGCCTTTCTCGTGCATTTTTGAAGCCGTCACAGAAACCAGGACCCCTGCCGTTGGCATTGCATACCTTCATGTACCACTCCAAGAAAGGTACACTTTCATTTGGTCCAATTGCTTGGCAGGATCAAATGCCTCTCTTTATTGTCTTAAGACGTCTCTTTCACGCTTTACTATTTCATCTATCAGAGCATCACTGCCCTCATTCAGCTGCTGTCATTGCAATGAGAGTCCACTCAATCAAAATTTATAAACATTCATAACATTTAGAAGCTTCCAACTTCAGCAAGTTTTCCTTTTATCCTGCTAAAATTCTGAATTAGTCTATCTGCGTTTTAATTAGGTTAAAACATGGTCAATGGCAAAAGTGAGATATATGTGTGGTTCCAAGCAGCACAACTATCTGCTAAAAAGTAAACTTCCCCTTGATGGAATGTAACCATGAGAAGAAGGTCAAGTTCAGATACCTGTATTGGCTTGAGGCCAACCACTTTGACTTGGGTAGTAACCCCAGCTTTATAAGAATCTGCTTCTTGCCCATTCAACCATGAACAATCATTGTGAATTAATCTTTGCTCTAGCCATCCAATGACAGTCTTATAATCAACACTTCAGGACTCTCTGTTTCCAACAGCAATTTCTGACATAAGCAGCTCCATGATGGACTCGGGCTTCAAAACAGGTACCACCTGATTCAGAACACAAAAGGAAGGTACCAAAAGGTTTGTATTGATTTGAGTTAGTGGTGGAATAGTGAAGGAATGGTCTAGGAAAACAATCATCCATATGAGCTACACGCAAGAAGCACGAATTCCATGTTAAATATTGCGATACAGCTTGTTGGAAGGCATTGTCCCTGAGGAGTGACAAATTGCAATTGATACAGAGGGGAGTGTTCCCTTTGTTGTGTCGAGTGTGTTTAAAGACATAACATGAAAAGGGAGGCGATGAATCCACCCAGTCAGTGTCCTGTAATGATATAGGGAACTAAGTCCTTGGACTTGGCCGAAGCTACAACCTGCGTTGAAGCAAAATAAGCATCGATTCATATTCTCAACTTATAGGTGCCAAATTGTTGGAATTGTCTCAATGCTGTTGTTTTCGATTGTGTTTCCTCTGTTTTCCTCTCTTTTTTTTTTTAAAAAAAAAAAAAGCCAAGTTCATTTAGTTATGCAGTTAGTGTTTTTGCTATTTTCTAGGAAGTTAATAGCACGTTTGTGTGCACTTATGTGTAGCACGTATGTGAGCAGTTTCTGCTTTGTATTTAGTTGTGGTACTAGACAGTTTTTTCTTTTGCACAAGACGTATGAAGTGCTATGCTTTGTTTTGTTTTGTTTTTTTTATCCTTTCTCTCCCTCAAACAATAGAGATGTTTTCTGTTTTGATTGTTGTTTTATGAGCTTTAACAGTGGTATCAGAGCGTTTGTAGGATCTTAAGGGACTTTGAAGTGAGGGTAAGTGAGTGAAGATTGCTTCCAATCTGCAAAGAAAAAGCTGATGGAGGCAGGATCGAGTGGATTCTCTGCAAAGGCTGCTCCTGTCTTTACTGGGGAAAATTATCAAGCTTGGGCTGTCAAGATGACAGCATTCTTGGAGGGTCACCATCTATGCGAGGCTGTGGAGAATGATTATGAGGTTGCTCCACTTCCAGATAATCCGACCTTAAATCAGATAAAGTACCATAAAGAGAGAATCACAAGGAAGGCTAAGGCAAAGTCTTGCCTGTATGCTGCTGTTTCACCCACTATCTTCACAAGGATCATAAGATGTGATTCTGCAAAGGCAATATGGGATTTCTTGAAGGATGAATACGAGGGAGATGAGAAGATAAGAGGCATGAAGGTGCTGAATCTCTTGACGGAGTTTGAGAGACAGTAGATGAAGGATTCAGAGTCAGTGAAGGAGTACTCTGATAGGCTGGTTGAGATAGCTAAAAAAATCAGAGTTTTAGGGACTGACTTGAAGGATGAAAGGCTTGTTCAGAAGATCCTAGTGTCTCTTCCAGAGAAGTTCGAAGCCACCATAGCGTCTCTGGAAAATACAAGATACTTAGCTGATATAAAGCTTGCAGAATTGTTAAATGCTCTGCAGGCACAGGAGCACAAAAGACTGATGAGAAGAGAAGAGCATGTAGAGGGTGCACTGCAAGCTAGAGTGAAGTCCAATGATGGAGGCAAAGGGAAGAAATGGATTCAATTCAGAGGAAATGCTGGTGATTCGAAGTTTGTAGCAAAAGAAGGAAATTCTGGTGAGTCTAGCAAATGGAAGAAGAACAAAAAAAACCTTGTCAATATTGTGGTGGAACTAATCATCAACTTTTTAGATGATGGAGAAAGCCTGATGCTAGGTGCAAAAGATGTCACAAGTTGGATCACATGTAAGCCATTTGCAAAGAGAAAAATTACCAGCAAGCAGGAGAAGCATAGGTAGCAGTGAATGAAAATGAGGAAGAGCACTTGTTTGTAGCTTCTTTTTCTGAATCTTCTATTGAGAATGATACATGGCTGGTGGATAGTGGTTGTACCAATCACATGACTGGCAATTTGAAGCTGTTTAGGAGTCTAAACAAGTCAGTCAGGTCCAGAGTCAGAATTGGCAATGGACAATATATTGAAGTGCAAGGGAAGCGTATAGTTGCTATTGAAGGAAATCAGGAGGTGAAGCCAATCATGTAACGACTCGGGCCCCACTGTATAATATTGTCCGCTTTGGATGGGTTTGCACGAAGCCATTTCCCTCCCTCACGGCTTTAAAACGCGTCATCTGGGGACAAGGTTGCACTCGGCCATTCCTTTCCCCAAACCGATATTGTCCTCTTTGGATGGGATTGCACGAAGCCATTTCCCTCCCTCAAGGCTTTGTTTTCAGCACAGCGGAAGCGTACGTGAAATGCGTTATACAGATTAAGAGGGGCCCAAGCCATTATATACTGGCCCAAGATTTCCTCCCTAGGCGATGTGGGACAGGGACTCCTTCCTTGCGCACGTCCGGGGACTGAGGCACGGACGCACCGCCATCCCTCTTCCCCGCGCACCGCCGCTCGGGCCGTCACACTCTCCCCTCCTTGGGAGCACAGCGCCCTCGCTGTGGCCCCACTCGCGGTCGGGAGTCGGCTCTGATACCATTTGTAACGACTCGGGCCCCACTATATAATATTGTCCGCTTTGGATGGGATTGCACGAAGCCATTTCCCTCCCTCACGGCTTTAAAACGCGTCATCTGGGGACAAGGTTGCACTCGGCCATTCCTTTCCCCAAACCGATATTGTCCTCTTTGGATGGGATTGCACGAAGCCATTTCCCTCCCTCAAGGCTTTGTTTTCAGCACAGCGGAAGCGTACGTGAAACGCGTTATACAGATTAAGAGGGGCCCAAGCCATTATATACTGGCCCAAGACTTCCTCCCTAGGCGATGTGGGACAGGGACTCCTTCCTTGCGCACGTCCGGGGACTGAGGCGCGGACGCACCGCCATCCCTCTTCCCCGCGCACCGCCGCTCGAGCCGTCACAAATCAGTGATGTTCTTTTTATGCTAAATATTGACCAGAATCTTTTAAGTGTTAGTCAATTAGTTGAGAAGGACTATAAAGTGAAGTTCGAAGGAAGTGGATGTCTTACTAATAATGCAGATAGCAAAGAAGTGCTAAGAATCCCAATGAAGGACAAGAGTTTCATGTTCAAGCCACAAGAGATGCAACAAATGGCTTTAAAGTGCAAAGAAGAAAATGTAGAGCTATGGCATAAAAGACTTGGGCATGTTCACAAGAAGAGCATGTCGTTTATGTAGAGAAATGGCTTGGCAGATGACTTGCCAAGTTTGGAGGAGGAATTTCCACAATGCAGAACTTGTCTTCTTGGCAAGCAAGCCAGATTTCCTTTCAAAGGAGGAGGCTGGAGAGCATGTGAGAAGCTGCAATTAGTCCACACAGATTTATGTGGACCTATGTCTGAGTCTTCTCTCAATGGTGGTAGGTATTTCATTACTTTTACTGATGATATGACTAGGATGAGTTGGATTTATTTTCTGCGAGCCAAGTCTGAAGTTGCTGATGTGTTTGTGAAGTTCAAAGCCTTAGTTGAGAATCAAAGTGGGAAGAAAATTAAAATGCTCAGGTCTGATAATGGTTCTAAGTATACTGCTCACAAGTTTAAGTTGAATTGTGAGCAAGTAGGAATTGTGCAGCGGTTCACTGCTCTCTATTCACCTCAACAGAATGGGGTCAGTGAGAGGAAAAACGAAAGCATTATGGAGATGGCTAGATGTATGATGCAGGAGAAGAAGTTACCTAAGAAGTTCTGGGCTAAGGCAGCTAATACTACAATGTTTCTATTGAATAGATTGCCCACAAAGGCCTTAGAGAAGTCAACACCTTTTGAAGTCTGACATGGTGTTAGACCTTCTGTGAAGAATTTGAAGGTTTTTGGGTGTTTGTGTTACACTCATGTTCCTGAGGTCAAGAGGGACAAGCTAGATAAGAAAGCAGAGCTTGGAATCTTTATTGGGTATAGTCTCCAATCAAAGGCTTATAGGATTTTCCATCCCATGACAAGGAAGGTGACTGTGAGCAGAGATGTTATTTTTCTAGAGGAAGATGAGTGGAATTTGATGGAAGGAAAGAGTGCAGAACAGCAGCAGCTTGAAAAACAACCTGCAACAAATGTAGAGGTTGATGAAGTTATAGATGGATTGGAAGATAATATAAATGATTTACCAGTAAGAGGCACAAGGTCACTTGATGAAATCTATGAAAGAAGCAATGTGGCAGTGCTCGAACCATCTAACTTTGTGGAAGCTAAGGAGGACCAAAGGTGGATTGCAGCAATGTAGGAGGAGATTGCAATGATCCAGAAAAACCACACATGGGAGCTTGTTGACAGACCATCTGATAAGAATGTGATTAGGGTTAAATGGGTGTTTAGAACAAAACTTAATCCTGATGGTTCTGTCAACAAACACAAAGCTAGACTGGTTGTGAAAGACTATGCACAAATATGGGGAGTAGACTATTCTGAAATATTTGCTCCTGTTGCACGACTTGATACAATAAGGCTACTGTTAGCTATTGCAGCAGAGAAGGGGTGGCCTATATTTTAGTTAGATGTCAAGTCTGCATTCTTGAGTGGAGAGCTTGAGGAGGAGATTTTTGTTGAACAACCTGAAGGCTTCAGTATCAAAGGGCAAGAAGAGAGTGTATACAGGTTGAGGAAAGCTCTATATGGACTAAAGCAGGCTCCAAGAGCTTAGTATGGGAAGATAGATCAATATTTGCAGGATTTTGGCTTTGTAAAAAGCTTAAGTGAGTTCACTTTTTATGTCAAGAAGGTGAATCACAGTGTTGTAATTCTATCACTTTATGTAGATGATCTATTAGTGACAAGGAATGATATGGAATTGATAGAGAAGGTGAAGCAAGATCTATTTGTAGGTTTTGAGTTGTTAGACTTGGGAAAGATGGCTTATTTTTTGGGTATGGAAGTCAAACAAGCTTCATATGAGATCTTCATCTGTCAGAAAAAATACATGAAGGAAATTCTAAAGAAATTTCAGATGGAAGATTGTCAAAGTGTAAGCACTCCTATGGCTGCTAAAGAGAAGCTGCAGAAGAATGATGGAACAGATGCAGTAGATGCTTCTATGTATAAAAGTTTGATTAGGTGTCTCATGTATCTTACAACAACTAGACCAGATATTCTATTTGCTGTAAGTGTTTTATCCAGTTTTATGAGTAGTCTTGGTCAGTTACATTTGGTTATAACAAAAAGGGTCTTGAGATATCTCAAAGGAACATTGTTCTTTGGTGTGAAGTTTAAGAAAGGTCAGAAGTTTAATTTGCAAGGATTTTCTGATAGTGACTGGGCTGGTTCAGCAGATGACATGAAGAGTACATCTGGATATTGTTTCAGTCTTGGTTCTGCTTGTTTCTCCTGGTGTTCTAAAAAGTAAGAGATTGTAGCTCAGTCTACTACAGAGGCTGAGTTTATAGCAGCTACTGCAGCTGCAAATCAAGCTTTGTGGTTGAAGAAGATAATGAAGGATTTGTGGCTAAATTCTAGTGATTGCATTGAAGTTAATGTTGACAATCAGGCTACTCTAGCAATATCACAGAATCCAGTTTTCCATGGCAAAACCAAATATTTTAAAGTCAAATTTTTCTTTCTGAGTGAGGTGCAACAAAGTGGCAAAGTTAAGTTGGTCTATTGCAGATCTGAAGATCAGCTTGCAAATATGTTCACAAAACCACTTCAAGCTGGAAGATTTGAGCTGTTAAGAGAGAAAATAGGAATCTACAGTAGCAATTGATCCAAAGAGGAGTTTGTGGGAATTGTCTCAGTGCTGCTGTTTTCGATCGTGTTTCCTCTGTTTTCCTCTGTTTTTTTTTTTTAAAAAACGGCCAAGTTCATTTAGTTATGCAGTTAGTGTTTTTGCTATTTTCTAGGAAGTTAATAGCACGTTTGTGTGCAGTTATGTGTTGCGCGTATGTGAGCAGTTTCTGCTTTGTATTTAGTTGTGGTACTTGATAGTTTTTTCTTTTGCACAAGACGTATGATGTGCCATGCCCTGCTTTTTTTTTTAATATCCTTTCTCTCCCTCAAACAACACAGAGGTTTTCTATTTTGATTGTTGTTTTATGAGCTTTAACACAAATATAGTCTTTCATATGAGATAAATATGCACAGTTAATAAATGAAATGAAACTCTGCGCAATCATATGATTCAATTCAATGAAAGATTCAATTTATAGGGATTTTCACAACTATGCTCAAAACAATGAGAAAAATCATTTCCATAGCAGAACAGTGCTTCACTTCTCAGCTAATAGGCTTAATGATAGGTGGTGAACAACTCAAAACTCCTCAATTGTAGCAATTATTAGCATGTCTACTTCAGCAACGATTTCTGTAAGCAGCAATTCCTAGATACATGCGTACTTATGATCTCACAGCCGATAATAGTAATAACTAATGGATAACTTGAGAGAATATATAGAATTGCTACCTTTTCTTTGAGTCAAGAGAGCTCGTTTCGAAGAGAGTTAAACAGAGAAATCACAGCTTTGTTTATATGAAAAGTTGGATTGGTTTTGGAGCATAGGAACTGAAAGTTGGGGATCTTCAATGAAGGAACCAAATCTCTTTCCTCTTCAAGACTGCCTGTAGTAACCGGTGAGGTGACAAAGGCAATGATATTGTAGTTCAGGCAGTGAAATTCATTGATTATTACAGGGTTATCCCCATATGATCGGAATGTCGCAGATTTAAGTCATGGAAACACCCTCTTTACACAACGCAAGAGGAAGTGTTGGTTGATTCGCTGCTCAAGTTCGATATGGCAGTCCATGAATCCTGAAGAAGATTTGATGACACAGCCAAGTTTGCCAAATACAGTCCATCGCTGAATCTGCAGATCAAGAAAACAACATACTACTCGTCAAGAACGTGGATTATCAGTAAAGTCGATGCAAAATGCATTCTCTCCACCGATTGCCGAACCTAGATTTCTGTTTCAGAAATAAAAGGCAAAGGAAAGAAAATTTCTTTACGCACAGAGAATCTATATCTCTGTCCATTCTCAGAGCTTCGTTGGATCTGCGCAGACACAGCTTTTTAACATCGTGCCTCCATTTTTAACTTGATTCCAGAAACAAAAAATGCAAGTGCCAGCTTGCTTGATAAATCTTCCAAATCACCCAGCCGGTATGAGTGAGATATGGATTTGATGAAAACTTACGGAAAAAATCATAGGTTCGTGTTCAGTGGTTTTTTTTAATAAAGATTGATTAATAAACTTGACCATCGACATTTTAATTGTGATGGTGAGTAATCGAGGATTTTTGACTTGTTTATAACTTTGTTGAAATGAAATAACTCATATGTCATTTGATATGTAATTTTTACCTTGAGTTTGGGTTATGGAGTTTTGGTATTATTGTGTATACATATATAGTGATTGCTCGATTTGTTTAGAAAAGATATACTACTTATTGAACTGTTATTGCTCATTTCACTCGTTTTTCATGTTTTTCAAGCTCCTTAGCTAGCGGCCAATAGTACAAGAGCGCTATTGATGGGATTTTCGAGAGTATGATTTGGGTATGAGCTTAGCTAGTTTTTTTTTTTTTTTTTTTTTTTTTTTGGTAGATAGTTGTTGGGTTGGCTGAATTCTAAATTGAACATATTCTTTGTGATAAGTGTGACAGCCCAAATTTCTAATTCTGTTTTCAATTAAATGAGATGGGCTTTTCATCGGCGCGCTTATAGTTCAATTTTCCGAGCTGATCACTCACGAGATAACTAGTCTATCAGTTGAAGCCGTTAAGGAATTTAAACGCAATAGACTTGAGAATTCGATCAAGAAACGACTACTCGACCGTACTAATCTGCAAGGGTCATTGCGGCACAGATCGATTAGAGACCGGAGATAGGTCGACTCGACAAAGGCATGTGATTAAGTGTGGGTGATTCCACCTGATTGCACAAATCTTGTCGATCGGCACTAGATCGATTTCTCTGTCGTTTTGGTACCCTGTGTCCGTATTTGAAACCTTGAGATTTTCACGACAATCGAGAGTCGCCAATGTGTCGAAGATGTACTTTGTGGCTTGAAAATAATCAACCACGGGTCAATTGCACTGAAAATTCCTAAAAGCTACCCGGTAAATTAGGACGCTCAAATCGCGCCGATTGAAATTAATCGTGATTTTAAACCCGAATTCAAAAATTGAAAGTTCGGCATGTCACAATTCATTTTAAGAACGTCGACTCATCTCCGAGAAGATTTTTCTACAAACCGAGATTTTTGGCGGAAAAGCAAAGTAAGGCCATTTTTGTTCGGGAAAGTCAGAGGGCCGGTTTTGATCGCATCTTTGGGATGCAAATTCGATCATATGACGGGGAAAAGTCATGAGATGGACGAAGACACCTTGTTGGATTTATTTGGACTTCAATATGGGCTTCAATTGGATTGGTTTGCTTGAGAATTGGATGGAATTGAGAGAGAATTGAATGGATTGAATGGGGGAATGTCCAAAATTCGTATGCCATGGGGCACACAACATAATGGACCATTTGGCAAGCTTCTTGAGGAAGCTAAGCAGAGGAAAAGGCTGAGGGTGAGGGCCAAGAGTGGTGGGGGCAAGAGAGAGGTGTCTTGGACAAGTGTTGAGCTCTAGAGAGCCCAATGAGACCCCCCACTCTTCAGCAGCTTCTTCTCCCTTAATCCAAGGCTTTCTCCATTGTTGTTGAAGGAGAGAAGCTCAGCAAAAACCAGAGGAACCGAGCAGCATCAGCCCTCCACCGTCGCATGCCCATCGGACCCCATTTTCCCCCTCTGTTTTCACTCGTTCCAGTTTTTGCTCCAGCCGACCTTTCGCCAAAGATCGGAGTCAAAAGTGGTCTTCCCGGTTGAATAAGAAAACGAGCTACCTATCGTTTCGAAGAGGACATCCAGACCGTTCCAACAAGCCCAAGATCACCCTGAACGGAGCCACCGTTCGTCCGGTATGTCGTTTTGAAGTTACCGCTCGCTGGTCCGTCGGTCTGCTGCCCGCCTGCACTGTTTTGCGTTTTCCGGCTGTTTCGCCCCATTCCGACCGTTCCTTTGGCCGTCCCATCCACCTACAAGATCCCTAAGACCCCCGGGAGCCATTGGTTGCCAACCACTCACTCGCCGGAGCTCCGATCAGCCTGTCTCCTCGCCGTTCAGCTGCTGGTTTCTCCTCTGCAGTTCAGCCAAGAACAGAAGTAGAACACAGCAAGGTTTTGGAGACTTCGTGGCCCGTTTTCAAGCCCTTCCCGACCTCCGTTGGTGTCGCCGCTTCGAGGTTTATCGACCGCCTTGGCGTCGTGGTCGCCGTGGACTCGCCGGCTCGCAAAACCGGTGAGTTTACCCTCTAATCCTTGCTTAGTGAGTTAATTATGCTTAAGGGGTGTTTAGATTAGTTTAAATATGCTTAGGTGGTTAAATTAGATTATTTAATCGTTAATTAGATTAATTGTATGATTAGTTTAGTGGTTGATTAATTAGGGCTAATTGTATGATTAGATTAGTGTAATCTAGTTTAAGCCCTAATTAATTATTTTTAATTATTTATTTATTTCGAATTTTATAAATATTATTTTAATAAATTATATTATTATAATATAATATTTAATTATTTAATTTTCGGAATTAAATTTAATTATTTAATAATTTCGAAAATTATTCCGGGATGGCCTAGTCGTTAGAATTTCGCGATCGATCGCAGCGTGCGGTCGGTTTGTGCCAATTGTTTGTTTAAATTGAGAAATTGAGTGATTGATGATTATGGTTAATTATTCCAAAAGTGTGGAATTGTGTGAAATTGGAGAAGTTTTGGTATTTAACTTGAAAATACCCGGTGTCGGCTTCTGGCACCGTGATTGGTTTGTAGGACCGGTTCGTATCGATTGATTGAATGAATGTTTATGTGGAAATTTATTCTATGGTTGTTTAATGCCGATGTTTGATTGGTTTTGATCGTGAAATATCGTGAGTGGATCTAGAAAACCGCCGAAGTATGGCTGTGCCTTTGAGGCCGTGATATACCACCGAATTTGGAATCGGTCGTGCCGAGTGGGGCCGTAATGCCACTCAAGTTCTAAATTTGCCACCTGACAAAGGTCGCGCCAAGTGGGGTCATTGGCAGATCGCGCCGAGTGGGGCCGTAATGCCACTCATTTCTAATCGGCCACCTATTTAAGGTTTCGTCCTTTGGACTGTGGTTTCTAGTGAATGAATTGAATGAGTTGGATTTGTGTGAGCACGATCTATCTACAGCTTTGGTGAGCTATTATATTATCTATCAGTTACAGCTTTGGAGAGCATATGTCGTATTAACGACTCGTTTGATAGACGGTATTGAATGATAGATACTATTGGTTGATAGATAGTACGGATTGAAATGGAAAGATAGATAATATGATTGAATTGAATCGAATCGTTGGATCAATTGTTTGATTGATATTCGAATTGTACTGACGTGCAGGAAAGGACTGAGGCGAGGTAAGTCCTCTATCCTCTTTGTGTGGCTAGAACGCTCTGAGGCGTATTTTCTTCCTAATCGAGTCTTAGAGGGTAGGACTCGCTGAGACATTGTCTCACCCCGTTGTGGGCTCAACATTTTCAGGTCCTTAAATGGCGGTAGTGGAGGACTCGAAGCCATGGACATTTGTGGAGGTGGAGATCGAAGAATTGGCGAATGTGTCTGACTAGTTGGTCATAGGACAGTTCCCTTTTTGTTGAGCCGGTCTATTTTGTGGTCAATCCAGTGTTGTATATAAACCTATGTATTTATAAGAAAGTTTGTTTGGTTGTGATTGATTGCCTGCTTTCCTATCCCAAGTTAATTGTTGTCAGGGGATTTATTTCGCTTCCGCATGTGCAAAATAAAATGAATGGGTCGGCGACATGTCTTGGGAAGTCGCATTTCTATCGACCAGAGTGGGATGTTCGCGCACTCGGAGGATCGGGGCGTGACAATAAGTATAGAAATTTTGATATTGTAACAAACTTGTTATTTTATTTAATATATATGGATGGAGATATATGTTATTTTTAATAGGTTATTGGTTATGTTTGAGACAACGTCCTTCATACGAGAGGATGGCCGTGTCATTCTCTTTCTTGTTAGTTTCAGGATGTGATATATATGATACGTTACTTGACTCTATCAAGAGTGAAACATCCTAAATTGGATATTTCGTAATTGTTGCCTATGGCATCCCCAAGAGTCATGAACTTGCATTGGATGTTATAATTATTTGTCATCGCTTTGTGGTCGATAAGAGGGTATGCGCAATCCGGTCGGTGAACTTCGGATTTTAATCATCGAAAGCGCTCAAATTTCAGCTGCCGACGTAGGCCCTGTTTGGTTTAGCATTTGGAATGCTCATTTGGGCTCTAAAGTCCCTTGGCCAAATGCAAAGATGTTTGGTTCGTTTTTTTGCACGACTTTGGCGAGATGCAATTGCATCTCCAAGTGGCTCTAAGGGTCTTTAGCCAAATGCAGCTCTTGAGGTCCTTTGGGAAGTTGCATCTTCGGAATGCAACTTCCGGTATTGTTCATATCTCCGGTAGAGAAGCCAATCGGCCGTCTGAATAAAAATAAATATACAAATAAATATGTTTATATTAAAATAAATGTTTATATTTTTATATAAAATATATATATGTTTATATTTTTATATTTTATATAAAAATATAAACATATCTATTTTTTATATTTTATGTTTAATAAATATATATTTATAAAAAATATATATAATATATTTATAAAAAATATATATATAATATATATTTATATAGATATAAACATATCTATTTTTTATATAAATATATTATGTTTAATAAATATATATATATTTATAAATATAAACATATCTACTTTTTTATATAAACATATCTATATTTTTCTCCGATTGTTTTTATCTAAATATATATTTATATAAACATATCTATTTTTATATATTTTTATGCTTATATTTTTATATTTTTTATATAGGCGGTTCGGCCGCCGGATTCGACGGTCTGGTGGCCGTACTTAAAAAAATATATATAAACATATTTTTGCTTTTTTAATTTAATAAAAGTTAATTACAAATGCAAATTTTACCAAACGGTATTTTGGCCAATGTTGTTTCTCAATGCAAATTTTACCAAACGACATTTGCATTTCGAAAAACCCCCTTTAGCCAAAGGTATTTGTATTTTTGCAAATGCATTCCCAAAAGCCGAACCAAATGGGTCCGTAGTGTCTAACTTGGGGCAGCGTAAGCCCCAAGAAAAAAAAGATATTGATATGGTAAAAATAAAGATAAAAAAGAAACAAAAAATGGGTAGAGAGCCATTAGCTCTGCTCAGTTGACGACAAAGGGTCTCTAGCCTTTGCAAGGGTCGCAGGGGGCCCCATAGCCCTGCCGACATTAGCTAGGGTTTACAGAGAAAAATATTAGGTACGTCGACGTTCCAGCGTGGCAAACAAGAAGGCGGTAAGAGGACGACACGTGTCCTCGTGTCGCGCCATTTTTGAAAAATTTTCGGACTGATTGACCGAGGGTTTCTTCTTCTCTTTCTTCGCGCCTCGCGCGGGAGGACCTGGTCCGTCTCTCTCCCCGTTCTCCTCTCTCCTCTCTGTCTCTTTTCCCTCCGTCTCCGCTGGTTGCTTCCATCGACGCCGACGCCGATGCCGACGCCGACGCCGACGCCGACACCGGCGGCGCTCCTCCGCCTCCCTCTCGCAACGTCCGCTCTGCTCTCTCTCCCCCTCCGCGAAGTCGTGCCTCTCTTCCAGCGAAACGCGACGCCGACGGCCCGCCACCTCCACCTCCGCCGGTTGCCTCCGTCGCTCTCGTCTCCAACGCCGACGCCGACGCCGACGCAGCCTCCGCCTCCCTCTCGCGACCTCTAGTCCTCCCTCTCTCTTTCGTCCTTGAAGTCGCGCCTCTCTTCCAGCAAACCCGACGCCGACGCTCCTTTGCCGGTTGCCTGCGTCGGTGTCGGAGTCCGTCGCCCCCGACTCCTCCGCCTCTGCCTCCGCCTGCACGCCCGACGGCAACGCGTCGAACCACGACAGCTGTTGTTTATGGCTCGAGTTTTCGCTGCTGCAAAAGAGGAAATAATATTTAAAAAAGAAGAAGCTTGGGCGAAGTCTCTGCCGTGTGAAGCCAAAATAGGGAAAGAAGGTGGGGCCCCCTCAGGTCAAAGTTTTGACCCACACACACAATTGTTGTTTATGGCTCGAGTTTTCGAAGCTGCAAAAGAGGAAATAATATTTAAAAAAGAAGAAGCTTGGGCGAATTCTCTGCCGTGTGAAGCCAAAATAGGAAAAAGAAGTGGGCTTCACACGGTCAAAGATTTGACCCATGCACATGCGTATAAAAGGGATGCTTGACGGTTTTTTTGTAGCCGCTCAACGTCTGTCGAAAGAAAACCCTACGTAGAGTGTGGAACATTCGCAAAAGAGAAGCCGCCGAAGCTAGAAGAAAAGAAACCCTTGAAGTCATGCGTCCGTGATTCTTGAAGCCACAAGTCGTGCAAAGCTTTGAAGAGATACGCGAAGCTATACGTAGCGCGTATTGTACCGGAGCTTGAACGCGCGTTAATCTTGTGCCTTGAGTTTGTATTCCAAGTACCGATACTGGACCGAACCACGTAAATTTCTGGTGTCCTTATTTTTCTCGTCTATTTTTCTCTGGCGATTTCTCGTTGACGTAAATTGCAAGATCCTGTCATTTCCGCGTATTATATCCCAACAATTGGTATCAGAGCTTGGGGTTGGATTTCTTGATTGATTTGGAGCTTTTGCTTGTCTGATTATATCTGGAAATTCTGTTATTGCAATTA
This sequence comes from Eucalyptus erythrocorys, assembly GCA_014182555.1. Taxonomy (NCBI): domain Eukaryota; kingdom Viridiplantae; phylum Streptophyta; class Magnoliopsida; order Myrtales; family Myrtaceae; genus Eucalyptus; species Eucalyptus erythrocorys. The sequence continues at coordinate 7,234,392 of CM024599.1, forward strand.
TGTCTGAGAGGAAATTTGAGATTGAGAAGTTTAACGGGAACAATAACTTTGTGTTATGGAGCATCAAGATGCGAGCTTTGTTGACAACACAAGGTTTGGCCAAGGCACTGGATGGTGAGGATGAGATGCCTATTATCATGAAAGCCTCTGAGAGGATAGAGATAATGGAAAAAGCAAAGAGCACAATCCTGTTGAATTTATCGAATGAGGTCTTAATAGAGGTTGCTGAGGAGCAGGATGCCGCAACATTATAGGCAAAACTCCATGCACTCTATGTGAAGAAAGGTTTGAACAATCGCTTGTATATGCTGGAGAAGATGTTTCAATTTAGATATACTGAAGGTATGTCTATCAGAACCCACCTAGATGAATTTAATAAACTCATGATGGATCTGAAGAACGTCGGTAAGATTTTTGATGATGAAGAATAGGGCATGATGTTGTTAGCCTCTTTACCAGAGTCATGGGAGCACTTTACTGATTCACTGTTGCAGGGGCGTACTACGATTACCTTAGAGGAGGTAAAGTCCGCCTTATTCTCTAAGGAGTGGCAGAGAAAGTTGCGAGATGACAGTCTGGCGCAAGGAGCAGCGCAAGCACTGACGATTCGAGGTAGAGAACAACATCGAGGGCCTAGTAGCAGCAAAGGTAAAAGCAGATCAAAATCACGCCATAGAAAGTCCAAGGGACGCGTGAAGTGCTTTGAGTGTCACGAGGAGGGGCACATCAGGAGAGATTGTCCAAAGCGGAGGAATAAAGTTGATAGGCAGAATGCCACGAGCAGTGTGGCAAACGTTGCTGAAGGGAGCAATAGGGATGCAGAAGTTGTCTTATGTGCGACTACTACTTCGTCAGGAGACGAATGGGTGCTAGATTCGGGGTGTTCTTATCACATGACATCTCATAAGAACTGGTTTACTACTTACCAAGCTGCAGATTGTGGTAGGGTTCTTTTGGGGAATAATGCAGTCTGTAAGGCTGTGGGGATAGGGACAATTCGGATCCGGATGCACGATGGGGTGGTGCGCACTTTGACAGATGTGAGGAATGTACCGGAGCTCAAGAAGAACCTTATTTCTCTGGGGACACTCGATGACATCGGGTATAGGTACACCGCTAAAGGTGGAGTACTGAAGATCTCTCGAGGTGCCATGAGAGTGATGAAAGGGAAGAAAGTGAATACTCTCTATCATCTACTGGGAGAGACCGTGACCGGAACCGCTGCAGTTTCATCAGGTGAGTCAAACTCTAACTTGACTCAGTTATGGCATATGCGTTTGGGGCACATGAGTGAGGCAGGTATGACGATGCTGAGTGAAAAGGGTTTGTTGAATGGTCAGAAGACAGGGAAGCTGGACTTATGTGAGCACTGCATCTATGGGAAGCAGCACCAAGTTAAGTTTACAACAACTATCCATTCGACCAAACGACCGGTTGAATATATTCATTCAGACATCTGGGGCCCGTCTTCGGTTCCTTCGAAAGGAGGTGCCCGATATATGCTGACTTTTATCGACGATTATTCGAGGAAGGTATGGGTTTACTTTCTGAAGCACAAATATGATGTGTTTGATCGGTTCAAGAAATTTAAGGCATTGATTGAGAAGCAGTCAGATAAACAGATCAAGTGCCTGAGAACCGATAATGGCATGGAATTCTGTGGTAAAGATTTTACCGAGTTCTGCGAGAAAGAAGGTATTGTGAGACACCGCACAGTACCTAGGACACCACAGCAGAATGGCGTGGCAGAACGGAAGAACAGAATTTTGCTTGAGCGAGCTCGATGCATGCTTTCACATGCAGGACTTGGCAAGGAATTTTGGGCTGAAGCGCTTAACATGTCGTGTTACCTGGTTAATAGATCTCCATCGTCTCGCTATCGAGTGGAAGACTCCCGAGGAAGTATGGTCGGGAAAAACCGTGATTACTCCGGATTACGTATATTCGGATGTCCTGCGTATGCTCATGCGAGTGATGGTAAGCTTGAGCCGAGGGCGAAGAAGTGCATATTTATGGGTTATGCACAAGGGGTGAAAGGCTACTGGCTGTGGTGCACCTATTCCAGATCACCCGGTTTTCTAATCAGCAGAGATGTGATCTTCGATGAGACTGCAATGCTTCAATAGAGGAGTTCTGAGACACAACCAGCAGAGAAGATAGATCATGGTGTCACAAGTGAGGTGGAGCTTCAGGTGGAGACTCCGGAGACCTCGAAGGTAACAGAAGTTGAGACTGCAGATGAAGCCGCAGCCTCGAAGTCGGTGATAGTGAACAACCAGCGAGCCGCAGCGGACTATAGCCGCAGATAGACAGAGAAGGCAAATTAAACCATCGGTACGTTATGGTTATACAGATATTGCTTATGCATTGACTGTAGGTGATGAGGTGGAGACAGATGAGCCTTCGTCTTACTCTGAGGCGATGGCTAGTTCGGAGTCGTCGCAGTGGCTAGGGTCTATGAGTGAAGAGATGGAATCTCTCCATCGAAATCAGATATGGGAGCTGGTCAAAGTACCTAAGAGCCAAAAGATTGTCGAAAGTAAATGGGTCTTCAAACGGAAAGAAGGCATTCCCGGTGTCGAGGTAGCGAGGTATAAGGCGAGACTGGTGGCGAAGGGGTATACACAGCGTGAGGGCATTGACTACAATGAGGTGTTCTCTCCTGTGGTAAGACATACTTCTATTCGTGTTTTACTTGCCTTAGTTGCTTCGCAGGATCTCAAGTTAGAGCAATTAGATGTGAAAACTGCGTTTCTTCACGGTGAGTTGGAGGAGCAGATTTACATGAGGCAGCCAGAGGGATTTGCTATTCCGGGTAAGGAAGATCATGTTTGCTTGTTAAAGAAATCTTTGTATGGGCTGAAACAATCTCCTAGACAATGGTATAAACGTTTTGATGCATTCATGGCTAGTCAAGACTATACAAAAAGTCAGATGGACAGCTGTGTTTACTATAGGAGATTGGATGATGGTTCTTTGATTTATCTACTCTTATATGTTGATGATATGCTGATAGCAGCTAAGAATATGTCTGATATTGATGTGCTGAAGAGGTAGTTAAATGCTGAATTTCAGATGAAAGATTTAGGTGCTGCAAAGAAAATTTTGGGTATGGAGATTTTGCGTGACAGGGCTGCAGGAGTTTTACGTCTATCTCAAAAGAAATATATTGAGAAGATCGTAGCACGTTTTAATATGCAGTCGGCAAAATCTGTAAGTACACCTTTAGTAAAGCACTTTCAACTTTCAGAAAAATTATCACCGCAGACTGAGGAGGAGGAGGAGCATATGTCCCGTGTTCCTTATTCTAGTGCCGTAGGTAGTATTATGTATGCTATGGTGTGCACTAGGCCTGATATTTCACAAGCTGTGAGTGTGGTTAGTCGCTATATGAAGCATCCTGGTAAAGCTCATTGGGAAGCTGTGAAGTGGATCCTCGGGTATTTGAAGGGGACAACAGACGTGGGTATAGTATACCGAAGGGACAGCAATGGCAGTGAGACCTCTGGTTTTGTGGATTCGGATCACGCCGGTGACTTGGATGATCGCAGGTCTTTAGCAGGGTACGTATTTACGCTAGCAGGTGGTGCAGTTAGTTGGAAAGCGTCCTTACAGGATCACATTGCCTTATCTTCGACTGAGGCAGAGTACATGGCACTAACCTTTGTAGCGAAGGGGGCGATATGGCTAAAAGATTTGCTCTTGGACTTTGGGTTAGAACAGAAAAGTGTGGATATACACTGTGATAACCAAGGTGCGATATATTTGGCGTATAATCCTGTTTATCACGAGCGAACGAAGTATATCAACATCAGGTACCACTTCATCCGAGATGTCTTAGCTAAGGGTATTGTTACTATTAAAAAGATTGCTACAGCAGATAACCCGGCAGACATGATGACTAAGTCTGTTCCTCTGGCGAAACTCAAGCTCTGCTTGAGCTCTATTGGCGTCTGTGGAGAGTGAGCGCCCGTCGGGGCGTTGGGAGAGCAGCATGGATGATGAGCACTATAACTTGGCTTCAAACATCAAACCAAGGTGGAGAATTGTTGTTTATGGCTCGAGTTTTCGCTGCTACAAAAGAGGAAATAATATTTAAAAAAGAAGAAGCTTGGGCGAAGTCTCTGCCGTGCGAAGCCAAAATAGGAAAAAGAAGTGGGCTTCACACGGTCAAAGATTTGACCCATGCACATGCATATAAAAGGGATGCTTGACGGTTTTTTTGTAGCCGCTCAACGTCTGCCGAAAGAAAACCCTACGTAGAGTGTGGGACGTTCGCAAAAGAGAAGCCGCCGAAGCTAGAAGAAAAGAAACCCTTGAAGTCGTGCGTCCGTGATTCTTGAAGCCGCAAGTCGAGCAAAGCTTTGAAGAGATACGCAAAGCTATACGTAGCGCGTATTGTACCGGAGCTTGAACACGCGTTAATCTTGTGCCTTGAGTTTGTATTCCAAGTACCGATACTCGGACTGAACCACGTAAATTTCTGGTGTCCTTATTTTTACGTGGTTCGGTCCGAGTATCGGTACTTGGAATACAAACTCAAGGCACAAGATTAACGCGCGTTCAAGCTCCGGTACAATACGCGCTACGTATAGCTTCGCGTATCTCTTCAAAGCTTTGCGCGACTTGCGGCTTCAAGAATCACGGACGCACGACTTCAAGGGTTTCTTTTCTTCTAGCTTCGGCGGCTTCTCTTTTGCGAACGTCCCACACTCTACGTAGGGTTTTCTTTTGGCAGACGTTGAGCGGCTACAAAAAAACCGTCAAGCATCCCTTTTATACGCATGTGCATGGGTCAAATCTTTGACCGTGTGAAGCCCACTTCTTTTTCCTATTTTGGCTTCAAATCTCGTCTATTTTTCTCTGGCGATTTCTCGTTGACGTAAATTGCAAGATCCTGCCGTTTCCGCGTATTATATCCCAACAATGGCGAAAATAGAGGAGAGAGAAACGACAAGCTCGACGGCGACGAAGCAGAAGACGGAGACGAAGAAGCAGAAGCGCGCGCTCGGGGTTCTGGACATTATCCAGGAAAACAGACACACGATCCACAACACAAAAATGTCCAGTGTCTTCTTTTCCGTCTCTCCACTCTCTCCTTCATTCCCTCCTCAATTCCATTTCAAATCCTTCAAACACTTGTCTCCCCTCAAGACCACCCTCAAAAGACCTCTCTTTTCCACAACTACTCGTTCCTCGCTCCATGTTGACCCCCTCGAGTCCGACCCGCCATTGCCACCTTCCGTCCGGACCTTCTGGAAGTGGCTCGCCGAGGAGGGCGTGGTCTCTTCGAAGTGCCCGGTTCGCCCGGCTAACGTTCCCGAAGGCCTCAGCCTCGTCGCTCGGTGAGACATTGCTCAAGATGAAGTTGTCGTGAAGGTCCCTAGGAGGTTGTGGATCAACCCGGACACTGTTGCTGCTTCAGAGATTGGCTATCGCTGCAATGATTTGAAGCCCTGGGTGGCTGTCTCTCTCTTCTTGATAAGGGAGAAGATGAGGGGCAACTCGCCGTGGCGGTTCTATATTGATATATTGCCGGAGCGAACCGACTCGACATTGTATTGGCGGGTTTCATGTTTGCTTTGTGAATCCTATCAAAAATTTATGACTTGTTATTAATTCTATTGGATAGTCTAAGATTGTGGGGTGGTTAGTTGTGTGCTTCTGTTTTCTGGTTCCAGTGCAGGTCAGAAGAAGAGCTTGCAGAGATAAAAGGTCCGCGTGGTTTCTCCATCGCAGACGTCCCTTGCTCTATGTGCCTTTGTTTAATTGCCTTGTCTCTGGATATCAATGAATGAACCTTCTTTTTTTCGCAGAATCATCCAGGAACCTTACTATTGCGGATGACCAGGGAAATGAAAGAGCATGTAGAGAGTCAATACTATAAAGTAAAAGAAGAAATCATATCGCGGCACGAGCAGCTGTTTCCATCTTCTATTACGCTGGATGGGTTTCTCTGGGCATTTAGCATGCTGAGATCAAGGGCATTCTCTCACCTTAGGGGCCAACTTGTTATGCTTCCACTTGTGGATTTAGTAAGTCAATCGATCTTTCCTATTGTAAATCGATAATGAACTTGTCTGCATTTCTTTCGGGCTTAATCAGTCTGCCAGAAAATTTATGAATTCCATATTATTTACGTGCATCAGATTAACCACAGCGCTAGCATAACGAGAGAAGATAATGCAGAGGAGATTAATGGACCAGCAGGTCTTTTTCTTGGGACCTCCTTTTCTGTTTGAAGTCAACAATGCCTGTCAAAGAGGGTGAGCAGGTAAACCTCTTAAGCCTGTTGAACTTACTCAGTAATTGATGGTCCACTTGACATATTACAAATATGATATCACTCTCAACACACCGCATATCTTTTTCCCTGTCAGTCACAGAGAAATGAATCTTAACCTAATTGAACTGTAGTAATTAACAAATTGATTACCCATCGAGAAATCCCCAGAGGTTGAGAAAGTTTCATTTGATTACCCAGAAATGGTATTGCACAAGCCTCATCTGTTAGGGCAGTGATTTGTGACCATTCATTGTGACTAACAGAATCCTGGGACAGGTTTTCATCCAGTATGGATTAAAGAAGAGCAATGCTGACTTGGCTTTTTATTATGGGTTTGTGGAACCAAATACCAATCGTGACTCGTACACACTTACATTCAACATATCTGAGTCGGACCCCATCCATCGGGAGAAGCTTGATATTCCAGCAGCCAATGATTTGGGTGAGACAGCATACTTCGATATTTTAATGGACCGTCCTCTTCCACCAGCAATTCTTCCATGTCTGCGGCTTGTGGCACTTCAAGAAACAGATGCATTCCTCCTGGAACCTGTCTACAAGATATCTATCTGGAAAACTCTCGAATTACCGGTTAGTCATGTGAACGACAAGCTGGTATGCAAGATGGTCATAGATGCCTGTGAATTAGCTCTTTCAGGCTACCGCACCACAGTTGAACAGGTACATGTAACATTCTGATTTCCACTTGGGTAATTTTGTTAGGATGGTTTCTCCCGGGGAATTGGTTCGGTTGGACTTCGCTGAACCATACAGGGTTAAAATGGCCTAGCTGAGAGTTCTTTAGCATGTTGTCTCTATCCTGAAATCAATCATGGTAGTAAACTTTTTTGGTAGCTAAGGGTATGATAATCTCGTGTTAGTCTCGATGCCAAATGTGGCAAAATGGTTTAGATTGTCGGAATTAGCCAAGTTATTTAACAGTTCTAGTATTTGCAGAGCGTTCACATTTCCCGATCTATGCCCAGTGAAACTAAAAGTAGGGAAGTCTAAGAAAATGAAGCGCTAAAACCTCTGTCAATGATCACATTTGTACATATCTATGCATCTTTTTGTCTCTGCTGCAAAAGGTTTGCCAACTCTTAGATCAGGTTATTTTGTTTTCTCCTGAAAGCTGTAGAAGCAAATCCCACCTAATTGCTCTATGCTTTCCCCCATTCAAATGCAATGACTTGCAGGATGAGAAGCTAATTCAGGAAGGAAACCTTGGTTACAAACTTGAGATAGCCATGAGGGCTAGAGTAGGTGAGAAGCGGGTGTTGCAGCAAATTGAGGGTATTGTCAAGGAGAAGGAAGCTCAATTGGATAAGCTTGGGTATTACCATGAGAGGAGATTGAAGGAGCTTGGTCTGGGTGGCGAGGAAGGCGAAACTTATTGCCAGCCTAAGAAGGATTCTATACCCACCTTATAGAGCCAGTACACAAGTTTAATCTTGCCGTTGCCTTGAGGTTGTTTTTAAAAGTAAGAAACAAACTGTAGAAAATTTTTCCTACTTCCGGAGTATGCAAGGGATGGTAAGCAAAGTAATCAGTGTATTCATCTGTTGTATCAAGTCTTAAACATTACAGACTTGGCTTAGATGGATCGACAATGTGTACCGTGCTCTGGCGTGCAAGTTCCAATTTGGATGAAGTTCTGAGGGAACAAAAGAAACTACAGGGATTTGTATTAGTTCTGCCAATTTTCATTGAGTAGGCAAGAACCAAACTTCTGCATTTCTGTTTGTATCATGGTTCGTGGCACTGCTTTGCCAGAAGAAACGATCACTTGTTCAGTACGTAAATCGACCAAATTTCTTTGAAGAGCACATTAAGTTGCATCACACTGTGTACCTACAAATTTGTGATCGCAGGGTGCGCTCTCTTACTTCCATGTAACGATCAAAAAGTGAAGCTCAAAGAAATGCTGCTTCGTCGAATGTTGCGACCCTGACATAAATTTAGGTTTGGTGACAGTTGACTTCGTTTACTATCTTACTCAAAACCTCACTAATAACGTTAAGAAATAAAATTGAAATGAACTTGCAGATGTCTCTCGAGTCATCATCTCAATGGATCCTTAACCCACCAAAATTATAGACATGAACCAAATAAGCTTTCATTCTATGTTATCACAAAAAGGGCAATATGTACACTCACTTTCAGGGACTTCTCAACAGATTACAATCGTTAACTATGGACAAGAAAAAATGATGAATTTATCTTTGTAGTTGGCCCTAGAAGGAAGACACGAATTCTTTGCTGGCTGCTGCTTGTTAGGCTCTCCGGCATTTGCTTATCATGGTCAAACAAAAAACCATTCACGATGATGAAAGCAGAGCAGCTCACGCAACAAACTCAAAGAGTGTCTTCATATCTAATTGTAAGGAAAACTAATGCAGCTATGCCGCGCACTGCAACTTTTGTAGAGATCAACTTGAATCCCAAGCCCATGAACATATTGTACAGAACATGTTCAAATGACAATAGTTGATCATCGCCGTCAATCAACTAGAGAATTCACTGGAGTTCCTCTTGCCCGGGCCTAGCAAATCATCACAGTCGCGTTGCTCGCATAGGCACTCCAAAGGATTTGCATGGAAGTAATCCTCCTCCTTGGGCTTATCGACCATAACACTTTGATGACTTGGCTGTCCCATCTTCTTCTCATGTGCCAGAAACTTCAAAATCATTCTGTGAAAGTGTCGCATTCTGATACAAATCCAGTAACACCACAAGCTTTTTACGATCTAAGAGAACAGTTCTCTTAAATCCAAGATATCTGCAGAAAAATGTCACAGTTTGCACACAACCTTTTGAAAGAAAATTGGATAGGCCTAATTTATTTGTCTTGTTCTTCCAAGGGAAATAATGGAAGAACATCAATCAAGTCAACAGCTTACCTGCGATGACCTTCCACAAGTTTTGCCATATTTCCATCATATGTGAGGATGAAAGTATTGCTGGCTATTGATACCATAAAATCTAGAGCCACCATTTGTGATGAGTGATTATGGAACTGCTGCAACTCCTTTGGATCCAGCAGCATCTCCTTTTTAACCTGACATAAAAGTAAAATCTGTGAAAAAAGATAGAAGAATTAAGTGTCAGATTACATGGAGATGGACTCATCCCAGTGCCAATTGCAAAGCATCAATGGACGTTCTAATACACACTCCAAGCATTAGCAGCCGCTAAAGCATCCTTTTATACACACTGTCTACCGTTCTTTGATCATTTTTACATACACCCTCAAGGTGAAGATGGAACTTTTTAACATTCTCCTTACAATTTTCACCTTCAGAGAGTTCAACACCGCTAGCATCAGAAGATGTTGGTCACTGAATTAGAAATATAACAACACGTTAATATGTTAACTCACAATCCGTGGAAATGCAGCCCTCAATGTGGCTAATCTCCGTTCGCTGCCATAGATTTCTCCAGATGCAATGTAAATCTGCGTGTCTTTGTCAAAACCTAGTGCCTGTAAAACTAATGATGTCTCTTCCAGAGTCAGAGGACACAGACCTTGTGATCTCCTTTCCTCAGATACAATCTCTTTCTCCCTCCACCAGGGGAATGCATACATGAATGAAAAGCACAATTCATGTGGCCACACATTTTACATATGAGAAACGAGAAAAACATATAAATTGATGAAATAAAAGGATGAAATACATCTAATGCCACATTCCTCGTATTCAATCAAGCTTACTTTTGCCCAAGTGCGACACCTAGAGCTTCAGAGCTAAAGCCACGGGATTTGACTAAAATGTAGCATAGGCCATGGAATATATTAGAGTTCCATCTCAGGGTAAAGTCACATGAACTTAAAGACTTAAAAAACATATCCCTTCCTAGAGCGAAATATCAGATAAGTACAGAGAAATGTACAAAAACTTCATCGACTTTCCCTTAAATACAATGTGCATCTCTAGTTAAATTACATTTTACACCTTCGTTCAAGAACCTATAATTTGCACCTTGAGGTTTCAAAAGGCTCATGATTTTTCCTTGAGGCATAAGTAGCACAACATCAGCTGATTAAGTTAAATGAAAATTATTCCAATGGCAAACAATAAAGCAAGCACATGTCAAGACAAACCTCATTCGCTTGAGCTCTTCAGCTTCTTTTGCTGTACAACCTTGGGTGCATCCAGAGAAAGCCAACATATCCATCTCGTATCTCAGATGCAAAGCCATGAAAGGCCCCTTATCTCGAAGGAGGTGGACTACTTTGTTCCCCAGAGCCTCGATCTGAGGAGTAAATTTTAAAGCCTGAAAGTTGACTTGACATCTGAGCCTCTGAAGATCTAGTGAAATTCCATTGTTTGCCAAACGAGCATCTGTCTTACTGAAATGTACCACCTTATGCTTGCTAAATAGTGGCAAAATCTGCATGGCATAGGCAAAGATATTACCCAGGGAACATATATGTAAACGGAATAAAACTACATTAAAGCACTACAACTGCCAAGTTCTCTGTATGCAGAACGGCATGCCATGCAGGGCAAATATCTCAGATTTAAATTGTGATCAATGGATAAATCACAACCAGACAAAAAGGCCAGATACATGGCCAAGTGAATCTCCATCAGCATAAAGCTAAGTGAAAAAAAGTCCAATATAAGCATGCTATCATTACACTACAATCTAAAGCAACCAAATTTAAAGAAGAACGAGAAAAGGATGCAGGCCATCAGGAAACAGAGATGCAAATGCACAACCAATTGAAGGCCATGCCCTGCCCAAATGAAGACTTACACAAATGGCCAACTGATTCACGCACTTAGGTAGCACCTTGCCCAACCTGAGGCCTTTTATAATGGGTCAAAAGACGATGCATATGCACAAGCACAGGCAAAGGAGATAGAATTGAGACATGTACAGAAAAACATGGTTGGATTCGACTGAAAGTGGATCCAAGTTTCAACTATGACAGCATATACCAATTACCAAAAATTCAATTTATGGAATCGAAAACAACTTTTCGCACAAGCCACAGCCTCCGCTTTGATAACGCCAGATAAGTCTAGTTCAGCTCTAGCAGATAACCAGTAAAGCTCACGATCAACCTAGCCTTCAAAATGCATCGGCAATTATACTCCGGTAGTTACCTTTTGACAGCGAGAAGTCCGAGAACGAGCAACAGCAAAGGAGAACCGTGATAAATGGAACCTGTGTAAGGGATCAAAGCATCAATCAGCGACACACCAGTAAGCAAACAAGCAGCTTCCTTCCTACAGAGATCGAACGGAGCCGAAGGGAGACATCTCCTACTGCTTCAACCTGTAGCCTTTGCCAACTGCAGGCGGCACAATATTATTAAAAAAAAAAAAACCGTATTAGAAAATGAACCTCCAAGATTTCAAGGGAGGAGGGGGCGGGGATCGGGGATTGGGAATCGATCGACGGAGCGAAGAGAGGAGGCGTTACGGCGGCGAATGCTGGTGAGAGGGGTGGCGACCTCGGGGCGGTTGGACAGGCGGAGGTTCCTAGGGAGGTAGACGAGGGCAAGCCGGAACGCGACCGACGCGACGAGCCATGTCCAGAACCCCGAGCGCGCGCTTCTGCTTCTTCGTCTCCGTCTTCTGCTTCGTCGCCGTCGAGCTCGTCGTTTCTCTCTCCTCTATTTTTGCCGTCATGGTTCGACGCGTTGCCGTCGGGCGCGCAGGCGGAGGCGGAGGCGGAGGAGTCGGGGGCGACGGACTCCGACGCCGACGCAGGCAACCGGCGGAGGAGCGTCGGCGTCGGGTTTGCTGGAAAAGAGGCGCGACTTCAAGGACGAAAGAGAGAGGGAGGACTAGAGGTCGCGAGAGGGAGGCGGAGGCTGCGTCGGCGTCGGCGTCGGAGTCGGAGACGAGAGCGACGGAGGCAACCGGCGGAGGCGGAGGTGGAGGGCCGTCGGCGTCGCGTTTCGCTGGAAGAGAGGCACGACTTCGCGGAGGGGGAGAGAGAGCAGAGCGGACGTCGCGAGAGGGAGGCGGAGGAGCGCCGCCGGCGTCGGCGTCGGCGTCGGCATCGGCATCGGCGTCAGCGTCGATGGAAGCAACCAGCGGAGACGGAGGGAAAAGAGACAGAGAGGAGAGAGAGGAGAACGGGGAGAGAGACGGACCAGGTCCTCCCGCGCGAGGCGCGAAGAAAGAGAAGAAGAAACCCTCAGTCAATCAGTCCGAAAATTTTTCAAAAATGGCGCCTGACACGAGGACACGTGTCGTCCTCCTACCGCCTTCTTGTTTGCCATGCTGGAACGTCAGACGTACCTAATACTTTCTCAGGGTTTACAGTGGGCCGTCACTCTCTTCCAGTACCAGTAACTATAAATGCGCAGACAGGTGGTTGATAGTTCGAACACACCTTTTCCTCGCTGCTGTGCATTTACACTGGTTTTCTCACTAAAAAAAATGGCATATGCAGATCATTCCCGTTTTCCCCTTCAAAAAATGCCAGGAATAAGCACTCATGCAGATTATTTGCCGGACCTCCTAGCCAGAGAGAAGAAAAAGATTACTACAAAGTGTTCCTGAGCTTCTGTGGCAGAGATACTGGGACTGGCCTGGCTGATCTCCTCTACAGGAGCCTGGTGAAAACGGGAATCCGCGTTTACAGAGACAAACACGAGCTCTGCCGAGGCGAGGTGTTCGGCCCAAAGCTTCTAAGTGCGATCACAAGGTCCAGGATCTTGATCCCGATCATCTCGGAAAATTATGGCTCGAAAGCATGGTGCCTCTGTGAGCTTGCGCAGATGATGGAGTGCAGGAGAAACAATGCAGGGTATACGGAGTTGCCTGTATTTTATGGGGTGAAGCGATGCGACGTTCGACACCAGGCAGGGAGATTCGGCGATGGGTTCCAATCCGGTACGTGGCGGTTCGATGACTAGATTGTGGATGATTGGAGGCGGACGCTTGAAGAAGTCGGTTTTGTATACGGATTTGAGGCTGACAGAGGGTAACTCCTTTTTACTTAAACATATATATTTTCCATTATCATATAGTTTGGGCAATATAAGAAAAGAAAGATTTCTTTCAAGGTAAATATTGACCGCATCGGTTGTGCAACTTATTTGAGTATTAGAACTCGTAGAGAAGATGCGAGAGAGGGATTAATGATGGCTTCTTCTTTTTCCTTGGAGGAAAAATCCTTTGTGGCTGTACTAGATAAGGTAATTACATATATATCCTATCGGAATTTTTATCTAACTGCCAAACCTAGTCTAAAGGAACAAAAATTCTCTGTCCAACCTTTTGATGCCTTTCTCAAAGATCGGAGTCGAATCGTGATCTCGTATTAAACAAATAACTGTCTTTTATTAGCTATCTCATTCCTTTTCTTTTCAATTTTTTTTTTTTTATGTTCACCTTTTTTTCTACTCTAAAAGTGTTTTTTTTTTTTTGGTCTGACTCTAAAAGTGTTAAACTTCGAACTTTTTACACATTTAATTAAGGATTATGTAGCACACGTTACTAGTGAACTTATACTGATGTTACAAATCTTTCATAGTTATATTGTAAGAGCGAAATTTGAAGAATATATACAAATACTAGTATAATTGATCAAGATATAAACGACAAAACTATAAAAGAAGTATTTAAATATGAATGTGACAACACCAATCACGAGGTTGGTCGAGTCGCCATCCAATATTAGGTTGATGGGCTTGTCTAATGGGCAGTTGGATATTCTAACAATGGGCAAGATGAGAGCTCCAGCCCCATCCAAACCTTTTTTTATTTGAAAGAATATGAATGTGACATCATAGCTCGATTTCTTACATAAATCATTTTTTTTTTTAATTTAACCTAATTAGTATTCAGTTCTTTCAGGATTTCAATTGTTCATTAATTAACTCCCATGCCATCAGCAGCACACGAGGACTCTTTTTCTTTTTTCTTTTTTTCTTTTTTTGGTTTCTAGCGAGTTATTATAATAGGGTTCTCTCATTTATGCACTAGATTGCTTTGTTCTTTGACAAGCCAAAAACAAGATTGATCAATGAGATACTTGAGACAATTAATGGCAATTTAGTGGAAGCCAACCTTTTAACCATTTCCCTGGATAGGGAGGTGAAAGCAAGATTGCTAGATAATTTTACATCGACGTGGATTACACGCACAATTAGTGGTTTGGAGATGATGACATTTAGTGATGAGTTTCCCAACGTGGATTACTGGCATGACTCACTAAGGCAAACACATTATGGTAAAAGGGTCAGGAATCATATATACATAACATCGCATAAGTACGCATAGCTCCTTGAAATTAACTCTTCATGACTCGTTATTGATGGAGTCACGAGTTCATGATGTATCAACCTTTTAAGCTTATCATGTTTTGGATTAGTTTTCTAATGTTTTGGTTGAGTCCATAGTTCATTGTTTAGTTGCGATCTATTTACTGTTTTGTTCCTGCTAAATTTATTTGAGGGTTCTAGTTCGGCGATGGGAACCTATGTCACGGACATAATTTTGTATTTTGTGTTTGAGAATTAATGAAATGGAGCATCAAAGACCTTTTGCTACAACCTCATCGATCCATGAATGAAATTGGGAGCACGTTCATTGGTTCCATGGCGAGTCTTCAAGAACACTAAAAGCCAGTGGTAATGATTATGAATTCGCGTTATACTTGATATGGACTTTACCAAAGTCTGCTCATCCTTGCTAATCTGAGTCTGTCACTTATCCAATAGATTGGCCAAGCTCTAATTGACAAGATAGAAAAAAATTCATGGAACTTGAAGCCCATCAAAAGGCTATGTCGACAGTAAAGATGGAAAGCATGGATTTCGGTTGGTTAATGACACATTATTAAGAGTATCTCCAGTGAAAATGACGTCTATCCTCAACATATTGAACAATCATTAGAATTTTAAAAGTCACATTTTTATCATCTATTCCAATTGAAATCAAGAAAAAAAAGTCATGAACGCATCTAACTTATAATGTTGCCCTGAACAGATCTAAACTAGACTTTATTAAAAAAAAAAAGATATGTGCAATAAAAGCCGTAAAAGTCACAAATGTGAAATTGAATCTTAAAACTTGCAAAATGTGTATTAGGTCTTAAAACTAGTCAGATTGGTGTAATCGAGTCCTTACGTTAACTTATTATAATTTGATTAAGAGAAAATGCTGACATGGCTAAAACACGAAACGTAAGGCTAAAACAACATTATTTTGGTCTAAATATGATTTTTAGTACAAATTTAATTTAATTTAAATTAAAGTTACGCTAAATTATTTTATGAAAAAAAAAAAAAAAAAAAAGAAGAAGAAGAAGTAGGTGGTCAGGGCTGCCCTTGCCGCCGCCGCCGCCGCCCCCACAATTGCCGGCTCATTAAACTTTGTTTACTTCATCACTAATGGGCACGTCACTACGTTTCCGTTAAACTTTGTTTACTTTCTTTCGATAAAATCTTACTATGGGTACAAGAAAGACATTATATCGTTACCATAATCATCCTGAACTCTTGGGCGTAAAAAAACCCAGACAACCTATGTTCAAATATTCGCTGTATGTCCATATGTTTACCCTAGCAAAGTGCATGTGATTTCTCTTTGTGATTATATTTCTTGTTTTTGCTGTCAGCTGTCAGCTGTGCATGCATGACAGCATTGAAAAGGAAAGCACTGGGCAAGACGTTAATTCATCTCAATGCCGAAATTTGAAGAGTCTATGAAAAGGATGTAAATACCCAACATGAATTCGTTAGCAAAGATATACTTCTTTAAGCTAAATAAGGCCCGCACGGAATGAATTGGAAATCAATGGCCAATGTGGGAAATAAGTAAGGAATGCCTTGGGTTGATAAGAACTACGACGGTACAAATGATAAGGTACTTGAGCATTATGTCGCAAATCGAATTTTTTGAAATTATTTCCTTTGGCCATCCATAGGACTCACAAACTCATGCAATGCTATAATTATTTGGTGTGGTGGAGATAGGTAGATTACCATATTTGGGGATAAATTGACCAATTGATGATCATTAAATTTAGAGTGTACGCGCAATCTAATCAGTGAACTTTGATTGACATCATCAGACGCGCTAAACCTTCGGTCCTTTTCTTTTGCAAATGATGCACTTTTAACCGGAAACTGACCAATTCTTGGTCCAAAAACTGACATGGCGGATGTGTGGTGCCGGCATGGTGTCCAGCTTCGGCACCACGTTAGCACAAAGAAAAATGCTTAAGAACGTGGGGGGAAAAAAAAAAGCTAGGATGGCCATCGGCCGTCTATCGACATTTCCCCGAATTTGCGGACGGCGACGTGACCCTCTGTATTTGCAAGCGGAGGGTTGCGCGGCCCCTTGCCGCTGTCCTTGAGGGTTTACCGTGTTTGGACCAGTTTCCTATGTTCTTGGTCGGATCGTGTCTGGTCGAGCCCGTAATTATAGTTTAGTTTTGAGCTGTTTACTATTTTGTTTCTGCTGAATTTATTCGAGGGTTCTAGTTGTACTAAAAAGACATTTTTTGTTTCTGAAGTTTAATAAAAGGGAGCATCAAAGACCTCTTGCTACGGCCTCATCGATCCACGAGTGGAATCGGGCGCACGTTGTTCGTTGGTTCCATAGCGAGTCTTCAAGAAACTAAAAGTCACAGTTGTAATGATCATCAATCTGGCTAATCCGGATCCGTTGCTTATCGAATAGATTGGCCAAGTTCTATTATACTGAGCAGATGATAAAAAATTCACAGAATTCATCATTTAGATTTTACTTTTTAGAAAGGTTACACATTCAAAACTCTAAGAAACTATGTGGTATATTAGTACTGCGTTTGGTCCTCAGGAAGATGGTCAATTAGAAAACATAATCCAAACATTTTAAAGAGATGTTAAAGAGCATGAGTGATAGACATGGATAGACACGGGCCGATATAATTTTCAATTTTTATGCTAGAAAGGCATCTGTTCTAATTTAAATCGTAATTTGCGGCCAAAAAAATTGTCTCACACATCAAATTTAAAACGTTTCCTTCAACAGAACTAATCTAATCTAAATCTGATCAAAATAAACTACATTGGCCCCATTAATGTATTTAACTAATAAAAAGATTAACCTAAATTAAATATTGTGGAAATATCACAATTCATAATCAAAAGTATGAATCCCAAAAACTGTAACTTCTTAATATCGTGCGTACATTGTCAGTGATAGCATTGTAGGTCTCATATTTGGACGCAAAATTGAGTTTTATCTCTAAATTGCCGACGGACCAAAGATAAAGTTGAGTAACTAAATATTAAATATTTAATGAAACTTGATCAAGGGCTAAATAGTACCGACATGCAATATGACATGACACGACATGACACTTGTGTCAGTTCCCTCATAATTAGGGTACAAGATCGGGATTGAAATATCTGATTCTAAAATGGACAAGGTTGATTCTTGGTTCCACATATTGGGAACCGACTTGTCGGTCCAATTTCCAATTTCAAGATGGGGATTAACCCACCCTAAAATTCATTAGCTGATTGAAAAGTTCCTCCATGTCACTAAAATGGAAGAACGGCCAGAGAAATTCAGCACAGCCGAAGTCGCTCACAGTAAAAAGTCAGAATTGACCGAGAAATGCTCTTCATGGCCGAATAATCCTCCCTCGTACCACCCAAAAAAAAAAAAAAAAAAAAAAAAACAGAAATCCTCCCTCGCAAGTGCGAGCATGAGCTGAAATCGTCCGGCTTTTGGTCCCAGATACAACTTTATTTTTGTATCACTTGTAAGGTATGCGGAAACCTTATGACGATAATACGAAAGGATTGTAATAAATAACTCTACTAAATTGCAATACAAGTGTGACCCTCAAAATAATCTCACAGCCATTAAAATATATTTTCTCTGGGCGCACTCCAAATACTTAAAAGCGAACTAGCTTTTATAGTGACACGCTCTCACTCAGTGGAGCAACTCTCTCTCTCTCTCACTACTTGAGCTCCATACGCTGCTCTCTCCCTTCTTTCTGCTCTGGCGCGCTCTTTTTGGGCACTGGGCTCGCACAACACGACAACAACTACAAAATATATATGTATAGATGCATTGGCCGACTTGTGTCCTTTGCCGACATCATCACGGAACTGAATATGGACAGAGTTTCTTCTTTGGCCAACAGCTTGCTCCTTGAAAGACTCTAGCCGTCTTCGAAGTTCAAGTTGGTAATTCAATCTTTCCTCTGTTGATTCCAACAATTCGAAGGAAGCCAAGCCAGAGTGGAAGTCGGTCTGGCAATGCGTAATCCTTTGGCCGTCGCCATCGCGTCCATCTTGCTTGCCATGCTCGCACCCGGCTTCCTGAAGAAGAAGGAGAAGGAAACGATCGGGAGCACCAAACCCGACGAGCCCATTTCGGTGGAATCCGCTCCGTCAGCCTCCGGGAACGACTACGAAGTGTTCTTGAGCTTGAGGGGCAGGGACACCCGCACCGGCTTCACCGACCACCTCTACAGCATCCTCGTCGACGCCGAGGTCTCCGTGTTCAGGGACTACGACGAGCTCCGCGTCAGCAAGAAGATCGGCCCGGATCTTCTCCGAGCCATTAGTAGCAGTAGGATCTCGATCCCGATTCTCTCTCCGGATTACGCTTCCAGCAAATGGTGTCTTCGCGAGCTCGCCCGGATGATCGAGTGCAAGAAGAGTGAGGTGCACATCGTCTTGCCCATCTTCTACAAAGTCGAGCCCGGGCATGTGCGACACCAGACGGGGATTTTCGGTAAGGCCTTTCATACAATTAAGAAGCATTATGAGGCAGAGTTGGTCGAATGATGGGAGCGAGCTCTCCAAGAAGTAGGAAGCTTAAAGGGATAAGAATCAGAGAGAATTGCCAACGGGTACTTCTTCTTTCACTCGTGATCTTGCTTAACTGGATCAAAAGTCTGAAAATTTTTATGCCACGATCACTTTTACAGTGGAAAAAAATGATGGGTTTTCATCAATTGGCTGCTTTTTGCTTCCTGTTTATACGTGGATGTGCCAAACCTACCCCCTGACTTGAGAACTCTAGGTGTCACTTGTCAGGATGCTACATTGCCAATCCTTTCCAACCCAACAAATCTAAAGGAACTCTCTGTCCTAGAATGCACTACACTTGAATGCCTCCCAGAGCTTCCCTCTAAACTGTCAAAGCTTTCCTTAGGAGGATGCCAAACGTTGAGAAAGTTGCCAGATTTGTCGAACTTGAAGCATCTTTCAGAATTGAGTTAAAGGTTTGCTCTGACTTGAGAGAAGTTAAAGGTCTGGAAGGATTAGTATCGCTAACAATGCTGGATGTGTTGAAGTGCCCAAAGTTATCTAGGCTTGATGGGGTAGAATGTTTGATGTCTCTGAGGTACTTAGGCATAGGACCATCGGAAGCGTTAGAGAGGTCGATGGATTGTTCGAAACTGAGTAATTTAAAGGTGCTTCCAAGTTGCAAGAACCAAGTTGGATTTCAAGTTCTTAATAGCTTCGTTTGCTTGGAAGTTTCAGATCTTACTGATTGCACGTCTATGGAAAGACTAGACCTTTCAACTTTGAAGCTTCTAAGGAAAGCAAGTGTTAGGAAATGCAAGAATCTACTCGAAATTAGAGGCCTTGAAAGTTTTGAATACTTGGAAAGGTTGGATATCCCTGAGTGCACATCCATTAAGAGACTGGATATTGCAAAATTGAAGTATCTGAGATATTTATGGGCTTCCAAATGCAAGAATTTATCTGAAGTCCAAGGCCTTGATGTCTTGGAGTGCTTGGAATGGTTGGACATCTCTGGGTGCACATCGATTGAAACATTGCCAGACCTTTCAAATTTGAAGACCCTGAGGTTTCCGAACATCAACCACTGCGAGAAACTACATGATATTCAGACCCTGGAGAAATTCTCATCCTACCATGGCTATATATTGATGGATGCAAGTCCCTAGAGAAACTGCGAAACCTTTCAAAATTTGAAGGTTTGATAGAGTTGATAGTGAATGATTGTCATGAACTTCTGGATATTTCAGAGCTCAAAGAATTGAGATCATTAGAATTTATAGATATGTCAAGATGCAAGTCCATTGAGCATCTACCAGATTTGTCAATGTGCAAGAACTTGAAATGTTTGGCTGTAAGAGATTGTGAGAAACTTATTGAGCTTACAGGGCTTGGAGACTTGGACTCGCTGTGGCAAGTGGATATTTCTGGATGCAAGTCATTGAAAGTAATACCAGAATTACCTGGAACATACATCATGCAGAATTATGGAGAACCTATGCTCCATCCTGTGTATGGGACTATCACTTTCAGCTAATAGGCTGCATATAGTTCTATCTGCCACGTCGAAGTTGAGAGAGTAAAAAGAAGGTGATCATCCATGCCCTGTTGACATCTATTTCCTGTCTTTTAATAGTGTCACGTGTATCAAGAAGTGAATTTTCCTTCATGGCTTTTTCTATTGTCTTTTCTTTCCACTCTATAGTTCAAGCAATGGAAAGAAGTTGATGCCCCGGCAATTGTTCATTTCTAGAGGGGAACTGCTGCGCTCAGTTGGAAACCTTCTCTAAATACGTTTGATATCATCATGGGCCGACAACTCCAGTTCTTAATCTTCAACACAAGATTGATTAGTGATGTGCATGTGCAGACACTTCGGAGGTTAATCTACTTGGATACCTGATATGTCGTGTTTGTTTCACTAACACAGGGAACACGTGACTAAAGTGGAACATCTTCTGATGAATTTTTATGTCGGAGTTGTTGATTTATATTTGCTGTTACTTGCCTTATCGTTATGAAAATTAACTTATCACTACATTCCATTTCTTGAATTGTTAGCAGGATTCGTGCAGTTTATAGAGGCTCTATCTATAATTTGTTTGGGATTGACTACATATTGCAGCTTTCTGTGGAAGAATGTCAAGTGTAGAAGACATTGCCAAATTTTGGAACACTTCTCCAGCTTAAGGCTCGGAAATTTTTCCAAGTTTATAGGAGAGATGAATCTCAAACAATTAATATTCCTGGCTATATTGAAGTGCAACAAGCAAAGCTTCATTCGACTTCCCCTGAGGAGCCGGCGTTTTCTCCTAAATATCATTAAGGAGCTTTCCTCTTTTTCCTTTCATCATAATATTATGCCTAAGAACGTTCTGCAATTTCATTATCAGACCATTATGCAATCAGTTTTGAATGAAGAACTAGAGTTCTTTTTTCATTGTGCTATAACAGTGACACTCCTTGCGGGAACATCCATGCCTGGTGAAGCCTATTCTTCATTTTATCTCGATACTTTCTACACATTCCATGTAAATGAGCAAGGGTTAAAGACTATTCTAAATCGAGTTAATAATTAGGGCAGCGCTTGATCGCTACTTATGCTCATGGTTATAGTTTGCTTCCTTTGGGGCTTCATTTCTGGGAGTGATTCTTTTCCAAAATGTGTGTCAGCCAGCCTCTCTAATTATAAGCTGAGAATTGTAGGATCTGTTCTCGTGGGAAGAAGGAAATGAATCGTGATGGTATCAATCCAGAGAGTGAAAACTGCGTTGTATCTAGTCCGTGTATTCGCTTGTCAAACATTGTAGTGTTTGGTGGTTAGCCTGTGTAAGTTCATAATGTAAGAGAACAAGATTTGTTTACCTACTCGTGTGTTAGTCTCCATGAATCGACCAGGAAGACACCAAGCAGCAAAACTATGCTCCGATTTGCCTTTGATTTCTTTCTTTGTTTTATTCTGGTTGCCCCGATTAGTTCAAGGAACCAGGAGACTCCCCATAACCTATGGAAAGCTAGCTGCCCCATCGAAGGAAAGCCTTCTGACATAGCCACTGGTATTGTGCACCAGTAACTGGAAATCAGATGTGGCGAGAAAACTTCTTTCTAAGACACAGATGCAATTGGCAAGAGTAACTCCCCCCATTCTGGATTGAGAAAGAAGAAATTAGAGTGGAACTGAATATTTTGCATCCTCTGACACACGAAGAAGCCCGAGAAGTTCACTACATATCTGCAGAAATTTTTTGAGAGATAATCATTTTTGTCTGAGTGGACCAGTTTAATCTTTACACAGCATAGCATAGGCTCGTCACTTTTAGTTCATTTATTAGTGATCTTCTATCTGTTCTAGCTTGTAATTTTCTCAACAAGAAGGAAAGGGGAAAGTGTTAGAAAAGTTTGAAACTTTTTATATTGGTACTAATTAGTTTTGAACATTTTATTGATGTCAATTTAGTCTTAATCGTTTTGACTTAGTTCTGGCGAGGCTCATTGGCCACTATGTGAGGGCCAAGAAGCCCTCATCGATCGTTGGACCCCTTGCTTGGCAAGGCCATGGTGAGGATGGCCTCACCCCGGCGAGCCTTGGTAGTCATTGTGGGGAAGAAAAACAAAGAAGATAGAAAAGAAAAAAAAAAAAAAAAAAAGGAAAAAAAAAAGAGAAAAAAGTAATAAAAAATTTGAAAATTTTATTATTAAAAATTATCTATATCAGTGTTGGTAGATGGCAGGTATATATGTCAGTACCTACTGGCCAAAATTGATCAATTATACTGAATTGACACAATTGTAAATTTTTTTTTTGGCAAGGTATAATTGCAATATGTTTAAGATATTGAAAAAAAAAAAAAAAAAAAAAAAAAAAGATATTTAGAACTAAATTAACACAATTATAATATGTTTAGGATTTTTTTTTATATAATTTTTCCCCGATAATCAATACAAACAAAATTCACTTAATCCATTATAAAATTACACGAGACAATGTTAGGGGTCCAACATTTAGGCTCAAAGTTCCGCCCACCAACATACCTTAATAAATGCAATCAAAATATTTATCGATATAACCTAAGATCTAACACTGAATATCATGCATTAAAACTATATAATAAAATTAAATACCCACAAAAATTTGCATCCACATTAACCCTACCTTGGATAGGTTATCCAAGGATGACCCCAAGAAATCAATGTGAGGCGGAGGCGTGGCCATCAAGGAGGTGCGACCAGGATTAGCGGTAACGGCGAGGCGGTGTCGGGGCAAAGGAGGGGCTGCTTCGCGGTGGCTGGGCAGGCAAGACTGCTTTGCAGACAATGTTGGTGCACGTGTTGAGGCGCCGGAGCTTGCTGGTTAGGAGCACGAAGATTGATGGTAACCACCATAGGCAGTTGCTCAACACATCGGATATGCTGGCGAATAGTGGGGCTACAACAGAGACTACCGAGGCTATGAAGGCTACCGGCAAGCGCCGGGAAATCTGCAAAGAAAAAGCCCAGCGCTACGGAACTTCGTGGATGAGTTGGACGTAGCTGTAGGGAGCATTCGAAGGGTTGAGACTCGCCAAGATGATCGCTGATGGTCTTTCGGCGCTACAGGGATCGTCGGTTAGGAGCTAGGACGTCACCGAGGCTGATGGAATCAGCTACCAGGCGTGGCGGTAGGAGCTGAACTGGGGGTTGCTGAAGTCAGGCTTGCTGCACGAAGACGTTGGGAAACCTGGGGGTTCGTCGGGCAAGCTGGAGGTGCTGCTTCTGGTGTCGGGTGGAGCAGCGTGAAGTTCAGCAGCAATGGGGCGGAGGCAAGGTGGCGCACAGCGGCAGGAGATGGGACGGTTATAGCAACCTCGGAGGAGGGAGAGCTTGTTCTTCTTATGGCGTCCCACCGGTGTCGTTTCTTTTGTATCGTGAGCCTCTCTACATTGTTAAATCTCTAATGTGAACCTCTAATGTGTTCCTCTTTTGACGTGTTTGTCCTTTAATTTTGAGAAAAAAAGAGTGCTTATTTAGGTATAAGATTAGGTGTTTTCTCAAAATGTCACCTTCCAATTTTGAATTAAAAGACCTTATCAAAATCAACTGAGGAAATTAATATATCACCTTCTACTTATCTCTATATAATTAATATTCAAGGACAACGTCTTTGTTTCCTCCAACTCTGATCATATAATGTAATCTTTCCTAGTTCAGGACTCGCCATGTGCAATGCACATGCAGATTTCAGCCACTATAGGTCTACAACGGGCTCAGACAAATTCCATGTCCCTGTGGGTTTAGTCTCAAAATTTTAGTTGAGCTCAAAGCCTTCCTACCTAAACCCATTCAAATGCAGTCCAATTAGAATGCAGTTACTATTAAAATGCTCATAAATGCAAATTAATAATATTTTTGTTTAAGGTCGAGGCCGATTTATAATTTTCTATGCAGTAAATAACTACATGGGATCGTCAAAATTTAGGTACCAGTAGCTAAAATTTAGGTGTCGGCATTATTGTCTTTTCATAATTGCATTAAGAAGTCACAATTAGGAAATGCATATGTCATATCATTATCTATTTTATAATCGAAGTTTGCAGAATGCTTGTTACATTTGATGGTAGTGATGCTATGCTATTGCTTACTTAGGGCGCGTTTGGTAACGTTTACGTTTAAAAATTGTTTAAAACGAAATAGAAAAAGTATTTCGCTTCGAGAGAACAATTTTTGAACAAAAAAACGCGTTTCGTAAATCTGTTCCAGAAATATAAAAAGAATAGAAACACATTTGGTAAATTTGTATAATTTTTTTATTTCTTTTAATTTTTTAATATTTTTTTTTGTTTTTCCTTTTTTATTATTTATTTTTCCTTTTTTCTTATTTATTTTTCCTTTTTTTTTCTTTTGGCCGCTCGCCGGCCTCGGCCATGGCCATGGCGGCCGGCCGACGAGGGCCGGCGGCCTCGCCCGGCCACGGCGAGGCCCGCCGGCCCCCGGCCTCGCCGGATCTGGGCGAGCTCGAGCTCGCCCAGCCAAGGCGAGGCCGAGCCTCGCCCAGCTACGGCGACGCTCCGGCGAGGTCGCCGGCCCTCAACGGCGTCGCCGGCCCTCGTCGGCCGGTCGCCGGCCATGGCCGAGGCCGACGACCGGCCAAAGAAAAAAAGAAAGAAGAAAAAAAGAAGAAAAGAAGAAGAGGAGAGAGAGAGAGAGAAGTGTTTCTCAAAGTTGTTAAAACAAGAAACAACTTTTTTTGTTTCTTGTTTCTATTCTAGATGTGTTTCTAGGAACAAAAAACACTTCGGAACAAAAACGCGTCCAAACGCGTTTTGTTTTTTTTGTTCCCGGAACAAAAAAACAAAAATTTTGTTCCCGAGAACGAAACAATGTTTACCATGCAGCCCCTTAGTCATTCAGTTCATTAATATTTTGCAATAATTTATTTACCTCTTTTGATCATTAAGTGTCACGTTGTTGATTGTATATCCGAATTATTATTCATTACACATTAGTATTTTAAGATTAAAAATAAATTATTTTTTTAATAAGAATATAGATTACATAAACCCAGTCTCATAGATTCAATGTTGTCATCGAAACCTCCATGCCGAGACTCATCATGTGCGCATCAAAATACATGCTCTTGTAGATGGTCAACTAGAAAATGGAAAAGGAGAAGGAAAAGGAAAGGGATAAAGAGAAGAAAAAGTAAAAAAAGGCCGAGATAAGGACACGAACAGGCCGATGGGTTCTCATAAAACCAACAAGTTGTGGCTGCGAGTTGTGAGATAGTTCCAACATCTCATACTCCCTCCACCATTGCATATAGCTGCTCTTCTCCAGAAAGATGTTCCGACGAAACCGTGTAATCCTTGATTAAGTTCATAACATCCTCCTCGAACTTGACTAACTCCTTTCTTTCGGAACCGTCTGGTGATCCTCCGTTGTCCAGCAATCTGCACGACTGGATGGCCTCCTCCACGCGTGCCCAGAAGCACGAGTCCTCCGTCATGCGAGACTTGATGTTTTCCTATTTCAAATTCGAAGGCCCTGCTCGCTACCTGCCTTCTTTTTCCTGATGTTGTTTTAGCCATTTTTCCAGCATAATGTAGTGTTTGGATCTTCCTCGTTTTATGTAATCTTTTCAGCCTCTTATGTAATGCTCCGCTATGTCCAGAGGTTCGACTATCCTCCGGTAGTTTGTCTTTCCGTAGAGCCAACGGGTCCTCAGTGGCGTGCCTGATAAGTGAGGCTTCTTGTCTGCTTCGTTGACTATA
The DNA here is from genome assembly GCA_014182555.1 of Eucalyptus erythrocorys. Classification (NCBI taxonomy): domain Eukaryota; kingdom Viridiplantae; phylum Streptophyta; class Magnoliopsida; order Myrtales; family Myrtaceae; genus Eucalyptus; species Eucalyptus erythrocorys. The sequence continues at coordinate 7,260,655 of CM024599.1, forward strand.
CGCTCCCAATAATTCATGAGGATTGTCTTGTACTTATTAACTTCACTGTCGCGCCTTTCTCATGCATTTTTGAAGCCGTCATAGTAACCAAGATCCTAGCCATCGGCTTTGCATACCTTCGTGTACCACTCCAAGTAAGCCAGATACGCCTTCATTTGGTCTAACTCCTTGGCAAGATCAAATGCCTCTTTTTTCTGATATTTTTACACCTCGTTCATGCTTTACTATGTTCCCTATCAAAGCATCAGTGCCGTCATCCTGCTGCTGTCATTGACTCATCGCACTGAGAGTCCGCTTGTTAAGATATCAATCCAAATTTCTGGAATAATCAAGCATGCATAGATATTTCTGAAATACATGTAAATATCAAGATAACTCTAGAATATGATATCTTGGCAAAATTTCAGTGGATGGCCTTCTAGGAAAGTCTGTAGCCTCTTTCCCATGCATCAAATCTTGTAAAAATCACCTTTCGGGATACTACTTCCTCGGCTTGTCCCAACTATTCCACTAAAGGTCTTTTTCAAAAGAGAAAAAATCATGAAAAATCCCGAACTTTGTTCCGAGTGACACATTTACCCCGAACTTTTTTTTTTTGTGCCGTGAAAAATCCCAAACTTTCCAAATCGTGACACATTTACCCCATAAGGGCATTTTTGTCTTTTTAGTTTTTAGTTTTTTTTTTTTTTTTTTTCCTTCTTCTTCCCCCCGCCGGCCATGGCGGAGCCGGCGGAGGGAGCCGGCGCCGGCGAGGGTCGCCGGCGTGAGGCGAGTGAGGCGAGGGCGGCCCTCGGGCGAGGCCCTAGCCGGCGTCGGGCGAGGGCCGCCCTCGCCCGATCCGGCGAGGGAGGGCCTCGCCGGCCGGCGAGGGCCGCCCGCCGGCGCCGCTCATGGCCTGGCGGAGGGAAGAAGAAGAAGAAAAAAAGAAAAAAAAAAAAAAAAAATTTTAAAAATGAAAAGACCAAAATGCCCTTCAATTTTGGGTAGATGTGTCATACTTGAAAAGTTCGGGGTTTTTGGTGTTGAAAAAAGTTTCGAAAATGTTACGAAATTGAAAAGTTTTGGGTTTTTCACGGTGACAAAAAAATTCGAATAAATATTTCACTCGAGGCAAAGTTTGAGATTTTTCTGATTTTTTCCCTTTTCAAAACCAAATAACCATCCTTATTTATTCAAACTTAAAAAAAAAAAAAAAAAAAAAAAAAAAAAAAAAAAAAAAAAAAAAAAACTACCACCAGTCAATCAAAGTAAAAGAAATTGGAAAACATTCGCCTACATGGCCTGCCCCGCCGTGTCCTGCCACGCGCCGCCCGGGCCCTCCCACGCGGCCGCGCACGCCGAGGCCATGACCCCCGGCCACGAGATCGCCGTCGACGTCGACCGCGTCGAGCTGTTCTGCTGCGTGTGCCGCGATCAGGTCTACGATCGCGACTTCGACGCCGCCGTGGTCCTGGCACAGACCGCGGCCTCCACTCCTCCGGCCTCCGCCAGCTCCTCCGGCGGCTCCCGGGCGGTGGTGGCCCCGGAGAACCTGCGCAAGCGGCGGAGGGTTGATTACAGGCCGTGGTCGCCGGACCTGCGCGAGCGCGCCCTAATGGGGAGCTTTTCGAGCCCCCTCGAGTCCGTTCCGACCTCGGAATTGCCGCGGGGCTTGCGGGGGCTCAATAATTTGGGGAACACTTGCTTTATGAATTCGGTGTTGCAGGCATTGTTGCCCACTCCTCCTTTGAGGAACTACTTCTCGAGTGATAGGCACAATAGGTACTTTTGTCGGAAGAAGAATGGGGTTAGTGAAAGTGTGAGTAAGAGAAATGTAGATGGTGCTCTTGATGGAGGCCATGGGAGCAAGAATGGCAGCTTCTGTTTGGCCTGTGACGTGGACGCCATGTTCTCAGCGGTGTTTTACGGGGAGCGGATGCCTTATAGTCCCGCGAAGTTCCTGTACAGGTCTGTGGATGTGGAGGAAATTGCTCTTCTATGAAATTTTTTGGATAAATGTGGATGCTTGATGGTGTCTTATTGGTTTTTGGAAGCACATGGAGGTTGGAAATGGTCCAAGAGGCTCTGTAAATTTGCTGTTGTGACCTAGTGGCTGTGAAGATATGGAAGTTGTTTGATCAGTGCATGTTCTGCTATATTGTTAGTGTGATGGACATTACCTAATTTGCAATTGCGCTTTGACCTCCTTTGTATCATAGCTTAGCTGCTCCATCTTTTTTTATTTTTGGCAAATGGAAATTGGAAAACGTCAGAGAGTGCCCTTTGCACTTGTTATGGTTGGAAGAGTAAAAAATCACAATCATCTTGGTTGAGATGTGTTGAACAGCTGAGATCAATTGCATTTCAATCCAACGATAAAAGATTGCTGAGGCACTGTGCCCTGTCGGGACTGTGGCTTTGCCCTTTATTAGATGTGCTGTCAAAATTTCAAATTTACCTTTGGATGTATTGCCCTAGTTAAAATGTGTATTTCTCTCATTATTTTAAGTGCCTTGGAAAGCATTATTTCTGATTTTGCTAAAATTAACGAGTGCCCTTGGGACATTCGTTAACAAGGCCTTTGGAAATTATCTTCTTTCATTAAGTACTTCTGTCTACTGGTTTTTCTGAAAATGGCTGTGGACATAATGGATAGGCATCTTTTCCTTATTCTAATGATGCATGCTTTTGTCAAGTTCCTTGTTGACCATCAATGTTGGACTGAGACTTTCTTAACTGTTCTATCTAATTGACTTAGAGGGAAATGTGCTTTATACTTTTTCATATTGATTTGGTTATCCCACAGTTGGTGGCAACATGCAGCTAACTTGGCAAGTTATGAGCAGCAGGACGCTCATGAGTTTTTCATTTCCATGCTTGATGGGATCCATGAGAAAGTGGATAAGGATCGACACTGGCCGCAGAGCCAAGGTAAATTTTACAGGCATTGCATTAAAACTGTTTCATCCAGTCTCCATTTTTTACAGGCAGTATCTGGAATCTGCTGGTGCTGAGGACAGATATCAAGTGTTATTAACATTTTCTCTTGGGTCAGTGATTCAAGCAGGCTTGTTTTTTTGTATAATCATGTAAATGAACTTTTGAACTGATGTAGGATCATGCTTGTGGGTTATTACCTTTCTGGCATTTCCCAAACCTAATACCTCTGAGTCCTTTGGGAAGTTTCATTTTGTTCTGGTGTCATTCTTTCTTGGTGGCATATCAGTCAGGAGATTCAACTCTGTCAACTAATATCCGTGAGTCTTTATATTTGGCATGCGTTAGCCTCTAGTGTCAACTTTTCTTTCAAGTTATTCCATGGCGAAAATTATTATTGTTCCATCACGTGGTAATTTAATGCATCTATAATATCTGCAGACAACTGCTTTCCTGCGCAAGTGTGCTCTTTTGTGTCATGTCTGACGGTTTGGTGTTTGTACTATAAAATATGTGCTGTGGTGACTTGTGATGCTGTTGAGGAACTTTTATTTTTACGAATTGTGGATTCTCAGATATCTTTAGAAGTGCGCTAATGAATTATTACAGGGAGTGGAGATTGCTGTATTGCTCACAGAGTATTCTCTGGTATCTTATGCTCCGATGTCATGTGTATGGCTTGTGGTTTCACATCTACAACATAAGACCCTTGCTTGGACATTTCTTTAAATCTGGAACATAGCCAACGTGGTTCTGTGAAGGCGACATCAGCTAAGTCACATCACTCCTGCAATGGTGAGGCAGAGTGCATAAATTCAAGCCTGAACTCTGGGATACCAACCTTGATGGGCTGCTTTGGACCGATTCACAAGACCAGAGAGGCTCGATTCGGACCAGAAGTTATTCTGCCAACAGTGTCAGGTGAGTCAGGAGTCTCTCAAGCAGATGTCCATAAGGAAGCTCCCATTGGTTTCTTGCTTTCACATCAAAAGATTTGAACATTCTTCCATACCAAGATGTCGAGGAAGATCGACCAATATCTGCATTTTCCATTTTCACTGGACATGGCCCCTTACCTCTCTTCTTCCATTTTGAGGAGAAGATTTGGGAACAGGATTTTCCCTTTTGATAGGGACGAACCTGATGCATGAGTTCTCCTCAGAATTTGAGCTGTTAGCTGTTGTCACTCACGCTGGTAAATTAGACGCGGGCCATTATGTGACTTATCATCATAATTGAAGAAAGCACCTTGAAGTCTATCAATTTTTTTTTTTTTTAGTAATCTATAAACGTATAAAAATGTTATTAACATAATTGCTCAGTTGCTAACTTGAAACAGCAGTGCATAGTTGGATGACTCTCCCTTTATAATTAATGGAAAATAAGAATTTATCTTGTCACTTATAGGAATGATATACTTTAAAAATTAAAATTAAAATTTTCAATTGCGAATTTAGCTTTTCTTATTGTCATTTAGACCAAGTTATAGTCAAATTAACAAATTAGATAATATAATGTTGGAAGTCTGTTCAGGATACATTAATTATAGAGTAAGCGGCATGATTAAGGTATTTGGTTTATTTATGAGCTTTGCATGTGTACATGGATCGATCATGTTTATTCATATGAAAGGTGAGAACTAACAGTATTTCGACTCCTGATGCAATAACATAAGGCTAATTTACCTGCTTTTGTATCATGTGCTGGTGTTTGTACCCGTGTTGTGCACGGATCTAGTCATCGGTATGTTAAGCATGTAATTCGGCATCAATGAATACTGTGCAAAATCACATAACAGTAAATCATGACCAAAATAAACGAAGTAACATTTGAAACATGTTTTTGCACGTCTATAGAGAGTAATTTTCGATGAAAATTGAGAAGTAAAGACCAAAATTAAGAAAATAAATGGCTAAAGGAAATAAGTACTGGAATATTGGAAGTTGAAAGAAACTATATGCTAATCATCTACAATTTATCTGCATTTAGTGTAGGTCAATATCCATCTTTATTATTATTGACACCTAAATTTTGACTAATCATTTAGTAATTAATTGTATAAAAAAATTAGGGATTAACCCCTAAAAAGAAAAAAAAATATATATATATATATAAATATATACACTTCATGTGGCCGCATTTTACATCAATATTAAAAGGACAACAAGAAACAGGGCCTCGCGGTCGATTACATGTACAAACTCGGCGGACATGCGGATTCCGGAGAAATCTTCAAAGAAGCAAAAACAGCCCATGATAAATTATATAATATGCATAATATTATATAATATATCAATTTTGGTGACGTAATGAAAATTCTCAACATGAAGAAGAAATCTCCTCAATTAATGCAGGCACATGCACGAAAGAAAAGGTGAACGAAGCCGCGCGAGAAACTACAAAAGGGAAGACCGTCGGCAGAAAGAAACAAGAAAGAAGTCAGGGGGAGAGGATTTGAAGATAAGAGATGAGGAAAGAGAGTATGTCAGAGAGAAAAGGTGGGGTATTGTGAAGGGCTTCTCCTTAGGGGTGAATAAAAAATTCATCTGATTTGTCAGAAGGAAAAGAAAAGAAAATGAGATGAAAGTTTGTCAGAGAAAAATCAAAAAAAATAATGTTCAGCAGAATTATTTTCAGCAGAAGGTAATGTTCAGCGTAAATCCTGGAAAAGTTGCGGCTGCATCTTTTCGCTATCTTCAAGAGGCAACGGATCACCTATAAATAAGACCGGAAGGAGCCGCGCAAAAGGTGGGAGTTGAACGAAAAATTCCCGGAGAGAGAAAACAGACGAGTTGAGGGAAGGGGATGAAATAAAAAATAGAGTGTGTCAGAGAGAAAAGAGGGATGAACTAAAAAAGGGATATGTGCAACAGAAGTCCTAAAACTTGTAAGGAAAGTATAATTGAGTCCTAAAATTTACAAAAAGTATAATAAAGTCACAAAACTTGTCAACTTGGTTCAATTCGGTCCCAAAGTTAACACCGTTAGTTTTTCCGTTAAAAATTACGACGTGGCGCCGACGTGGCATTTTAAATTATTTTTTATTTTCCACGTAGATTTTTTTAATTATTTTTTATTCATTTTTAAAAAAATAGATTTAAAAACTAAAATATTAATTAGATTAAAAACTAAAAAGGAAAATCAAAAAAAAAAAAAAAGAGGGCGGTGCGTGCACCGTGGTTTCCACCGCCGCCCAACGCCGGAGGGCCGGCGACCGTCGCCGCCCCGGGCGGGGTGGCCGGCCTCGCTCGGCGAGGCCTCGCCGCCCCGTGCGAGAGCCTCGCCGGATCCGGGCGAGGCTCGCCCGGATCCGGCGAGCCTCGCCGGCCCCGAGCGAGGGCCGACGAGGCCTCGCCCGGGCGGGCGACGGTCGCCGGCCCCGGGCGAGGGTCGGCGCCCGCCCGGAGGGCCAACCAAGGGTCGGCGACCGTCGCCCGCCCGGGCGAGGCCTCGTCGGCCCTCCCTCGGGCGGCGAGCCTCGCCCGGCCGGATCCCTCGGGCGAGCCTCGCCCGGATCGGCGAGGCTCGCACGGGGCCGGCGAGGCCCCGCCACCCGCCCGTGTCGCCGGCCACTCCGGCGATGGGCGGCGGCGGGCACCATCGGTGGTCCTTTTTTTTTTTTTGCACGTTTTCTTTTTTTAAATAAATTTAGTTTTTCCTTTTCTGTTTTTAAATCTAATTTAAATAATAATAAAAATAATGTTAAAATCCATGTGTATAATAAAAAATAATTTAAAATGCCACGTCGGCGTCACGTCGGTAATTTTTAACGGAAAAACTAACGGTGTTAACTTTGGACTGAATTGAACCAAGTTGACAAGTTTTTGGACTGATTGCACTTTTTTTTTGTAAATTTTAGACTAATCGCACTTTCCTTATAAGTTTTAGGACTTGTGTTGCGTATATCCCAACTAAAAAATATTAAATGTGAGGGAAGCTCCCCCATTCGGAAAAAGAAAAAGAAGTCAGAGGGAGGGCATTAAAAAAAGGAAAAAGTAAACGTGAGGAAAAAAAAAAAAAAAGATAAAAGAAGGGGTCTTCTTCTTCAAAGGAGGGGGTCCCTTCGGGGGCCACCGACACCGACAACCCCCGAACTCCATTTTGTTCACCACCGCTTCGCTTGCCACCGGCGATGGCCCCTTTGTCCATCGCCAGATCCATCGCGCCTCCGCACACCTGACTCCCCTGTGACTCCACCCAGCTCCGCATCACCTCTATGTCCGCCGAAGTCCCTCACCGCACTGCCCCACCTGTCTGATCCGCTCGTCACGCCAGCGCCTCCGTCCTCAGCCACGAACACCTCAGCCCTTCCAGCCGCGAACCAGCTGCGGCAATCCGTGGCCGCCTCCAAATCAGCCGGAGTGCCACCCGCTCCGCCCCGTCGGCAGCGGCCCCTCGCCGTGAGCCCCGTCCCCGAGATCGCCGCCCTCCACCACGCCTACGCCGTCGACCCCAACTAGTGCGGCTCCGCCGTGGTGCAGCGCATCGGCGTCCCGCGCCGCACCTCCATCGCCTGCAAGCTCGTGCTGCAGCTGCTGCCCAGAAGCCGAGATCTGCCCACGGCCGTGCACCGCCAGCAGCCCTGTTCCGCCGTGCTGACCATTGGCGCTCGTGACCCACGACGAATCGCGCCCCCATTCGACCTGCATCTGTCTCCTGCACCAACCCGCGTCCAGCGCCAGCAACCCGCTCACCTCCCCTGTTCGCTCGTCACCACGCTTGATCCCCCGTGACTCCAAAAGTTGCTGTTGCCACGCCTACACCGAAGATCACAAGCCCCGGTGTCGACGCTGAACCGTTCCTCGTACACGCCCAAGACCGATTCCACCCAAGCGCCGCTCCACTTGCCTGTCGGCGTCCACACTCCGCCTCTGCCCTGATGATTTGACGCCTCGACTACAACTTCCGACCCACCAAAGCTCTGCCGCGGCCGGATCTGAGCCAGATCTGCCCACCGCCTGCACCGCGTCGGCACCGAGTTCCTCCCCGACGACCGCCGTTTCTGCCCGACGCCCCTGCAGCGCTTTTCCCCAGCTACCCACGACTGAGCTCCAGGACAACCGACGCTGTTGCTTCCTGAGCCGCTGTTGATGATCTTGCGCTGGCGAACCATGCCCATCGCTGCTCTTTGAGTATCCCTGTGGTGATCCACGAAGTTTGCTGCTGTGGTGCTTCGTAGCCAGCCCTCCGCTCACCGCTGCGCTACTTCACCGAGACGTGCGAGCCGAAGTTTTCCCGTCGAGCACCGAGCCGAGCTTGTAGTGTCATGGACGACTGTTTCGTCCTTGATGAAACCCCGAGCAAAGTACTTCCATAATCGGCCACTCTCTGCCTGTGCCGACTTGCTGCCCCTCGCCAGAGCTTCGGTTGACAGCGAGCCACCACCGACAGCAACCCACCACCACAGCCACCGCTCTTGGCTGGTCACCACCACCGCAGCAACCAGCGCAGTAGCCCAACAGAACGACGTCTCTGCTACTGCCCGCGTCGCTACATCTCTACATCAGTCGCACCTCCTCAGTCGCGAGCTCGCGCCGCCATCATCGGGCTCCAAACGTAGCTGTCCGCCACCGTTGCAGTCTCGCGCACCCCGTGCCGCTGCGCGCCGCCGCTTCCGTCTGCCCATACTCGCCCGAAACCCTGGCTCGCGCAACTCCTTTCGCGCCCTGTTTTCCTGTTCCTTAGGTAGTTCAGCCTTTTTTATTATTTTATTTTTCATTTATCTTATTTTATTTTATTTGCTTTTTAGTAAAGTTATTTGAATTGTAATATGGAATGTTAACATTCATTGCACAAATCATATAGACATTATCCGCAGGGGTTTTACCCAAAATTACTATAATTATTAATTTGACCCGTAAGACGTCGGGTCATTTTTTTAATTATAGTAATTTCATGGGCATTTTGATAGCATTTCAATGTTTAAATCATTATAATTATTAATTTAATCCATAGGATCTTGGATTAAATTTTTAATTATTTTGAGTCTTCCTACATGTTTGATGTTTAAGGGTAAAATAAACGTTAATTTAATCCGTGAGACGACGGATTATTTTTTCAATTATTTTAATCTTTAATTTGATGAATATCTTGATTAGTTAGATGAAATGTGTGCTTGTTTTGAAAAACACTAAAAAAACAATAAAAAAAATCAAAAAATCAAAAAATCAAAAATCAAATATTGCATTGGAATATGTTGGTTTCACAAAGTAGAGTTGCTTTTTCTAGATTGCATGTTATGGCTACTTAATTAAGATGAGTTTCCGAATTGTAAAGGGATTTAATCCAAGTTGTCTCTTAGCTTGAGTAGGATAACTTGTCGGGTTTTGTAGTCAATTTTCACTAATTATTTAATAAAAAAACAAAAAATCAAATATTGCATTGTAATATGTTGGTTTCACAAAATAAAGTAAGATTTTTAGGTTGCATGTTTAAAATTTCAAATTTTTTATAAGAAAAAAAAAAAAAACAACAAAAATCATCATGCATATTAGAATAGAATTGCATGTCTCGTTTTAAGTTTAGATCAACTTTTAGGATAGATTGCATTTTTAGGAATAGAAATATCATGTGCACATCATGTAGGATTAAGTTCATAAAATGCACGTCATGTAGAATTAGGCTCATTTAATTAAAAATTCCCCATCATTATAATCAAGTCATTTTGATTTGCATATTTGATTATTACATGTTCATTAAGAAAACACAAAAAATATTTTACTCATGTCATGTAGTTTAGAACACATTGTCATGCCATTTCATGTTAGATGCACTGCATGATTCTCATTGATAAAGTGAAAACAAAATTGAGAAATTGCATTGTTAATTAGAAATCATATCTAGGATTATGGATGTGAATTCTAATTTAACATTGCAGATGCTTTCGTTGCCATGAGGTAAGTCCTTCATTTTTCTTATTCGCTTTCTTGAATGCTAAATTGGTGGATTGCGCACCCGCATGATTACCTCACATATTAGGGAAGTGAATTAAAATCAATTCAAGCTGCCTGCAAAACATTTTTTCAAAATTAAAAGAGAAAGGTACCGAAAGGGCGTTAGAGAAATCTAGCGTAATCAAGTCCCCGTATCCAAAATTTCTGGTTCGTAAGAGTAAAATAATTCTCCCATTATTTTGCTTAGGTGTCTAATCGATCTACCGCAAACCGATTAGTGGCGACTCCTTTTTGCATGCTAGATATTTGAATTTAAGTCGCGAGTTGGTATGGGCTTGAGAGAGCTCGAGCTAAGTCTAGGCTTAGCAATCCATTAGCCTAAAATTCTAGGTGGTGCACCTCGAAAAAATTTAGGTCGCGACAATTATGTAATGAGCGAGCCTTTCTTCATAAGTACTAAATAGAGCCTTTTATGACCTGACACATGGACAAAGACATGGTCTAAAAATTCACTTTTGTTAGATATTAGATGTTCGATTTGATAAGAGTATAGGAGCGAAGAGAAAAACAGATATTTAATTCATCAAATGAGATAACTGGGGGAGAAAATAACAAATGAGAGAATGCAAAAAGAGGACAATAATAATAATGATTGCAAACCTAGTATACCAATTCATAGATTTTTGTACGAACAAGTAAATGCACAAATGCGCTAACAAATTCATAATATCAGGCTGTATTAAATCTTGATTTTCACGGTAAACTGGCTCCAAAAGCATCTTTTTTTAGTATAGCAAAGTTGACTAAATCAAAGAGCAAAGGGAATACATGAAGATAATCGACGTTTATCAAAATATAGAATTGTCAGAATTATTTAATTTTAATCTCACTCTATTCCATGAGACAATAATTTTGGTTTTGCAATCATGCATACTAGAATTCACTATGCTATTTCGCATGCAAAAATGATGAGAGAAGCAATCGATCTTTTTCATTGTTGGCTCTTTGCAAATGATGTAAAAAATTCAAATGGCACTATGATATAAGTAAGCAGAAACGTTGAGATGAAAATAGATAATCTGACGGATGGAAGACTTACCTGCTTTATATCATTCAATTGGCACAAATTGAATGGTGGCTGATTGACTAGTGCGCTCAACTTAGAATTAGTGTTGATCTTTTCGAGCTTGAATAAATTGAAGTCAAGTTCAACTTCTCTTCCTCTATTTCTTTTTACTCTAGCAATCCGTGGATTTCCCAAAACTTTTGGTCACGCAATATGCAAATAACGAGATAATTGGGGAAAGAGAGACACCCTATGGAATTGGAAAAGGGTATATAAAGAAAGGACAATACCTGAAGGTAAAAAGAAAGACTAATGAAATTCTCAATATAGATGCACATCGTCAATGTGCTCGGGTAACAGTGACTTTCCGTTAACCTACTTTTATAGGCTTTCGTGCACTAAATAATGTGTATTTTTATTGGAAGTAATGTGTTTTTGTTTATTAAAGACCGATTTTTAATAAAGAGTTTTTGTCAATTATTCTTTTCCTAGTTGCGTTTTAATTTGAAAGTGTAATTCTTTTTTCAATAAAACGAAAAGATAATGCTTCGATTGCACAAAAACCGTCTATTGAAAAAGAAATAAACATATAAAGATTTGCACTTTTAGAGGAAAAAATGACCAAACACTCGTTTTTATTCAATGGACCTGTCAAAATGGATCATAAATCCATTTATTAACCTATATAAATGTTGAATGGGTCGTAAATTGGTTCGTTATGTGCGGTAATTTGGGTATTAAATAGGTGATGAGTTATAAATGGGCTTATAAATTTTTGTAGACCCAATCCATCCCTCTAATCTCCCTCATTCTCTCTTACCCTAACTTGATCTCACACTCGTTCACTCCGTGCTCTCACCTCCATTTTGATATGAGTGTTTTTGTAGATTAAGTTAAATATAGAAGTGTTTTAACAATATGGGATAGGTATCTACATTATGAATAAATGGGACAATTTGGGTCAAATCATTCATGACTCGACTCGATCCAACCATTTCACAGGTCTACCATTCAATCAAATTGATATATTTGTGACAGAAAAATAAGATTGAACTAAAAATTTATTCCATAAATAGAAAAATGAAATTGCATTACAAAACGGATTTCTATTATAAACTTGTTTCTCTAATAGAAAAATAATTTTAGAACAGAAATAAAATGGTTATCATGCGCGCCCTAAAAAACTAAAACTGGAAGTCAAGATGATCAACTTAGAATATGTCATAAGTAATCCATAGAAAAAATCAATACTTCACCAATGATAAAAATTTCTAATAGTGATTTCGCAGAACACACTAAATAGCTAATTAACCTCAAAATCAAGAAGACATGGAAAGGAGAATCGTTGAGTCCGAAGGAAATCAGGTGTTGGGAACGAAAGAGCAAATCATGTACGGATTCAAGTAAGAGCAAAGCTACCGAAAGACATTGTCAAGATATCGAGAAGATATTGTACAGGCCCGGCCTCTCAACGTAATCATGGGCCGGCCCATTCAGTGGATGTCACAACGTAATCATGGGTTTGTTGAGGTTTCGCTGACTCGGCTGTGTCCTTTTATCTGTTGGGCTGCGTGGGAATGTCTCTGCTTTTTAATTGTATGGGAAAAAAAGTCTGGTTCTGTATGAGGGTATTTGGCCTTGTCGGGGGTAAAAAGAAGTGCCTTTAACGGCAAAATCGAGAATAGGAGATTCATTTCTGAGAGGGAAGAAAGATTCGTAGGAGATTCATTTATATTATGTTGGTGCTTCTCATCCGCCAGAAGCAGCTCCAATTGCTCGATCTTCAACAGCAGCAGCAACATTCGTCCAACAAAAGGAGCGGCGGCAGCGATGAGGGTTGAAAGGCGAAGGATTTTAAAAGAAACTAAAAGCACAAACACTACGTCTCACGCAAAGCCTTTGGCCCCGATTCAAAAATTATTTCGATTGTGTCTTTCGTTCAACCTCCATGACTGGGCCCAGATGCGGTGGCGCCAGCAGCGTGCGACCGTAAGGCAGGTCTTCTACTGGGAAGAAAGCTCCAACTACCAACCCAACCGTGGACGATGCGAAGGTGGAGACGCTGTGTGACTTGCTCGATGGAGGATTGAGAGCATTGGACCCTTTTCTTACAAAAAAAAAATCAAGTCTATTGATCAGTTAAATTCTACTCGTACTCATCAGCTAAATTTTGCTCTCTTTATGCTTTTTTTTTTTTTTTTTTTTTTTTTTTAGGGCATACACTTATTGGTGGAGAGGAAACACAACATGTGTGTCTGCTTGTTCCGTGAGTTATCGAGGATTTCTAAAGAACAACCGCCTCTCGCTCAATTCATAGTGCATGCTGGCGGACTTTTTAATGAATTTTGTGTGGTACGTTCTGAAATTTCTTAATTGACTGAAAAGTGAAGAGTGATATGTGCAAGTCTGATGCCAGTGGATGCTTTAAAGCTTTTACTTAATTTTCAACGACTGAGAAAAAGGGCATTAGCAACCACGGTTTTTTCACTTTTGTCTCGGTTAGTTCTCTGTAATTGGGGTATTCCTCGAGTTTTCCCTTTGTTCGATACTTTTCTTTCCGCTTTTTCTTGTTTGATATATCTAGGACACTAAGGTGATTTGTGTAGTTCCCTTCCTCTTCATTCAGATGTAAGTTCTTTGGCTGCACTCGGTGATTGTGTATAAGTTGACTATGAGAAGTTGAATTGGCCTCTGAAAAAGATTCATTAGCCTACTGTTGTTTGCACTTTTAAGCTAGATCGAGAGCAAAAATTGGTTCTTTCTTGACACATAGCTCACTGACCACCAACCAAGATACCTCATGTTGGATCTGTGATATGAGGTATCGAATGTTAAAGTTACTACTAGATTGTGTTTCCTGAGTATAAAATGCAGGTACCTGTGTAGTCTGCCTTTGATTTTTGGAGTGCTTTTGGTGTGGACTACCATAGTTTGGATCCCTGGCCTATATAATGCAATACAATGGGGAAAATGATGTTTTGTTGCTAGCTAAACATCTCTAAACTCTCATTATCATATTGAAAGCTAATTTGTCAGTTCCCTATGACTGGCCACCATTTTTCAATTTTTTTGAAGGATTTTTAATCCTTGTACTGATTGTCTATCAATCTTACTCTAATATTTGGTTCAAGTCCATTTGTCAGTGATTTTCTCGTATATCTTGCCTCATGCTGTCAAAATATTCTACATCTCCTTCTCTTTCATACCTGTCTTTTTTCTGTTGTTGTTTTATCTCTAACTTTATTGGGCAGGAATTTGTTTTTAGATAGAAGATGGCAACCCCATAAGAAAACAATGATGTGAAAACTCTTGAAACACAGAGCCCATCAAGTGAAGAAACAAGAAGTCCATCATCTGGGAACAATTCACAATAGAAATTGTGAGTCCTGGATGTAGAAGGGCATGCTGTAAGCAGTGCAAGCAAAGTTTCGCCTATGGCACAGGCTCAAAGGTTGCTAACACTAGCCAGCAAAGTAAGTTGACACAATGCTTAAGGAGTAGTCATTCTCTGGATTATTGGAGGCTTTAAGATGGGTCACAGTGCCTCATCAAATTTTACAAACCTTAAAATGATTTTGCCAACATTCCATAAGTTAGCAACCAACTTTTTTTCAAAATTTACAAGTGTAGCACTCTAATAAATTTACAAATGCGTCAATTAATTAGTAAGTTCGTAAGTTCTTTCATTATGAAATTTATTTTTACCAACTAAAAATTTTCTATAGTTAGTGTTAACAATTTTTTTTGGGTCATAAGAGAGCTTTTCGTTCACTGAATACAGGCCCAAAAACATGAGAAAGGGGCATCAATTAGTTTACCGTGGGCCCATCAATAAGTTTCCCCTCAAAATCATGGCAGACGCACGCCATGGAACCTTTGGAAGATCCTTCGCGAAAAGTTCTGTCAATATTTAGCTTGAGGACTCGGTGGTTTCCATCTTATGCGTAAGTGTCCTAGGTTGTTTGTATTCTCTGATTTGCGGCCATTCCATTTCAAGAGATTCATATGCATAGCCTGATAGACGCCATTGTTGTTGCAGGATCTGGTAAGTGATGCTTGAAAATAGAGGAATATCTTTATGTCCAAATGTGCCAAAAAGTGACCGTGATCAATTAGAAAGACGGGGGTTTTGAGGTGATTACCAATATTCAATGGCCATCCTTCAATTCAAATAACTTCATGATTTGAAATCCTAATGCCAGTCTCAGAGGCCAACCTTATCTTTTCGTGCTTTGACAAAGAAGGAACAGATGTTTGACAATTTCAGGTTCCTTTTCCCAAAGCGGGCATGTTGACTCAGGTACAAATCTTCCTTCTGAATAGTTTTCTCTTGTGGGTAAGGGCATTTTGGCACCCACTTCATGTAAACGCCCTTACTTTGGGTTGAGTCTTTAGATTCCATGCCTTAGTCCAGAGTGCTTTTGGAGTTTGGTAGGAAGATGAGGCTTGATTTGCTTCATGCGTACTCTCAATGTCTTGGAGTTGGTTGTAGCCACTTTTAACAGCGTAGCCTCCTGCTTGGTTGTGTGTCCAGAATAGATTAAGAGTGGGATAGCTAGAATATCATTTACTCTATGCTCATCAAAAAGAGAGAACAGCATGTGTTCATTCCATTGAGCTTCCTCAGCATTTCTATCACCCTGTTCGGCCAATGTATTCTTGAGCGCATACCCCAGTACATTTCTCCTTGCTTTCATAGATCTTCAATTTGCATTTTCAGTTGCTGTATTTTGTCCCTGTCATGATGCAAGCTCTGCTCATTTGTTGACTCCTAAAGCTCCCTATTCAAGCATTGATTTGACTATTAGCATTAGACAACTTCCACTTGCTCCACTTCTTTAGGGCCTCTATTACTTTTTGTAGTTTCTTCTGGAAAATGTTCATTTCCATGACTGGAGTTGTCACGACCTTCCCGGAGGAGGACAACCAGGGGGAAGCTAATGGATTACTAAACGAAGGTTCCTCTCGCGAGGCCATTACTCGCATTTAGCGGGGGCTCTCCCATGCCCTACCAATCGCAACTTGGTATTCAATTCGACATATGATTAAACTTATCTATTAAAGCAATCACTAATCGGTTATGGGTCAATTAGACGCCTAAGTAAAATGTGGGACCAGATTTTCTTCAATTTGCATTTTCAGTTGCTGCATTTTGTCCCTGTCATGATGCAAGCTCTGCTCATTTGTTGACTCCTAAAGCTCCCTATTCGAGCATTGATTTGACTATTAGCATTAGACAACTTGCACTTGCTCCACTTCTTTAGGGCCTCTATTACTTTCTGTAGTTTCTTCAGAAAATATTCATTACCAATCACAACTTGATACTCAATTCGACATCTGATTAAACTTATCTATTGAAGATACCACTAATCGGTTATGGGTTGATTAGACATCTAAATAAAATGTGGGACCAGGGATTTATGGATAACGCATGCAATATTTATCCATTTTTACCTATGCCATTAACATGTAAGGAGTGATCATATGAGTGCACAATAAAAAAAAATAATAATAATAACATCCAATAATCAAAACAATAAATAGATTGCAGAAAATTTTAAGAACCTGACAAAGCGTGTATCTCTGTCCGTCACGATGGGATTTCTGCAAACTTTCACAAAGCCCACCGAAGCCAATGAGAAAAGTCGGTCGAAGCAAAGCCCGTCACGATGGCATTGCAGTGGACCCCGCAAGAGACGAGCAAAGGTTCTGTTTCAAATAGAGAAATGATTCGACCGAAAAAAAATGGAGAAATGCATTTGACCAAAAAAATGGATTAGTGCATGCTTGTAGTAAAACTTTCTCGAGAAATTGAAACCGATGGAATGGAAGAGACGCCGACTAGCGACCAAACAAATACTCGGCAAGATCTCAACTGAAGACGACAGAGGCAAATCCGACACGGTGACCACTGAATTGGCATCGCTTGGGTTGTATAGAATGCCGAGGGTGCTAGCGTTGGCGGGGGTGGACCACAGCAACCAAGGCAAGAAAGAGCAATTGGAATTGACGGAGTCTCCTGTACGTGATGATGTAAGTGCCAAAAAAATGCGAACGGCGGCTGCCGGGAAATTCACTTTTGCTCGACGTTCTCTTTTGGTGATATTGTGGCCTCCATCTTGCGATGACTTTTGTGAATATGCTGAGCATTGTCGAGAGGAGAGATCGCAAAAGTGCTAGCTGAATGAGACGGAGAGGTGAATCCTCAAGAAGTCCTCCTCCAGAGCTTAATCTAGACAAGGAACGTAAACACGTGTGGAATAGTTTGAATAGCCAAATAGAATAGCGCACAATCAAGCTAAAGAAAAATATGTTCGACTTAGCTTAATGATTTTAGCATTCATGAAACAAGACGCAGCAGGACGTCAAGAGGATCTGGATCACTGCCAAGATCGTCGTAGTTGCTGCAGCAATCACTGGTTGTATGCTGGATTGACAAGAAAATATTGAGAATGTCTCTCTATTGCAAACTCGGCTCTCCTCATCCCCCTCTCTGTGGTGTCCCAAGTGTGGACTTGGGCATGAATTCTCGCAGAGAGAAAAAAAAATGGTAGTGGGATGTTCATGTAGAATAGCCGCCCACGGTGACCGGGAAATTGAGCCTAGACAGCAAGCGAAAACACGAAAATAATTTAAATAGTGAAATGGAATCGCACGCGATCAAACTAAAAAAATGCTTAACTTAGCTTTGTGATTGTCATCGACGTCCACGAAGCATGATGAATGCGAGACATCAAGAGGACTGCACCATCATCGGCGAAGAAGAGTCAAGGATAGCGATGAAATGATGATGACCAGGTGATGACGATCATAGTGGTCATGAATATCATCGAAGAGCTTTCCAGAGATAGTGGATATATGATCCCCTAGAGTCCCCATGCGTGCCCCCCTTTTATAGTAAAAAGCCTCACACGTATCGTTGGAAAGTCTGGATCCGTGGAGCCAATTGATGATTCTTGGGGAATTGCTGAGTTTCGGCTTTGATTTGTCACAAAAAATTAATGTGAATCTCCGTAATTTACTTCTAAGTTAGCGCTCACAATCTTTTGGTTTCATTTTCAGCTTCTACTCATATTGCCTTGAACGTGTCCATATTCGCTCATCTCCATTCACAATTCCTCGGCCGGCTTGATTCTTACCTTTAATTTCCTCTTTCTCTATTCGGCTTTTCTTGCATGAATGCACGAATATGGCCGAGTGAGTGTTTATATCACTAGAACAATCCCATCAATTCTCTCTTACAATTCTATGACCAGCTCATTAGTTTCCTTTTGTAAATTCCAGCAACCCACACTTTTCACAAATGCCTTGATTTCTTTCCTCCATTTTGTGTCTTAATTGCCGCGCTTTCTTTTTCCTTCAGCCAATAGCTCATCATTTATCCCACGAATTCCTCCATTAGCTGGCCGAAATTTATTGGAGAGAAGATTTCTGTGATTGATCGGTTTCCTCGTTGTGGAAATTGCGACCCCTAAGCATCCAACTGATTTCCTTCCGAATTTCCTATCTTTCTTCGCGTGTGCAATTTATCAGTTCCCTTCCTCACATCCTGGGCGAGATTCATGATCCCTCATTAGGCTGAATAGTTTTGTAAGGATTTTTGCTAATCCATATAACATCGACCGAAGGTATTCCCTTGTAAGCATGATGATGTTGACTCAAATGAAAAATTATTGGATGTGGACGTAAATAAATGCCATCTAAAATTATGCAATGCCAATTTTGCTTAGGGGTCGGGTTGATCCCTAAATTTTTATGCTTTAAATGACCATATGTGAGGCCAAAATTTAGGTGTCAACGGGAGTATTCCACACTAAACTTACTAGTTGACCACATTCATTATCTTTAAGTAGTATGCTTCAAACTTAATTTCTCTCTTTCTTTTTGCAGGTTCTTCCGAGAGAGTTAGCATGATAGGACTATGGTTGGTGCCTATAGGAGGTGATGCATATGTATGCTTCTACTTACGGGATGTCACCCTTCATTCTATATTGCATGGAGCTCTATCTAGTCTTTCTTTGACATGGGCATCCTGATTCCTGTTATTTGCCCATGTAAATGCACGTCCTTTATGTTCAAGATCCATTAGAGATCATGCATTTATAATGTCTAATATCTCAAAAAAGCCATTAACCTATGGTGCTCTGCCATATGCTTGCCTACTTTTTCCCAGTGATGCAAAATTTCATCAAAGTTCAGTCCCTCCCATTCCCAACCAAATAGAAGGAAAATAGTTTTCGAGACTGATTATTGGAGCGTGTACAAAGGTAATTCTCATTTGTTTTCCACTCTTTGTACAAATTAGTTCAAGCATGTCATTTGTGACTAATTCTATTGTTAGCGCGCTACCCTGTCATTTCGTGAAATCGTTGATCCCTTACTTTGAATTCACCATTGCACAGTTCTGGAATTGGATTCGAGTCAAGCTCATACCACAAGTTCTTGATTCTTTGTTTCCATCAAGAAAATAATGTTGGGCCTTTCCAAAGCCTCGATGCCAAGATTGTCTTGGGTGTGCCCAACCCCTAAAGCATAAAATTATCGTGGGAACCTAGGTGGCTTATTAGCGATAATCACCAATGCCTGTATCTTAGGATCCTCCAAAACCTGAATTGGAGTCTCCAAAAGTTTGGTCTCATCTAAGGGAAGAAAGTTCACCTTTTGAGAAGTGTAAGACCTATACCTTGACTGTGTTTTGTTTCCACATGTTTTCTTCCCGTTGCTACCTTTCTTTTGGAGCCTTTTGAGCTGCTTTCCAGCATTGTAAAGTGGTTTGGAGCTGTTATCAGCATCAAGCTCTTTTCTTTGTTTCTATATGGACTGATGCCACCTTTTCCAATTGCTTCGATCCCCTCAGCAAAATTCTATGCTGAATTTCCCATATTATTCCCACTACTAGGAACCAACAAATTCTTTCCCAAAGGCTCATAGGACACCACTTGCAAGGTGGGGGTAGGAGTATACGGAATAATCTCATCATCTTTGTTTATATCCTCTGGTTTTGCATAGAACAGCTTCCAAAGAGGGCTCTTGTTCCAAAACAACTAGGATCATCAATTTCTAATCAGTTCTCGTCATATTCTTCTTCCTCAAAGAACTTGGCATAATGCCTTATGCAACCACATGCATAACTTCCTTACAAAACTAGGCATAATGCCTTATGCAACCACATGTATAACAAAAGTGCGCTAATCTCTCATATTTAAAGTCGACCCATAGTTTCTTTCCTCCTTGGCTGGCAAATGTCCTAGGTTTCAAGGGGCACAATAAATCAATTCTTACTCTAGCTTTTCCACCTGTATAGGAGTTAAACCCCTTTGTATCAATTTTCACTTCAGTTACCAAGCTCGCTACTGCTACTATTTGCCTTATGGTTTCTTCCAAGACCCAATCCGTAGGTAATCTGTGCATTTGAACCCAAAACTCATAACGTGTGTAATCGTAACTGTATTATAAAGTAGTCGATGTCCATGGTTTAAGCACCAGAGGATTGCTAGAGAAAGACCAAGGCCTTGTCTCAAGAATTCTGTTCATTTCATTTTCAGACTTAAAGGTAAAGGCTAAAGTTCTCGAGTCTACCCAATCAAAGTAACTGAATACACTCTCCAAGCCCTCTTCATAGTGTCTTAGAAGGCTTGGATATTGATATAGGGGTTGTAGAACAATTGCCCAAACATAGTTAGACAACATTTTTATATTCTCTCAGTTGGGACCATACCATCTATCTCTGTCAGGTCTTTTTTCTGACCAAAAATTGCCCAATTTTCTGTAGAGGATACTAATTTGAGAATGAGGTGTCGAATTCTTCCATTGAAGATGCACGAGAGGCAGGCAGGTTACTCCCTGTGAGAAAAGTACGGCAGAAGTAGCTATTCCTGTAAATTCATTCTCGGGGTTGTATCACTATATACCATAACGGCAAAATGCTGTCCAAAGACAATGCAGTGCTCAGGGAGGCTGATGGGGTAGGTTGGGATTTTGGGTTTGAAATTTGGGCCAGGATTAACCAGGGTTGGTGCTTTCAGTTGATATTATGGTCATCGATTACATGCCCAGTACTTGTAGGGCATGATGCTATCGAAGGGAGATCAGGTTGTATCAGCCTATCAGGAGCTGGGTTTGGGTTAGCTTATGGAACAGTGAATATGGTTCATGGGAAGGTTGGGGATTTTGGTAAAGGGTCAAGATTGAAAAGGAAACGGGAGATTTGCATCTTGGTATAGACTAGCTGAAATGACTGCTGTATTCAGCAAAGAGCACTGAGGGTTTATTGGGTGAAAACTACCACCGTTGGGGTAGGATTCCCATCGAGAGAGGATATCCACGAATTCCAACTCAATTAGGTAAAATTTTGGTGGAAAAGGGACAAAATGATATATTCCAAAGACACAGCAAATGGGTTTAAACTTACATTCCTATTTGAAGTTCTTATTTCTACAAGCCAAACACATGTTCAAGGGAACGAGGAACCAGAAATGAAAAGTTTTCCTTTACCTTGAAAACAAAAACTAATAACTTTTATCATTAACCATAAGGCCCCTTAGAACTTCAATTTGGGTCTAGTTCTTTTCTTTAATTTGTAGTTTTCATTTTGGACTGAAAATTCGAATACGGGCCTCGCACTTCATGCACCAATCGTCGAGGCCATCGCGGGTCTTGATCCTGAACATCTATCCTTTGTACAGGAGCCCACACTTCTTGTCATATTTCAGCGATGCAGGCATCATGTCATTTTCGATAATAATTCCTCTCGTGTTTAGTAGTAGTTGATCAGTCTCAAAAGAAGCCCGACATTAATGGACAATCCTTCATCACATGATGCACAAAAAGAAGAAAAAAAAAAATCTGAGTTCATTCTAGAGAAGAGCAAGCATCAGTGCATGCACCAGCAAAATTGGGATTCGCATTTTCTGCTGCGTCCTTTGCTCTTCGAAACTACTCTTTCGTGTAAGAAACAATTCTGCCACTGAAGCCCGCAAACTTCGAAAAAGCCTGAGCTTTCACGCATGACTTCAATAGCTCCTCATCTTCATGTTCTTGTGAAAGCATCTATCTATCGTAGACCTCCCAAATAGCTCCCTCCCATTATTACTAGGGGTGAGCAGCGAAAGCTTCTATCTATTGTACACCTCCCAAGTAGCTCCCTCCCATTATTATCATCCCTGATTTCTGATAATTGTTTTCATCGAAATTATGGTATCTCTTTTGTGTTGCTCGCCTCCTTTCAAAAATTGCAAGTTGGCACAAGAAAAATTATAAATGAGCAGAACATGAAGTTCCATAATTAAAACTGTTTATCGTCAAAAAATCGCAAAAACCAATATTACTTGGAACACTTGGGCCAAAAGTTGAAGCAAAGAAGCAAGAATATTTTTTCGCCTCACGGATGGACGAGCCAACTCTCTTTTTCTTTCCATTAGCGAAGCTTTGCATGCTGAAGTTTTCTAATGCCCTATTTATAGGCACTAATCTACTGCTTTAGGAAGCTTAGCTTTTGGAACGAAATTTTTTGAACTGTGTAGCCGAAGTTCTTGAACGAAAGATTCACGCGTTTAGCCATTAAGATTGAAAGCCCACAAATTTTGAAAGACAAAATCCTAAACTTTACGAGGGTTCCTCGTCCTCCATTTTCTTGTGAAAGCATTTCTTGTGTGTCTCCCAAATAGTTCCCTATTATTAGGCTTACTATTCGCTACAAGGTAGCCTATAGACGTTGATTTCTATATCCAATGATGCCCCCGCTAGACTAGACGGTTCAATTAGAGGACAAAAACTTGACGGGCACGTTTCCGAGAAAGTATTGATTGTGTCGGTGCTTTAAGTTTTCCCTTTTTCTTTTGGACTGCAACCAGTGCTTTTTCATATTGACTCTAAAAAGTAGAGGTCATGGTGGCCTTGCAGACTCGGAAAGGAAGAGCGATGGGACGATTGGGAAAAATAATTGATGAATGCTTTTCCCTCCTGCGACGGTGATCGTCGTCCTTATCTTATCCTCGATTCAATCGGAAAGTTTGGTATAATTTACTGAATTTAACCTGTTATGCACAAGCATTTTGGAAACACCTGAATTCATTCAGAATTTGAAATATGGAAAAATTTTATGTATTGCTGAAAGTGAGTAATTGAGTAAATTTTAGGGTTAATACCCTGAAAAACCCCAAACTGGTACACTTATGATAAATTTACCCCAAACTATTTTTTTGACCACAAAAAACCCCAAACTTGTATACCTTTGACAAATTTACCCTAAACTGGTACACTTGTGACAAATTTACCCTCTGTTAATTTTAGTTAAATTTTCTTATTAAATTATAAAGTTAATTAACACGTAACAATTGACCGATATACCAATTTGGGATTTTACACTCTATGTGTCACAGTTTACAATTTTTGTGATTTTTTTTGTGGTATTGATCTAATTTAGCGGGGGTATATTAGTCAAAAATTTACCAGTTTGGGGTTTTTTTTGGCCGAATAAATTAGTTTTGAGTAAATTTGTCATAAATATACTAGTTTAGGGTTTTTTATAGTTAGTCGGGGTAAATTTGTCACAGGTGTACCAGTTTGGGGTTTTTCATGGTTAAAAAAATAGTTTGGGGTAAATTTGTCACAAGTGTATCAGTTTGGGGTTTTTCAAGATATTAACCCTAAATTTTACGTGTTTCTGAAAGGAAAATTTAACCTCTAGAAATTGTGTGTGGGTGTGGTTTTTTAAAATTTTTTTTTTGTTATTCTAAATTGCATATAGCGTAGAGATTAGTACTTGATTGATGAAATTTGGAATTTTGATGATGCTGGCAAAGTGTGAGTAGAGTCGTAGATAAGTGCTATCATGACCAAATCTAAGTTATGATTTTCTCAAAGCATTTCTTTTGAAGAATTATTCGCTTCCTCCATTTAAAATATATTTGATTCCATTTATTTCCTTATGCAAATTCTTTCCATTTCATATTATCCATGAGGATGCTCAATTGGAAGAACAATTGCTTCAACTAACCCATATATTCTCCTTAGCAAATTCCTTAAGTTCACCTATCCCAATCCCTTAACAATTCTTTTCATGATAAATCATGAGTATGTTTTTGATGAACTACTATATTCTACCATTTTTAATTCCTCGATCAAATTTGCTCAAAGTTGAGTGCCAAAGTTGACCAAGTGTAGAACATCAATCAACTTCATTATGTCTGAAAAATCATGTTCCGATTTTATGTTACATATATTTGAGCATGAGAGTATAGCAGTTAAGGCCCAAAATACATGTGAAGTTCAAGTCAAGGCACCGGATCAGGTGAGTGCACACAAGCCCCCCAAACAATCATTGTGTAGATAGGTTTCTCGAAGGTTCACATTCCTTGATCCCACTCGGGGGAAAGATCTCAAGAGATAGTCTACAAAACGTGTATGATAGTCAAGCCATGATGTAGACAAATCAAAGTGTGTTCCCCTATCACTTCCCTGCAATAATTCTCCACATAAATTGCTTTTCCAACTCGTGTTTGTACTCCATCCATGCCAGCCACAAACCGAGCTTTCATGGGCAGTGTGTGTCGGCCAATTCATACGAATGCAT
Source organism: Eucalyptus erythrocorys (assembly GCA_014182555.1). Classification (NCBI taxonomy): domain Eukaryota; kingdom Viridiplantae; phylum Streptophyta; class Magnoliopsida; order Myrtales; family Myrtaceae; genus Eucalyptus; species Eucalyptus erythrocorys. The sequence continues at coordinate 7,285,103 of CM024599.1, forward strand.
TCCACATTTTCCTGATGCCTCCAAAGAGCAAATCTCACGGAGGCCTCAATAATTTCAGCTTTAGTGCCGTATTGCTACTATCGCATCATGGGTCTCTTCTAAAAACAATATGGACAAAATATAATTATTTTATCAATCTAATTATAAATTTTTTAAATGAGACATCAATATCATCTTTACAGTCAATTTTTATTGAAAATCACTAATGTGATAATCTAATTATCTTAGGTCACCTTATATGACATATTGCTATGCTAGTGGTTTTCACCAAAAAATTGTTATAACGACTATATTGGAATATCACGCAAAACTTTAGAACTAAATTTGTAAAATAATTAATTTAGGATTAATTGGATGATTTTCCCAATACAATAATTGATTAAAAATACGAAAAACATTTGCAAGTACGACACCCGTGGCACTTGGTATGATGCATGTGATCCTGCCTCCTAACACGTGTCTTGTCCCCACTCACCTATCTTTGAGCCATGAGCATTGCAAAAATTATGCCATGTCTTCAAATTTTTAATTAAAAAAAAAAAAAAAGAGGTGGTTAATGGTTTGGTTGAAAAATGATTTGAAGGTAACCTTGGAAGGAAATTCGTTCTGAACCTGAATATCATTTGTCATTCATTGTTGTTGGGTCTGGAAGCACGACAGCGGCAACACAAGAAGATTGTAGTGAGCAATTTGGGTATGGACATACTTAACTGAAAATATAGCATGGATACTAAAATATATATATATATATATATTTGTCACACAATTGTCACACACATAGTTTATGATTAGTGAAATCTTACGCTTATCATTACAGTCTGGAAGCACGACAGCGGCAACACAAGAAGATTGTAGTGAGCAATTTGGGTATGGACATACTTAACTGAAAATATAGCATGGATACTAAAATATATATATATATTTGTCACACAATTGTCACACACATAGTTTATGATTAGTGAAATCTTACGCTTATCATTACAATTGTTCTTCTCACATGACAAGCAAAAACACTTAGAGCGAAGTCTTATGTTTCTTTCCCGCACGGATGAGCCAACTCTTTCCTTTTATCATCAGTTTGGGGCCCTTGAACTTTGAAAGAATCTAATCTCTCACGGATGACTGCAAGAGCTCCTCATCTTCATGTTCTTGCGAAATCTATCTACCGGACGTCTCCCGAATAGTTCCCCACTATTAACTCTTACTATTTCCTACACAGTAGCCTTGACGAGTAGATGCTGATTTCTGATAATTGTTTTCGTTGAAGACAAGAACTACGGCATCCTTCATCGATTTATGCATGTGCTGCACAAACTTTTTTTTTGGTCGAAAATGATACGTATTTCATTACTAGCTTAACGCTTTTGAAGATAGGTTAGAGTCTACACATAAGAGAGAAAACAGAGGGGCAGGGATATTGTGTAACCACTGAGGGGGGAGGGAATAAGTGCGATATTCCTTTGCAATCCAGTTTGCCACTTCGTTTGCTTCCCTTGGGCACCAGGTGATTTCTATGCCGATGGAATGGGCCATTGAATGTCTGATCTCTTGCATTTGCTGCTGAATGGGCCAAGGAGTTTCTTGTCGGCCCATCACGCACTCAACTAGTTGCCGACAGTCACTCTCACATATAAGTCTTCTGTTCTGAACCGGTCTGTTCCCCACGTGCGTTGTCGAGTTCTCTCCAAACTTTTTCATTCCAATGGCGAGTGCTAGGGTTTCCGCCTGAAGGGGGGATTCAGCGTGGATCTCCTGCACGTAGCCATCGATCATCAACCCGTCAGCGCCGCGGAGAACTCCAAAGCAGCCGAGCTTCTCAATTCCGACCAAGAGCTGTCCACATTGAGCTTCGGATCTGTCGTTCTTGGTGGTTGCCAACGTTTCGTTTCGGGTTCGCGTGCGTTAGATCCCTTTACCTGTCGATTATTTTGATTCCATCTCGGATATTCTTTTTCTTTGCGCAAGAGCTAATTCAACCAAAGCAACGATTTTGAAAGGGTAGTGGCGAAATATAAAGTTGTTACGCCGTTTCCACAATTGCCACAAAATCTCCGACACCAGCGCTGGGTCTATGGGAGAGTCCTTGTTTATCAGGTACTCGTCCACCCACTTGTCAAACCTCTGCGCAGCTTCAGTGGCTTAGCCAATATTCAACCTATAATCTGACCATAGCTGCCGGACTTTTTTGCAGTGAAGAAAGAGATGTTCCACCGTTTCAGGATATTGAGAACAGAGAGAGCAGAGCGGGTCAGGTAAACTCTTACGCCTGTATAGATTATCCTTTGTGGGAATTGCATTCTGACATAAGCTCCAAATAAACTCCTTTTGCTTTGGTGGAATTAGCAGATTCCAAATTCCTGACCAGAGGCGACGAGGATGCACAGTACCTGTCTTTAGGTATGATCGCTGCTCTTGCCCTGTTATAGCCCCCTTTTACCGTGTACTGTCCTTTGTTGTTTCCCGTCCATAGAAGTGAGTCTGCCTTCCTTGGAACAGGGATAGGGATAGACAGAACTTCGTTAATAGTTGTCTGGTCAAACAGTTGATTCAAAGACATTTTCCTTCCATGTATTACTTTCCTGGTCAATCAATTCTGACACAGTTTGAGGTTCATTCCGATTTGCAGGGCCGTAGATTGATCCTTGGTGTAGCCAAGGGTCTTGACGGATTCTGATTGATTGGCCGTCGCCTACCCTCCACCTGATATCTGGAAGGATGTGGTCACGGCCTTGAATGATGCTCTGCCATCCCCATGATGGTCTATGTCCTGTCTTTGCTGACCAGATGTCACCTTCAGGGAAGTATAACCCTTTGAGTACTCTACTCCAGAGTGCAGAGGATGATTGGGATAATCGCCACGCCTGCTTGCCCAGGATTGCTAAGTTGAAGGTAATTAGATCCCTGAAGCCCAATCCGCCTTGATCTTTTCTTTTTTTGAGAGTTTCCCAATTTTTCCAGTGCGTACATTTCTTTGAATCGATTGACGCCACCGAACTCAGCAATTCTTTTCTCTATGGCCTTGCATATTGATACGGGGATCTTAAAAATCGACATAGCGTATTGCGGCGGCGCTTGCACCACCTGTCTTGACCATGATCTCCTTTCCAGCTTTGGATAGGTAATTCTCCTTCCACCCCGCCATTTTCATATTAACTTTGGCCAATATCCATGATAGCATATCTTTTTTCGTCTGTCCCCAACTTGATGGTAAACCCAAGTACCGCCCGTTTGATTAATAGTAGGCACACGCATCTCATAAGATAGATTGTTTTTAAGAGTCTCGTGGACAATCTCTGTGAAGAACATACCATACTTGTTGAGGTTAATGGCTTGGCCTGTAGCGTAGCAATATTGATTTAAAATAGCTGCTAGAGACTGACTCTCTCGGATTGAGGCTTCCATGAAAAAAATAGCGTCGTCAGTGAACATAAGATGAGTTAGCATAGGGCAGAACCTGTTCAGCTTGATTCCTCTTAAGGACCCATCTTCTGTTGCTCTATTGATCATCCATGATAATGCATTAGTCACCAAAATGAACAAATAGGGGGATAAGGGATCTCCTTGCCTTATGCCTCTAGTGGGCTGAAAACTCCCTGTGAGTTCCCCATTTACCTTGACATTTAGGGAGGCAGAAGTGACACAATACATAACCAGTTTGACCCATTGCTCGGAGAAACCTATTTTAAGCATATACAATTTAAGGAAGTCCCATTCAACTCGGTCGTATGCCTTTTGCATGTCCAGCTTCGAATTGCTTGGAACTGTTTCTTTCTCTTTCTTATTCTCATTTGATGCAACACCTCCTGAACGATAATTATGTTATCCCGAATTTGGCGGCCATGAACAAAAGCACTTTGTTCTGGTGAGATTATCCGAGGCAGCCCTTTGTTTCAAATTCCGGTTGGCCGATATTTTTGAAATGATTTTATAGTTAAAATTGCGAGGCCGATCGGGCGAAACGGTTAATGTATTCAGGGTTGCTGATTTTGGGGATGAGAACAACCTGAGTCTGATTGAGGGCTGGGTCAAACGTACCAGAATGAAAGAAATGGCGGACTGTCTGGACAATATCTAGTTTGATCTCCTCCCAGAAGTGTTGGTAAAACTGGCCATTCATACCATCTGGACTCGGAGCCTTGATGGACCCCAACTGGAAGACTGCAAGTTTCACTTCCTCCTCGGTAACTTCTGTCATAAGATTCTGATTCATTTCTTCCGTTATCATCTGTGGAAACTGACCCAAAATGGGTTGTAGATTTCTGGATCCATTCGTCTCGTACAGCTCCTGGAAGTAACTTTTGACATGTTGATGAATAACTGCTGGTTGTCGAGTCCAGGTTTGATCATCTATCTTCAGCATAGTCAATCTATTTCTCTGTCTTCTCTGAACAGTAGTTGCGTGGTAGAATCTTGTATTTTTATCCCCCCACTTAAGCCATGAAATCCTGGACCGAATCCCCCAATACATCTCCTCTTGTCGCCATAATTGTTGGATTTTGTCTTTAATTAGCTGACATTGCTCATGGGTTTCTGTTCCATAGTGGCTGTTGGAGATTTCAGTTAGCCTCTGCTTCAATTGTTTTATCTGAGTAGCAGCATTAGAGAATTTCTGTTTGCTCCAGGTACAAAGCTCCCCTTTTACTTTCTGAATTTTCTGCATAAAATTTGGGTTTCGTTCCTGGCTGGTTTTCCAGACCTCTCTTACAATTCTGCTACAATCTTCCTCCTCAAGCCAGAATGATTCGAATTTGAACTCCTTTTTACTTTTTCCTTTCATGGTAGGTGCTAAAGCAAGAAGAAGGGGACTGTGGTCTGACCCCACCGCTGGCAAAGCATAGATTTCAGCACTCGGGAAAGTGACGCGCCAGTCCATTGTACACACACCCCTATCCAGTCTCTTTCTGATTAGGTCATCTCCCCTTCTATTGTTTGCCCAGGTAAACTTACAGCCTTTACTTTCAATGTCCATGAGAGAACAGTCATTCAACATATCACGAAATGCTGACATTCTATAATAATCTGATTCCTTCCTTCCTTCTTTCTCCCAAGGATAAAGCGTATCATTGAAATCCCCAAGACATATCCACGGTATAGATTTGTCTTCCTGAAAGTGTCTGAGCTGTTGCCACAGCTGGATACGCTCAGGGAAGTGCGTTGGGGCATGAAGGAAGGTTATCCTCATGTGATGTCCACTCAGCGGGTCTTGGCACGCCACATCAATAAAGAGGTTTGAGCTATGTCGTATTTGCACCTTCGTTTCCTCATTCCAGAATAGTGCGAGGCCTCCTGCTAACCCTGTAGGTTCCACTAGATACATCCCCTGAAAATTAAGCCTCCTCCTAATCTTTTCCAGCTTGCATTCTTTATTTTTTGTCTCCATAAGAAAGACTATAGTGGGTCTTTCCTGAGCCGTTAAGGCTCTTAGCTCTTGAACTGTCAAGGGGTTACCCAGCGCCTGATAATTCCAGCTTAATACAAGAGTGAATTAAGGGGAACGTACGGACTGGCAGAGTGTACTGATTGATGGGGGCTATTTAAGTCTCTTTTCCTTTTCTTTTTAATCTTTTGAACAGCTGGAGGCAACCAGCGTGTTTCACATTGACGCAAAAAGAGTCGTCTATGGCTTTGCAGACTCGAAAGGAAGAGCGGTAGGGACGGAGGAGGAAAGTGACAAAGGTCCTCTATTCATGAGATAGAAAGACCAATTTTTACATTTGCGAAATATAATCATCGAAAAAGCCACCTGACCAAAGCAGGTTAGGGTGTAATTACATATTGCAATGCATTGCTTGTGAATGAAGGGGTTCTAGTCGTTCTTCATTCAAATTTAATTGAGATAGGGCATCACTTTTGACTTGCAATATATAATACGTGGCCGTCTCCTCCCACCACACATACCCTTCCCCATGAATGCTTCCCATTCACATCTTTCACACCTTATCCTTATATACTTCCCTTCTTTCTTATTTTCCTCTCTCTTTTTTTTCTTTTTAATTTTCTCGTTGCCATAGTTCTTTCGCATCACAACCTTTTTTATTTTTTCAAGAAAAATATACAATTACTCTCTCTCTCTCTCTCTCTCTCTCTCTCTAGTAGGAGGTTCTTTTGATAGGAAAGAAAAGGATATTTAATGAAAATAAATTAAACGAAGGAGAAAAACCCCCTCGATAATAGGAGGTTCTTTCGATAGGAAAGAAATGGATATTTAACGAAATTAAATTAAAGGAAAAGGAAGGAGAAAACCCCAGAGGGTGGATAGAAAAGAAGGCATCTGAAAGGAGATGAATTATTCATTTTATATATATATATATGTGTGTGTGTGTGTGTGTTTATTACAATGTTAAAAAAGCCAACAAAGTACTCTTTTAACTTAGCACCAAGATATATTTCTAATTAACTATGGATGTGATGCAAATACAACAAAATAACACCTTATCATCATGAGTAATCCATCACCAATTAGATAATCAATGCTCATCATATTAAGAATTTTTCTATTAATAAAGGCAGTATGCAATTTAGATTTATAGAATATGTAACTTATTTATCCTTTAAAGACATGTGCACAGTACATGTTAACACATGTTAATGGAAAAAGGTTAGCGGTGTTTATGAACATAACAAAATACAAGTTTGGGTTAGAGAGAAAGGGGATGCGACTTTTTGAAATTTGAGATTTGACATGCACCAACTTCAAAGTTATGAAGGGTAGAGTGAAACATTCCCTAAAATGTTTGAATGAGATCTCACATTCTTCTTCCAAATGCATGGAGCCTAAGAGTGTCAATCATAATGTATATAATTTGAAGTGATCTTCCTCATTGTTAAGCGATGTCAATTTTTCCTCCCTTGGAAATAATTATCTCCAACAATATCTTTAACTAGTAGTCAACTTATAGAAATATTAATATGCTAACTTAAATAAAATTTAAATATGAATGATGTGTATATTTGTAACAATCAATCGGAGAGAGATTGCATATAATTAGTGCATGGAGAGCTAGCTTCTAAGGTGTAGACATGTGACCACCCAACTCACCTGGCCTTTCGTTTTCTCTTTTTTTCTTCAATTTAATATCATGTCATATTTTGTGTTGCTTGCTTCCTTTCAAAAATTGCCAATTGGCACTAGAAAAATTATAGACAGGCGGAACATGAGGTCCCAAAATTAAAATTGCTTATCATTAAAAAGTTGCAAAAATCAATATTACTTTAAATGGTCGGGCCAAAAGTTAAAGCAAAGAAGCAAGAACATTTCTTTCCCTCACGAATGGACGAGCCAACTCTCTTTTTCTTTCTACTACCCAAGCTTTGCATGCTGAAGCTTTTTAATGCCCTATTTATAGGCACTAATCTACTTCTTTAGGAACCTTAGCTTTTGGAACGAAATTTTTTTAAATGTGTAGCCAAAATTCCTGAACAAAAAATTCACCCGTTTAGCTATGAAGATAGAAGGACCCTCGCTTGACGTACGAACGACGTCAAGGGTTCCCCACCTTTTATTTTCTTGTGAAAGCATTTATTGTATGTCTCCCAAATAATTCCCTACTATTAGGCTTACTGGTCGCTACAAGGTAGCCTATAGACGTTGATTTCTATATCCGATGATGCCCCCGCTAGACGGTTCAACTAGAGGACAAAAACTTCACGGGCACGTTTCCGAGAAAGTATTGATTGTGTCGGTGCTTTAAGCTTGCCCTTTTTCTTTTGGACTGCAACCAGTGCTTTTTTGCAGTGGCTCTAAAAAGTAGAGGTCATGATGGCCTTGGAGACTCGGAAAGCGATTGGGACGGATGAGAAATATATAATTGATGAATGCTTTTCCATAGATGATGGTGATCGTCATCTCTGTCTTATCCTCGATTTAATTGAAAAGTTGGAGTAATTCACCCAATTTAACCTGTTATGTACCGTATTGAGGAAACACATTAATTAATTCGGGATTTGAAATATGATAAAATTTTATGCATCGCTGACAATGAGAAATTTAGTAAATTTTATGTATTTCTAAAAAGAAAATTTTATTACTAAAAAATTATATGTGGTTGTGGTTTCTTTTTTATGTTATTCTAAATTGCATATGGTGTAGAGATTAGTACTTGATTGATGAAATTTGGGATTTTGATGATGTTGGCAAAGTATTAGTACAGTCATAGAATCACGACCAAATCTGAAATATAATTTTCTCAAAGCACTTATTTTGAAGAATGATTCGCTTTCTCCGTCTAAAATTTATTTGGTTATGTTTATTCCCTTATGCAAATCCTTTCCATTTCATATTATCCATGAAGATGCTCAACTAGAAGAACAATTGATTCAACTGACCCATATGTTCTCTTGAGAGAATTTCTTAAGTTCAATTATCTCAGTCCCTTAACAATTCTTTTCATGGTAAATTGTTAGTATGTTTTTGATCAACTGCCATATTTTGTTCACAAGATTCCCCGGCCATCTTGGATTCCTTAATCAAATTTACATGTCAAACTTGACCAAGTGCGGAATATCCATCAAATTCATTCTATATGGAAAAATCATGTTCTGATTTGATGTTATGTTCATTCAAGCGTTGGAATATAGTAGTTGAAGCTTAAAATGTATGTGAAGTTCAAGTCGAGGAACTAGACCAAAGTAGTGCACACAAACCCCACAAACAATCGTTGTGTATGTAAGTTTCTTGAAGGTTCACATTCCTTAACCCCAATCAGGAAAGATCTCAAGAGATGGTCCACAAAACGCGTATGTAGAGTTGAAGTTGGATGCCATTTCAATTCGCATGCCAGAGACGCAAATGATGGTCAAGGCCATGCTGTAGACAGAGCAAAGTGGATTCCCCCTTGTCACTCTCCCCCAATAATTCTCCACTTAAGTTGCTTTTCCCACTCGTGTTTGTACTCCATTTATGCGAGCCACAAACCGAGCTTTCATGGGTAGTGCATGTCGGCTCGTCTGTATGAATGCATTCCACATTTTCACAATGACTCCAAAGAGAAAATCTCACGCGGGCTTCAATAATTTCAGGATTAGCATCGTTTCGCTATTATTGCATGTCGCATCACTTCAGAAAACAACCTCGGTAAAATATAACAATATTATATTATCAAGTTAATCTTAAATTTTTGCAAGAGATATCGATATAATCTTTATGACCAATTTCCATTGAGAATCATTGATGTGATAGATTTAGTTATTTTGGATCATCCTAATGGTTTCCATCAAAAATTAATTACAATGACTACATTGAAATATTTCACAAAAATTTAAAATTAAATTGACGAAATTATAAAATTTATGATTAAATTGATATTTATATGATAAATTTAGGATTAACTGAACTATTTTCTTGATAAGATGGTTTAAAATACTAAAAGCATTCATGAGTATGATATCCATCGCATTTGGTATGATGCATGTGACCCTGCCAACCCACACGTCTTGTTCCCACTTGCTTATGTTCGAGCCATGAGCATTGCAAATATTATGCTATGTCTTCAGATTTTTAATTAAAAAAAAGAGGTCATTAATGGTTTGGTTGAAAAATCATTCAAGGTAACTTTGGAAAGAAATTCGTTACGAATCTAGATATCATTTGTCATTCATTATTGTTGGGTATGGAAGCATGATAGTGACAATACAAGAAAATTGTAATGAGCAACTTGAGTCGGGATATACTTAATTGAAAATACAATATGAATACTACACACAATATATGTATATCTATATATATATATATATATATATATATATATATATATATATATATGTGTGTGTGTGTGTGTGTGTGTGTGTGTGTGTGTATCACACCATTGTCACACACATAATTTATGATTGGTGAGAGCTTACACTTAGGTTCCGTTTGTTTCACAGAAAATGACTTCAGAAAAACGTTTTCCACATTTTCCGGTGTTCGTTTCACGGAAAATAAACTCCTTAAGGAAAATATTTTCCATTAATGGAAAAAACAACCTTCAAAGAGAGGAAACTATTTTGCCCTTTTGAAAAGCGGAAAACATTTTCCATAACTTCTTCCACCTTATTTTTTTCACCAACACATTTTTGTTTTATTTTTATACTTTATTTTTTATTTTTTATTTTTTTATTTTCTTTCTTTCCTTTTCATTTTTCTTCCTTAGCCGTGGTTGGTCGCCGGCCACGACGACGGCTGGCGATCGGTGAGCGGCCACGACGGCGGCTGAAGGCTGGCGACTGGCGACCAACCGCGACCACGAGCCAACTCGAGCTCCGCCCCAGGTCGGCGTGGCTTCACCTAGCCCGATCTGGGGAAGCCGAGCTCACCTGAGCTCGGCGAGCTAGGGCCTTGTCGGCTTGGCGCAAAGCTCTGGCCTCGCCGCCAGATCCAGCGAGCTCGCAGCTCACTAGAACCCGACGAACCTCCGGCAAGCTCGGGCGAGATCAGCCAAGCCTTGAGCTCGTCGGATCTGGCTACTAGGTCTTGGTCGGTCGCCGGGCAGTCGGCCATTGTTAGGCGTGCGGCGACGAAGGGAGGAGGAAGGAGGAGGAAGGAGGAAAGAGAAGGAAAAGAAAAGGAAAAAGAAAAAGAAAGAAAAATAATAAATAATAAAATTTTGATTTTTTAAAAATATAAATAATTAGAAATTCATTTTTTTAAAAAATATATAAAAAGTAAAACTAATGAACGGTGGAAAATAATAAAAAATTATTTTTTAAAAATACAAATATTTTGGCCAATTAAAAATATTAAAATTCAATTTTTTGATAATTTTTCCCAAACAATTAAATTAGTTAACGAACGGTAGAAAATATTTTCCACTCAAAGTTTAGGTTTCAAATTTAAAACCAGGAAAATATAGTCATTTTCCTGAAAAATGACTTATGGGAAAATGTTTTCTAGAAATAACTGATTTTCCGTGAAACGAACGGACCCTTATTATTACAATTGTTTTTCTCACATGACACGCAAAAAAACCTAGAGCGAACTTTATTATTTCTTTCCCGCACGGATAAGCCAACTGGTTCTCTTTCTCCTCAGTTGGGAGCCCGCAAACTTTGGAAGAACTTGAGCTTTCACGGATGACTTCAATAGCTCCTTATCCTCATGTTATTGCAAAAGTATCGATTGTATGTCTCCCAAATAGTTCCCTACCATTAACCCTTACTATTTCCTACACAGTAGTCTCGACAAGTAGACGTTCATTTCTGATAATCATTTTCGTCGAAGACAAAAATTACAATATCTATTGTCAATTTCTGTGCGTACTGCACAAAACTTAAATAAGAGCGAATAAAGGGAACTTTTTAATTGGAAGAGTGTACTAAAGGTGTGCAACCGGACTGGGTATATCCGGAAACCGGACCAACCCACCTGGAATATAGAGTAGGGAATCGATTCCCATTGAAATCGGTTTGGGAATAGGTTCTAAGTAATTACTCACTCGGAAACCGATTTCCGGACCAGTTTTGGAACTGGTTCTTGGACCGGTTTTGTAAGTAAATGTCTAAAATCCTTTTTTTCCCCTGATTTCTATTCTTACTTCCATAATCACACGGCATTTTTCCTATTGGCTCTCTCAAACACGCACGATACTCCTCCCTTGTTGTTCCTCTTCCTCACTTGCTTCCCTCCCTCATCTGCTCCCCTCGCATTGTCCAACGGATGGACGGTGTTCGTCGCCACCAAATTCTTGTGTATTACGTGGATTGGCTCGCCTAATTTATCTTTTATAGGAGTTATGCTTTAGTAGTAGCGGGAATAAGATTAATATTAGACCCATGTTTATTGCTAATTATTTGTCTTATGATTTTATTTATTATAATTAGCCAAATGAATTTTTAATTTTTCATTTAGTCAAAAAGTTCATGTATTTATTTATTATAAGTGCTTAATATTTTAATATAAATTAGGAGAATTACATTATTTTCTCGCATATTAATGTAAAATTCGAAGTCGTATGGAATATCGGGAGATTACAAAACAGGTTCCAACGGAAATATGTTGACTCTGGAACTGGACCAGAAAAACAGGGTGGGTCGAGTATAGGATCCAATACAAACAGAGTCAGGTATAGGATCAGGAAAAGGGAACTAGTTATAATAGAGTCAAATATATGATCCAGATCTAGACCCTATTCACCCTGAACCCAATCACCCCTAGAGGGTATTGGCTGATGGGGGCTATTTTAAGCCTCTTACCCTTTTTATCTTTTTCCCCTTTTGAACAGCTGGAGGCAATCAGCGTGTTTCACATTGATGCCAAAAAGAAAAGGTCCGTGGCTTTGCAAACTCAGAAAGAAGAGCGGTATGGACAAATGAGGAAAGTGACAAAGGTCCCTAATTTTTCATGAGATAGAAAGACCAATTTTTTCATTTGCGAAACACAAGGATAGAAAAAGCCACTGATTCTCTCTCTCTCTCTCACCTTGATGCCAAAAAGAAAAGGTCCGTGGCTTTGCAAACTCGGAAAGAAGAGCAGTATGGACGAACGAGGAAAGTGACAAGGATGGAAAAAGCCACTGATTCTCTCTCTCTCTCTCTCTCTCTCTCTGGGGCCTCGCACAAATGGAGTAGGAGTTTCTTTCCTAAGGATAGAAAAAGATATTTAACGAAAATAAATTAAAAGAAAAGGAAGGAGAAAGGGGGCGAGGGGGGTGTTGGCAAAAGAGAGGTGTATGTTAAGCCCCTTCGGAAGGGAGTCCCCCATCATTTGGGAGAAGTCCTCTACATGTTTGATAACCACTGCGGCTCCATTCATCTCACAAAATGTCTTTTGAGGCTAAGTCCTCCTAGATTGGCATTAGAGTTAGGTTAAGGTAGATGCAGGTGTATATTAAGACCTTGCAGAAGGAAGTCCCACATCGTTTGGGAAAAGCCCTTTAACCTACTTGATAACCGCTGTAGCTCCCTTCACCTTACAATACCTCTTTTAAAGCCAAGTCCTCCTAGATTATTCATTTCATAAATATGATTTCTATCAAGGTTAATATCTTGAAAACTCTTACCCAAATGATAATAATAATTAAAAAAAAGTGATATATTTATGACAAATTTATTCCAAACTGATTTATTCAAATCCCAAAAATCCCAAATTGATATATTTTTGACAAATATACCCGATTAATACCACAAAAACCATAAAACTAGCGCAACTATGACAAACGAATAATAAAATCCTAAACTGATACATTGGTCAATTATTGCATGTCATCCAGTTTAGCATCTTGAAAATAAAATTTTATGAAAATTAACAGATGATAAACTTATTATAGGTGTATCGATTTTGGGTTTTTTTTTTTTATCAATTTTTTTGAGTAAATCTATGACAAGTGAATTAATTTGGAGCTTTCTACAATGCTAAAGAGGCCAACAAGGTACTCATTTTACTTAGCCCGAAGATAACTTTGTCATTCATTAGATGTGATATAAATGCAACAACATAACATCTCCTCATTATGAGCAATCCATCACCAATTAAATAACCGATGCTCGCCATATTATGAATTTATCTTTTAATTATATAATGATATGGTCCAATGAGGACAAAGAGTGATTATTGAGGGCAAAAGACTTGAACAAGACTTGAACAAGAAGTAGTTGTTAATAGGTTTATAAGATGGCAAAAGGGATAGGAATAGACCGAATTTTGCACCAAACATAGAGAAAATGATTCTAATATATATATATATGAAAATTGAAATTATGTTGGGATCCTACAAAGATCTAGTTTGATGAGAGCAAAGAATAGTCGTCAAGGCCAAAAGACCTAGATGAAGAGTGGCTCCTAGCAAGTTTCTAGAGCAATGAATGAGGCATGAATAAATCAAATTATCGCAAAGGTTGAAACACACAAATTTTGAAAGATAAAATTTTAAATTTTTTGAACCTCAGCTTCACGTACACGTCAAGAGCTCCTCATCCTTCGTTTTCTTGTGAAAGCATTTTATGGGGAGACTTACCATTTGCTGCATAGTAGCCTACGGACGTTGATTTCTTATATTGAATGATGCCCCCAATGCACGGTTCAATTTAGAGGACAAATACTTGACGCGGAGGTTTCTGGGACGTACTGATTGTGTCGGTGCTCTAAATTTTTTCCATTTTCTTTTGTATCGGCAATCGCCGCGTGTCACATTGACTCTAAAGAGAAGAGGTTCAATTTATCAAAAAAAAAAAAAAAAGAAAGAAAGAAGAGGTTCACGGTGGCCTTGGAGACTCGGAAAGAAAGAGTGATTGGGACGGCAGAGAAAAATAATTGATGAATGCTTTTCAGTAATATGATAATAATTATCATCTCTAACAGTCCCCGGTTCAACTGGAAAATTCGATTGATTGACTGAATTTAATTTGTTATGTACAAACATATAGAAAACACTTGAATTCTTCGGAGGTTTGAAATAATGAAAGGTTTTACGTATTATTGAAAGTGAAAATTTGAGTAAATTACCTATTACCACTAGCAAGTTGGGCAAAAAACATGCCTGTTTTATTTTATGATATCCCCTGTGATTAGTTAGGTACACTGATCATAGTTTACAAACGTTACCAGCAAATGCAATAATAAGTTATCAACATCTCTAGAAATTTGCCACTCAAACAAAAACTTGTTGGTAAAGATAACAAGTTTCTAGCCAAACGAGATTCAATTTTATGATAGCTAGCAGAGTAAGGAATGTTCTAATTTTAATTACAATGTCAGTTATCTATTTATGTAAAAGCTCATCATTCAAAATAAAAACTTATTAGTGAAGATAGTGAGTCACGAGTGAAATAAATGAACTTTCAACTTATGTTCACTTTTAGACATTTCACTCTCTTTTGGCAAACTTATAGACATTTTACTTATTAAGAAAATGCATAACTTTTTGTGATCATATGTATCATCTATAATGTATGCATCCTACATTAATTGGATCGAGTAAAGGGCCCTCAAACCATGCAAATCAATAATGACAAGTATTGACTTCAGATTTTGATGAGACTGAACAGAATTATATGCATATGTGTCCAAAGCGTTATTCATTGAAATCTTCAAACGAGAAGTCTTCACTCCACTTAAAGTGGCGGCTTAGCCATAGCTAAGTGCCAATGCCCAAAGGAAAATGACATGGATGATTTTTAAATTTTTGCCTAATATGTAATATTCTTAGGATTGTTAATTATTTTAAGTGATCATTGAACTATTCTTGAATGTCTAATTGAATCCCTAAACTTTCAGTTTGTTTATAGATATTATGACGACTCTATTTAAATATACTTTAGCTTATGCTCTCTCTAACAGTAAAAGTAGGACGTATTTTGAGTTATGCAAGTTTAATATTGCTGCTTTTTTAAGAATAAATATTTTCATAAGGATATCTAAAGAAGATATTAATTTTTTTACTGATAATCGCATTTATATTAATATAAATCTCGCTCCTAATTTTTTAGATAGATAAAATTTTCAAGCTTTTATGTTTTGTGTTTTCATAATTAGATTTAGTAATATATGTATATTAGGAAATTCAAACAAAAGGAATATCGACCTGATAAAAACTGTAAATAAGATTCCACATTTTGTTTTTATTATAAAAATCATAAGCCAAAATGTATTTAAATGGAAATAATATAACATTTATAAAGACCATGGATTATAGCCATTAAGTTCTTTTATTTCTTTCAATTTCTTCCTGGCTTATAGATACAATATTAATACCGAGGCAAAAAATATTTGATTATTAAAATGTTAAACGATCCTCTCATGCGGATTATAATTTAAGGAAACTGTTGGTGCATAATGATAACAAAATTAGCTAATGTCAATCCACATTCATTAGTAGTAATAATTTATGTTGAAGACGAGAGTTCGGTAAATAATTTAATGTAAAAATGCCACCGGCTTGATGCAAAAGACTTGAATAAGAGGAATAAAGCCAACACGGACGATACGGTTAACGTACTAAATGATGTGGATGCTTTTAAGCTCTTTCCTTTTCCTTTTGGACAGCCATAGGCAACCAATGAGTTCTCACATGGCGTTGGAGACTCAGAAAGAAGAGTAGTAGGGCCGAAGGAGAAAAATAATTGATGAATACTTCTTAGTAATGTGATGGTGGTTGTTGTTGCTACCACATCCTTGATTTAATTGGAAAGTTGGAATGATCGATGGAATTGAACTTGCTATGTATTGGCATTATGATTAGTTGTCTCATCTAAAAAAAGAATCGCAAAACCATAATGCTAATGTCATTTAAGGCAAAAATCAGAGAATAATTGGCAAGAACGTGAGCGTCTGATAATTAAATTTAATATCTTCTGTCATTTATTAGAGTTCATAAGTTAATTAAGAGCACATTGTTGATGTGCTTGCACTTAAAAAAAAAAAAAGAGAATGCATAATTTCTTAGAGCTATGAATTAGGATTATAAAGTGAAATATGATTTAGATCTAAGCCGATGTGAGCGAGTCTTAAAAGCTGTTTCGTTAATCAAAATGTGAGAGGAATTTACCGTTCTGCCCAGGGAAATTTCAGAAAATCAAAAAGGATAATAATAATATAAAAAAATTCCTCGGATGGTCCCACGAATACGTCGTAGTGGAGGTGGGGAATCCGTAGGGGGCACGGTTTCGGGGAAAGTAAGAATTGATGTTTTTCTCCTCTATCCTTTTGATTTCTCTCGCGTTTTAGTTCACTTAAAAATTAATCAGATCATGAACAAAAATGGAAGTGGATACGGAGCCCGAATTTGATTTTAAATCCATAAATTCTATGTTAAACGGAGAATGCAAATGTTAAAAGGAAAAAGAAAAGAAAAATACTGTAAATTGATGGTAGAACCGAGACGTGTGACTCCAATTTGTCCAAATAATAAATGATGATCAACGTATCTTTCACTATTATTCTTTCACGTGACAGTGCATGGAACCGACTTTTTCGATGGTGGGTCGAAGAAATTTAATTTTATTCCCTATGAATGGTATAAAATACCTGTTTTATCTTATTTTTTTAGAAGGCTCATGCGTGATGAAAGTTCATTTACTAAAGTAAAAATCCTACTATTATAAGAGCATGTTGCATCCAAATCTATTTAACACGGCAGTACAAATGTCGCGATGACATAATAAGATTTTACACTATATATGAATAGTTAATGAAAAATATAAATTTCTCTCGATTGATTGCTTAGCAAGTATCCTTAATGTGGTCATTGATGAAATCCTAACAATATCGGGAGGGGCACGTATATGAAGTGTAATGTCCAATTTGGGGCATAATTCATGAGTTGGATCCATTCGAGCGCAATTCTCAATTCGTGACAAAATTGGAGACTCCTGAGAGCCAAGAAGAACAATGGGAAGGTTGTCAAGGCCAATGGGAGTGAGGACCACAAGAAGGCAAGGACTTGAGCTGCTTTGAGTTAATTTGAAAGGCATCTCAAAATTAAGTAGGATCAACACGGACAGGCGACACGCGATATGACACGTCGATACGTCATTTCTTAAAAAAAGAGAATTTCGACGTGTTGAGACACGTTGTATATTAAATGAATATTTTTATATATACATGATAAATTATTATATTTAAATTAATTTATTCAAATTCATAAATAAATAAATAATAAAAAGAGCTTATAATGAATCTATACTAATAATATTAATAAATTTATTCATAAAAAATGGAAAGGCATTTTTTAGCTTTAACAAAAGTTATCGATGAAATAAACAATTAACAAGGGATTAGAGTCAAAGTAAATTTATATTTTTTATAATAATCAAAATTATCATTATTTAATAGTGCTTTTATTTTTCAAAATAAATTTTTAATTCACCTATTTATTTATTTTTTAGTGTTATCATTTATTAATAAATTTATTTAATATTTTATCTTACCTTTACCAAAAAAATTTATTTAATATTTGGTATTTATCCTGGGCGACCCATTTATTTCACCCTCTGCTTTCTCTCCCCGCCCCACCGACCGCCTGCGCTTGTCAGTGTCACTTCCCAAAATTGAAGTCACACCCTGCACAGGCTCCATCCTCCCCTTTCTCCAAGAAAGAAAAGATAAGTAAATCACCGTGGACAAAGCCTCTTTCGTTTCTTCTCCAGCAGCCGTCGCCTCCTCTCGTTGCTCTTCTTCCTAAAACTGAAAAAGCAAAACAGCCCCAAAAACCCTAGCAGTCGCTTCTCCTCTCCCTTACTCGGTCTCTACCTCTTGATCTTTGCTCTCTCTCAGGCGCCTCATCATAATCGCTCGTCGCTGCCTCGCCTCCGTTCCCTCCCCTTTGTCGTTGTAGCCTCGCGTCCAGCCCTCCATCGCGGCATTACGGTTCTCTATCTCGGCGTTGCAGTCGGCGGTCGCAGCCTTCTCGATCGTCTTGGTCTTTGCTCTTCCTCTACCCTCCCTCGCCGTCGCTCGCGGCGTTGCCCCCGCTCCCTCACCCTTGCCTCCACCCTCCATCACCTTCTTCCCTTCGCACCTGCAGACCCGCCCACAAACCTCCGGACACGCGCGTCGGGGCGTATCGGAAAGTGGGAGATTAAAGCATACATAATAGTCCAGAAATCGTGCCTTGCCTCCTGCTTTCCCTCCTTCCTCTTTACCAGCCCTGCTATTGTAGCTCAGAGATAATCTAGTAATCATTCCCTGCTCAAAACCCACCCACAATAGTCGCGTCTCTGTGAGAGAGAGAGAGAGAGAGAGCGCGCGCGCACTGCACTGGAAGACGGGAAACGCAAGCGAGCTGCTGAAGCTGCGAGTTCGACCGGCTCGAAGCGACAAAGACGTGAAGAATTGATGGAAATACCATCGGATGAGCGCGAGAGCAGATCGTCTCTTCCGGACTCGCTGGAGAAGACCAATGTGCCGTCAGAGTCCAAATCGAATTCTGGGCCATTTACTTCATCCACCTCTGCAATTGGAAACAATTACTATGTATTCTTGAGCTTTAGAGGTTCCGATACTCGCAAAGGTTTTGTCGATCACCTCTACCACAAACTCGTTGATGTGGGCCTGCCATTCCATCCAAACTTCGTGTTCAGAGATGAAAACGGCCTAAGGTTGGGGCCAGCCAATTGAAAATCTTCTCAGTGTAATTGAGTACTCCAAAGTTTCAATCGTAGTCATCTCGAAAAATTATGCTGATAGCGAATGGTGCCTCCGTGAGCTCATTCAGATAATGAAGTGCCAAAAAGAAGGACAAAAAGTCTTGACCGTGCTTTACAAGGTGGAAACCTCCGAGGTGCGAGAACTAAAGGGGGACTTTGGAGAGGCCTTCAAGAACAATATGAATAGTTTTAAGAATAATTATGTCAAGGAACAAGGGCCGAAAGCGCTCGAAGAAGCAGTTGCTTTAAGAGTATTTGAATCAGATAAATTGTTTGGCGGGTATCGTCGGAAGAAGAATTTTTCTATCTATCATCCTTAGTACTTGTTTTGTGCAGCCATTGATAAGTTCGTCTGTTGTATTTTCGACAGGAAAGAAGGGGAATTAATAAAAGAACTCGTAGAAACTATAATCCGCGAGCAGCAACATGATTTTCCACCATCTCCTCCCGTGGACTTGGTTGGAATTGATGGTCGCGTGACTGGGGTTATGAATTTGGCGGATACGACTTCTTCAGAAACTCGAATTATTGTGATTTATGGGATTGGCGGTGTCGGTAAGACAACTTTGGCTGCGATTATTTATAAAAAGCTTTTTGACAAATTTGATTACTGTAGCTTTCTCAAGGATATTAGAGAAACAATTAAAAGCAAGGGTATGAAGTATGTCCAATCTCTACTGATATCAAATATCACAAAAAGCAGAGACTATAGTGAGCGTGATTCTGACATTGAAAAGATCCAATCAAGTTGTGACAAAAAGAAGGTACTTATTCTTCTTGATGATGTGGATTGTCAATACCATCTTGATAATTTGATTGGAGGTTGTAAGTTCAAGTTGGGAAGTCGGATCATTATTATATGTCGAGATAAGGCCCTCTTGAACAAGTCTGAGTATAAAGAGTATGAACTCAAAGAACTGAATAGCGAAGGGTCTTTGCTTCTATTTAGGAAATATGCATTTGAAGGGGAAAAACCTCCAACAGAACTTGCGGATCTTAGTAAGGCTATTGTTGACAAAACAGGAGGGCTTCCTTTAGCTGTCGTGATTATAGGTTCATTTCTCAAAGGAAAAGATATAAGCATGTGGAGAGAGGCGCTGGAGAAATTAAAGGTGCCTCATATGAATGTACAACAAAAATTGAGGATAAGTTATGATTCATTAGAATATGAGGAACAACAAATGTTTCTAGACGTAGCATGCTTTTTTATTGGAATTGACAAAAGAATTGCCGCTTACATGTGGGAGGATCTCCAATATTGCCCACATTCCGGATTGGAAAGAATGATTGAACTTTCGTTAATGAAAATTGATGATAACAATGAGTTGAGAATGCACGATCTATTAAGAGATCTAGGCAGAGCTATCGCCCGTCCAGCAGATAAGAAGCCTTGGAAATGGAGCAGACTATGGGACGAGGAAGCGATAATAATTCAACGAAGCAAGGTAATAATCATATCTACTAGTAGCCTATGCCATGTTCTCTAACGGTATTCCCTCATATTATTATTCTTCTTGTTCATTTACTCTGAATCTCTGACCAGTGTCAACATGTTACCATTTTCTTCGTAAAAGCTGCATCCAATTTTGGCCTTTAGTTCATGAAAAATTTGCAGTCGTGACTATTCCACGGCTCATCTCTTGATCCATAAGAAAAGGCGCTGAAAAGGGGTATTAAAATTGTGTATTATTAACTCTTGTCTATATTGCTCTTTGGCTGTCTTAACATCATTTTCTAGCAGTTTTGTACTGCTTCAGTGCTTCTTACTACATTACAAATTGAAGATCCTAGCGTCACCCAGGTCTGGAGATTTACTTATTCAAATATCATTTAAGTGAGACAATATCGGAAAGTACTATAAAATGCATATGGGTTTTTTATAAATTTATGCCGATTAATTTATATTTTTTGACAAAATAACAGGAACTCCTCATTGATCTTCGTCGAACATATGCAGATTCTACTTTGTGCCAAAAAGAAGAAAAAAGAGAGTAAAATATCAGCTAAATTATTTGCACCTCATAAATATTAGCTATAGACTCAAGAATTTATTCAATTTGAAGTAATAAGATCTTATGTAGTGATTTCATATGTCTCAATAATTTATTCCATTTTTTTTCTAGGATTTCTTATGCATGTCTACAACGGAAATGCAATATGATAATGTAAATACATGATAGAAAGAAAATAAAAAAAAAATTTGGTTTTTATTGTATTAGCCAAGGAATTTTATCATCATAATTAAAGAAGCACCTTGAAATCTATCAATATTTTTTTAATAATCTAGAGACGTATAAATATGTTATTTACTTGCTCAGTTGCTAACTTGAAACAGCACTACATATTTGGATGACTCTCACTCTATAATTAATGGAAAATAAGAATCTATCTTGTCACTTATAGGAATAATGCACTTTAAAAATCCAAATTAAAATTTTCAATTGCGAATGTGGCTTTTCTTTTATTGTCATTTAGACCAAATTGTGGTCAAATTAACAAATTAGATAATATTATGTTGGAAGACTGTTCAAGATACATTAATTATAGAGTAAGTGGCATAATTAAGGTTTTTGGTTTATTTATGAGCTTTGTATGTGTAGATGGACCGAACATGTTTATTCATATGAAAGGTGAGAACTAACAATATTTTGACTAGTGATGCGATAACATAAGGCTAATTTACCTTGCTTTCGATTATATGCTGGCGTTTGTACCTGTGTTGTGCATGGGTCTAGTAATAGCTATTTTGAGCACGTAATTCAGCATTAATGAATATCGTGCAAAGTCAAACAACAGTAATTTACAATTAAAAAAACATGTTTTGCACATGTTTATGCAAAGTAATTTTCGATGAAAATCTGAAAAATATAGATCAAAATTAAGAAAATAACTGACCGAACGAAGTAAGTGACGGAATAATGAAAGGTGAAAGAAATTGTCTTACTCATCTTCGATTTATCTGCACTTAATTTAGTTCAATATCCACCTTTATTATGTAATGAGCGAGCCTTTCTTTGAAAGGACTTATAGAGCTTTTCAGGCTCCCACACATGGACAAAGAGAAGATTGAAAAAATAAAAATAACATACTGTTGTTAGATATTAGATGTTAGATTTTATAGGATTACAGAGAAGAGAAAAAAATAGATATTTAGGCACTTATTCCGCAGAAATTGAATGATTTGAAATATCTTCCTAATAATCAATTGCTTGTATTTTTTGAAATGATTAGTCAACATAAAATATTTTCATTAGCGATAATAATGTCTAAATATTTTCTGAGACAATGATAATATTTTTCGTCCATTCATTTTTGTAAGTGATATAAACGATCGTTTTTAGGAAATTGTTTTCAAATCATTAATTTTTCGCGAAACAGATGTAACCTTAATTCATACAATAAGATAACTAAAGGAGAAAATAAATTTTGAGAAAATGGAAAAATAGGAAAATAATAATAATGATCGCGAACCTAGTATACCAATTCATAGATTTTTATATGAACGGGTGAATACGCAAAACGAATTCGTAAGATCAGACTGATTTGTACGTTGATTCTTATGGCAAACCGCACCAAAAGCATCCTAGGACTAGATAGTCAGGATTATTTGTCTCGTGGAATTAAGAGAGAATAAAATTTAAATAATCCTGACGATCTAAAACTTAAACAAATTATCTTCGCGTATTTCCTTTATTCTTTGATTTGGTCAATCTTTGCTATCGTGAAGAATGTGAAAGAAGAGCAGAGTCTTTTTCATAGTCGGCCCTTTGCAATTGCTGTAACAATTCCAATGACGCTGTGATATAAGAAAGAAAAGTGAAACTGTTGAAATTAGAAACTCTAATAGATAGAAGACTACCTGCTCGATAATTGATATCATTCAATTGGCGCAAATTGAAGGATGGCTGATTGACCAGTGCGCTCATCTTAGGAGTTGTGTTGAGCTTTTCGAGCTTGAATCTCCAAAATTGAAAAGTCAAGCTCAACTTCCCTTACTCTATTTCTTTCTTCTCTAGCAAACTGTGGATTTCTGGAAAGTTTTGGTCACGCGACATGCAAATAAAGTGATAATTGGGGAAAGAGAGAGACATCCGTATGGAATTGTAAAAGGGTATATAGTGAAAGGACAATACCGAAAGGTAAAAAGAAAGACTAATGAAATTCCCAATATGGATGCACGTCGTTAATGTGATTGTGTAATTGTAACTTTTTGTTAACCTACTTTTATAGGCTTTTGTGCATTAAAGAATGTGTATTTTCATTGGCCGTAATGTGTGTTTTTTTTTTTTTTTAATGAGCAATTTTTAAAAAAGAGAGGTTTTGTCAATTATTTTTCCCTTAGTTGCGTTTTAATTTGAAAGCCTATTCTTTTTTTAATGAAACGAAAAGATACGGCTTCGATTGCACAAAAGTTGTCTATTAAAAAAGAAATAAATACACAATTGCGCTTCTAGAGAAAAAATGACCTAACACTCTTGTTTCTATTGAGCCATATGCCAAAATGAACATTATTTCATGAACGGAAAGGAAATAAGTTGTCATGCTTTATGAATGCATAAATGCTTGTGATAAATCCGATTGGGTACCTTTTTTTGTCCAAAGTCTAACGGTTCTCGCAATTGCAAAGCGACACCATATGTGCGCCGGTGGAGGGAATACATTGTAGTCAATGCTTCGTGAGTTACAGAATTTAATATAAAAATTTAGAAGAAACCTGGACTGTTTCATGGAGGAATGTTACATGAGATCACCAAAATTTGTGGCATGAAATTGAAAATTGAAATACAACATGATTTTGTAGTTATAAAAAGATCATATGTACTTTGTAAGTGGAGAGAAAATACATTGGCCACGATAGCATGCAGACGTATGCTAACAAAAGGCGGTTGGGCAGTATGCTATTCCTTGTTTTTTTTATTTTATTTTTGGTCAGATGCTATTCCTTGTTTAATGACACTTTTTTTTCATGTCAAGATCAGGGAATGCCTTGTGCTGATATTTACTAATTTTTTTTTTTCTTTTGGTAGGAAGAAAATAGATACATTGAGGCACTACGTCTGGATGAAAATGGCTCAAACATGTTCATGAATCGAAGGAGCTTCAAAAGGATGCCTTATCTGAAGTTCCTTCATTTGAAAGTGGATTATGTTGAAAATTTTGAGGATTCACTTTCTGAATTAAGATGGCTAAAGTGGGAGAAATGTCCTAACTATTTCGGGGTGACTAATCTTCATTTGGAGAAATTACTCATTCTTGATTTATCATATGGTTATATTAGTCATGAATGGAGAGGATGGAGTTCAATCAAGGTAACTATGAGAAATGCTTTCTCTTGTTACATTTGATGATGAATCGTTCTATTTCCAACTGCTAATCTTGGAACATGTTTCTTTCTTGTAGATGGAGAGGTTGAAAGTTCTCAATCTTTCTCATTGCTCTGATTTAGTGATAACCCCTAATCTCTCTGCATTTAAAAGTTTAGAGATACTAATCTTGGAATATTGCCATAATTTGGAGGAAATTGTTCGTGAAATTCTAAACGCAAGTGCACGTGTCGAACAAGTAATATAATGATGAGGAAAAGTATCGTCCCACGAAGATCGATGATTAATAAACCAATTAAATATTAAAATAGACTAATTCTAAAATTTATCTAACAAATCAAAATATAATTAAGAATAAATTAAAAACGAAAATTGTAGACTAAATGTAGTAAATCGATCGATAAATATGTTAGAGCATCCGATTTCACCATAACTACTAGATATGAATTTCAGATTATTATGAATACAAGAACGATATCAAACATGTGATAGCGGAATTTCCTAACCTATTTACTATCCTATCTCTAGGTATAGCAAATCTACTCAGCTTATTAATCCACTATATCTCTATGTGAATTAAAATAAACATGAGTGCATTAAAAACTATGAATATTCCCGGCTTACAATGAGTTTTTTGGTTCACTTTATCATCGAAAGCTACACAAATAACGCGGTATATTTCTATCCACGTTTAATTCATGGTTATACATTATAATGAGCAATTGCATATTATCACTTCTCGCTCAAACATGCACATCGATCATCTAAGTGGTGGCCAGTCACTTAAAAGCATTAAACACAATAATATATAACTCACATGAATGAAATCAATTGTAAAACATAAAAATCATGAAATTCACATCATCATGGTTAGGCTACATCGTAGTCCTAACAAAAGAAAATTAGAACATAGTAGAAGAATAAATAAAAATATAAATCAAACCCAGATCTTGAATCAAAGAACAAGAATTCTGTCACCACTTTTGTCTTCTCTTCAAAATACTTTGAAAAACTCTCCTCGAAGAATGAAAAACGACCTAACCCCCTCTCTAAAAACCTAGTTGCTCTCTCCCTCTTTCCTATTTATAGGAGATCCAAAATATTTATCTCCCAACGTTTGCAGATAACATTAGGGAACAAAATCAAGAATTTCCTGATTTGATATCCATCTTCAACTTGCTGCTTTTATTTGAATTCCTGATATTTGTCGTTCTTTTCTTTATCTTCTCCATATCTCATTATTCTGCATAAACAAAGAAAATTCAAATAATCAGAAGGAAATCCAAATATTTTCTCGAAGATATTGCATTAATTGTTGCTTAAAATAGGTAAAATAACTCTATTTTTATAGAGTTATCAAACCCCCAAACTTAACATTCTCTATTACTAATTTTATGCAGATGGATAATGAATCATTATATGAAGCATGGGAAAGATTCAAAGAATTTCTTAGGAGATGCCCATATCATGGACTACCCGTATGGATGCAGGTACAAACTTTTATAATGGCTCTAGTGCAAATCTTCGTTCTATGATTGATGCAGCTGCAGAGAGGAACTCTAAATAATAAAACACCGAGAAGAAGCCTACAACTTATTAGAGGAGATGGCGTCCAATAGTTATCGTGGCCTACCGAGAGATTACCAATGCGAAAAGTTAATAGAGTTCATGAAGTGGATGCTTTTGCTGCAATTGCTGCACAATTTGAAGCACTCAACAAAAAGCTAGATAATATGAGTGTTTCAGCCATGAAAATTCAGACTTTGACATGGGATTTTTGTGGTGGAAGACATGCTAGCATAGAATGTCAGGTAGGTAATACTTTTAAACAATCTAGTGAAAATTCTAACTTTGTTGGAAATTTTAACAGGTCACAAAATAATCCCTATTCCAACACGTACAATCCGGGATGGCGCAATCATCCAAATTTTTCATGGAATAATCGAATGTGACAAGACCACCAGGATTCAAACAATTAGAGGAGACAAAGTCAAATTTGGAAGATGTAGTCACCAAACTTGCTAATACCAAAAGCACGGATGTGAGATTTCAAAACCAAGAGGTTTCAATCAGAAATCTGGAGATGCAAGTTGGTCAGTTAGCAAGCATGATGTCGGGAGACAACGGGGTTCTTTGCCGAGCAACACCGAGAAAAATCCAATTGAAAACATAAAGGCTATTACCCCGAGAAGTGGTAAACAAGTTGGAGAAGAAGAGATTGTCAAAGACAATGAAGATGTGATCAATAAACAATCAAAGGAGACAAGCAAGAGTAAACTTTTTCCAGATAATCCCAAGCCATATGTGTCGCCAATTCCATTCCCTCGGCGACTCCAAAGCACAAAATAGATAAGCAATTTTCTAAATTTCTTGATGTATTTAAAAATTGCACATTAACAGTCCTTTTGCAGATGCTTTAGCGCAAATGCCTAGTTATGCAAAATTTTTGAAGGAAATTTTGGCAAACAAAAGGAAACTGGAGGATTATGAAACCGTGAAGTTAAATGAAGAGTGTTCAGCCATCCTACAAAACAAATTGCCTCCGAAATTAAAAGATCCAGGGAGTTTTACTATTCCTTGCACTATTGGAGATTCCTACTTTGAAAAAGCATTATGTGATTTAGGTGCAAGTATTAATCTGATGCCTTATTCTGTTTTCAAGAAATTAGGATTAGGCGAGGTAAAAGAAACCACGGTGTCACTTCAACTAGCCGATCGATCAATTAAATATCCAAGAGGTATTGTGGAAGATGTTTTGGTAAAAGTTGACAAATTCATCTTTCCTGCAGATTTCATAGTTCTTGATATGGAGGAAGATTTTGAGGTACCACTTATCTTAGGTCGACCTTTTCTAGCAACAGGAAGAGCTCTTATTGATGTACAACAAGGGAAGTTGATTCTTAGAGTTCAAGATGATATTGTTTCGTTTAATGTTTTTAAAGCAATGAAATATCCATCTGATGATAATTCTTGTTTTAGAGTTGAGACAGTTGACAAGTTAGTGAATAAGGTTTTTCAAGAAAATATTTTTAAAGATCCACTTGAAGCATGTCCGACTCAACTAATGGACAAAGATATTCAGAATGAGGAGATAAAGGAGTACGCAAATTTCATGGAGGCAATTCCACCATATTCAAGGCAAAATGCAATTAAATTTGAGGAGTTGGGACAACACATTACAAAGCCTAAACCATCAATTGAAGAGCCTCCAATTCTTGAACTCAAACCCTTACCTTCCCATTTGAAATATGCTTATTTAGATAGAGTTTCTTCTTTACCAGTAATTATATCTTCTTCTTTGACAGATTTGATGGAGGAGAAATTGCTCAGAGTATTAAGAGAGCATAAAGGTGCAATTGGATGGAAAATAGCTGATATCAAGGGAATCAGTCCTTCAATTTGCATGCACAAAATTTTGATGGAGGAACAATGTAAACCCGCTATCCAATCTCAGAGGCGTTTGAACCCGAAGATGCAAGAAGTAGTAAAAGCTGAGGTAATTAAGCTACTTGATGCAGGTATTATCTATCTTATCTCTGATAGTTCTTGGGTAAGTCTTGTACAAGTTGTGCCAAAGAAAGGTGGTATGACTGTTCAGAAAAACGATAACAATGAATTGATTCCAACTAGAACATTCTTGGGTGGCGTGTATGTATGGATTATAGAAAATTGAATGATGCCACTAGAAAAGATCATTTTCCTTTACCATTTATTGATCAAATGTTAGAAAGACTTGCAGGACATGAGTTTTATTGCTTTCTTGATGGATATTCAGGGTATAATCAGATTCCTATTGCACTAGAAGATCAAGAGAAAACTACTTTCACTTGTCCCTATGGTACTTTTGCTTTTAGAAGAATGCCCTTTGGTCTTTGTAATGCATCGGCTACTTTTCAGAGATGCATGATGGCTATTTTTTATGATATGGTTGAAAAATATATTGAGATTTTCATGGATGATTTTTCCGTTTTTGGCTTATCATTTGATTCTTGTTTAAATAAGTTGGCTTTGGTCTTACAAAGATGTGAGGAGACTAACCTTGTTTTGAATTGGGAGAAGTGTCACTTTATGGTGCAAGAAGGAATAGTGCTCGGGCATAAAATTTCTCAAAACGGAATAGAAGTTGATCGAGTTAAAGTGGAGGTCATTGCAAAATTGCCTCCGCCAATATCTGTGAAACTTGTCGAGGATTTTGGGACATGCAGGGGATTTTACAGGCGATTTATAAAAGATTTTTCCAAAGTTGCTAAACCTCTTTCTAATTTTTTGGAAAAAGATGCTCCTTTTAATTTTTCTGTTGAATGCATGCAGGCTTTTAAAACTTTAAAGGAGAAGTTAATATCAGCACCAATTATGGCGGCACCAAATTGGGATTTGCCTTTTGAGCTGATGTGTGATGCTAGCAATTCTGTGGTAGGAGCTGTTTTGGGACAAAGGAAGAATAAAATTTTCCACACCATATACTATGCCAGTCGAACCTTGTCAGGTGCACAATTGAATTATTCAACAACAGAAAAGGAACTTTTGGCGGTAGTATTTGCTTTTGATAAATTTCGTTCTTATTTAATTGGCTCAAAAGTTATAGTTTATTCTGACCACTCTGCTCTTAAGTATCTGCTAGAAAAGAAAGAATCAAAACCCAGGTTGATCAGGTGGATTCTTTTACTGCAAGAATTTGATTTGGAAATCAAAGATAAGAAGGGGACTGAAAATTTAATTGCAGACCACTTATCAAGAATTCCAAATTTAAAGGAAGAGGTAAGACCAATTTTGGAAGAGTTCCCTGATGAGAAAATATTTTCCATTAAGTCCACAAAAATTCCCTGGTACGCAGACTTTGTAAATTATTTGGTAAGTAATGTTTTCCTCCCGAATTATCATATCAACGAAGAAAAATTCTTTTCTGGTGTTAAAAATTATTTTTGGGAAGAACCTTTCTTGTTTAAAGTATGTGCAGACCAAGTCATAAGGAGATATGTTCCAGACGAAGAGAAGGTAAACATTTTACATCATTGTCATGATGGAGAGATAGGTGGCCATTTTGGTGCCACCAAAACTGCAGTTAAGATTTTGCAATCTGGATTTTATTGGCCTACACTTTTTAAAGATGCATACTCCTATGTAGCTTCATGTGATAGATGTCGAGAACTGGAAATATTTCAAGAAAAATGAGATGCCTTTAAACAACATTATTGTATGTGAATTATTTGATGTTTGGGGTATTGATTTCATGGGACCTTTTACACCTTCTTATGGAAATTTATACATTTTAGTGGCTGTGGAGTATGTGTCTAAGTGGGTAGAAGTTGTAGCATTGCCAACTAATAATGCTAAGGTTGTGGTCAAATTTTTGAAGAAAAATATTTTTACCCGATTCGGCACTCCTAAGGCAATCATAAGTGATAGGGGGACACATTTTTACAACAAACAATTTGAAGCACTTTTGAGTAAGTATGGAGTCACACATAAGGTTGCAACCCCTTATCATCCTCAAACTAGTGGTCAAGTAGAGATTTCAAATAGGGAAATCAAGAGAATTTTAGAAAAAACAGTGAATGCCTCTAGGAAAGATTGGTCAATAAAACTTGATGATGCACTTTGGGCCTATAGGACAGCATTCAAAACTCCAATTGGGATGTCTCCTTTTAGGCTAGTGTTTGGAAAATCTTTTCACTTATCAGTGGAATTAGAGCATAAAGCATATTGGGCATTGAAATTTCTGAATTTTGACATGCAGTCTGTAGGTGAAGAAAGATTATTGCAATTGAATGAATTGGAGGAATTTCGCAATGAGGCCTATGAAAATTCTAAGTTGTATAAGGAGCGTACAAAAAGATGGCATGACAAGCACATATTCGAAAGAGAGTTTCAAATTGGTCAAAAAGTCTTACTTTATAACTCTCGTCTTAAACTTTTTCCGGGAAAGTTGCGGTCTTGATGGTCTGGTCCTTTTACGCTTACACGGTATTCCCATATGGAACAATTGAAGTTGCGCATGACACTGAGGGCACATTCAAAGTGAACGGTCAACGTTTAAAGCCCTACTTCGAAGGTGGTTACAACAAGGAGAAGACCACCATTGAACTTCATCCTCCAAAATAGTGACATCTGAGATAGTTTGGCTGAAAACTATAAAGCAAGCGCTTCTTGGGAGGCAACCCAAGCATTTTAATTATGTTTTTATTTATTTTTAAGTTTATGTTTTGCAAAAAAAAAAAAGATTAATTTTTCTCTGTTTTATCTAGGTTAACTTTTTAGGGAGCACCTTTCAAGAGTTTAATCATCACAATCATCTATGGACCTATCCTACAACCAGGGGAGTTTTCTTCTTCCTATTCTATTTTTCGCATTGAGGACACTGCTTCATTCAAGTTTGGGGGGGGGGGAGATAAAAATTTTTGGCTAAATATATTTTTTTTTATCATGATTGCTGTCCTAATTGTGAATTTTTACGATTCTTAGGAAAACTTAAATTTTATTTAAACTTGCAATTGATGTGTGAGTTAATCTTAATTCTGATTATGTTGATCCACTTACTGAGCACTAAAAGTCCTTAATTTTTGAATTGTGTGTTAATTTAGAGAACATTCACGTGAAGTATGTGATTTTCTTAAATTTCACCCAAATCTTAGAATTTGTTTGATTTTCTCTTGAGGCGAAATCCTAAGCTAAATCTAACTGAGAAAATGATTTAGGCAATTTTTGGATCGATTGAGCCTTTCAAGCTAACCTTGTTTATTTATCCCTAGTCACCCCATTGAGCCTTAATTATTACCCAATTTTTCATTGGCACCCATATATATTTAGCCTAGCCATTATCAAATTATATCCTTATCCCATGCCCTATGAACACGTTGATTTTCTTTTGGGATAAAAAAAAAATTATTTGAGCTTGATAGAAATTTGGGAGGAATGATGGAGTATGAAAAAAAAGAAAAAGAAAAAGTGATTGCTATGGTTGTTGGGGTGTATAAAAAAAATTGCTTTTATGGTTCCCTATCCAACTTTCAATTGAGTGAGCCTTTTGGATACTCAATGGGTTGGAAATTTTCATGTTATATTAGGAGGGACTTTGGGAGAAACTCCACCATAAAGCAATTCAAAAAAAAAAAAAAAAAAAAAAAAAAAAAAAAAAAAAAAGAATGAAAAAAAAAAAAAAAAGGAATGGTGATATATGGTGGCAGAAAAATCTTGAAGGAGTGAAATTGGATAGCGACATTGGCTCTAATTGGATCCTAGAAATCAATGTGTTGATGGGTGATTTGAGCTTAAAATTCCCGTCATCTCACTTTTAGCCCAGCCTTACATTACAACCCGAGAAAAGTCCTATTGATTTTTGGTTGGATGATTAGCTTACATTAGTGGAGAGAGGAATGAAAAGTAAACCTATGAGATTTGGTCAATTTTTGAGAAGTTACATGTTAATGTGAATTTATCTGGATTGCATATAATTCGAAAAAGATGAGGACTTTCACACACACACACTTGGATCATATAGTTAGAATTTGTCTTAACTTATAAATCGATTTCAATGTTTGGATAAAATTTGTGTTTTTCTTTGAATTGTGAATTTGAGCAATTATGGAAAGATGTCATGGAGGAGGTTGCTAGCTTGATTATGTGTTATGTCTTACTTTTGCTCGAGGACTAGCAAAATGTTAAGTTTGGGGGTTTGATAACTCTATAAAAATAGAGTTATTTTACCTATTTTAAGCAACAATTAATGCAATATCTTAGAGAAAATATTTGGATTTCCTTCTGATTATTTGAATTTTCTTTGTTTATGCAGAATAATGAGATATGGAGAAGATAAAGAAAAGAACGGCAAATATCATGAATTCAAATAAAAGCAGCAAGTTGAAGATGGATATCAAATCAGGAAATTCTTGATTTTGTTCCCTAATGTTATCTGCAAGCGTTGGGAGATAGATATTTTGGATCTCCTATAAATAGGAAAGAGGGAGAGAGCAGCTAGGTTTTTAGAGAGGGGGTTAGGTCGTTTTTCATTCTTCTGAGGAGAGTTTTTCAAAGTATTTTGAAGAGAAGACAAAAGTGGTGACAGAATTCTTGTTCTTTGATTCAAGATGCTGGGTTTGATTTATATTTTTATTTATTCTTCTACTATGTTCTAATTTTCTTTTGTTAGGGCTACGATGTAGCCTAACCATGATGATGTGAATTTCATGATTTTTATATTTTACAATTGATTTCATTCATGTGAGTTATATATTATTGTGTTTAATGCTTTTAAGTGACTGGCCACCACTTAGATGATCCGATGTGCATGTTTGAGACTCGAGAAGTGATAATATGCAATTGCTCATTATAATGTATAACCATGAATTAAACGTGGATAGAAATATACCGCGTTATTTGTGTAGCTTTCGGTGATAAAGTGATCCAAAAGACTCATTGTAAGCCGGGAATATTCATAGTTTTTAATGCACTCATGTTTATTTTAATTCACATAGAGATATAGTGGATTAATAAGCTGAGTAGATTTGCTATACCTAAAGATAGGATAGTAAATAGGTTAGAAAATTCCGCTATCACATGTTTGATATCGTTCTTGTATTCATAATAATCTGAAATTCATATCTAGTAGTTATGGTGAAATCGGATGCTCTAACATATTTATCGATCGATTTACTATATTTAGTCTACAATTTTCGTTTTTAATTTATTCTTAATTATATTTTGATTTGTTAGATAAATTTTAGAATTAGTCTAGTATTTAATTAGTTTATTAATCATCGATCTCCGTGGGACGATACTTTTTCTCATCATTATATTACTTGTTCGACACGTACACTTGCGTTTAGAATTTCACGAACAAGTTTTTGCATTCTGTCACCACTTTTGTCTTCTCTTCAAAATACTTGAAAAACTCTCCTTAGAAGAATGAAAAACGACCTAACCCCCTCTCTAAAAACCTAGCTGCTCTCTCCCTCTTTCCTATTTATAGGAGATCCAAAATATCTATCTCCCAACGCTTGCGAGATAACATTAGGAAACAAAATCAAGAATTTCCTGATTTGATATCCATCTTCAACTTGCTGCTTTTATTTGAATTCCCGATATTTGCCATTCTTTTCTTTATCTTCTCCATATCTCATTATTCTGCATAAACAAAGAAAATTCAAATAATCAGAAGGAAATCCAAATATTTTCTCTAAGATATTGCATTAATTATTGCTTAAAATAGGTAAAATAACTCTATTTTTATAGAGTTATCAGAAATCGACCTTTCAATTGGAGATGCTACGTGCCTCACTTCCTTGAACTTAAGTGATTGTGACAAACTTGAGAAGTTGCCCTCACAACTAGGTGAACTGAAGCGCCTCATTTCTTTAAACTTGTCCTCTTGTGAGACACTCGAAGAGCTACCCAAAGAAATGGGCAAATTGAAAGAACTGAAGGAACTTACGATAGACTTTGTTGAGATAAAGGAAATTCCTCTATCGATAGATTCTTTAACAAAGCTGGAGATACTCAGTGCCCAAGGTTGCAAGTCATTGGTTGGACTTCCAAACTCAATTAGCCATCTGGTAAATTTGTCGACCCTTGACTTGAGATGGTGTGATGAGTTTAAAGAACTTCCAGAGAGTATTGGATCCCTTGTGAAATTGCAGTGCCTGTTACTAGGCAATATGCTTCTTCCATTTGAAGATGATTCATGGTATCATTGGGATCCTTCAGCTGATTATCAGTTAGATCTTATCCCCAATTCAATTGGGAAGTTGGTATCGTTGACTGAACTACATTTGACATGTGCAAAATTACCTAAATCCATTGGGGACTTGAAAAATTTGAAAATTTTGAAAATTGCTGGGTGTAAAGAATTGAGTAGTTTACCTAGTACTCTTACCAAGTTAGGCAAACTTGAAGAATTAGATGCCACGGCCTGCGACAGTTTGGAAGGGGAAGTTCCTATAAATGAGTTGTCTTCATTGAAAATCCTTCAACTTGGGAAGCTTGGCCATGCTGTACATCTTTTTAAAATGCATGAACAAGATGGTCTATCGTCAAATAGTTTCGAGGAACTGTGTTATCAAGATAACCCTGACCCTGATTTAATTAAATGCCATTTTCCTGCCAACTTAACAGTTTTGGAAGTCACCTGTCAAAATCACGAATTGCCTCCACTTTCTCATTTAATCCATCTAAAAGAGCTTAGTATTCAATTTTGCGCACTTTTGGAATCCATCCAATTGCTTCCTTCAGGAATCTTGAACCTTTTCGTCGTCTTATGTTTTAAGTTGAAAAAGTTGCCAAGCTTGTTGAGTTTGGAATCTTTGTCAGAATTACTTATCATAGGGTGTGGTGAGCTAATGGAAATCGAGGGTTTGAAAGGATTAAAATCTTTAGAAAGACTATTTTTGTGCGAAAGACTATTTTTGTGCGAATGTCAGAAGTTGTCCAACCTCAAAGGCCTTGAACATCTGGAGTCTTTGAGACAATAGGAAATAGAAGACTTAGATGCTTTAAAAATGAATGATAATCTATTTCAAGAATGCCTTGGCAGATTGAAAAACTTGGAAAGGCTATTTATTGCTCGTTGCCAGTCCCTTACAACACTCGACATTTCGCAATTAACGCATATGAGGGAATTATTTGTCTTCGAATGCAAAAAAGTAGACAAAATCAAAGGCCTTGAGGAGTTGAAAAAATTGACATATCTAGATATCAAGGGGTGCGAGTCCATTACAATATTACCGGGCCTTGAGGAGTTGACAGTATTGACATATCTAGGTATCAAGGGGTGCAAGTCCATTACACAATTACCGGACCTCTCGCTCTTCGATAACCTCAGAGAATTGAACATTGAAGGGTGTTCGAATCTTCATGGTGTTCGGGGCCTAGAGAAAGTTAAATTTGTGTCTTGCTAATCTAAAATGAGGGGCAACCGCGAGGCCTCAACAGATTGCCCACACCTGTTGAATTTCGGAGCTTTACGGAATGATGGGGGATCAATTTCGGATGAACTTTCAGAAATCACAGAGCTCCAGGAATGAAGGCGTCTAAATTCAAAAAGACATTCAGCAACGCAACTTGTTGGAATATCGTTCATTGCGCTACTGCAGTGGAGAAACCATCGGGTCATGAAAATAACGCTCCGATTAGTAGAGCGCTCTAGCCACGATGTCGGAACGATTCACATGTCCTTTCAAAGGTAAATAAAAGCAGGTCACGCTATTCATTGTTGAGATGTGTCGCCATTTTCATTCGCTTTTTTTTTTTTTTTTTTTTCTTTTTTTTCGGTGGATCATAAACTGATTAACTTTTATTCAATTTGAAAATGCAGGGCTCTTGAACTGGGCTTCCTTCCAAAGTAAATCCACCAAGATTTGGGGAGAGGAAGAAATCCAGGCCGTTCGCAATGGAGTTGGTTTCACGATGGCAATGGGGTTGATACGCAGCTGTGAGATAATTTTGTGTGCATCCACAAGCGTCCCTTCTGAGTTTCGAATAATGCAGGCGATTGCTCCTTCCATGGAGCTTTCAACGAAGGGATTCATCAATGTTGACCTCTAAAGATTCGACCTTTGGGGGTTTCCAGTTCTCAGAAGAGGTGGGAGTGTCAAGGTCCGATTTTTTGCTTTGAATTCCATATCCTGCAATTGGCGAGAGAAGATAGAGCTCCCCTGTAGTGCTTGAACTGGGTCTGGGGGTTTCTTTCGAAAGATGAAGTTGTTACGGGTGGTCCAAATAAACCAAAAGATGGTTGCTACAAGTGCCAGAGAAGGTGGGTTTTCCGTGCTTTTGAGGTATTGCATTGGCCTTATCTCTACTCTGCTTAACCCTGAGAAGAAGCCTGAATGTTTAGGGATGGTTAAGCCCATATGTCTCTCGTCCAAGGACAAAGGAGAAGGAGACGCTCTGGGGATTCCACCTGGTCTCCGCACGGTGAGCGGGATCGATACTATTTTTCGCTTGTATAAGTTCTCCATTGTGGATAGACTATTCTGACATGCATTCCGCAGGATGAGATTGATTTTCGGGATTGTTTGCATTTTCCAGGTCCTATTCCATAAAGCCTGAGGAGCCGAGAAAGATGAGGAGGCCATTGGAGCTTTTTGGATATTCTAGGTAAGTCTTATGTAGTTGTAGCCACTCTTTCCTGAGTAATTGCCTGTTGATGAATATGTCCGCACTAGTTTGTCTTGAATAGAGTGGGTTGTTGGAGGAATAGCCAGAATTTCCTTCGTGATGTCTTCTTGGAAAATATTTCAAAGAAGAGGTTCATTCTAGGAATTTTCTGTGGTTTATAAGCTCTACTACCTGTTGCGGGTCATTTTCATTCACTGGCCCTCCAATTACACCTCTTTTCAACCATCTGTCCTCTATCATACTAATTGCTTCTCCTGTTTCCACTGTCCACATTGAAGATTCTAAGATTGAGTCTCTTCCCTCTAGTAAGCTTTGCCAGCCCCAAGAGGGTCTGTGCCCTTTCCCAAAGATGCCGAAACTCCTTTTTGGAAAGTAAATCCCTGTAAAAATTTGACCCCATAAAGAGCAAGACTGGTGCATTAATCTCTAGGCTTGCTTTCCTAAGAAAGTTCTGTTAAAAGAAAGTAAATCTTTGAATCTTTGAATCCCAAGCCTATATTGTCTTTCCTTTGATTCAAGAAATCCCAACTCTTCCAGAATACTAGAGTGAAATTCTCTGCTTTTCCACTAAAATGCTGCCATTCTGTGTTCAATCACTTTAGAATTTAAAGATTCCTTCCAACCTTCCATTTTTTTGTTAACTCTTCCAAGTATCCAGGAAAAACATGTTCTTCTTAGACTCTTCCCAATCCAAAGGAATTCCAAGGTATTTTCCTGCTTTATCCAGTTCTAGGACACGCCATTCATAAGCCATATTGGCTCTTATGGTTTGTGGACACCATGAGCTAAAGAGTATTCCTGATTTGTTTAGGTTTATCTCCTGTCCAGTAGCAAAACCATACTGATGTTACATCTGATATGGATTGGCATTCTTGAATTCTCCAATCTAAAAAGAAGATGGAATCATCCGCAAATAGGAGATGTGATATGGTAGGGGAAGAAGAGTTGAGCTTAATACCTCAATACTGCCATCCTCCACTGTTTTCTTCATCATAAAAGATAAAATGTTTGCTACAAAAATGTAGAGATGAGGGGGTGAAAGATCACCTTGCCGAAGTCCTATGGAAGGTTGGAAGTAAGGAAGAGGATTCCCAATATACTTAACACTGAATGAGACTAAAGATACACATTTCATAACCCATGTAATCCACTTTTCATCAGAGCCCAGTTTTCTTAAGCATGCCTCCGACAAGTCCCATTCTACTCTATCATGTGCCTTTTTCGTATCAAGTTTCAAAACTACTAGGAATTTTTTTCCTCCTCTTCTTTGCTCTTAGTTGATGCAACACTTCCTGCACAATCATGATATTGTCCTGGATAAGTCTCCCACTCATAAATGCACTCTGCTCTCGAGCTATCAATTTCGATGACCAAGTTTTGAGTCTATTCATGATTACCTTGGATATGATTTTATAGGCCAAAATTGCACAAACTAATGGGGCGGAATTGATCAAGAGTTTCTAGGTTAGGAATTTTTGGAACTAGAGTAATGTGGGTTCTATTTAAATCAGGATTCATTTTTCCTGATATGAAAATATTTTTAACTGCTGCAAGTACTTCGAAAAATGATTTTCTCGAAGTTCTACTTTTGAAGAATGATTGGCTTCTCCCTTGAAATCTATTTAATTATGCATGTTCGCTTGTGCAGATACTTTCGATTTCGTATTTTCCATGAGGATGCTCAATTGGAAGATCAATTGCTCCAAATAAGCCATATGTACTCTTCAGGAAATCCCTTAACTCCAGTTATCTCAGTCCCTTAACCATTCTTTTTTGTGGTAAATAATCTGTGTGTTCTGATACACTGCTATAATTTCTTCACCAGATTCCCTGGCCATTTTGTATTCATTGATCGGATTTACATGTCAGATTTGACCAAGGCCAGACTATCAATCAAATTCATCCCGTCTGGAAAAAACATCTTCTGATTTTATGTTATAATCATTCAAGCATTAGAATTTTTATGCTGTACAAGGTGGATTTGTTCCATTGATGCTCATTATGGACGTTCGAAATAGCAAGATATACTATATAGTGCTATACACGATAAAAGAAACGATGTCATTTTGATCTGGGACGTGAAACCTGAAGAGAACCATATGCGGAGGTGGTTCTGTTGTGAGATTAGGAGTGAAGTGCCTGTGTAAATGGACTACTTGTTTTGGCATAGGAATGTAGGCAGAGCTGGACATTGTAATTGCTTTATGAAAGTTTTGGTGTCAAGACTACTCTGGAAAGATGGGAATTCCTCACTGGCACATTACGGCATGATTCGGTACTAATCGATTTAGTAGATAACAAGTTGATCTCATGATGTAGCGTTGATTTGCAGGAGCTAGTAATGCCTTTCTTGGTGATAGTTTTTTAGTTCGTTGAAGCAGCTAATCGTTTTCTTGGAATGTAGGTTACTGAAATATGACCAGGAAGATATCCGAGGATAGGGGTGATGCTATGTTATGGAGACGTGAGTTCAGTCCAATGGTCTTTTGGAGAATCGAGCTGCACATTTCACATATCAACTGCTTTCGGGACGGTTATGAGGTATATTTTTCCTAGTAGCCTAATTTGAAGGTTAAAATCCTTTTAGACTAAGCCTCAACTTTAATAATATTGCCCAGCAATGCAGGTTGTGGTGAGAAGATGCAGATCACTTACAGTAATGTTTCTGTGTCCTGATTGGGGTATGAACAAGTTCAATTGGTTCTCGAGAGGATTCAACTTTAGAGAACCGGTGGATGCAAATGCTAACAAACATGGAGGCTATCTGTTTACCCATGCCTATGAGTGGAGATTGAACATGGAAACAGGGGAAGTTCAGGAGTCGAATCTTACAGGCACTGAATTCTCTATACACTTCCCTTTCATAAATGCTGAATTCACTGGCTTGGGTAATGGGTATGGTTATGCTCAAGTCATCAATTCACAACAAGCTCTGAAAGTGGTAATGCAATGCCAGTCTCTACTCTAGAGTCCATGTCTATTTGCCCAAAGTAGCGCATAAGATCAGTTTCCTATTGTTTATGCATCACTCGTTTGATTCAGGAATGGCTAATATGGAGGTCTAGTGAAATTATACTTTGGCGAACCTTGTCCTAGGCTGTCTGACTCTGAGGTATTACTGAAAGTTTTTCAAGTCATTCTAATTATCCATTGTACATGTCGAAATGTTCCTTACTGCGGCCTTGAATCAGAGAGGAAGATATCACAAGAAGTTGATGAAGGTCGGGAACCATAATTTCGAAAAGGACAGCTCTGCAGGTGTCTTGTCCATAAGAAAGATGGTCTCGGAGAGGACACTGGTTGGATCGTCTCTTGGGTACATAATGAAGAAACAGATGTGTCCCAGGTTAAGTTTAAGAGTTTCAATGCAATCATCACGTAGGTTTGCCTATCAGTGACGACGTTTGATGTGATTTTGAAATCGTGAAATCTACAGGTTCTTGTAATTGACGCGCACAAGTTTAAAGGTGAGCCATGGGCACCCTATGGATTCCATGGTACCTTCGTCTCGTCTCTATACTGAATCGATGATTGGGGACACCAGATCTCATGTACAAGGCCTTACTTTTCTCATCAGATAACAGGGTTTTAGCTTTTTGTATGTGATGTTCTAATTTTCTTAGTCTAATTTTGTGCTAAACATTTCCTGCTTATCAGTAACTTCATCCGCCCTGAAAAAGTAGGGACCTAAGAGACTGGCTACCTCGAACCGCATCGCTCTTCAAGCCACTATACCCAATAAAAGTCAAGCATGTCTATCCAGAGACTCTACTGTAAGGCCATTGGCTGGAATTTTGCCTACCGATCAAGTTCTAGAGTACTCAAGTAATTCATAGGCTCTTTGACCGTATTCAAGATTTTTGTTGCATGTACAGAGAGGAGAGGTTTAGATGCCTCTTGAAAATGGATGTTTTAATAGTTTCCTTTCAAAGGTAAATAAAGCAGGTCGCATTATTCATGGTAGAGATGTATTGCCAATTTCATCTGCATCTCCTACTTCATAAGACGATTTTTCTTGATAGCCAGCTACGGTACTTTGTAATCACCAAATGAAAAGATGGGATTATTAGTTCAAAGAATGTACAAAATGATAGATTGCAAAGACACAACAAACATGTTTAAATTTTGAGTCCTATTCGAAGTTCTTTTACCAACCAAACATATTTTCAAGAGAAAAAAAAAGAAGAGAAATGAAGATCTTTTATTTTTCCTTTACATTGAAAACGAAAACTAAAACCTTTTTCATGAACCAATTTCAATTTGGGTATACTAGTTCTTTTCTTTATTTGTGTTTTTCATTTAGAGCCAAAAAATGCTTAATATCCAATTTGAATCTCTGCTTTCGCCCTCATTTGCTATGCCGCGTTTATTGTTGCTGCTCCAAGGTTCGTCAAGCGGCCGCTCCCCCATCACCTGACACTGGCTCCATCTCTGCTCCTGTTGAAAGAATGGAAGCTCTAGCTCAAGTGTTACACAATATTGGTAAATTTGTCGACCCACGTACCCAATATTGACCACAAGCTCAAGTTTATACATAACTCACATATTTATACACCATTACACCATGTTTCATCGACCATTCAAGTGTTATATAGGATCTCTACATCAATCAGAATACAGTAAAGGGGACCTGCATTCCTCCCACGTTAGGTGAAATAGAGTTTGCCCCTCCTTTCCCTGCCTTTTGGGCTGTCAAAAGTGTGGAACAGTAGAAAAATTGGAACTAAAGACCTAACTTCTGCGAGGTGAGCTCTCATTTCTTCTAGTTCTTCCTCATCATCAACACCCTCGGCTACCGCCCGTCCTACAAATTCCAAATTCATTGATACATGAAAAAAGTAAGAATGCAGCATTGATTTTTTTTCAATTAGCTTCCTACCGGGGAAATAAAAGAATGATCGAAAATAAGTTCCATCAGTAAGGAAACTAGCCGATATACCTCTTCTGCAGTAGGTTGATTGGTTGAGCAGAATGCTTCACCTTTTGCTTCCTCACTGCCTCTGGAAGTTGAGCAGTTGTCTCACTGGCTATGGCTGTCAAGACCCTATCAACCTCTTCGTCTATCTCCTCTTCTATGTTCTCCGTGTCAAGAGCCGTGTCAACCACATCATTCACAAATTCTTCTATCAAACCATCCTATATATCATATATACAAATGGCATTCAGCAATCAAATATATACCTCTGCTATTCATATGCCGAAGGATGTAGGCTACTCCACAACCCATTGTTTTCACAACTTTACGATGAGAAGTAACAAGAATATTTCACAATTTGCACTTCCAACTTTTTTCCACTTCGCAAGCCATATTCCAGCAAGTGAGCGAGAAATGGAGAACTAACATTCCCAAATTGCTCAAGATAATGTTCCTGAATTGTGCACTATAAGGTCATGTTGATATAGTTGTTCA
Source organism: Eucalyptus erythrocorys (assembly GCA_014182555.1). Classification (NCBI taxonomy): domain Eukaryota; kingdom Viridiplantae; phylum Streptophyta; class Magnoliopsida; order Myrtales; family Myrtaceae; genus Eucalyptus; species Eucalyptus erythrocorys. The sequence goes on from CM024599.1 coordinate 7,327,004, forward strand.
TTTCATTCTTATTTCTCATCCACTCATGAAGGTTCAAACTATCAGCATAGTTTGAAAATGATAAAGCTAAAAAGGAGATAAAGTTTCCATTGTCTCTCAACAGGCACATCTATCAGAAAAAAGCTTGAATGTAGGCATCATTCGTCATTCTGAATATGAATGTTGACAACAAAAGGAATATTAATATGCAAATACACAATTGACAAAACCCCCATAAGAGAGAGTGCATCATGCACATTATAAAATCACATCACCTGATACAGGATCAACTCATACAGGAAATGTAACATGGTAACAGCCATTTCAGGAGCATTCACAAGGTCATTAACAAGCTTCATAACCTCAGAACTCTTAGACAAGTCCCCCACTGTCCGAGCAATTGCTAAAAATACAATCAAAATAAGTTGGTTAAAAAGGTGGAGAAAGAGATCTTATGCCAGAGAAGTAGAGCATTTTTCAGTTAGAGAAATGGCAACATTCGGCCCTGAGAAATTGAAATCTAATTTAAATATTGCCATGCCACTCAGGAACTTGTCAACCATAATATCTCCTACAGTAAAGGCGGTAAGAAGGCTGCTACCAATCCCCATAGATGGGTGATATAGCTGTAATTCTCGGCAATTTTATGCTTATATTCGCAGGATTTCCTAAAACGCCTAATTATCCCTATCACAGACAAACTTCCTTGAATGGAAATACCCTCCATCAAGGCAAAGCATGGACACCTTCACCAAATTAAGACAGCAAATTTTCACATAAGAAATACATATGGAAAAATCTAAACTAACATAAGAAAACCATGCCAACAGTGCAAGGACACTCACGAGCAAAGTTTATCTCCCAAGACGAAAGAAGGGAAGATGATCATTTAATCATCTTGAAAACCATGCATGATAATATCTAGGAACAAAAATAATGCCGGAAATCATGACCACAAATTGAAAGATATGTCCGCACTAGCTTCACCTTCATCATTGACTTCGGGTTTGGACCACTCTGATTCCTCATCACCATCGTCATCCATGCTCTCCCATCTCAGTAAATGTTACTTGATGCGTGAAACAAGACCAGGACATCAAGATCTGCACATAATTGACTTGCTCGTTTTCATTCCTTTCAACTCGTACTCAATTTCATTGTTCTTATACCACCATTGCCCCAGCATTCTTGTCCTGTCGATCCAGCATGTTGATGTACACTTCAACACCAAGTAAACTAGTTCCACGCAATTATTCGCCATCAAATACACAGGCAGAAAAATGGTCGAGCCCAAAGTACCGGGGACGTAGCCGAAGCTCTTAAGGCGTTCCTCGAGCTGAGCGAGGTCGCTCTGGTTCTTCTTGAAAACCTCATTGCAGTGACCTAACAGCTCCTCAAACGACACGGTCCCAAACGACATGGAGTCAAGCAAATTGAGATCGCTGCTCGCAGCCGACACGCGTCGGTTCAAGCACTGAACGAAGGTCGAAGAAGCTGAATCTGCGATCAAAGCACCAAAAAAATCGATCGGCTGAGAAGAAGGAAAACGCACGACCCGAAATAAAAATCATCCCTTGCGACTTTTCTCGGCTCAATATCCGAAAGAAACGCAAAGTAACTAGCTGTAGCAAGTGAAACGAGAAGAGATTCAACTCAGTGATGCGATTCACAGCTTTAATAGCTGGATGGAAAGAGAAATCGGAAGAAAGGAGACAGAGAGAGAGAGGGAGAGGACCGAGAGGGATGGGACGGCGATCGATGGATTGCTGGAGGGCGTCAACGCTGCTCTGCAGGTGGTTGCGGTAACGGGATGCTCCAGATCTCGGCCGCCACGGCAGATTAAGGGGCGAAGGAAAGCTGCGCCGGAGCAGAGACGAAGGAAGGGGCGGAGCAGAGAGCGAGCGAGCGTCAGGCGACGGCGGGGAGAGGCCGCTTGATGAACGCCGGAGCAGCAACAACAAGCGGGGAGTAGCAAATGAGAGCGACACCCGAGAAAATTTGAAAGCCTCCGCCCGCGCGAAAGAGAGGAATGGCTTTTCTTCTTTTTTAGAGAGGAAGGAAAGAACGAAGAAGAGAAGAAAGAGAATATAATAAATGTGTGCAGACCCTGCGGAAGAAAGAGAGAGAGAGAGAGAGCGTAGGCTAGCTTGCAGGCTAGATGAAATGAGAGAGAAAGATGATTATTTTACGTGCAGAAATTCCATCTTGGCGAGCTGGCCTCACCGCGTCACGTCAGTCCACATGGCACTTTGGTTCGGGACCATCTAATTTTCTCTCACCACGAGAAAATGCGTAGCCAATTTTACTGCTTAATTAGGGCCTAGACAAATCCTTAAATTATCCCATTTATCAGAGTCAATTCCAACTGTAAAATGGGATAATGATAAATTGCGAAAGGACAATTAACCAAAAATGGGAAAATCTCCCCAGTCTGATATCCACGATGCCGTCGCTAGGGTTGCCTAGACGCGGTACAAAGAAATTATGGCAGCTTTGGTACGGGACAATCTAATATTCTCTCACCAATCTTACTGCTCGATTGAAAGTTATTACAGCTCCACTTATAGCCCCATGAGGGGAATGTGTAAACCGAAATTCATCGAACGAACATTCACACGTTCGACCAAAAAGCCTCAATCCTTAGAACTTATCAGGAACCTTTTGCTTTCACGTATGACTTCTGGAGCTGCACATCCCATTTTCTTGGAAAAGCATTTATGTCATGTCTCCCAAATGGTTCCCTAGATAAATGCTTCCGTGGAAGACAAGATTTCCTAGTAGATAATTCAATTTAAAGACGCGATGCGAAAAGACTTGAATCGGAGAAAGGAAGGCCACGCGGACAGCTGGAGGCAAACTCAGTGTGTTTCACATTGACCGACACCACAATAGAAGAGGTCGATGATGGCCTTGGAGACTCGGAAAGAAAGAGTAGCTGGCTTGGGATGGGATGGATGAGAAAATTAATTGATGGTGATTGTCGTTTCTATCATATCATCGATTCAAATAAAAAGTTCGAATGGTTGACTGGATTTAATTGTTATGTACATGCATTTAGGAAATACCTGAAATTATTGGGGATTTGAAATACAGGAAAATTTTACGTAACGTAGAAAGTGAGAAATTGAATAATTTACCTATTATTACTTGCAAGTTGGGCAAAAATATAGCTGTCTTATTTTATGGCAGGTACGCTGATGAAAATTTATAACAAAGCCGGCAAATGCAATAATAAGTCATCAACATCTTTAGAAATTTGCCACTCAACCAAGAACCTGGTGATAAAGATAGCAATGGTGCAAATAGTAACATTTCTGTTTCGGGAAACAATTTCTTTTGAGAAATAGTTCTTTTATATTTTTACTTCCCGAAACAATTTCTAAATAAAATAAGGCAGTTGGTAACTACACAAAATTTCTATTTTTTGAATAGAAAAAAATAAAAATGCGTTTGGTACGATCCACAAATTTTTATATTTTTGTATTTTTTCTTCTTGCTCACGGACGGCCAAATGCTGATCGTCGTGCAGGTTGACGACGACAGGCGATCGAAGGACGGCGATGCCTAACGTCAGCAGTCAACCGTCAACAACGGTGGCCAGTGGTGGAGGTGGTCGGAGGACAGTGGTGGCTGATGACAGTCGCCGGTGACGGCACCACCAGTCGACAGTGGCAAGCGATCGGAGGACGGCGATGGCCGATGCCGGTAGTCAATGGAGGCAGCTAGCGGTGGAAGGACGCTGATGGTTGGCGGTGGTCAGCAAGCGACGAAGGCGGCTGGCGACAATCACCAGTCGACGATGGCGGCGGCGCTAATTAGCGCTAGTGGTTGATGGTGGCTCCGAGTGGTCGAAGGTGGCCTGCAATGGCCATGGCAAGAGACAAGAAAAAAAGAAAAATAAAAAAGAAAATTGGCGTTGCCAAACGGATTTCTATTCTTTTCTTGTTCTGGGGAAAAAAAGAACAGAAATGTTGCCATGCGATGCCCAAGTTTCCAGCGAAATTGATGATTTACCAAATAAGATCCAATTATGATAGGCAACAGAGTAAGGAATGTTTTAACTTTAAGTACTATGTAAGTTCAAACTAAAAAATTAAGAGTGAAAATAGTGAACTACGAGTGAAATTAATAAATTTTCGACTTATGTTTTTTTTTTTTTTTTTTTTTTGGTAAAGAATTTTCGACTTATGTTCGCTTCTAGAAATTCCACTTTTCCTTTTGGCCAACTTATAGATGTTTCCCTTATTAAAAAAATTAATAATTATTTGTGATCATATGTACATCTATAATATATGTATCCTACATTAATTGGATGGAGTAAAAGCCCTCAAACTATGCATATAGATAACGGCAGGTATGAACTTCTGATTTTGATGAGACTGAATGGAACTTTATGCCTATATCTCAAAGAGTTATTCCATTGAAATCTGCAAGCAAGAAGTCTTCACCCCACATAAAGTGTTAGGCCCCAACCATAGCTAAATGCTACTATCCAAAGGAAAAATGATATTGATGATTCTTAAACTTTGTCCAAATATGTAATATTCTTAGGACTTTTTATTTTTTAAAGTGGTCATTGCAATATTTTTAAATGTTTAATTTAGTCGCTAAACTTTTAGCTTGTTTAATCTAGTTCCTTACAAGGTCCAATATGTCATCCATACTATTAATAAGTTTTCATAATTACACTATTGCCCTTATTTTATAATAACTTTTCATTTCAATTAATCTCCTGAATTAATGAAAAGATATGCTATCGTTCTATCGCCTTTTTTTTCTTAATATTTTTTTCTTTATAAATATTATGATAACTCTATTTAAATATAATTTAGCTTATGCTTTATCTAACAGCAAAAGTAGAACCTCATTTTGAGTTAGGCAAGTTTAATATTGCTGCTGTTTTAAGAATAAATATTTTCATAAGGATGTCTAAAGATGACATTAATATATTTATTTTTAAATTTAAATTTTATTAATTTATATATTAATTTTTTACCACATCAACACCAAAACAACGTCGTTTTTGCATTGTTTAGCCACGTCAGCATGCAAAATGATGTCATTTTGCACTTATTTCGTTGGAAAATTGCCACGTTAACATTTTGGCTGGATTGGCACTTAAGTGATCTATTTTACTTCGATTTTGGCACTTAGGTGTCATCTTCCTAAGTTTTGGCACTTAAGTGTCCCTTTGTGCCAAGTTATGGCACTCTTGATGTCCGTGTGTCTATTAAGAATTTATCTTTTAATAAATGGTGTAATCATTCGGCAAAAGCATTTTAGATGATGTAGGATATGTAACTTATTTGTCTCTTAAATACATGTGCATATTACATATTAATGGAAAAAAGGTTAGTGGTGTTAATGAGCATAACAAGATAGAAGTTTGGGTTAAACAGAAGGGGATGCAACTTTTTGAAGTTTGAGATTTAACATGCACCAACTTCAAACAAATAGAGATGTTGCAACAATTCTATGATGAACAGATCATCAAACAAATCATGGATATTCAGTTAAGAGCAACTTGCACTCAAGATAAACTCATCTGGACAGCAACATCACACGGCGACTATTCAGTAAAGTCAGTGTATCATATGCTAAACAGGACAGCAGTTCATTCAAGTGAAGGGGCTTCTACTTCTTACCAAACTCCCAACCGTCTCTGGCGTATGATCTGGACGATGCCATCTGCCCCGAAGATATGTTCCTTCCTTTGGTCTGTTTGCCGCAATTCCCTTGCCACCCGAGACAACCTATATCGCCGTCACATCATCAGCAATCCTTACTGCATTATCTGCAATCAACAGGCCCCAGAAACTATTGAACATACATTCTTACTATGTTCGTGGACAAAAAAGGTATGGGCTCATAAAAGCATCTGTATTACCTCAAACCCTGGGTCCATCCGGCGTATCGACTCTTGGCTATTATCAACCATAGGCCATCAGAACCCTTCAACTCACCTAGAACTGATTGCGAATGTCCTGTGGCAGATATGGAAGGCTCGAAACAGATTCATCTTCAAACGAACAAGCCTTAATCCGAATCTGGTTGTTGAGACGGCTTTGATTCATTCCCAAGTAGATCGACTATCGGCCCTCTCTTGTCACTCACGGAAAAAATCGGCATTAGTGAAAGACCTGATTTGGCGACCCCCAGAAGAGGTCGTTCTCAAAGTAAACATAGATGGTTCGTATGAACCGGGCAAAAAAGAAGGCAAAATTGCCTACATCTGTAGAAACCATCAAGATAGACTCACCGACGGTTTTTCTCATCGTGTCGCAGCTTCCTCGGCCCTGCAGGTGGAGACTCAAGCTCTCTCTTTGGCACTTCGGTTTCTGCTTGACCAAAGGCTCCAGCACCTGAACCTTCAGATAGAATCGGATAGCCTCTCTCTGGTTGAGATCGTGAATAGAAGGAAGATGCCGCCATGGAAGGACCGATCGCTGTTCTCTGAGGCAGCCTTCCTCTTTTCTCTGTTTTCGACCGTAACCCTAGGGTTTTGCCCTAGAGAGGCCAACTCTGTCACGGATTGGGCCTGCAAAGCCCATCCCTTCTCTTTCCCGTGTAAAAATCTTGCAGTGTCTCCTTCATCCCAACTTAGGGATCTTTTATGTGCGGACGCCCTAGCTGCGGGTTGTAAGGGGTTTTCTTAGTAATATAATTATGTTGTTTTCTGACCAAAAAAAAAAAAAAAAAAAAAAAAAAAAACTTCAAAGTTATGAAGGGTAGAATGAAATATTCCTTAAAATGTAAGAATGAGATCTCTCATTCTTCTTCCAAATGCATGGAGCCTAAGAGCGTCATCATAATGTATATAACTCAAAGTGATTTTCCTCATTGTTAAGTGATGTAACTTCTTCTTCCGTACCTAGCTAGAAAAAATTACATTTAATTATATCTTTGATTGGTGTGCAACTTATAGAAATAGCAATATGCAAACTTAAGTAAAATTAAATATGAATGATGTCTATATTTGTAACTCATTAATCAAAGAGATTGCATATAGTTGGTGCATGGAGACGGAGCCTCTAAGGCGTAGACATGTGACCACCCAACTCACTTTGCTTTTTGTTTTCTCTTTTTTCTCTTCAATTTAAGATCATGTCATATTTTGTGTGGCTTGCTTCCTATCAAAAATTGCAAAATTGGCACAAGAAAAATTATAAACAAGATGAACATGAGGTCCCAAAATTAAACTGTTTATTATAAAAAAAAATTGCAAAAACCAATATTTCTTAGAACAGTCGGGCCAAAAGTTTAAGCAAAGAAGTAAGAACATTTCTTTCCCTCATGGACGGACGAGCCAACTCTATCTCTTTCTATTCGTGAAGCTTTGCATTCTTAAGCTTTCTAATGCCCTATCTATAGGCTCCAATCTACAGACTCAACCAGAGATTTTCACTGCTTCACCTACAGTCTACGCATGATTGTAGCCAAAATTCCTGAACAAAAATTCCCCCGTTCAGACACTAAGATTGAAGCCCACAAGATTTGAAAGACAAAATCCGTGAGCAACCTCAGCTTCACGTATAACTTTTTTTTTTCTTTAGTCAGTCCTATTCTATTTCTACTCTAACCCTCACTCTCAGACTTTTGTCTTGTCTCATTGCAAGACGTGGAGTCGAAACTCACTCCTGAAACTAATTCGTCCCCACCCCAACCCCCTGAGAATGTGAGGATTCAAACCCCCCATATTCTATGGAAGGGTGGCCATTAGGGCAAACCCTAGTGGTTGCTTCACGTACAACTTCACGAGCTATATTCTCCTAAATAGTTCCCTTGCTGTTAGACTAACTAGTAGCTACATAGTAGCCTAAACGCGTTGATTGCTCGATCCAACGATAACCCTGCTGCATAGAAGTTCAATTAGAGGAAATAAGGTTCCGCCAACAAACTTCATCGCGGACGTTTCTGGGAACATACTGATTGTATCGGTGCTTTAAGCTTTTCACTTTTCCTTTTGGGCTGGCAACCAATGTGTTTCCCATTGACACTAAAAAGAAGAGGTTCATCTTGGCCTTGGAGACACCGAAAGATGAGTGGTAGGGCCGGATAAGAAAAAGAATTGATGAATGCTTTTTGGAAATGTGATGTGATTGCTGTCTCTATCGGATTTCTGGTTTAATTGGGGAAGTTGGAATGGTTGACGGAATTGAACTGGTTATGTACAAGCATTTAGCGAACACCTAAATTCATTGGGGATAGAAATAATTTTACATATTGCTGAAAGTGAGAAATTGAGTAACTTACCTATTATTACTAGCAAGTTGGGCAAAAAACATAACGTAGTCCTATTATATGGTAAAATCGTGTAATTGGTTGGGTACCCTGATGGTAATTTGTAAACAAAGCCAGCGAATGCAATAGTAAGTTATCAACATCTCTAGACATTTGCCACTCAAACAATAACCTGATGGTAAGGATAGCAAGTTCCCAGTGAAAATTGATAATTTATCAACCGAGATCCAATTTTATGATAGCCAGTGGAGGAAGGAATGTTTTAAATTTAAGTATAATGCTGGTTATCTATCTATGTAAAAGCTTACCATTCAAACATATATATATATATATATATATACACGGGTGAAAATAGTGAGTTATCAATGAAATTAATCAATTTTCAATGTATGTTCATTTTTAGATATTTCACTTTTGTTGTTGTTGTTGTTTCACTTATAAAAGAAAATGCATAACTTTTTGTGATCGTGTGTGTGTGTGTATATATATAAATAATATGTATCCTAGGATTTAGTAAAAGGCCCTCAAACTATGCACATCGATCATGATAGATATTAACTTCATATTGATGAAAGCGAACGGAACAATACATATAGTGGCAGGCCATAATATCTCCAAGAGTTATCTCGTTCTATTGAAATCGGCAAATAAGAAATCTTCACTCCCCATAAAGTGGCGGGCCAGCTGTATCTGAATATGCTACTAACCATTGATGATTCTTAAACTTTACTCCAACACTCCAATACGTAATATTATCCTTTTTTGGGACTTTTTATTTGTTTCAATTGGTCATTTAACTATTCTTGAATATCCGTTCTAGTTCTTAAAACTTTCAATTTGTTTAATCTAGTCACTCACAAGGCAAATAAATCATTTAGCACCATTAACAAGTTTCCATAATTACACTATTGCCCAAATTTTATAATATCTTTCCATTACAATCAATTTCTTAAATCAACTAAAAAATATGCTATCTTCCTATTGCATTTTTGTCTTTGTAAGTATTATGATAATTCTATATAACTATAATTTAGCTTATGATCTCTATAACAGTAAAAAATGAACCTCAGTTTGAGTTATACACGGATAATATTGCTACTTTTTTAAGAATAACTATTTTCATAAGGATGTCAAAAGAAGATATTAGTTTATTTAATGAAAGTCATGTTTATATTAATCTAAATGTCGCTCCTTATTTTTTAGATAGATAAAATTTTCAAGCTTTTTTGTTTTGTGTTTTCATAATTAAATTTAGTAATATCTGCATGTTAGGAAATTAAAATAAAGGAAGTATCAGCCCGATAAAAATTGTAAATGAGGTTGTACTTTTTTATTATAGAAATCATAAACCAAAATGTATTTAAATGGAAATATCATAATATTTATAAAGACCATGGGAATAGCTGTTACGATCTTTTCTTTCTTTCATTTTCTTCCTGGCTTTTAGATACAATGTTAATGCCGTGGCAAAAAAGAGACGACCATTAAAACGTTAAATGATCCTCTCATGCGGATCACGGGTCAACAAAATTGTAGGTGTATAAACAATAACAAAATTAGCTAATGTCAATCCAAATTGATTATTAATAATAATTTCCGTGGAAGACAAGAACTTCAGCAAATAATTTTATGTAAAGATGCTATAGGCTTGGTGCAAAAGACTTGAATCAAGTGCATTTGTTTTATGGAAGATGAGTAACTTGAGAAACATTTTCCAAAAAATAATCATTTGTATCGCTTACAAAAATAAATTATTGAAAATTTTTTTCATTGTTCATGAAAATAGTTAAGCATAGATAGTTATCAATGATGAAAATATTTTCTGTTGACTAGTTTTTCTAAATAATATAAATAATCATTTTTGAAAAAATATTTTTAGATTATTCATTTTCCATGAAATGAACATACCCTTTGGAATAAAGGCCAAGCGGACGAAACTTTAGGCGGACGACTCGGAGAACATACTGATTGATGTCGGTGTTTTATGCTTTTTCCTTTTCCTTTTTGACAGTTAACGGCAACCAGTGATTTCACATTGCCTTGCTTTGGAGACTCGGAAAGTGAAGTGGTAGGGCCGGATGAGAAGAATAATTGATGAAAGCTCTTAGCAATGTGGTGGTGCTTTCCCTTTATCATTTTGATTTCTCCCGAGTTTTAATTCCCTTGACAATTGCGATCCCTAATCAGATGATGAGTGGATACGGAGCCAGAGTTTAATTTTGAATTCATGCTTCCCGACACATTTCAATAAATTCTAGATGAACATCTTTCGACGAGGGTGGGCAGGGGGGGGCGGCGAATTAATCATAGATTTTTTTAAATAATGAATTCTATCTTAAATACAGAATACAAACGTTAAAAGGAAAGTGCAAAGAAAAATCCTAGAAATGGACGGTAGAACCGCAACGTGTTGACTCGAATTTGACCAAATACTAAATGCTGATCGATGTATATTTCACTATTATTCTTTCATGTGATAGTTCAAGGAACCCACTTTATTCGATCGTGGATCGAATACATTTAATTTTATTCCTTGTCAATGATGTTAAAGGCGGACTTTATCTTTTTTCTTTTCAAAGGCTCATGCATGATGAAAGCTCATTCACTAAAGTAAAAATCCCACTCCCACGACAGCATGTTCCATCCAAATCCAGTTAATACGCCCATACAAATGCCGAGATGTCCAAAATGAGATCGCGTGACATACTAACCGTGAATGGAAAACCTAAATTTCCCTCTATTGATTGCTTAGCGAGTACCCTTGTCACTTACCAAATCCTAATTGGGAGAGGCACGGATATGAAGTGTAACGCCCAATTCGTGACATAATCACTAAGTTGGATCCATTCGAGCAGATCTCAATTTGTGACAAAATTGGAACTCCTAAGAGCCAATAGGAACAATGGGCAGGTTGTCAAAGCCAATGGGAGTGAGGACCACAAGAAGGCACGGACTGAGTTGTTTTTTGTAGTCAATTTGAAGGCATCGCCAGATTCTCATGTGTGAACGTATGAAATACGTGAAACGACCAACGTACTGTGAGAGACTAAAGTATACATAGTAGTCCAGTAATCATGCCTTGCCTCCTGCTTTCCCTCCTTCCTCTTGACCAGCCCCACTATAAGTATGGCGCAAAGATAGTCTATTAACCATTCCCTGCTTACCCACCCACAATAGTCGCGTCTTTGAGAGAGAGAGAGAGAGAGAGAGAGAGAGAGAGAGAGCGTGCACTGCAATGGAAGATGTGAAACGCAAGCGAGCTGCTGAAGCTTCAAGTTCAACCGGTTCGAAGCGACAAAGACGTAAAGAACTGCCAGACACAGCTAATTCTGCGCCATCTGCTTCGTACACCTCCGTGATTGAAAATAATTACTACGTATTCTTGAGTTTTAGAGGTCCCGATACTCGTAAAGGCTTCGTCGATCACCTCTACCATAAACTCGTAGATGTGGGCCTACCATTCCATCCAAACTTTGTGTTTAGAGATGATGAGAACCTCCACTTGGGCGAGCCAATCGCTGAAAATCTTCTCAGTGCAATCAAGCGTTCTAAAGTTTCAATCCCGGTTATTTCAGAAAACTATGCTGCTAGCGAATGGTGCCTCCGTGAAATCATCCAAATAATGGAGTGCGTGAAAAGTGGAGAACAAAAGGTCTACCCCGTTCTTTACAAGGTGACAACCGGTGATGTGCGAGACATGCGGGGGAAATTTGGAGATGCCTTCCAATGCCACAAGTATACATTTGACAAAGAGGTCGAGCAAAAAGGGCGGGAAGCGCTCAAAGAAGCAGTTGAACGTAAAATAGTCGAATCAGAGAAATTTGCTAGTGGGTACGTCATTTACCTTGTTTTAATAAATCCTTTTTAGAAGAAGAATTTTTATATTTATCATCCTTAATACTTGTTTTGTGGAGTTATTAATAAGTTATCACCTGTTGTGTTATTTGATAGGCGTGAAGGGGAATTAGTAAAAGCACTCGTCGAAATAATAATGCGCAACCAGCAACATGATTTTCTACCATCTCTTCCTAAGGACTTAATTGGAATTGATGATCATGTGGCCAGGGTTATAAATTTGGCGTATACTCAAACTATGAAATCAGCCAATACTGCTTCTTCCAAAACTCAAAATATTGTGATTTATGGAATTGGCGGCATCGGTAAGACAACTCTGGCTATGACCATCTATAAAAAGCTTTCTAACAAATTTCCATATCGCAGCTTTCTCAAGGACATTAGAGAAACAATTAAAAGCAAGGGTATGAAGTATGTTCAATCTCTACTAATATCAAATTTAACAAAAAGAAGTGACCATAGTGAGCGTGATTCTAGGATTGAAATGATTCGACTTAGTTGTGACAAAAAGAAGGTACTTATTGTTCTTGATGATGTGGATCATCAAGACCATCTTGATAATTTGATTGGAGGTTGTAATTTTGAGTCGGGAAGTTGGATCGTTATTACATGTCGAGATAAGGCCCTCTTGAAGTCTGAATATAAAGGGTATGAACTCAAAGAAATGGATAGCAAAGATTCTTTGCTTCTGTTTTGTAAAAATGCATTCAGAGGGGAAGAACCTCCAACAAAAATTATGGCTCTTTCTAGGGCTATTATTGACACTATAGGAAGGCTTCCTTTAGCTCTTGTGATTATAGGTTCATTTCTTAGAAGAAAAGATAAAACTATATGGACAGAGACACTAGAGAAATTGAGGAAGGTTCCTCATATGGATGTACAACAAAAGTTGAGGATAAGTTATGATTCATTAGGATATCAGGAACAACAAATGTTTCTAGACATAGCATGCTTTTTTATTGGAATTGACAAAAGAATTGCCACCTACCTGTGGGAGGATCTCCAATATTGTCCACATTCTGGATTGGAAAGAATGATTGAACTTTCATTATTGAAAATTGATGATAACAATGAGTTGAGAATACATGATCACTTAAGAGATTTAGGCAGAGCTATCGCCCATCCAGTAGATAACAAGCCTTGGGATTGTAGCAGACTATGGGGTGAAGAAGCCATAATAGTTCAACGAAGCAAGGTAACAATCATGTCTACTTTTGATGTCCCTCATATAATTATTCTTATTGTTCTTTTACTCGAGATCTTTGACCAGTGTCAACATGTTGTTAGCATTTTGTTGGTAAAAGCAACATCCAATTTTGGCCTTTAGTTCATGAAAAGTTTGCGGTCGTGACTATTCCATAGCTCATCTCTTGATGCATAAAAAAGGCGCTGAAAGGGGGTACTAAAATTATGTATTATTAGCTCTGTCTATATTGTTCTTTTGCTGTCTTAACTTCATTTTCTAGCAGTTTTGTACTGCTTCAGTGCTTCTTACTCCATTGCAAGTTGAAGGTCCTAGCGTCACCCAGGTTTTTACTTATTCAAATATCATTTAAGTAAGATAATATCGGAAAATTACTATAAAATGCATATGTTTCCTATAATTTTATGCTGATTAATTTATAATTTTTGACCAAATAACAAGAACTTCATCATTGATCATCATCGAATATATGCAGGTTCTACTTTATGGCAAAAAAAGAAGAAGAAGAAGAAAAAGTAAATATTTCAGTTAAATTATTTGCACCTAATAACTATTGGCTATCTACTCAAGAATTTATTCAATTTAAAGTACTAAGATCTTATGTAGTGATTGTATATGTATAGATAATTTATACAATTTGTTTTCTAGGATTTCTTATGCATGTATACAACGGAAATGCAATATCATAATGCAAATGCATGATAGAAAGGAAAAAAAAATGGTTTTAATTGTATTACCCAGGGAATGTTATCATCATAATTGAAGGAGCGCCTTCTATAAGTTTTTTTATTTATTTTTTATCTAGAAATTTATAAATATGTTATTAACATAATTGCGTTGGTTGCTAACTTGAAACATCACTACCTAGTTGGGTGACTCTCACTCTATACTTAATCGAAAATTAGAATTTATCTTGTCACTTATAGGAATGACACACTTTAGAAAGTCAAATTAAAATTTTTAATTGCTAATTTAGCTTTTCTTTTATAGTCATTTAGACCAAGTTATAGTCAAATTGACAAATTAGATAATATAACGTTGGAAGACTGTTCAAGATGCATTAATTATAGAGTAAGTGGCATTGAGCTTTGCATGAGCACATGGATCGATCATGTTTAGTCATATGAAAGGTGAGAACTAACTGTATTTTGACTCGTAATGCAATAAAATAAGGCTAATTTACCCTGCTGTCGTATTATATGCTGGTGTTTATACTCGTGTTGTGCATGGAGCTAGTCATAGGTATGTTGAGCACGTAATTCAGAATTAATAAGTATTGTGCAAAATCAAACAACAGTAAATTATGACAGAAATAAATGAAGTAACATCTGAAACACGATTTTGCACATGTCTATAAAGAGTAATTTTCGCTGAAAAATTGAAAAGTAAAGATCAAAATTAAGAAAATAAATGACTGAAGGAAGTAATTGCCGGAATAATGAAAGTTGAAAGAACTTATATACTACTCATCTTCAATATATCTTCATTTAGTGTAGTTCAATAGCCACCTTTTTATGTAATGAGCAAGCCTTTCTTCGTAAGGACTAATAGAGCCTTTTACGCGCTGCCACATGGAAAAAGTGAAGGTCGAAAAAAATACTATCGTTAGATATTAGAAGTTTGATTTGATAGGATTTTAGGAGCGAGGAAAAAAAAAACAGATATTGAATTCATCAAATAAGATAACTGGAGGAGAAAATAAGAAATGAAAGAATGCAAAAGGAGGATAATAAGAATAATAATGATCGCTAACCTAGTATACCAATTCATAGATTTTGATACGAGCAGGTGAATGCACAAATGTGCTAACAAATTCGTAAAATCAGGCTATATCACATCTTTATTTTCATGGCAACCGGCACCAATAGTGTCTTTTTTAAATATAGCAAAGATTGACCAAATCAAAGAGCAAAGAAAATACATGAAGATAATTGACGTTCATTAAAGTATAAATTTGTCAGAATTATTTAATTTTAATCTCCCTCTATTCCACGAGACAGTATTTTGGTTTTGCAATCGTGCGTACTAAAGTTCGCTATGCTATGTGGGGAGCAAAAATGATGAAAGAAGCAATCAATCTTTTTTATTCTCGGCTCTTTGTAGATGATGCAAAAATTTCAAATGACACTATGATATAAGTAAGAAAAGTAGAATTGTTGGTATGAAAATAGAAAATCTAACAGATAGAAGACTACCTGTTTGATATCATTCAATCGACGCAAATTGAATGGTGGCTGATTGACTAGTGCGTTCATCTTGGGACTAGTGTTGATCTTTTCGAGCTTGAATATACGAAAATGAAAAGCCAAGTTCAACTTCTCTTCCTCGATTTCTTTTTAGGCTAGCAATCTGTGGATTTCCCGAAACTTCTGGTCACGCATTATGCAAATAACAAGATAATTGGGGGAAAGAGAGACACCTTATGGTATTGGAAAAGGGTATACAAAGAAAGGACAATACCCAAAGGTGAGAAGGAAGACTAGTGGAAATCCCAATATCGATGCACATCATTAATGTGCTTGAGGAATAGTAACTTTTTGTCAACTTACTTTTATAGGCTTTTATGCACTGAATAATGTTCATTTTTATTGGCCATTATGTGTTTTTGTTTATTAATGACCAATTTCGTTTTAAAAAAGAGTGTTTGTCAATTATCCTTCTTTTTTTTCTTGGTCAGAATTCTTCTCTTAGTTAGTCGCGTTTTAATTTGAAAGACTAATTCTAAGACACTTCTTGGATTGCACAAAAAGTGTCCATTGAAAAAGAAATAAACACATAAAGACTAGATTTGGTCATCCGAATTTCTAATCAGGATAGGACAGGATATGAAATTCTGGAATTTTTTTATCTCATCCATTGTTTGGTGAATCGTAGTATTAAAGTCGGATATATTCACATTATATCATGTACATTTTTTATTTTATAAATGGCATGTCATTATAAATGAACCTAAATGTTCATAAACGGAGATGATGAAAATCTTTCGTAACACCATTCCTTAATTTATTTTTATTTTTCCTTTTTTTATATTACTTTCTTTATTATTTCTTTTTTCCCCTTTCATCATTCTTTAATAAAATTTTATCAAATAGTAAACTGTACTAACATATCTAAAATACATAAATACCTAAAATATATAATAAATATAATTATTTAACTTATAGATTGAATGTTTATTATAAGATATAATTAAAGTTGAATATATAAATTAACCAACGTAGACATATTGCCAACGAATTTATAGTCTGTCCCCATTAACCGCTTGGGCATCGACCCGGAAAATAAGATTAATTAAAGATAATTTTCTATTATTTATTTATTTTTAATTTCTTAAATTAGAATTCAAATATTATTTATATTGAAATATAATTTCAATTTTGTTAATTTAATAAGTTTGTTATTCGAGAAAAATAACTTTTCTATTATGGACATTAGAAATCCTATTTACTTTTATCTCACATTTCTCATGAGATAATTTTATCCTGCCTATATCCCCATTATATCCGACTTTATCATGTCTTGAGCGAGTATCAAACGTAGGATCTGATAAATCACATCTTATCCCGAATTTTATCCCAATTGCTAAACGCAGTCAAAGAGTTGCGCCTCAGATTGCACAAAAACAATCTAGTGAAAAAGAAATAAACACAAAGATTTGCACTTCTACAGAGGAAAAAAAACAACCAAACACTATCATTTTCGGTTCAATATACCCAACATAAACTCATTTCTTAACCCATATGAGTGTTAAATGGATTAGTTATGTACAGTAAATATGCCATAAATGGGTTTAAGTATAATATGGATCTTAAATGAATCATAAATGAGTTAGAAATGAGTTTACAACTTACTCAACCCACATTTATGACTCTTCCTTCTCATTGGCCCTCACTCGATTTCACATTTGCTGCACTCTCGTCTTAGTTTTGGTGTGAGTTTTCGTAAATTAAGTTAAATATGAAAGTATTTTACAAATATAGATCGAGTCGGATATAGATTGGGTTAGGTATGGGACAAGAAATTTGCATTTCGAATAAATAGGTTAATGGGTCAATTTGGGTTGGACTATTTATAACTCGACCCACCCATATACCATTCAACCAAATGCCAAAATGAACAAATTTTCATGAACAGAGAGGAGATAAGTTGTCATGCTTTTTGAATGCATAAATGCTAGTAATAAACCCAATTAGGTAATCTTTTTTTTTTTTTTCCTTTTTTTGTCCAAAAGTGCAATGGTTCTCTCATATTGCAAAGGGACACCATATACGGTTTGGTGGAGCAAATCCATAGTAGTCAATGCTACGGGCATTACAGAATTTTATCTCAAAATTTATAATAAACCTAGACTATTTTCAAGTAGGAATTTCACATGAGATCATCAAAATTTGTGGCATACGAGTGAAAATTGATATAACATGATTGTGTAGTTATAAGAAGATCACATATACTCTGTAAGTGTAGAGAAATGCATTGACCACAAAAACATGCTGACGTATACTAACAAAAGGCGGTTGAGCGGTATGCTATTCCTTGTTTAATGACGCTTTATTTATATCAAGATCGTGGAATGCCCTGTGCTGATATCTATTATTCTTAATCCTTTTAGGAGGAAAATAGAAATATCGAGGCATTACGTTTGGACGAAAATGGCTCAAGAAGGTTCATGAAGCGACAAAGCTTTGAAGGAATGCCTTACTTGAAGCTCCTTCGTTTGAGTAAAGTGGATTTTGTTGGAGATTTTGACGATTCACTTTCTGAACTAAGATGGCTAGAGTGGAAGATGTGTCCTAACTCCTTCCAGGCGACCAATGTTGATTTGGAGAAATTAATCGTACTTGATTTATCAGGAGGTTTTATTAGTGAAAATTGGGGAGGATGGAGTTCAATTAAGGTAAATATAAGAAACACTCTCTCTTTTTTACATTTGATGATAAATCATTTTATTTCAATAGCTAATTGGAACATATTTCTTTCTTGTAGATGGAGAGATTGAAAGTTCTCAATCTTTCACGGTGCTCAAAGTTGAAGAGCACCCCTAATCTCTCTGGGTTTAAAAGTTTAGAGATGTTAATCTTGAGATATTGTGACAATTTGGAGGGATTCAACCCTTCCATTGGAGACGTCAAGTGCCTTGTGTCTTTGAACTTGAGGTATTGTGGGAAGCTCAAGAATTTACCCAAACGACTGGGTGAACTAAGAAAATTGGAGGAACTTCTCATAGATGAGACTGATATATGCTCAATCCCTACTTGTATAGAATTTCTGACGGAACTGAAGATGCTTAGTGCCGTGGGTTGTCAAAAACTGACTCAAGTTCCCAACTCAATAAGCCATCTAGTAAATTTGTCGACCCTGAACTTGAACACCTGTAAAGAATTGCATGAACTTCCCGTCCAGGCTTGTAGAAAATTGCGGCGCTTGTTGTTAGCGGGCTGCTACAAACTGACAAAGATCCCTTCTTCCATCGGGGAGATGAGAGAATTGGTTGAGCTGGATTTGTCATATACTAGCATTGAGGAATTACACAAATCCATTGGGAAACTGAAGAAATTGAAAATTCTGAGGATTTCTCATAGCGAGATTGAAAAGTTACCAAGTGCTATCGGAAAACTGGAAAGCCTCCAAGAGTTAGATGCCTCAGGTTGCCGTAAACTGGAAGTAGAAATTTTTGTCGATAAAGGTGGACTATCTTCTCTAAGGACCCTTTGTTTAGGTGGAGCAAAAATTTCTCGCTTGCCGGAATACTTCCATGAGCTTTCTACTCTCGAACACCTTGATTTACTCCACTGTAGTGAGCTTGAGTCACTAGCAGAACCTCCGTCCCGCTTATCATCCCTCCAGCTCACCTGTCTGAAAGACACGCTTCCATCGCTCTCTCACCTAAGTCATCTGAAGGAGCTTACCGTTCACTGTTGCATGTCTCTTCGAAGCATCCCAGCACTTCCCCCGGGCATACGGACGCTCCAAGTTTGGAAATGTCCCAAATTGGAAAGGTTGTCAAATCTTCCCAATTTAATATCCTTGTTGGAATTAGAGCTCTTGCAATGCTATGGGCTGAAGGAATTGGACGGTCTGGAAGCCTTGATATCCCTAAGAAAGTTGGACGTGTCCACTGACACAAAGCCGTCCAACCTCGACTATGAAGCTTCAGAGCAGTTGAGACACCTGGAAGAGCAGAGCTCTGATGGGGAGGCGGATAATCTCCATGAGATACCTGGCCTTGGCCAATTGGAATCTCTGGAAGAGTTGAGTCTCTCTGCGCGCAAGCACATTGCCCAACTAGACCTTTCAAAGTCGGAGCATCTGAAGCAATTGATTGTTAATAATTGCGGAAGCTTAGTTGAAATTCGCTTCCATGAAAAGATAAAATCCCTGGTACGCTTTGATAGGGTTAAGTGCCAGCCAAATATCACCAGACTCTTCAGCACCTGATAGGTCATTTGATAGTACGGGACACTTTATTCCACAGGGAAAGAGCAGCAAAAAGCTGACTAAGGTTCCCAGGCTCAAGATAGTTTTACATTTGATATTACTGGATACGATTCGATGTTGGCGACACCAAAAAGACTGAGTTGAGGACACTGCAATGCAAGAAAGAAATGTGAAGGAGATTCAAGCTATGGCACCACGACAAAGATCTGATTCTGGAGATTGCTAAAGTCTCCTTCCAAATGTAAATGTAGCAGGTAAGCTGCCGCTTTTCTGTTGAGATTGCTGTCTTTTGTATTTTCAGTTTGCAAGGGGATTTTTTTCGACGTGTTATTATTTTTCATCATAGTCCCAGGAACTCGGAGAAGTTGTTTGAGCAAGTAAATGTAATGCTTTAGTGTTATCTGACTCGTGATCATGATAAGAATGAAAGGGCTCATAATGCCTCCAGTTGTATAGTAGATGTGGTCAGTCAAATGGTAAGCAATTCTTCATCCACGACAAGGTATCAATCTATACTTGTGTAAATAAAGGAATAAATTTCTTCAAGTGCTATTAGATTGCATTTGACAATTAGGATAAAATTTAGGATGAGATGAAATTTATCATGTACTATGTAGTATGTTTGGTGCCTATTCAAAACATGATACATTTTAATGAAATAATTATAATCCTGGTAAAATTATCTCATGAGAAGGTGGGATAGAAGTGAATAGAATTTCTAATAATATTCATACATGGTTTATCTTAGGACTACATTTCATAAGAGATTGTTCTTCTTAAATTAGATTATATTTTGTCACCCCGTTTGGCAGCTCTTTCCGAGAGATTAGAGCATTGTTCTTACATGTCATGTCAGATTTTCATTTTCTTGTTTGTTCAAATAGCATTTTGGATTGCATTTGCGTGATAATAATTGCCACTTTTTTTTTTTTTTTTTTGATCGACAGGATTCTTCCAACTCCAGGTGTAGTAATTTCATGCATGTTTAAGACACATAGATTGCATTATTATTTAATTGCCATAGTTGCACTTTTATTCAACAAATCACAGGTCATAAAAATGAAAAATATATGAAAAAAATCTAAAAATTACATCTTGCATGATAATAATTTTAGTTTGCATTTTCATTTGGATTTATTTGCATATTCCTATTATATAAATTGATAAAATCTAAAAACCTAAAAAATGTCTAGCGCTATGTCTAAGGAAATTTAGATTTATTTGCATATTCCTACTATATAAATGGATCCATTCCCTTAGGATTGCATTACATTTTAGATGGCATTATCTTACTATATTTTCCGTGTTTAATGGCTCATATTAGGAATTTACTTTATTTAGTACAATGTTGTATATAGCAGTCAGCACATCATATTTTCTGATCCACTTTTTTTCTATGCATTTGTCTATGCACATCTAGATGCACGTCAGGGAATAAATTTGGGAATATTGAATTAAATACATTTATATTATTAAAAAAAAATTTGGACATTGATAATATGTAGCATTGTTAAGTTCCAATGTCTATGGTTCACAAAAGTAAAACCAACTCCAAGGAAGTAAAATGAACTCTTACATTTTACTTAGCCTCTAATCGGCTCATAATAAGTTAATGGCGGCTTCTTAAGTAAAAACAATGTTCATACTTAATCGAGAAATCTTCGTTGCGATCCATAGGAGTTGGAAGAACCCGAACCAAATGATAACATCATCTCACAAGAGGGATCATCCTCGTCCATTTGGCAATCAATTAACTACCTCAAGGAAACATATAATATTATCAGGAGGGTCGCGACACAGAGATATTGTGAAGCTCGAATTTTCAATGGCATCCATAAATGCTATCATAAGGTTTGAACGGAAAAATCAAATTTAGGTGCAAAAATAATTTTTCTTTCATAAAAAAATATTAATTACACAAACTCGTTTACAAGACGTAACACGGTGGGACCCGACTCGGAGTTATCGTGTAGATTCTTGCCTAAATTAACCTGTTCGTATAATTTTTGCAAGGCTCATTTCTCATGAAACTGACAAGTGGTGAGTTGTGAGAATACCCCATCATTTTCTTCTCCAAGATCTCCTCATACTCCAGCCACCATTGCATAAAGGTACTACTCTCCAGGAATATGTCCGTCGAAACTGCGTATTTTTTTATCGAGTCCATAGCATACTCCTCAAACTCGATCAATGTCTCTCTGTCGGAATCGTCCGATGGTCCTCCGCTGTTCAGCAATCTGCACGATCGGAGGGCCTTCTCCACGTGTGCCCAAAAGCACGAATCTTCCGTCGGCTGTGACGCGATTTTTTGCCTTTTCGAATTGGAAGGACCGGGCCGTGGCTGGGGGTTTTCTTCTTTCTGCCATTTTTCCAGCAGCTTGAAGCATTTTGGTCTTCGTTGATTCAAGTAATCATATCGGCGCTCTTTGTGACAACACCACGCTATTTCCAGCGGTTCGATTAACATCCGGAATTGATTCCCTGCACGGAGCCAATCGTGCCACTCTTGGGAGCCCCGTGTTTGAGGATTCTTCACCATGTATTCGACCACTTGTTCCCAAAACTGCTTGAGGGATTCCTTGCGCTTATCAAGTAACAACTTACCCCTATCTATTTCATCTTTGAATCCGTCATAGTAACCACCCTTGCCATTGTGTCGGCAAAGTTCCCTGTATTGCTCAATCAGATCCATGTCCGGCTTCCTTTCATTCCAGCCTGCCTCAGGATGAAATGCCTCATTGCTTTGTCCATTAACGACTTGCTCACGCTTTGCTGTGTTATCTATCAGAACGCCCTTATTCTGCTGCTGTCATTGACTCGTGGCAATTAGAGGACACTCAATCCAAATCCAAAATAGACAAACAATCCTAACACTAAATCACTTATGACTTCAGCAAGTTTCCTTTCTTTCCTGCCGAAGTTCTGAATTAGTCCATTAGCATTTTAATTTGGTAAAAAAGGGGTCAACATGGCAAAATCTGGATTTCATTTTTGTTCCGAGCACCGAAATAATCTGCTAAAGGGCGGACTTCCCCTTGATGGAAGGTAACCACGAGAAGAAGGTCAAATTAAATTACCTGAGTCGGCTCAAGGCTGACAATTGTGATTTGAGTAGTAAGTCGAGTTAAATCTGCTTCTTGCCCATTCAACCTAGGAGAGTCCCCGCAAATTAATTCCGTGACATTCTTATAATCTTCTCGTTTTCCAAAATCATCCTCCTTGAGCAGCTTCATGACGGACTCTGCGGTATCAGAACAGGCACCACCTGATTCAGACACCAAAGGGTCATTCCAAACGGCTTGTATAGACAGCGGTTAGTGGTGGGAGGGTGAAAAAGGAGCCTATAAATACTATCATCTTTATGAACTACATGCAAAAAGCACGAACTTCGTTTCGTATATCGTGATACAGCTTGTTGGAAGGCACAGTCCCAAGGAGCGGGGAACCGAAAGTGATACGAAGGGGAAGTATGCTCTTAGCTGGTCGAGTGTGTCTAGAAGCCATAACGTGAAAAGGGAGGTGACGGATCCACCCCAACAGTGTCTAGTAAAAATAGAGGGAACAGAGTCCTTAGACTTGCTGTAGTTACAACCGGCGTTGAAACAGAATAAGCATCAACTCAGATCCTCAACTTATAGGGGGTCAAATACAGTCACTCCGATAAGATGAATGTGCACGGTTGATAAATGATATGAACCTCCACTCAATCATATGATTCAGCTCAACGAAAGATTCGTGAATTTATGGGTTGAGAATACCAAATGTATTCAATGTCACAACCATCCTCAAAAAAATGAAAAAAGGCATTTCCTGAGCAGAGCGGTGCTTTGCTTCTCATCTAATAAGCTTAACGATAAGTGCTGAACAGCTCGAAGTTCCCCAATCAGAGCAATTATTCGCATGTCTACTTCAGCAACGATTGCAATAGGTAGTGATTTCTAGATTCGAGCGTACTGATGATCTTACAGCAGATAATAGTAAAAAATGGAATGAATGACTCGAGATAATGGATAAAATTGCGACCCTTTCTTTTAGGGAGTAACTGGTAAGGTGACTAAGGCAATGACGATGTAGTTTGGGAAGGGAACTTACTACGATTTTTACAGGGTTATCCCATCTGATAGGAAGGTTGCGGGCTTGTGTCGTGGTGACACCCTCTGTACAGAATCCGGGAGGATGGGTTGGTTGATTAGCTGCTCAAGTTTGGATATGGCGTTCCATGAATCCTGAAGAATATTCGTTGGCACAACAAAGTCTCCAAAAAAACAGCTTACGGCTCAACTGCAGATCAAGAAAGCAAAATACCACTTATCAAGACCGTGGATGTATGAGTAAAACTCCATGCAAAATGTATCATATCTTCAATGATAGCCAAATCCAACATTCTGTGAACTGGTCCATTCTCAGAGGTTCGTTGGATTTGCACAGCAAAGCTATTTTTAACAACGCACCTGTGTGTCCACCATCATTCTAGGAACAAAACCTGCAAGTGCCGGTTCGCTTAATAAGTTTCTCATTCCACTAAAATAAAAAGATAAATGCTTGGGAAAGCAAACACCATCTCACACGGAAGAAGAACCTACCGCATCGCTTGCTCTGCCGATCTTGGTCTTCTACATTGTGCTCGTAGCGCTGGTTTATTGGGAAAAGCTCAAAATGCCAGCCCTCAGATCTCTTTTCTCCTCTCTAGCCCTATCCCGTAACCGAGGAAAAATGAATTGCTACAGTAAGAGAAGTAAGAGTGGGAACATATTTGAATGAGAAGGATACGTTAACTAGGCGGAGAATTCTTGAATTAAAGGAATAAAAGGCACACGGATTTGTATGCGGACCGTTAACCGAGGGCTTTGTGATTTTTTTAACTGCTCTTTCCACACAACAATGAAAAAGGCCAGGGACACATCCTGGGAAACACAAAAAGAAAGAGCCGGCGGAGAAACTATTCCGTACTGTCCGATCTCTTTACGAGTTTCCTTTGATCGTCACGTATTTCAGGTTTTTCAAAATTCTCCCTCCTCCTCTCTCCCCTCGCTTCAGTTACTGACGCACTCCATCTCTTCTTTTCTTCTTCTTCGTTCAAAGAACGAAGATCTTCTTCTCCACCTTAAGGTGTCTCTCTTCCTTCCAAACACGCCGCTGCCTCCACCTCCTTCCCCGCCGTCGCCTCTCCTATTCGTTGTCTGCCCTCTCCGTTACGTGTCTCGGTTTCAACCGATGTGGTGGACTACGGCTGACATGACCACTGCAATCTCTGTTGACGCCTGATTTTCATTCGACGGCGTGTGGACAATCTCTGTTGAAAACTAAATAAGCCCATTTAGATCCAGTTGAGCTTGACCCAATCCCAGGAAGTCGGCTAGTTAGATCCCATAGCTCCCACGCCACGCAGTCCAAGCAGCTTAAGCCTTAGCCCCACAATCCAAGTTCATACAATCGAAACCCAAAAATTCTTTTGAAGGGACGAAGCTATCATTCTCTCCTCTTTTTCTCGATAATCCGTGGCTGATTTCTTACTTTGACAGCCATTGATCATCATCACTGAAAATGGACGGAATGGTTCAGCTTCGATTTCAGTCACGTTCATGGTGGAGCCAAAGCTTCATTGATTGCTACCTATCTCAGTCACGTACATATTCTCGGGGGTGACGATTTCATAACCGTAAAGATTCGAATCTATTACGCTTGTCTCGGTTTTTTTTTTTTTTTGAAAAAAATGAGAGTAGAAGTGTCAACGCCTATTTCCTGTATGAACGAAAATCGATTCAAAACTTGATGCTCTATTGATGATTTACAGTATGTTTGTACATTGGCTTTATTCTGGACGTGAATTTTCAAGCTTCTATGAACACATAAACTCCAGTAAGAAATCGCTCACCAGATGTTCGACACATTGCCTGAACCAAATAAGCACAGATTTGATTCCGATTCTTGGATTATTTTGAATACTTACGAACATGGCTTAAATAAAAGGAATTTCTCATTGATTAATGAGTACAATTTCAGCTAGATTAGTAAGAACCGAATCTGAACATTCCCTTTCTTTATGTGTTTTCTCGGTTGCTTCTGCGTTCATGGCGATGGTGACTCTAGACGGTGTTGCTGGTGAGAAAACGACTGCAGTTGACGGCATGCTTATGGATTCTCTGAAAATGTTCATGATTACTTCCTTGTGATGGTTTTATTTCGCATTTTCATTTCAAATTCGTCTTAGTAACTCATCATTGTGAGTTAATGTTCAATATAAAGGCATTGATTTATCAATCAAGGAAGAAAAATCTGGAGATATCAATCGAAATTAGGAGCCAATTCTTGAAGATGCTAGGATCAAGGGAATTGACAGCTCTTGTAATATGATGATCTTTTCGTTTATATTTTCCATTATTGTGTTGTTTCTTTATGAAGTGTAACATTTGTAATATATTTTTATAATGAAAATCATCTCAACAATTGCATGTTGAGATAAAAAAATCAAACACTTTTGTTCTTTCGTGGTATTGGAGCAGATTTCTTCGAAAGAAATCGATGCTTAACCGTGGCTTCCACCAATACTAAGTATCCATACCCTTTATCTTTGAACGTTAGCATTTTGTGTCGTTGGAACCGACACACACAAACTATTATTGTTGGAGAGCCCAAATGCTTGCACTAATTGAAAGTCAAGATCTAGTAGGATTCATTGATGGTGAGTACCATATGCCAAGTCCAACAATAGTCACCCCCTCTGAGGAAGTGATGTCTAGAGTTTTTACAATGGAGAAGGTCAGATCACCTTTTGCAGGGATGGATCATTGTGATGCTCTCAAAAGAAGTTCTTGCTTAAGTAGTAGACTTAAAGACATCTACTTAGGTGTAGTTAGCTTTACAAAATATTTTTGTCAAGAGGTATATGAGGAACATGAAGTTTCAATTTTTCTGCAAATCCAAAAATGTCATTGAGATAATTTTTCATCTCTTCAAGAAAAAATAGATACATTAGAAGTCCTAAAACTTATTACGAAAATTCATAAGTCATAAAACTTTCAAAAAGTGCAATCAAGTCCTAAAATTTGTCAACAAAATGCAATTAAGTCCTAAAACTTCCAAAATGTGTTATAAAAGGACTTGATTTGACCAATTTGACAAGTTTTAGAACTTGATTACACTATCTAAAATTTTTAGGACTCGATTGCACTTTATTGACAAGTTTTAGGACTTTCAATGCACTTATCCCTTTCAAAAATATTTTAATCAGCTATCTGCTATCGAATGTCCTCTTGAGGACAAAAAGAAGGGCCTCTTAAATAAACGTCGAGCAGAAGTCAACTTCCGTCGTGCTCGTCTGGCGGTGGTGGCATGTGGTCTAATCGGCAGAATCGGGAGAGACATTTCTGCTGAAAGTGAGAGGAGTTACTGCCTCCTTGTCAAGCGACATGAACGAGCTTTGATTAACCCTTCTTTTTGCACATTACGCAAATCGAAAGTCTAAAGAGAAACCCTGTTCGCACACCTGCTTCGCGCCTGACTCCCAACGATCTGACCGTTTGTTGGAGCTGATTTTTCATGGGTGGGGGCGCCTCTACACATCTTCAAAACCCACAAAGAGTCTTTGCCTAGTACGTCCTCCTTCTTGGGCCGAATGGCCGCGTTTGGTTAGGGTTTTCGCACCCTGTTCTACTGGTTTTTTTGTGATCTGTAAAACAATGGCGGAGGCGAGTTTGGCCCGAAATGCTGGTGTTGGGCCGAGCTCTTGTACCTCTCCCATACCTGCTATTGACCGCTCAGCTCAAGATGCTCCTTTGGTGGTAGATGGGGGATGTGGTGTTGAGTTGAATGCTGTTGTCAGGGACGGCCCTCAACTGAATCACCCTCCTATTGGTTTGTCAAGTCCAAGAGGGAGGACGTGTGATAGATCGGCCTTGCAAAGGCCCCAACGGAGTAGGGATTCTGGCAAACCGGCTCCACGCACTTGGGCTGCTATTGCCAAGGTTGTGGAAAAGGGGTATGATCTTGAGTATTTCCCCCTGTCTATTGTTAATGGCAAACCTGTAGTGGAGATGACTGATGATAAGGTTGAGGCGGCTGATCCTAAGCTACTTAAATGCCTCATTGGATATTTTATTGGTAAATGACTACACTTCAAAACTACTGAATCGGCCTTGAAGAAAGTTTGGGGACCTAACCTTGCCGAAGTGATGTCTAATAGTAAGGGGTTTTTCTTTCTCCATTTTCAGAATGGAGAGTTTCGTAGGAAGATATTGGAAAGGGGGCACATAACTATTGCCAGGATTCCGTTTGTTCTCTAGCAATGGAAGTCTACCATTGAGCTAAAGAAATATGCGCATCTTACCGCACCAGTGTGGGTTAGGTTGACCAACCTCCCGCTTGTGTTCTGGTCTGCCCAGGCCATCAGTAAAGTCGCGAGTGTAATAGGGAGGCCTCTATTCGTTGATCAACAAACAAGCCAGCTAAAGATGGCCACGTTCGCTCGAACTTTTTGGCGGGTTGGACTTGGATTGCTAATTATGAGTTCTCCCCTCGGGGTAGAATATGGGTTGGCTGGAATCCAAACTTGGTTAGTTTTGAACCTATTGCTATTAATGATCAGGCTATCCATGGTCAGCTAAAGTTTATTCTGTCCGGCCAAGCTTGTTGTACTTCAATCATTTATGGAGAGCATACTTTTATTTGTCGTTGCCCCCTTTGGGACAACCTGGTTCGGATGAATAGCTTAGTACAGGACTCTGCCTAGCTGGTTGCCTGTGATTTCAATGCCATAAAAGACCCAACTGATCGGGTGGGGGGTTCTATTGCATGGATTCCGTACTTTGATGAATTTAGTCTTTGCTTAGCTCGCACGGATTTGGAAGACCTAAGATATGTCGGCCTTCGTTTTACTTGGTCCACATCCTCGGGTGCCAATAGGAAAATGAGGAAGATTGACCGTGTGCTTGTGAATGCCAAGTGGAATATGGACTTTTCCTTTTCTGAGGCTTCTTTTTTCAACCCGGGTATATCTGATCATTCCCACATGGTGGTCAGAGTCCTTAACCAGGTTTTTAGGAGGAAACCTTTTAAGTTTTTTGATTTATCAATGAAACACTCGGCTTTTCCATCTATTGTTTAGCAGGTTTGGGAGAGTCCGGTGCATGGGGTTCCTGTTTTCAAACTTATTTGCAAGTTGAAGGCCCTAAAAGGTCGCCTCAAGCGGCTCAATAGAGAGGAGTTCTCAAACATTTCAGTGAGGACTAATGAAGCTAGGAATGCTCTTCGTTAAACCCAGATTGGTTTCCAACAGGACCCGGGCAACTTTACTCTTGCGGAATTGGAAAAGTCCCAGCGAAGGCTGTTTGTGGATCTGCGTGCTCATGAAGAGTCTTTCTACAGACAAAAATCAAGAGTTAGGTGGCTCCAGGAGGGTGATAGTAACACCAAGTTTTTCCATCACTCAGTTAACAGAAGACGGCTTAGGAACAGGATCCTCTCGGTCAAGGATCCTTCGGGTGCTTTGGTCACTAATCCTGCGTTGGTGCCTCCTGTTTTTGTCTCTTTCTTCAGGGACCTCTTATCTCCACAGGCAGCCCTCTTGAAGCCCTTGTTACAAGAGCTGAAGGAGTGCATTCGGCGGCCGCTCTCGATGGATCATGCTGCTTTCCTCTCTACTCCAGTCCTGGACTCTGAGATTCTTGATACCCTATTTTCTCTCGCTCGTGGAAAAGCTCCTGGCCCTGATGGTTTTACTATTGAGTTTTATAAGTATAACTGGGAGATTGTGGGTCCTCTAGTGGTAGAGGCGGTGAAGGATTTCTTTTCATTGGGTCAGTTGCTTAGAGAGCTAAACAACACAATCTTAACTCTGGTGCCGAAGGTTCCAAACGCTTGCGCTGTCTCAGATTTTCGGCCCATAGCTTGTTGTAACACCATTTACAAAGTTATTACTAAGATTCTGGCTAACCGCCTAGCAGCTGTCTTGAATGACTTGATTAGTTCGTCTCATAATGCTTTTGTGAAGGGAAGAAGAATCAGGGACAATATTCTCTTAGCCCATGAATTGTTTGCAGGTTTCCACCTAGAGCCGTATCTACCTAAGTGTGCTATTAAGGTAGATTTCCAGAAGGTCTACGATATGGTAGATTGGGATTTCCTTGAGTTTACCCTCTCAGCTTTTGGCTTCCCAGAGTGGATGATTAGACTCATCATGGTTTGTGTCCACATTCCAAAGTTTTCCATCTCGATCAATGGTGAGCGTCATGGTTTCTTCTCAGGTGGGTGTGGCCTCCGACAGGGGGACTCAATGTTTCCATATCTTTTTACCCTCGTAATGGAGATTTTTTCTAGGATCCTAGTTTCTTGCACTTCACATAAGGACTGGAGGTGTAAAGCCGTGAAACTATCTCATCTTTTTTTCGCTGATGATGTCTTTCTTTTCTGTAAGGCTGATTCGGCATCGGTGTCCCTCCTTAAAAGAGGCATTGATATCTTCTCCTCTTGGAGGGGTTTGCTACCTAACAAGAGCAAGAGTGAAGTGTTTCTTGCAGGGGGTTTTGATTCCGTTCAAAGGAACATTCTTTTGGCGTTTGGCTTCCAAGAAGGTAAGCTTCTGGTACGATACCTGGGGGTACCCATTATTTCCAAGAGGCTTGGGAAAGCAGATTGCGTGACTCTTATTGACTGGATCACAGCCAGGGTCCAGTCGTGGGCTCAACGCTTTCTTTCCTTCACTGGAAGACTTCAATTGATTAGGTCGGTGCTTCATTCTATCCAAGCTTTCTGGGCTAGTGTTTTTACCCTTTCCTATTCGGTGTTAGACCGTATTGAGTGTATCTTAAGACAGTTCCTTTGGAAGGGGCCTATCCTGGGTCGAGGCGGAGCTAAAGTTTCTTGGGAAGATGTTTGTGCTCCTAAGGAGGAGGGTGGACTAGGTATTCAAAGATTGCGAGATTGCAATAAAGTAGCCATGTTGAAATATATTTGGATCTTGTTTACAGATAAAGAGTCTTTGTGGTGTCGGTGGATTCACTCCAATTTTTTAAAGAGGGGAAATTTTTGGGTCTCCACCATTCCTACCGTGTGCTCTTGGGCTTGGAGGAAAATCTTGTAGCTGAAGAGGGATTTCAAGTCATACTTTATATGGAAAGTGGGTGATGGTCGCTCTGTTTCTCTATGGTTCAATAACTGGCATAAAGAAGGCCCCTTGTGTTGTTTTATTCCGGTTTCTCTTATGGAGGGCTTTGGCCTCTCGAAGCTTGTGACGGTGGCAGACCTCACTTCTTCGACCGGGTGGGTCTTCAAGTCGCTCTTGGAGTGTTGGGATTTTCCCATCTCGATTCTTACTCGAGTGCCTGACCGGTTCTCTTGGCGCGGTTCCTCTTCTGGTATTTTCTCGATGGCCTCTGCTTGGGATGCCATAAGAAGCAAAAAGAATCGGGTTACTTGGGCTAAGTTTATCTGGAATAATGCCATTGCTCCCAGATGTCAATTCCATCTTTGGTTAATCACCAGGAATCGCCTACCAACGCAAGCTTTCCTCTTATCTTATGGTAGAATTGGCTATGAAGTATGCGCTTTTTGCAATGTCACTCCAAACTCTAACGACCATCTCTTCTTGCTTGTCCCATCTAGGCGATTCTTGCTTTTTTTTGGGCCAGTAGATGTAATCTTCCATGGTGTAATAGATCTTGGGCGGATAATCTCCTTTGGGCTTTGAATTTCCTAACCGGTAAGGATTTCTTCCATTCCATTGCTCGGTTCTCTTTTCGAGTCATGTGCTATTTAATTTGGAAGAAAAGAAATAGAATCATTTTCCAAGGCGAAACGCTTGAGGTGTCGGCTTTGAAGAATCAACTTGTCAAAGTTGTTAAAGATAAAGTGTTAACCTTCAGCAACGTGCCGGACAACTTTTGTAACAGGTGTCTTCAACGAGGATGGGGCTTTGACTCTTCTGTTTTTGTTGGCGGGCCTGCCCATTCTCCTTAGTGGTGCTTCTTCTGCTAGGATTGGTTAGTTGGTGTTGTTCCTCCTGGGTTTGTGGCCCTGTTGCTATGTTGTGCTGCCTTGCTAACAGTTCCTTTTTGGTTTGCTTGGTGGTGGTTTTCTTTTGGTTGCTAGTCTGTTTCGGCTTCCCCGTTGGGTTTTGGTTCTTTTACATCGGCACCCTTTCACTCTTTTTGCTCGTGCATTATGAGTGAAAGTTTTTGGCGCCGGTTTTTTGTATAGTTGGCTTTTGCTCTATATATTCTTACCTTACCAAAAAAAGAAAAGAAGAAAGGCCTCTTTGTTTTGAATGGCTTAGGTGATCAATATGATTCATTCACAACCTCCATGTTGAAGCCTCCAATGCAGGTGTTCTCGACCTGATTTCTCACTTGCAAAGCTATGAGTGTTGGCTCACAAATAAAAGTTCCCTTGTAATTCATCACGGGATGGCTTTCTTTAGTCAAAGAAGTAATTTCGAGAGCAGCAAAAAGGGAAAACAATTCCAACATTCTTTACATGGAAGAGGGTTTTCTCACAATGGTCCAAGAATGAAAAATTCTCGGGTTGATTTTATGTATTCACAGGGTCATATAGCCACAAGTTAATCAAAGCAAGACCAAGAAGCTTGTGAAAGAAACAAACGAAGTCGTTTCTTGTCATATATGTAACAAGTAGGGACATATTTCTTCAGACTGCCTTAATCAGTTTAATCAATCTTTCCTCCCATCAGATGTGCCAAAGGCATTTGCTGTACATAATCAAGATTCACAATGGTTCACTGATAGTGGAGCTTCAAATCACATGACCGAAAATGAAAGTAATCTTTTGAACTTATGACCATATATTAGGAAATATAGTATAATGTTTGGAAATGGTGATTCACTTAAAATTATCCATACCGGTGATGCTCAGATCAATTTGGGTCAAAAGAGCGTTAACCTAAAAAAATGTTCTACTTGATCCTTAGAACAAAAAGAATTTATTATCAGTGAGCCAGTTAACAATTGACTATCCTCTGAATTTTGAGTTCTCTGCCACTAGTTTTGTGATAAAGGATAGAAAAAGGGGAAATGTTCCAATAATTGGAAATCGTGAAGGTAATCTATATACCTTGAAGGCACCAAAAGAAGCACCATTTTCGAATCGGTTCAAGAAAGCTGATGAAAGTACTTGACATCAAAGATTGGAACATCCACAATTGACTACAATCAATCATCTACAAAATAAAGGCAATATTGTTGTTACTACTTGAAATAAACCTACTACCGTATGTAGTAGTTGTCAAATGGGCCGAGCATCTGAACTTCCTTTTTTGCCTTCCAAATCTAATACTACTAAGCCTCTTGAAAACATACACTGTGATCTTTGGGAAAGGCTCTGATAACCTCATTTCAAAGGTTTCAGTATTAGGTTTGTTATGTGGATGATTACACGCAATATACTTGGATGTTTCCATTACGGCGAATGTGACATCTGGGCTTTTACTCGACGAAATCGTGAGCCTCACGTGATCAACAGTTAACGCCACATCACCAAGCTTGCCATCGAATTTTGCCACCATGTCTTGCCTCACCGCACTACTACAAGGACAGCCACCTCAAGTTCGTCCTTGTCACCAACCATGACACCTCAAGCCACGCCAGGTCATCAACTGCGAGACCTTAGTGCCGCGTTACCACCGAAACGGGCCAACTCAGCCTCACCTCGACGCCACCGCATCACCCATTACTTCACGTCACCACAAGTCCCAGTCACGTAGCCCTCCGCGCGACGTCACCGTGATGCCAGCCAACTGTCCGCACAGCCCCCTCTCCAGGTGTCCTTCCTCATGAACGACAACAACAATCGGTGGAAGAAGAAACGCGAAGAATGAAGTACCGTGCCATTCCCTCACCCCCACCGTTTCTCTAAAATGGACGACATGTCACCAGCTGGCAAAAACTTGTGCTGCTGAGTCAACAAACGTGACCGCAAGAGGAGCCGACCGACAATTCAAGTGATGGAAGGAAAGAGAACGAAAAGGGACGGTAGCCTTCGTTTCCCCCATCGCGCACGAACTCAGCCCCTTCATCCCCGTCCTCTTAACCAGCTACAGCCATCCCCTCGGCTCACTCTCTCTCAGCTCGCACGCATCATCACAGCCGCGCTGTGCAACTGCCGGCGCTCAGCCAAGCCACTCGCGTCACTCCGTCACCCACGTCTGTCGCCTCAAACCGTCTTGGGTCGCTGGTGGACACCAGAGACTCGGGACCTCCTGACTTCGCCAAACTGCAACGACGTTTGCTTAGGACCTAAAGCAAGTGAATTACTACACATTTATGCTACGTAGGTTAATTTCCGTACGTCAAGGTTGAGTTTCTCGAGTCTTAGTCACCTTGATTAATTTCATGCTTGAGTACCTTCATCGAAGGTTTCGGGACATATGTGTTACAAATAGTGTTAATAATTTAGTATATTGAGCATATTAATATGTTGTTGGAATGCTGGCTATTGAAGTGTGCATTGGTTTGATCTTAAATGACAAGGGTCGTGGATGAATTCAAGGTTACACCGATTTTCGAGTCAAATTACTGTGGACCGAAGTTTGCTAATTTTGTACAAGTCTTTGTGATACAAATTTGTTGAGACTTCCTTCATGAAAGTTGTGCATTTTGGCTTGTTCTACAACCTACTTAAATTTCAGATTTTTCAGACCTTGTATGTACAAAATATATTTCAAAAACTGTGCGGGTTTAAACTATAATGTGGAATTTTTCCATGATTTTTGGAGTTTATTTAGACATCCAAATGCAATTTCCTTACCCAGTTGCAATCTGGATTTGTGCTCTATTCTGACCCAAACATTAGAAAATTATCAGGACTCGTACGAGCTAAACTAGACCTCGAGTCCCCCCCAAAAAAAAAAAAAGTTCCTCGGAGTCTTATCCACGTTGTGTTAAAGTTTTGTGATTTTTGAACAAATTTGCTTGGTAAATGACACTAATTTCTAAGGTTAGACGAACTGCATTTTTGATTGATTTTGGGACTTTAAAATTTTCCCTTTTTGCACGTCTTTTGGCAGATACTGATAGCCAATCGTGCTACATCATTTTTTCGGGTTTTCAAATGAAGAAAGGATAGATGACTGTGAAATTGAGTTGGTCTCTGTGTTTTAACTCATCGGATGACATGTTTGAATTGAACTATGGAATTGCCACACCATGGGATGAGTGTGTGATTTGGGAACGCCATTGGTCCTTGGGAGGACAATGCCCTGGGTTGTAGTAGGGATGTCTAGAAGGGTAACTAGGTTTCTCCAGATATTTGGGGGTGTAACACAGTTCCCCTAGATATCCTGGCGATGCTGGATGGTGCGCAATGCTCAATGGGTAACCGAATTCCCCAGAAGATAGTTGCAGGCCATGCCTAGTAAAGATAATCAAATGCATTTCCAAATTTTATTCAAGTTTTGTTGGGTTGTTTTCTATTTGCTATCCTGATTTTGAGAAAGGTTCTTGGCAAGTCCACTTCAAAATAGTCTTTTATATTCTATATTTGACACATGTGGTATAGACCGGTTGGTAGTTTGCTTATTGAGCTTTGTGCTTACTTTTGGTTGATCATTATTTCTCATGCCAGTAGCATTTTGGGAAGATTAGACCAAGATTTTAGACGCACTATGGGTGGGAGACAGATGACATGGTACATGCGTAGTATCCAGGTCGGGATGATGCAGCTACTAGGGCTTCTAGGTGTGGTACGGAATAGTGGCACCTTTTTGCTCGTCCTCAATGTACCCCGACCCTATCACCTAAAATTTATATAAATAAGAAATGTAATAAGATTGTCTGGTTTGCATTTCCACATGTGTTCCTTTGAATCTTTATATATCCTGGGTGTTCTTTAACCATATATGCTTCTACATGCTTAAAAAGTGAAAAGACTATAGTAATTGCGTTAGCTGTGACGTACTGGGGGCATCACAGCAAAAATCCAACTTTTATGCATGTTTTCTTAATTCTAAGAAATATTTGGAAAGACAATTTGGAGGGTATATTAAAATCTTTCAATATGATAGAGGAGGAGACTTCAATCGAGTAGATTTCTTACTTCATTTGCAAAAGAATGACATCACTAGTCAAGTATCTTGCCAAACACTCTAAAGCAGAATGGAGTTGCTGAACAAAAACATTGGCACATATGTAAAATTGGCTTGACTAGGCTTCATCAAAGTGGGATTCCTAAAAAATTATTGAGTCAAAGCATTTCAAACGGTAGTTTTTCTCTTGAATCATCTTCCTACTATTGACACCTAAATTTTGGCGTCCCATTTAGTAATTTATTGCATAGAAAATTAAGGATCCATCCTGACCACTAGTAAAAATATTAAGTTAAATTGCATATAGTTATTAGGAGCATATTTCAATTTAGTTGCATATTCATGGACCGGCAGTGGATGGACTTAAGTGAGAAGCACTGAACTTAATTGGATTGATTGGACTAAGCCCACGGTGATGAAAATCTGACACAGCCTATTAATTCTCATGGCTAAAATTCATGGGAAGTTTGCTGAGTTGGGAGTTTGATTAAACTTATGGTCGGAGGAGGTTCGGCCATAAAAGCGTGCTCGCATGAGGAAGCTGGTTCAGGTAGAGAGAGAGAGAGAAAGCCGGCGAGGGGGGGATCCCTCACGTTCGCTGTGGTCGTCACGAAATAGAAAAGAAGGGAGAAGAACTGAGAATGAATTGAAGTTTTGTATTTCTAACTGTAGCTTAGGGTGTGTTTGTTTCACGAAAAACGTAACATTTTTGGAAAATATTTTTCGGAAAATCATTTTCCAAGAAAATGGTTATTTTTCCTTTGTTTGGTGATATGTGATTAAAAGTATTTTCTGGTGTTTGGATCACATTTGAAAAATGATTTAATGACATTTGACCTAACAATTGACAATAATGTGCCTCTTACTTCCAAATTAATTTGTTGAGTCCATAACATTTTTTAACTTTACAAAAATATTTTTTTATAAAAATCGAAATTATAATTATTTTTCATATTTCAATTATTTTTCTTTTTTCTTTCTTTTTATTCCTTCCTTAGCCAGTAGCCAGCAGGGTGACGGCCAGCCGCCGATCGGGGACAGGTTAAGCGAGATCGAGCCTCGCCCGATGTCGACGAGCTCAAGCCTCACTAGATCCGGCGAGGCTTGGCCTCGTTGACAACTGGTGAAGCTCGAGCTCGCCAGCGTTGGGTGGGGCCTCAGCCTCACCGGATCGGTGAGATTGAGCCTCGCCCGACACCGACGAGCTTGATCTCGCCTGTGGCCGGTCGCCGGCCATCGTCGTGGCCAGCGGCCGATCGAAGAAGAAGAAAAAAGAAAAGAGAAAAGAGAAAAAGAAAAAAATAATGATTATAAATTAAAAATTATATTTAAAAAAATAAAAAAAATTATATTAAAAATTAAAAATTCGATTTTTTTAAAATATTTTAAAAAGAATTATAAAAATTTAAAAATATATCTTTGTAAGAATAATTGTTTGTAAACCAAGCATCAAATCTAAACTTTGGTAGATTCGGAAAACGTTTTCCGGTCTTTTCAAATGGGAAATCATTTTCCTAAATTTAAGCTTTGTTAGGAAAATGTTTTCTCGTTGACTAGGAAAACGTTTTCCGTTGACTTATTTTCTTGAGTGAACCAAACGCCGGAAAATGAGAAAATGTTTTCCCGAAAATGTATTTCGCGAAACAAACACACCCTTATATTCATTACATATACAACACTCTTTATATAATACATAATATGAACAATAAAAGGAAGGAAAATCTCCTAGGCAAATCAATAATGAATCAATTCTAATCTTGATCGGTTCATTCAATCAACTACAATCTCGAACTTATTTAATGTATCATTTATAATTTAGATTGATATAGCATATCTTTTAACACTCTCCCTCAAGTTGATGGCTTATATATGTTCAAGACAAGTACATATAAATGTTGTCTTAGACACAAAGGTTTGGTGAAAATATCGCAGACTGTTCCGTGGTTTCAATTCCATTTGTCTTGATTATCCCTTCTTGGATCTTGTCTCGAGTAATAGGACAATCAACTTCAATATGTTTTGTTCTTTCATGTATTATGGGATTTGCAAGTTTGAGTGTCACGCCATTCTCACAAAACAGCTATGTCAATCCCTTTGCTTGTACCCTAGTGTTCAGAAGTAAGCCTCATATTTAAACTATTTCACAAACAATTTCAGCAATAGCTTGATATTCAACTTTATCTGATGATAAGGTTACGATAGATTGTTTCTTCATTTCTCATGAATGCAACGATTACCCTATTTTAATACAGAATCCAATAATTGATCTTCAGTTCATGGGACAAGTGGCATAATTTGTGTCGTAGTTGGCTGCCATTTCCATATTACATCTTTGGGAAAAAAGTCTCCCCATCCTCAGGCATTCATATGGGATTGTTTCGGCCTATTCACGAACTGATTTAATGTCTGTACTGCATAACATATATCAGTCTAGTCATGATGAGATGGATAAGCTTCCCAATGAGTCTCTAATAACTTGACAGGTCTTTGAGCAGTGGATCATTGTTTTGGGATAGGGATCCCACATCATATTCCATTGTAGTCAATTTTGCATTTTGCTCTATATGAATAATAGCCGGTTTGCATCTTGATAGATTTGTTTCTGATATAATTCAGTACAAATTTTCATTGGCTAAAAGAGATTCCCAAATCCAATCGGGCAATCTCAATTCCAAGGAAATATTTGGATGATCCCAAATCTTTAATGCAAAAAATTGAATGCATATATTATTTTAGACTCTTGATAGCAAATTCATTATTTCCCATGATCTATATGTCAACGTATAATATTAGATAAATATATGGCATACATCTTGTCCATGTAAATAGAGCATGATCATGTCTAGATTGACTAAAACCGACTATCATAAGTGCAGTAGTAAATTTTGCATACCATTATCGAGAAGCTTGTTTGAGACCATAGAAGGATTTGTGACTACCACAAACTCTAGACTCCCATCTCTCCATAAACCTTGTCAAAGTTTTATATATATTTCTTCATCTAAATCACCATAAAAAAAAAAAAAAAACATTATGAACATCAATTTAATGTTAGTGATTAGTCACAAAAAGCAACAATTTACAAAAAAGAGCGAACCATGACATCCTTCACCATAGGAATAAAGGTTTCATGGTAATTGAAGCCTTTTCGTTGCGTGAAGCCTTGGCCACTAAACGAGCTTTATATCTTTCAACTGATCCATCGGCCCAGTATTTTATCTTGTAAACCTCATTTGCAACGATGAGGCAAGAATGGTACAATGTCCCAAGTTTTATTTTCAATTAAGGCATGCAATTTTGTTTCCATAGCCTTTTGCCAATGTGGGTTAGTGGCAACTTCATTGTAGCTAGAAGGTTCTATACCTTCGGAAATATGGCTAATACAACATATGTGGTCCGAGGACAACTAATGACAAGAAACAGAAGAAAAAACTGGAGAGTGAGTAGCTAGTGAATTTAATGCAGCACACACGCAATCTTTAGTCCAAGTAGGTGGCCAAATAATGTGGCCGAACTGCTGAGGTGGGTTGTGCTAACTTTGCTCAAGTTCAATAGGAGCATTGGCATTGCCTATGGAAGAGGGGGTAGAGTTCTTCGAAATGCTTGGTAGATTCCTCGATCAAATGTTCTAGATTTGAAGAATAAACAATGGTGTCTATTTCTGGATTCGCCATCGGATGAACCGGAGGTGGAACATGAACATACTACTAATGAGAAGATAAGTCTTCCTTAGATAAGAATTGACGATGTCCGTGTGTCGAACCAAAACATTTAGGCCAAGATGCCTCATCCTGGAAAGGAAATATGTCTTCACGGAAAATGACATCTCTACTTACAAGGATGGTTCAAAAACATGATAGCCCTTTTGAAGAGTCAGATATCCCATGAAGATACATTGTAGGGCGCGGGGACCCATTTTCTCCCGAAGGCCCAAGGTAGTAGGATAGCATAAATAGTCGAAGACTCTCAAATGATGAATCTCTGATTTCTTCCCAAAAAGCAATTCAAAGAGGGTCCTTCCACCAAGAATTCAGGTTAGCATGCAATTGATCAGATAAGTTGTTGTGACCATACAATGACCCCAAAAGTTTTCTAGAATAAAAGCTTGGAACATAAGGGCACACGCAACTTCTAAAAGATGTCAATATTTGCACTAACAACCCCATTTTGTCGTGAGGTGTGTGTGCATGAACTCTCAAATAGAATTCCATGAGAAGAAAAAAGCCTTGTACATTCATCATTAAAGAATTCCTTCCCATTGTTGGTCCGAATATGTTAAACTGATTTCTCGAATTGATTAGGTGATAGAGAAAGGAAAAACTTTAAATGAGAAGGTTCTTCACTCTTGGACTACATAAAAAAGACCCACGTGGCACAAGAGTAATTATCCACAATGGTAAGGGAAAAAAGAGAACTATCATGACGTGGCGTGTGGTAAGGCCCCCAAACATTGACTTGAATTAGTGAGAAAATATTAGTGGCATAAGACTTGTTAGTGGGAAAAGGTGCAAGAGACTGCTTTGCTAACAAGCAAATTTCACATTGAGATGTGGAAAAAAAAACACTATGACCCAATCGCCGATGAAAAAAAGAAATTATATCATCAGTAGTAGTATTACACAATGATTGATTATTCAATAAAAACAAGACAAATCAAAATTTTTGGGAAAGATGTTCCAAAAATATAGTTCTTGTGAGATATTTTCCAAACCCATCAGTCTACCAATCAAAAGGGCCTGAAAGAAACCGTTATCATAATTGAATAAAACTCGACAGGAATTATCCTCATGAACTCTGGAAACAAAAATGTGATTAAAGTGGAAATCCATAACATAAAATACGTTTCGGATGGTAATGAGAGGACTGAGGATTATGGTGCCAACTTTTGTGACATATGTGATGTTTCCATTTGGAAGACGTATTAAATTAGGGAATCGAGATTGTCATGGGTCTGCAGGAAAAAAATGTTTACCATAGATAATGTGATCACTAGCACTTGAATCAATTATCCATGTATCATTTGAAATGGAATTCAAGCAATAAGAAGTACCTAAGAAGCTTGTCCACTTATGAAATCTCTAGTTTTTTAAAAGCCTCCATGGCTACTGGTATTGCTCATGAGTAATTGGTTAATTCGACGAGTCAACATTTGGTCCAATGACCTAATAAATAGAAAATTTTTTTTCTTTCTTTCTTTTTTCTCCGGGCTTTCTATGTAATTTCCAACAACTGTCTATTGTATGACGTGGGCACTTTGCTGTAGTCACTAAATTGCTTTTTCCCTTTTGTGTTTTGTTCACTTTCTCTTTGCAGTGATGTGGTCGAAGAAGACCCATTGGATGGTTTAAAATTGGAAGCCGACGTGCCTTCTTGAGGGTCATCCGATCGAGATGCAAAGAAGACCTATCGCAAGCCGTTTAATAAAAATTTGGGCCATCCGCGCTGCCTATCTTGAAGTTTCGTGGGTCTTCTTCCTTAAACGCTAGACCGAGCGCCCCCCGCC
This sequence comes from Eucalyptus erythrocorys, assembly GCA_014182555.1. Lineage (NCBI taxonomy): Eukaryota > Viridiplantae > Streptophyta > Magnoliopsida > Myrtales > Myrtaceae > Eucalyptus > Eucalyptus erythrocorys. Next base: position 7,368,251 of record CM024599.1, read on the forward strand.
TCTCGTGTCTTCCCTACGAACCCTCTCTATTGCGCATTCATTTGAGCTACGAGCAAAATGCCTTCACCAATCTTGGTGTGCTTTGGCGAAGCAAGGCATTTCTCTCCTCCTAATCAGTAAGCTAATAGATCCAGCCAATCAACGGCACCGGATCCATGGCCAAGACTTGGGTATGAAACAACAAATAGGCATCGTTCAAAATCAAGAGAAATCGCATTACCTTCTCTCTCTTGCTCATAGCCTAGTACTATTGTAGAGTGGACTCCAATCCCTCAAGCTTCTCCTCGGCCATCTCTAGTTCATTCTAGAGAGTGGAGAGCTTGTTGAAACAAGCTTCAACGGTCAGGTTTCCTCATTTTAGTTTCGAGAGTGCTTGAGTCAATAAAATTTTTTTTGCTCTGGTTCACCACATTTTCTTCGAATTCTCCATTGGAGGAAGTCTGGCTATGATGTCTAGAGCGATACAAATCCTCAATCCAAGTTTGGACGACTTGGTCATGCCAGGCACTCGTTGGATAGAATCAAAACCATTCTGTTGAGGAAATCTTTGGTCCTGTTTGATTCAATATTTGAAATGCTCTTTGGGGCTCTAAAGGGGTTTGGCCAAATGCTATGGTGTTTGGTTCAAGTTTTTGGGGACTTTGGGGAGATGCAATTGTATCTCCAAAGGGCTCAAAAGGCTTTGGGGGAATGGAGGGGTAGAGGTCCATTGGGAAGTTGCATGTTCGAAATGCAACTTCCGGTATTGTTCATCTCTCCGGTGGAGAAGCCGATCGGAGGCCGACAACCGCTAGCCAAGGAGTCACGCGCGAACCGCTTGAATAAAAATAAAAATAAAAATAAAAATGTTTATATTTTTATATATCGATTTTTTATATATAAAAATATATTTTAAATAAAAATATAAACATAAAATATATTTTATTTTTATTTTAAAAATATATAAAAATATATTTTTTTATATTTTAAAAAATATAAATAAAAATAAAAAAAATATATATTTTTTTTTAAATATATTTTATAAAAATATAAAATATCTTTTTTTTATATTTTATATTTAAAATATAAAAATATTTTTTTATATTTTATAAAATATATAATACATATATTTTATTCAGGCGATTTGGCCGTTGGATCCGGCGGTTCGATGGTTGGACTTCAAAAAAATATATAAACATATTTTTGCTTTTTAAATTTAATAAAAGTTAATTACAAATGCAAATTTTACCAAACGGTATTTTGGCCAAAGTTATTTCTCAATGTAAATTTTACCAAACAATATTTGCATTTCGAAAAACCCCCTTCACCCAAAGATATTTGCATTTCTACAAATGCATTTTTCAAAAACCGAACCAAATGGGCCCTTTGTCTTTGATAATTGTACTCGTCAAAACTCCTATGATCGAATGTGGTAGTTATCAAGGCTAGACAACTACTGGGTAATGAGTCACAACTCTGACCAGTCGACCATGGTGGTGTAGAGCTAATCATTGGACTCCGGGCGACTGCTGACGGCGGGAACATGGTATAGCATGTACCCTAGTTGAAGAACTGGGTAGGGATTTGCTCCTAAACCCATTGTACCCAATTCAGAAACCTGACCTGTATTAAAAAAAAAAAAAAAAATGGCCCAGGGATCGTCGTTGCCCCAGTCATAGCTGATGGGCCTTCCCTAGGGTGGACGTGTTCTCGGTTTCCTTGGTTCATGGGCTCTTGGAAATTCTGGGCTTGATCTAATTATGAATCTGCCCACAAAGTGGCTTGGACCGGCCCATAAAACCATGGGATGGACGGACCTTGCATAGGCAGCCATTTGATGGTCTGGCCCGGAATAGGTGGCCCCTGATTTGGCTGGGCTTGGAAAGGTTGTCAATGAATGGGCTAGGGCCAGGACGAATTGCCCCTGGCTTGACATGAACCGTATGGCCTCAGCAGTTGGATTTGATCCAGGTTTTGACGTGGACGTAAGTTCTCAATCGCCGAATGTTCGACATTTTGGTTCTCCTCGGGTTATTGATCGTTCTGCATGGTATTGATAAGAGGTTATTATTCTATTTTTGTTTTGGTATGCTAATCCTACATTGGAATGCTAACTTATTTTGTAGGTTAATGTGTCCTGGAACAACAAAGATAGAAGACTGGACGGGGAGGAAAACAATGACAAGCGCACGGAAGCCAGGCCAGAAAAAAACCACCCTGATGTCATGTCACGTATGAAAAAAAGGGAGAAGAACTGAAAATAAATTGAAGCTTTTGTATTTCTATACTATAGCTTGTGTTAATTACGTGTACAATGTTCATTATATAGTGCAGAATATGAACAATAAAAGGAAGGAAAATCTCCTAGGCGAATCATAATGAATCAATTGTAATCCTAGATTGATTCATTCAATCAGCTACAATCCCAGATTGATTTAATGTGTCACTTATAATCCGGATTGATATAACATATCTTCCAACAGCGGTTCCTCCGAGTTGCCTAAAACTTCGCCGGAGGCCAGCTTGCCGGTCGTCTTCTGCCACAGCCAATCCCTCAACTAGGCAAGATCTCTAAATGCCCTGCTTATGCTCTGTTTTGGCCGATAAGGAGGCACGAAACTTGCGCAATGAAATTCAAGAAAATTTGGATAGAAAAGGACTGATATGTGGCTGAATAGTATTATTAGAATGTCTGCACATCGTTTCTAGATCGGGAAGTCCCCTATGTTGAATATGAAATTCATGTTTTAGGTCGCACGTCACATGTTCGATAAAATGCCTAAATGAAGAGCCGAACTGGACTCCTTAAAAACGAGCTTAGATCTTTATTATTTGCGTGATTCGTTTTGATATTGTTGCCTTGACATTGACATCTTTTTTTCATGTGATCTGTGGCATGTTTTTACTGTCCAAGTCAACCGTTGTGTTCATGTGCCAACTTCGCTGGAAAAATCCATACCTCATCGGAGAAGCCCGTGGTTACAGGCCACCATAGTCAATCCATTCCCCTTCGTTTAATATTTATTTGTGCGATTTCTCTGCTAGATTTGTTAGGTTTTGTTTATATACATCTTCATAGCCTCAAAATCTGTCCCCGGAGCTAGTCCGGTGACGTTAGAATCGCCGGCCGGCTAGTGGTTGACGGTGATCAGCACCAGTCGGTGTGGGCAACCAACAAAGGGTGGTGTCTTGAGCTCCGAACAAGAGACGTCGCCGAGGTGGAAGGTGGTTTGGATGAGTTGCAGAGAAGTGGGCGCGAGCAAGCTTCAAGAGGAAGAAGATGTAAAGAAAAATAGAAAAAAAAATTAAAAAATTAAAAAAAAAAAGAAAAATAATATAGAATAGGTTATAATAGCAGGTGGGTCGGACCCGTAAAATGGGTTGGATCCGATTGGCCAGGTCAGAGACTGCGGCCGTGCGCTAGGGGTGAGCATGGTTCGGGTTGGGCCAGTCCACCCCTAACCCTAGGACCAACTGCACAGTGCTGGTCATCAATTTTGGGAGCGAGAACCAACTCTATTGAACTTGGGACCAAGGACTAGATAGACCCAATGGGTTCGGTCCGGTTCCAGAATCAACCCAAGACCAACTGATAATTTTTATTTCATATTTTTTTTTTACTCCTTAAAAAAGCGATTGAGGACCGAATTAACTCAATGAGTTCGATTCGATTTCAAGGTCAACCGAGGATTAACCAATAATTTTTTATTTTATTTTTTGTACTCCTTGAAAGGATAACCGAGGACCATACCGATACAATGGGTTCGGTGATGAACAAGGTCAGCTACGAAAGGCAAACGATGAGGGTCTAGTGGGGTGAGCGTTGAATAGAATGAGAATCGAATGTCGAGCACGGAGCAACAAGCCAATTGAGCATCGAGTAGCGAGTGGCACGAGTGACCTAAAGTGAGCAAGGTGAGTGTCGAGTGATAAGCGAAGAATTTTTTTTTTTTTTTAATTTTAACAAATTGAAGACTAAAAGGACAAATAAGACAAAAGATAACAAATAATAGAGGAGAATGTCATAAGGTATCTTTTTGAACGTCATGAGAACTCCTCACAAAAACATTTTCCTCTTTCGTAAATTATGACTATTAACGCCATAAAAGATATTAAAAACCTAAATTATTAAAGAACAATTTAAAATTACTTAAACTCCTCACTAAAGAGCTATTTAATATTGTTGATGTCGTTTATTTTAAAGTTTTCTCAATATAAAAAAATTATAAATATATATATAGTTAGGGTTAGTCTAGGTTGAATCAATCCGAAACTCTTAGAACCGAGGACCAACCCAGGTCTACCCGGGAACCGAGATCGGGTTCGGTAGGGTTGGGCTAGTCCAGGGTTAACCCTGGACCGATGATCACCCCTACTGTGCGCGGTGCAAAGGTGGGCCAGGCCGAGGATAAAAAAGAGAAATCGAAGTTCACGGGCTTGGAGGCGAATGGGCCCATTTGATAAGTTCGGGTCAGTCATTAGGGCTGGCCCAAATATCAGACCCTACCAAAACCATTAGGGTTTGAGTTATTCCTATATTCGAGCCGGTTTCCTGACTCAATCGGGAGTCCTTTTCCCAAATTAAAAATATTAAAAATTCAAGAAATTCATGAAAAATTAAGAAAATTCATTAAAAAAAAATTCGGAAAATCCAGACCTTCATAAAATATAGAAAAATCAGAAAAAAAAATAAATCTTTGGAAAAAGCTTAAAAATTAGTTTTTGAGCAATTTTCTCTTTACAAGAAAACGTGAAAATCCTTTGATAAAAAATGGAAACCCAATTAAAAAGCCTTAAAGGTTTGACCATAAGATTTTTGGATGTCTTTTTCTTTTTAGAGATGATGCCAGGTTGCTGCTTGCTCTTTTCAAATCAATTACGTTTGCTTATGCCTTCTTCATACATTGATTTTTATCCTCATTTTTAGAATGGTTAAGATAAATCTTAAATTTTTTTATAGATTGCCTTGACACCTTGGTTAGCATTTAATCAAGTTTAGGTATTCCGAAAAGGCATGAATTACATCACTAGTGTAATCAACCTCATATAATAATTTTCCTGATGTGAGTTACATTAATTGAAATTATAATTTACCATTTTACGGAGTTAGTTTAATAAGGTAAGACATAAAGTTTCTTAATAGTGGAATGTGGATTTGGCTCGTGTAGGCCAAGTTGGGCTCGGTCCGTGATGAGAGGGCTTAGTAAAAAACTCTATAAATTGCGCTAAAGGCCCTCATCTAACCCTCATTCTTCTACGAACATACTCTCAACTCACATAAGAAAGCCATGAAGGCTAGTCTCATCACGCCAGGATTCGAAGGCTATAGGGGAGAAGAACCTGAGCGTCAAATCATCATCATTTTGCATAAAGAATGATGAATTTTAAATCAGGTACTCAAATCTTCGTCTTCTCCTCCAATATGTTCGAGTTTCTAACTATGTTGATCTTGGGATTTGCGTCAATGGCCAACACCTCATTTCCAAGATCTTTAATTATGTGGAAAGTGAGATGCTCTCCCATATCTCACTTCGTTTCTAGCTTACTTCAATAAACTAATGGCTACTCCTTAAATAGAATTCATATAGGATTAATTGAATGAGAATCAAACTCCCAACATCATGTAAGGTATGGACTTTGAGTGTCCAGGTTTGTGATTCATGAGTCGTTTGCACTGTTAGCAAATGATGGTCCATCCAAGATCGTCATTTGTACGTATCATTTGACTTATCTCATAAACAAATACTTCTAAAGCTATTTCCCCCGATGACGGCCCCCTTGAGAGGTAGGTTGCGATAGTATTCAGTTCGACATTATCTCTAACCCTATACTTCCTCAACACCTGTTCGGGAAGGTCATCACAACCTCACTCAGTATTTTGAATTTGATAGGATTGCAGGCATCGCTCTGTGTTTGAGCTCTTCGTTGTTAGAATGATTAAATATGAAATAACACATTTATCAAATAATTTAAACTTTTAGAACAATTGGCAATACTTCCACAAATCTCATATGGTGTTAAAAATGTAGATCATGAGTTCAAAGCTTACTAGATCCCATTTGTTTCTCAAATTAAATATGTACATGCTTAGCACTAGTAAAAAGACTAGACTAAGCAAATGGAAAGTGTTATAATAATTAAATATTAAATCACGCATTCATATAATAGCTTAAACTGGGTTGGCCAATATTGGGAGAATTGCTTACATAGTGAGATGGCGAGTTTGTAGGTGATTGCGTACATCGATGTATTGTTAATCTGTAGTATTTTGCTATTCGATTGGTTTTGTTTGTTTGTTTGTTTGTTTGCTTTTTTTTTTTTTTTTTTTCATGGGAAGAGTTTTGATTCATTAGATTTAACGAGATTAGTCATTAGATTTAACGAGATTAGAATTGCTTTTCAGTGTGAATGTTAAGTGGATAGTTAGAGCTATCAGTGAGATTGGATAAAATGCTATTTAGGGCCTGTTTGTTAACATGCTCAACATTACATATATATCTTTTCTTTTCTTTTCTTTTTTTTTTTTTTTTTTTTGTATTCCCTAAAATGCTAAAACAAGAAAAAGAATAGAAATCTATTAAGTAACATTTTTATTACGGGGAACAAATTTGATATGGGGAAAAGATTTGGAATAGAATCAAGCTGCAAAAAAAGTTGTTTCTTTATTTCCGCAAACAATTCTAGAATCCAACCTTTTTTTTTTTTTTTCTCTTTTCTTTTCTTTTCTTCCTCTAATCGGTCGTTCGCCTTGGCGATGGCCGGCAATGATTGGTGACCAGCCATACGAGGGCCAGCAAGCTCACTAGAATCTCGTTGGCTTGAGCCTCGTTGTGGCTGGACAAGGCCGAGCTGGACACCTAGCCATTGGCAAGGTTTGACCTCGCTCAGCCATCACAAGGTTGGTGGACGATATTGGCCTCGCAGGCGGATTGGCAAGGCCCACCTTGCCGAGGCTAGCAATCGGCTAGAGGAAAAGAAAAAGAAGAAAAGACAAAAAAAAAAAAAAAATGTAATAAAATTATTTAAAAATTTTAAAAATTATAAGTCACAAAAAAAAAAAAATTAAGAGTCATACAAAACACAATTTTATTTATGAAATAGAAATTTTATGCAGTTATTGAATGCTTTTGAATGTTCAAAACTAGTCCTGGGAACAAAATAAAAAAAAATCATTTCTAAGTAAAAATTATTCTCGGAAAGAATTGTTATCAAACGTACTCTTAGGGTCGCATGGTAACATTCCCTAACAAAAATTTCTACTCTTTTGTTCCCTAATAAAAAAAAAGAAACCCACGATAACGGATAATTTTTTTTTTTTTTTGTTCCCTGACTAAAAATCCGGCCAAGAAATAGTTTTGGAATAGAACGAGTAAGTAAAAAAATTACTTTTCGTTTCTGGCCAAGAATTCCCAAGAAGAAAAATGAGGAATAGAATTGGCTAACCTTAATTCTTTCACCCCTTCCTTTTCACCTCTCCCTTCGTCCGCTTGCCTCTCCCTGATCTCATCTCCGGTCGCCCCTCGCCGGTCTCATCGCCACTGATCCTGTCGCCGCCGGTCCTGTCGCCGCCGGTCCCGTCGTCGCCGCCGGTCCTCTCTCCGACTTGGATCGCAGCCAGTCCCGTCGCGTCCGCCTCTCTTCGGTGCCGTCAATCCCGTCGTCACCCACTCCACCGCCCGGAACCGCCTCCATATTTCGGTGAGTCCCGTCGCCTCCTCCTCCTCCTCCATCGCCGCCGCCGCGATTTCACTTCTGTCTTGCTCGTTCTTACTTTGCTGTGATTCGCGCATTCAAAGATCGCGTTTCGAGCCGTTTCGGTCGGATCCGTTCCGATGGAATCAATGGAATCGCGCGTTTCATCGGTCGGTTTTGGCCGTAATTGCAGAATCTAGGTCCTGTACGCTGCGGCGTTAGCTCGGCATAGTGAATCGGGGTCGATTCGTCGTGTTTGGGAGTTGTGTGGATGCGTGTGCGCGCGCGTAGTTGTTCGGAGGTTGTTTTGATTGTCGCCGTGTTGTATGAGTCGGTGCTCGCTGTTGGATTATAATGTCTCAGTGCTGCTGGTTTTTCGACTGATGTTCCTCTGTCTCAAGGGCGTGGTTCTACTGGTTTGCTTCTTGGGCTGTTGGTTTGTTATTCGAGTTTTGAGCCAGAGCATGCTGAAGCAGCCATTGATGATCGGAAAGAGAAAAATTGCGAGGACTCATCATATGCTAAAATTTCGCATGGGAAGAAAGTCTATACTGATTACTCTGTCACTGGTGAGATTTGGACTCTAGCCATGTTGCTCTTCTTAGTTCTGAGTGCCATGTTGAAGATGCATTTTCAACATGGATTCTCCTGAATGCACTTATGAAAAGGTAGATGACAACTTCATGCTATGCAGGCATACCTGGAGATGGTAGATTTTTATTTCGTTCTGTCGCTCATGGGGCCTGTCTTCCGTCCGGAATACCAACTCCAAGTGAAAGCCTTCAGAGAAAACTTGCAGATGAATTACGGGATTTGGTGGGTTTCTATCTTCTCCTTCTATGGTTCAAAATTTATTTTCACTACAATATAAAATTGCTTAAGAATCAGCATCATCAAATTTTAAAATGACCATTTGTATTTCAACTCATTCCTAGCGTAGTTTTGTGATTCCTTGGCTCATTATCTTTATGGACAATGATTTAAGCTAAGCATTTCTCTTTGAATGCATCTTTCTTGGGATGACTCATCCAAGATGATACCTCTGCCAATGTTATGTGAGCTGAAATCACATGTAATACGAAGTTCTTGTGATGAATGGTATGCTTTACTTTTCAGGTTGCGGACGAGTTCATCAAAAGACGGGAAGAGACAGAATGGTCATCTATCCAAGTTCCCGAACTTCTCTAAAATTGTTGCTGGAGTTGTCTCTGATAAAATCATGTTGTGCACATGTTTATTGAAGGTGATTTTGATACATATGTCTCGCAAATGAGGAAGCCACATGTATGGGGAGGTGAGCCAGAATTCCTCATGGCATCTCATGTTCTCAGGTCCCCCCTCTCTCTCTCACACACACACACACATGCATGCACGTGCTTTTTTGTGACTTGTGAATGATATGTGCTTGTTTTCCAAATGCATGGCTGCTTGAGTACAGATGATAAATTTGTTGTAACGCCCATTGCCCATCAATATGTTGTTCATGTGGACAGGCACAACACCCGTTTCTTTGACTGAGGCGATCCTTTTCTGCTTGACATCTTTTTTCTTTCTTTTGGCCAATGTGCTGGTGTTCATTGGTTTGTCATGCTATTAATATTTGGTCAGTCATGCTAGTAATATTCGGTTTCTTACTCAAAAGTAAGTATTTTGAGAGAGCTGAGTTTGAAAGGCATGCTGATATCAGTAGTGTCATAGCATTAGAGAGCTGAGTTTATAAAGTCATTAAATTCGGTAATTTCAGGATGCCTATTACGGTGTACATGTACGATAAGGATGCCGGAGGCCTTATATCAATAGCTGAGTATGGCCAAGAATATGGCATAGAGAACCCCATAAGACTTCTTTACCATGGTTTTGGCCACTACGAGGCTTTGCAAATTCCTGGCAAAAAGGATGTGAAGTCAAGACTTTAAGCATTCAACTATCACAACAGTGAAGGCACTCGTCTACTGAAAGGTTGTATCTGAACAAGTAGATTCCTTTAGAAAGCGAGCTCCACGATCTCATTCATCTTGTTTTACTTAATGGGAAAAATAGAAAGAGCCAAGCATTAATCTCTTGTGAATTTTTTGCATGTTAGGAATGTACTAAAGCCTGAACCATTTATTTGAGGAGAATGGCGGCCTTGGCGGTGGAAGCAAATAATGTTCGAGTATGCCATATGGTGATTCCCTACCGCGAACACACGTTATTTTGGACAGCGTGATTTTTCGGGCAGATATACTATAACATTCGCACTCTTTTCCTGATATGCAAGGCAGTTCTTATTGGGAAATTTCTATTATAGGAAGAACAGGTCGACACAGACGACTGAAAAGCATGATTGCCCAAAATCCAAAAGGATGTTCTGGTTTGGTAGATATGGAAGTACTCTCTCTCTCTCTCTCTCTCTCTCTCTCTCTGTAGGAGCCAGGTGTTCCATATATATGCCATCAAGCCCATCCTAGAAGTGCCTTTTGGCGATTTGGCTCCATTTATTTGTTGCCCTCCAAACTTTTAAGATTCCGTTTCTTCTTTCTCTTGCCCAGTACGATTCTTCTATATTGGCACACAGCTAGACCTGAGAATGCAAGCTTATTTGCTGCTCAAACCAGACTTCATATCGGAATTCAAAGTTCTACGTCGTTTTCGACGTGTGCTTCATACCTCGAGCTTTGTAGACCCGTGTTTTTTATTACCTAATACAAAATGCACGAGAGCTCAATGGCTGATTTGCGACTAGTCATCTCGAGCCTACTGGATTAGCTAGTTGAATAGAACGCCAATTCTGGGCCATGGCTTTCTACCCCCAAGCCACGCATGCACTAGAATTATAATTTTTTTTTTTAAAGAGTAAAAACTTAGTCCCAAGGAAATGAGCATAAATTAATTTGGCTAACAATATCACATGTGCTTTTTTCGCAATATTTGCTATACCAAACATTAAAATTCGCAAAAAGAAAATATATTATTGAGAATTATAGTTTAAAACATCGGTTTGTGAATATTGATTTCAACAAAGTGCTAATTAAATTTAATATGCTATAAAACATAAGTGAAGATCCTCACATATAGATATAAAATAATAGCTCACGTTCAATTACAATACCATCTATGTTACAAGCATATTCGACTAGAATGCTTACACCTAAGCAAATGTATTATTAATCTAATAATATTTTGATCTTGTCAATTTTATGTAATATTAAATTTATTCCTTTTTCTTATTTTATTTTTAAAAAAAAATTGGAATAGAAATTTTGTGCGATTCTCAAACGTGTTTTACGTTCTTTTTCTATTCCGAAATAGAAATTTTGTGCGATTACCAAACGTGCTTGTTCTTTTTTTGTTCCGAAATAGAAATTTTGTGCGGTTATCAAACGGGTTTTTTTGCTCGAAATTGTTCCCACCAAGAAATAGAAAAGAACTCCGTTTCTCGAAAAAAATTGTTCCCACCAAGAAATGTTGCCATGCGCACCTTAATAGTCAAAGATTCTCGTGGGCTTTGAAGGATGTGTTGCTCTCAAGTCTTCGGAATGACATAATAATAATCTTGCACTCATTTATCCTGCCCTTGCGGTGGAGGATAAAGATTGCGGTCATTGGAATATATATATGCGATTGACACGAGTGGGAACAATACGAATGTGTGAAACATATCCTCGCGAAAGCAAGTAGTCAGTTATCCTGTCTCAAATGAGAGTTAGAGCTTGAGAGAGGGTAGGTCCTGCCTTTGTTTTGATGAATGGCCTGAGGACCTTTGAGTTAGTTGATGCTTCTGGTTATGCGTGCGATCCGTATCATGGGAACTACGTTGTTGGTAAGAAATTCTCCATTATGCAATAGGATGATCGGAGTTGAATTGTCGTTACAACAGCTGGGCATTTACTTTTATGATTTATATGATGCGTGATTTGTGGAATGTTCTTTGATCAAATTAAGCCAAATTGGTATGATTTTGTCAAAATTGACATTAAAATTGAGTTAATTGGACTCAAATTAGGCTAATTGTCGTTGCTCATGAAGGATCAATCGGAACCCCAATTGACACTTAAAATTGGGCAAATTCGCTTCCAGTTTGGAGTCTCGTAATTGACTTGACAATTCTATGTATTACAACTCCTTAGATCAAATGTTGTGAAGGGAATTATTCTAAGAAATGATTAGAGATTGAAGAATTTCAAATTTGGCCAATTAGGAATAGAAATACTCGATATAGTCAGAAAGTCTATTCTCAATCGCTTTGCCTAAAATTGATTAATTCAAAATTCAATTAAGCATAAGGAAGTGATTTGATGACTTTTAAATTTCGAATTTTTTTCAAATTGTCAAAAACTGTTGACCAAAAGTTGACTTCAGTGGTTAATTACAAAATCAACTCTAAAGATTCCTTTGAATTATTAGTTAAATCAATGTATTGGTTTATATAGAACATAATGGAACTCGAAAAACTTTGAAAAACACTAAAACGACTACTTTTGGCGAAGAAACAAGTTCTGTCACGATCAAAACCTTAATCTCAAGTTTTTATCTTTATATGACTTGTCGATATCAAAAAAGAACCTTCTACATCCTTTGTCCATTTAGTCATCGATCTATATTTCGATAGATATTGTTTTGGCACTTTTCGGTGGAACTTGAACTTTAAGCGATGTAATTTGTATAAAGGACTGTCAAGTGATCAAAGAATATCAGTTATTTTCCAGCATCCTTTACATAATTGGTAACAATCGTACACAATTTTAGTACCTTTTATTTTCTCATCATTTACATTTCCTCTTCAAGAATTAACAAAAAAACTTGTTATACTCTTTGTTGATTTACTCATCAATTCCTACTCGGAGAGGTATTTCATCGGTACTTCTCGGTGGACCACCAACTTTGAGCAATGAGCATTCACACATTCATCCACAAAACTCTTTTGAGATACACAACCCTTGACTTGAAGGACCTGGCTTCACGAATGACTTCAAGAGCTCCCCGCCTTCATTTTCTCGTGAAAGCAATTATCGTATGTCTCCCCAGTTAATTTCCTATCATTAGCCCTACTATTTGTTACAGAATAGATGTTGATTTTTAACAAGTATTTTCGTTGAAGACAAAGGATTCCAAAATACGCGTGCCACACAGAACTATAATTAGAGGAATACGTCGAGAGGTGTGGTTCATATTCCTCTCAACAAAATGGCATGGGACCAAGGTTGTAGAGGGCAGTGCCTCTACAACGTCAAAGGCTTTGTATAATTTAAATTTATATTTTATTGATAATTTGGCCTAAGAATAATTACTATTTTCTCTTGTAAATTGAATGATCTTACGGAGAGATGCGACATACTAATTATAATGAATCATCGGCCGGACGGAATCCTGATTTAAGGTGAATCAGGATAAAATTTAACAGTCTCAAATTTTTATTTTTACTTTTCATTTTCCTCGTGATTACGCAACGAATCGGCTGCAGAGAGAAACTTCACCGCGCGGACGACTCGCTTTTCACTCGGTGAACGTGGGTGCTTTACGCGTTGTAGTGTTCACTTTTGAACAGCTCGAGGAGACCAGCGTGCTTTCCCATTGTCACCGCAGAGACCGCAGAGAGTAGGTCCATGCCTTGGAGTCAAAAAAAAGAGTGGTGGGAACAGGAGAGGAATTTTTTTATTTGCTTCTTTTCGTGGAAAGATGAGAAAGTGAACTGACCAATGCTTTTTACAATTAAGATTTATTTTTTGTACGCCACGCACAAAACGCTGGGACCAAATTTTCTCATACAAAGGAACGCTCAACTCTTTAAATTTATTTCCCTCGCAACGAGTAAACTCTCTTATCTTGAGCTTGCTTTCTGAGGCTTTCCAATGCCTCATTTATACGCTTCCATCTACTGCTCATTTAAGGACTGCTGCTGCTTCGCTTACAGCTCCATGAGAAGAAACGTGAAGGGAAAATTCTTGAAAAAAATTCCCACGCTCAGCCACGGAGCCCATAAACTTTGAAAGACACAAATTAAGTGCGATTAATACTCACGCGTGTGAGCAATTATGATTCTGATTTTTCAATTATAATGGATTATATATCATTGGCTTGTGTAGATAACGATACTTGGAGCAAATCACAGGAGTCTTTGGTGTTTTTCGTTTATTTCATTGTGATTTTGCATTGACTTAGATTGGAAGATTTTTCATGTTAATTTTACAATTTTTTTTTTATTGTTGTTTCCGTTGACGACCGAGAGTTCCGGTAAATAAATTCAGTGTAGGGATTTCTAGGCTCTTCCAAAATGAATTCCTTTATCAATCTGTAACGCCCGCGCTGCACATCACTTGAATTAAAGTAATAAAGGGCTGCGCGGAGGATTCGGGAAACGTACCGACTGATGCCGGTGCTTTTTAAGCCTTTTCCTTTTGCGTTTGAACTGCGACCTGTAACCTTTGCCCCCCGTTGACACCGAGAAGCAAAAAGGCTTTGCGGCATTTGGAGACTCCCCAAGAGAGGAGAGTGGTCGGGACCGATAAGAAGAAAGCAACACCGGTCTCTCCTTGGAGCCGATAATAAATTATCTTTCTTTTTCAAAAACCAAAAGAAGGCGGAGCCCCAGGATGATATTATTACCCTTCTATTAAAACTTAATCCAGCACCCCGGGCATCGACTCGTTGTCCAAGCTTTTTTCTAGCGCGCATCATCTTCCCACTTTATGCCTTTTCCGAAATAGCCCAGTCCACGAGCCCATCGTACCACACTACATTTTAGGGAAAGTAAAAACGAAATTGTCCCTAAATTGTAAGAAGAGGGATGCACATTTTTGATAAATGCATAGAACCTAACAGTGTCATCACAATTTCTCTAATTTGAAGCGACTTTCCTCATTGTCAAGCAATTTTCATTGTAATTAATCATGACCTGGCTGAACATTGTAAAAATTTTCCTCTAACCTCATCGTTGAGAAGTGTTCAAGTTATGGGCATGCAAATCAAACTAAGATTAAATATGCATAATGTTCATCTTTCTAATCCGACTATCAGAGACACAGCCTGAATAAAGGGGGAACGCATCATGGGGTAATTATAATATAGTATTTTGGCGAATGGAGAGGGAGCCTGAAGTTGACTTGTGGCCCTCTCCTTTATTGACACTTGAATCACTTTGCTTATTGTTTTCTCTTTTGTCCTCTAATTTCGAGACCATGCCATACTTTATGCTATTTACTTCCTTTAATAAATTGCAAATCGGCTCGAGAAAAATTATAAAAAGGTGGAACCTGAGGTCCCGTAATTAAACTTTATGTCACTGTAATATATTATCTACTATAACAAAAAAAGTGCAAAAGTCAAAGTCACTAAGAACATTTAGGCCGAACTTCAACGAGCGAGTCAAAGTTCGAAGGCGTCCCCAGTTTCTCCGTTTGAATAGAAAAGTAGTCGGAGAGACCAAAATGTCCATAAAATTCGAATAATCGGGTCTTACCTCCTGCTTTTTTCCCTTCTTTCACTTTACCAGCGACGCTATAAATGTGGGTCAGAGATAGTGGAGTCATCATTTCCTGCTCAAAGCTATAATCCCTGGCAGCCGAACCGAGCCATCTTTTTTGTTTTGCAAGGAAACCACTGTCCACGCCCCCCGCTTCCAGCAGCGAAATGGGAGGACAACACGAGGATGCTCAATCCTCTGCTTCGTGCCCCTCCGTGGTAGGAAACGATTACCCCGTGTACTTGAGCATCAGTGGCGCTGATGCTGGCACTGGCTTCGTCCGTGGCCTCTACAATAGACTCAACGACGTGGGCCTGAGGATCCGTCCAAACTTCCGGTCCAGAGATGACGACGACCTCCCCTCCGGTAAGGAATTTGCTGAAGATCTTATCAGTGCAATCACGCACTCTAAGGTTTCAATCCCAGTCATCTCCCAGAATTATGTGGCGAGCGAATGGTGCCTCCGCGAGCTCATTCATATAATGGAGCGCGTGGAAAGTGGAGAACAAAAGGTCTTGCCCGTGCTTTACAAGGTGGAAGCCGAGGATGCCCGCACACTAAAGGGGGCCTTTGGAGAGGCCTTCCAATCCAGTATGCATCTTTTTAAGGAGGATGCCAAGCAACGAGGGAAGAAAGCGCTCAAAAAGGCAGTTGCTTCTACAATATTCGAATCAGAGAAATTTGCCAGCGGGTACGTCGTTTACCTTCTTTTGACAGATCCTTCGTCAGAGGAAGAATTTTTCTATTTATCATTCTCAATCCTTGTTTTGTGGGGCATTAATGAGTTCTCATCTATTGAGTTGTTTGACAGGCGCGAAGGTGAATTAGTTAAAGAACTAGTAGAAATAATCATGCGCGAGCAGCGAGATGATTTTCCACCATCTCTTCCCATGGACTTGGTTGGAATTGATGATCAAGTCACTGAGGTTAGGAAATTGGTGGATACTGCTTATCCCGAGACTCGAATTATTGGGATTTATGGGACAAGTGGTATTGGTAAGACAACTCTGGCTATGATCATCTATAATAAACTTGTTGACAAGTTTAGTTGCCATAGCTTTCTCAAGGATATCAGAGAAACAATTAATAGCAAGGGCATCGAGCATGTGCAATCTCAACTGATCTCGGACATACTAAAATTTCGTGACTATCGAGTGCTTGATTCTCATACTGGAATTCGTTCGATCCAGTCTAGTTGTAAAGAAAAGAAGGTACTTATTCTTCTTGATGACGTGGATCGCAAGGGCCACCTGGATAGTTTGATTGGTGGTTGTAGTTTTAAGGCAGGAAGTAGGATCATTATTACATGCCGAGATAAGGCCATGTTGGAGTCTATATATGGGTATGAAGTCAAAGAAATGAATAGGGAAGACTCTTTGGTTCTGTTTAGCAGACATGCATTTGGAGGGAAACCACCTCCAAAATATCTCAAAGCCCTTTCTGATGAAATTGTTGCCGCCACAGGAGGGCTTCCCTTAGTTCTCATGGTTATGGGTTCACTTCTCAAAGGAAAAGAAGATCAAAGAGTGTGGAAAGAGATGCTGGAGAAATTGAGGAACGTGCCCACTACAGCAGTACAACAAAAATTGAGGGTAAGCTACAACACACTAGAACATGAGGAACAACAGATGTTTTTAGATATAGCATGTTTTTTAATTGGTACCGACAAAAGAATTGCCTCTTACTTGTGGGATGATCTCAAGTTTTTCCCACTTTCTGGATTGGGAAAAATGTTCACACGTTCGTTAATAAAGTATAATGATGACAATGAGTTGAGAATGCATGACCTACTGAGAGATCTAGGTAGAAGTATCGCGCATCCTGTGGATAAGAAGCCTTGCGATTGTAGCAGACTATGGGACAAGGAAGCTATGGCGGTTCTAGGAAGCGAGGTAACAATTATGTCTACTTTTGGCCTCTCCCAAGTTCTCTTATGGTAGTCCCTCATACAATTATTGTATTAGTACGAAATTTGTGGGAACACCACCAATTGTCCTAAAAATTTAAACTATTAGATGAAAGTGTGATTTATTATTTAAATATTCTAACGCTCCCTCTCACACGTAGGTTGGACTTGCGTGGAAAAATGCAATTGAAAATGCAAATAGGAACCTAGAAAGATTTGAACTCAAGACCTCTTTTGCTCCAATGCCATGTACGAAATTTGTAAGACTACTGGCAACTATTTTACGAGCTTAGGTTATTAGATGAATGCATGATTTAATATTTAAAAATTCTAACAATTTTGATTTGAGAGACTATTCTCTTTTTAATGAAACAAACTTAGGTTACATAAAAAAATATCATATTGAAAGAGAAATAAATAGACCAAGGGTTGCATTTCTACACAAAATGGCTAAGTAGATTTTTTTTTTTTTTTTTTAATTTATTTATAATGGCTATGTAGATTAATCCATGAGTTTTTCGTGCATTACATTGAGAAGAGATAGACCTCACTTCCTTCTTGCTCAAGGAAACAACGACCAATCTCTTTTCCATTCTGCCGTATGCCAAAATTGTATGAGGGGATGCCTTGTGGTGATATTTACAATCCTCAGTTATTTATTGTAGCAAAATGAATATATTGAGGCACTACGTATGGACGAAAATGGCTCAAGCAAGTTCATGGAGCAAGACAGCTTTAAAAGATTGCCTAAACTGAAGTTCCTTCATGTGAGTGCTGTGGATTTTGCTGGAAATTCAGAGGAATCACTTTGTGAATTAAGATGGCTAAAGTGGGAGAGGTGTCCTCACTCATTCTTCAAGGCGACCAGTGTTCATTTGGAGAAATTGCTTGTATTTGATTTATCAGGTGGTAATATTCATGAAAATTGGGAAGGATGGGGTTCAATCAAGGTAAAGATGAGAAACGCTTTCTCTTTTATTGCATTTGATGTTAAACCAACAGCTTATCTTGGAACATGTTTTTTTTTTTTTTTAGATGGAGAGGCTGAAAGTTCTCAATCTCTCATCGTGCTCCAATTTGAAGACCACCCCTAAACTCTCTGCATTTAAAAGTTTAGAGATGCTGATCCTGGAATATTGTCAGAATTTGGAGGAAATCGACCCTTCTGTTGGAGATGTCAAGTGCCTTGTTTCCTTGAACTTGAGGTACTGTGGGAGTCTGAAGAAGTTACCTGCCCAACTGGGTCAACTAAAAGAATTGGGAGAACTTCTCATAGACGAGACTGATATAAAAGAAATCCCTCCATGTATAGGATCTCTGAAGAAGCTGAAGATGCTTAGTGCTGTTGGTTGTGGTTTGCTGACTCAGATTCCCAGCTCAATAAGCCGTCTGGTAAATTTGTCAACCCTGAACTTGACCACCTGTAAAACATTACAAGAACTTGGCTCCTTCAAGGCTCTTGGGGAATTGCGGCGCTTGTATTTAGTGTGCTGCTACAGGTTGAAACAGCTCCCTTCTTCAATTGGGGAATTGGAAAAGTTGGTTGAGCTGGACTTGTCACATACAAGAATTAAGGAATTACCCGAATCCATTGAGAAATTGAAGAACTTGAAAATTCTGAGGATTCCTCATAGCGAGATAGAAAAGTTACCGAGCTCTATTGGAAAATTGGAAAGCCTCCAAAAGTTAGATGCCTCAGGCTGCCATAAACTAGAAGGACAAATTCTTGGTGACATAGGTGGAATGTCTTCTCTACGGACCCTACATTTAGGTAAAGCAAGAATTTCTCAGTTGCCAGAAAACTTTGGTAAGCTTTCCACTCTCAACCACCTTGATTTACTTTACTGTAGTGAGCTTGAGTCACTGCCAGACCCTCCTTCTGGCTTATCATCCCTGCGGCTCACCTGTCGGAGCAACACACTTCCTTCTCTCTCTCACCTAAGTAATCTAAAGAAGCTCACCCTTCACTGTTGCATGTTTCTTGAAAGTATCCCTGAGCTTCCCTCTAACATACGCAAGCTTCATGTTTGGAAATGTCCTAAGTTGAAAAGATTGCCAGATCTTTCAAATTTGAGATCCTTGATGGAAATAGAGATCTTGCAGTGCTATGAGCTCTTGGAATTCAATGGGCTGGAAGCTTTAGAATCCCTAACAAAGTTGGATGTATCTACTAGCACACAGTTGCCCAACCTCAACGACTTTGAAGATTTGGAGTTGTGGACAAACTTAGACCCGCAAAGCTATGATGGAGAGGCGGATAATCTCCACGAGTTGCGAGGGATTAACCACTTAAGATCCCTGGAAGTGTTGAATATCTCTGGACGCAAGCACATTCAACGACTGGATCTTTCGAAATCGGAGCATCTGAAGCGATTGATTGTTAATAATTGTGAAAGCTTAATTGAAATTCACTGCCATGATAAGATAGAATCCCTGGAACACTTTGATAGAAATGGGTGCAAGTCACTCACAGTGCCAGACTTTTCAGCATGACTATAAGATGCGAGCGGTGCCAAAAAAAAAAATGAGCTGAGAACACTGCACCACATGACAGAATTACGAAGAAGATTCAAATTATGGCAGCATGACGAAGATCTGATTCTGGAGATTGCTGAAGTCTCCTACTGAACGTAAATATGGTAAGTAAATTGCTGTTTTTCTGTTGAGATCACCTGCTTTCATTAGTACTTTCAGTTTGTATGGGGCTTTTCCTGGATATGCTATTATTTTCCGTCTCAATTGCAGAAGTGGGAGAAGTTATTTGAGCAAGTAAATGCAATGCTTCAGTGTTATCTAGCTCATGATCATGATATTAATAAAAAGATCAGAATGCCTCAAAAAGTAAATTAGATGTCTTCTGTGAAATGGTAAGACATTCTTCATCCCTGAAATGGTATCAATCTGCACTTCTGTAAATACAGTAATACTTATCTCCAAAATCTATTAAAATTGGTTTTATTGCATTATGTGTTGGTCCCGTTTGTGCAAAAGAATGCAGAAAGAAGCTTCAGTATCTGATGGATTCTGGAAACTGCTCATGCATAAGTGATTATTGGTTGCATTTTAGTAATTCGTTATTTTGTCATGGAAGTAGGCAGTGAAGGTTCCCAGTAGCGTGTCTTACATTTTCTCAAAGCCAGGACATTAATGTCAAGATGATGAATCTCCATGGATCTATATCAAACTTTGTTCATCACTTAAAATGCCAATATGAAAATTGCTCTCTCTGAAGGCAAGATGTATGGCCATCATCATGCTGAAAGGATTATTATCAATGGAAGAAAACCCAGTAGAAGTTCTGCAGTCGCTCCTCCTTGTTTATTCATGCCTTTATTAATCGTCTTGCAAATTCTTACCTGTATATCATTGCCGATTTCTTCCTTCAGTTTGGTCATTGTTTGATGATGACAATGTGTACACCTCAGAGGCTTTAAACGAACAGAGGATGTTTACTGTATTGTCGCTGAAAGTGTTAGATCCAAACCAAAAGTATGGAGACCATCCTTAAATCAACCGCATTGCTTTCATGTCCTTTGGATAAAAATGACAAGTAACCAGTGGGGAGCTAGACAGGATTTGCTTCGGTACGTGAATGTTTGAGAGCTGATATAGATCTCTAAATGTCATCTTTTCTTGAACTACTACTCAAATCAGAATGTTTTGTTGCAGCTGCTAGTGAACGGAATTGAAAATTCAGTCCTGCAATAACCAGTTGTGGTTTCAGCCAGAAATGCGCACCATTTTTGGCTAGGCTGATGGCGGGGACAAAATCTTTGGAGCTCTCAGGTATTACCCAGCTGTTTATGGCACTGAAATGAAGTGGGAGGAGCCGTGCATATGATTTTAAATTCTGTGGAGGGCTTAATTGTTACTGCCTCAGAGGCGAGGACTTCCAACTACAACTGTAAAATTGACATAGGAATAGCTCATTGACAATATTAGGAGTGCAGATTAACTTGGAAGATACTAGTCATGTTCTTTTATTATCATTTGCACAATAGTTTGATGGGTGTCTTTGAGTCCTGATGAGAGAAATCATGTTCTTTTATTATCATTTACACAGAGAATAACAGAATGATGGAGTAATACATATGCTTCATGTAGAAATATGAAGAATATTTGCATGATGGCAGCACAACAAAGATCGGATTCTGGAGATCGTCTGTGGTTTGTAGTAAATGTAAATATAGCAGGTAAAGTATCATGTTCAGTTGTGAGTACCTACTTCACAATAGTATTTTCAGTTTGGCATGGGGCTTTACATGTCAATGTTAGTTTTTTGTCTTATTTCAAGGAATCTCGGGGAAATTGGTTGACCACATGAATGTGATGCTTCCGCATCATCTGGTTCGTGATCCTGGTGGGAATGAAAATAGACAAGAATGCCTTCGAAGAACATTGCATGTCATTATACATCATTAGTCACAAAGAAAGACTTTATCCTTGACATGACACGAATATGTTCTTATGCAAACAGAGAGTATTACCTTTTTCCAAGTTCTATTAAAGTTGGTTTCCTAGAGCATAGGATGTTCATTATGTGATTCTTTGATTCATTCATGCATAATAAAAAAATATCTTCATTACTTGTTAGGAAAAATTCCACCCAAAAACTTAATCTATTAGTTAGAGGTAGAGCGCATGTATATAACCCCTGTTGGAACCCTTTATTCAACCAATGTGGTATAACACTTCTAAGAATTGATTGATCATGGCAACTACTCATGTCTATGTAGTTTTGATTGCATACTTTTGGTAGGTTAGATCCACTTATTCTGTCATGGATTAATAAGCCACTAGAGGCACAATCATAAGCTATTTACTTTTCTCAAATCCAGGACACCGATGTCGAGATGATGAATTTCCGTGGATCTAAACCTCGAGACATAGATTGCTCAATCTGACGGTGGATTTATGCCCTGATCCTGTCAAAGGTAACATTCTGTACGGTGGAAAACCTCATGTTGAGCTCTTAATATTTCCTAAATAGTAACCTCGATAATTTTTTTTGTCAAGACGAGAACTACAGTATCTCTTGTCAATGTCTCGATCTGATGGTGCGTGTGCTGTGCAGAGCTTGAATAAGAGTGAATAAAGGCTACGCTGACAAAACTTCAGGCGGACAATTGGGGGAACTTACTGATTGATGTGGATGCTTTAAGCTCTTTTCCTTTTTCTTTTGAGCAGCTGGAGGCAACCAGCGTGTTTGACATGGACGCCGAAAAGAAGAGGTTCGTGACTTTGGAGACTCGGAAAGAAAAGCGGCTGTGACGGATTTAGAAAGCGACAAAGGTCGTGCGTTTCTTTACAGCTCGCTCAAGGGCCGTGAATTCACGATGAGACAGAGGGAATGCGGGTTCAGTGAGCAAAGTATTAAGGCCTCTGTTTTTATCTGTATCTGTTCCTCCATGGAATAATAAGCAGAAAAGGAAAAGAGGAAAAGGCAGAGAGAGATAGACGTGCGTCCACGGTTCACATGAGAATAAAAAGACCGATTTTTCCACTTGCCAAACACGACGATTGGAAAAGCCACCGATCGATGCAGCACAAGCGTGATTACATGTCGCAATGCATTGCTTGTGACTCTAATCACGGAACTACGGTTCATCATCCTTCACCAAATTAGCTGTGAATGAAGTGGTTTTGGTCATTTTTCATTCAGATCTAATTGAGATACAACCCCGTTTGCGACTTGTAAGGCGTAATATGGGGTTATTTTCCTTTTTTTCTTTTCAATTTTCTCCTTGTCAGTTATTCTTTCACACCCAAACAAAACCTTTTTTATACAATTACTCTCTCTCTCTCTCTCTCTCTCTCTCTCTCTCTCTCTGTGGCCACGCACGAAAGGAGTAGTAGGTTCTTTCGGTAGGGAAAAAAAGAAGGAAAATAACGAAAATAAATTAAAGGAGGAGGAAGGAGAATAAGGGGTGAAATGGAAAAGAGCGCACCTGAAAGGAGATGTACTCTTCATTTTGTAAATACGCTTTCTACAATGCTAAAAAAGCCAACAAGGTACTTCTTTAATTTAGCATGAAGATAAATTTGAAATAGAATGAGTGTTTGGTGTGACTTTGACTTTTGATTTTTTTTTCCCTTTGCCCTTTTAATCTTATCGTTAAATGTTACTTTTTTAACTTTAAAATGAAAGCGTGTTTTTAATTGCAAAACTAGAACGCAAAGAAATATATAGGTCGCCTTATAGAAAGTACATGTCTATTAATATGAGAAGGGAGAGCTTTGTTGGAGGGAGCGAGGGAGAGAGAGGACGGGGTTGAAGCGGAGCCACAGAGATTGCTAACTAGTAATGGTTTTTACGAATTTCTACGTGAAAATCAAGTCGTGAAAGATAATTTCATGAACAATTAAATAGTTAATGATTATTTAATTGATAAATTTGGAATCCACTACCTCTCCAAAAGACATCCTGTCAAAGATACAGATACAAGGTATAGGCTACATGGGAGGCATAGGATTAGTAGCACAACCACTCTGTACTTACCATTCTGAACTTTTGGAGCCTAGAAGTTGCTCTGCCACCTCTAACGCCCATCTTCAAACTCACCGATCATGTCAATTTCATAGCAAATTTCGCTGATTCTCTGGAATCTTACTGTACTCACAAAGTTGAATACTTTTATGGCAACATTAATGCAACAAAATAACATCTCATCATATGAGTAATCTACACAAATTTAGATGATTGATGCTCCCCATATTATAGAATCTACCTTTTAATAGAGGGTGTATATTATCAAGCAAAGGATTTTAGATTATATAGGACATGTAAATTATTTATCACTTAAAAACATGTGCACCATACATGTTAATGGGAAAAGGTTTGGGTAATATAAGAAAAGAAAGATTTCTTTCAAGGTAAATATTAACTGCATAAGTTGTGCAACTTATTTGAGTATTAGAACTCGTAGAGAAGATGCGAAAGAGGGATTAATGATGGCTTCTTCTTTTTTCTTGGAGGAAAAATCCTTTGTGGCTGTACTAGATAAAGTAATTACATATATATCCTATTGGAATTTTTATCTAACTGCCAAACCTAGTTAAGGAACAAAAATTCTCTCTCCAACCTTTTGATGCCTTTCTCAAAGATTGGAGTCAAGTGGTGATCTCGTATTAAACAAATAACTGTTTTTTATTAGCTATCTCATTCCTTTTCTTTTCATTTTTTTTTTAATGTTCACCTTTTTTCTACTCTAAAAGTTTTAGACTTAGAACTTTTTACACATTTAAGTAAGGATTATGTACCACACGTTACTAGTGAACTTATACTGATGTTATAAATCTTTCATAGTTACATTGTAAGAGAGAAATTTGAAGAATATATACAAATACTAGTATAACTGATCAGAATATGAACAACAAAACTATAAAAGAAGTATTTAAATATGAATGTGACAACACCAATCACGAGGTTGGTCGAGTCGCCATCCAATATTAGGTTGATGGGCTTGTCTAATGGGCAGTTGGATATTCTAAAAATGGGTGAGATGAGAGCTCTAGCCCCATCCAAACCTTTTTTTTTTTTTGAAAGAATATGAATGTGACATCATAGCTTGATTTCTTACATAAATCATTTTTTAAATTTAACTTAATTAGTTTTCAGTTATTTTAGGATTTCAATTGTTGATTAATTAACTCCCATGCCATCAGCAGCACCGAGGACTCTTCTTTTTTTTTGGGTTTCTAGCGAGTTATTATAACAGGTTCTCTCATTTATGCACTAGACTGCTTTGTTCTTCGACAGGCGAAAAACAAGATTGATCAATGAGATACTTGAGCTGTTCTGCTGCGTGTGCCGTGATCAATGTAAGAGTTTTTCTTATGTGGGCTACATTAATTGAGATTGTAATTACCGTTTTATGGAGTTGGTCTAATAAGATAAGGTATAAAGTTTTCTTAATAGTTGAATATGAACCTAGCTTGTGTGGGCCGAGTTGGGCCTGGCCCGTGATGAGAGGGTCCGTTCAAAACTCTATAAATAGCGCTAAGGTCCCTCCTCTAACCCTCAATTGTTTCCACAAACTCTCTCTCTCAACTCACCTAAGGCAAACTGTGAATTGTGAGTGGTGGTCTCATCGAGCCAGGAACCGAGGGTCATAGAGGAGAAGAACTTGAGCGTCGACTCGTCATTTGAGCCTTGCATCGTCATCATTTCGCATAAAGAACGATGTATTCCAAATCAGGTACACAAACCTTTGATTTTTCCTCTTACGTGTTCGGTTTTCTAGCTACATTGATCCTGCATGGCTGCCTCGGTGGCCAACATTTGGTATCAGAACCAAGTAGCCTAGAACCCGAACTGCTACTACTGGCTCGTTTTGAAGAATTTATTTGCTGAAATTTGTTGTTAATTGTGTATTCGGGTTAATCTTGTCGAGCTGAGTGCTTCAGTATATGTTAAGTCTCTTGCCGATCCCAAATCAGCCGCCTATGGCTATTTCGGACTTGACCCAAGCTCAAAGTGTTTTCGCTTGTTTTTTTGTGATTTTGGTCCGATGAAAGTGAAATTTTATCACATAAACAGCTTCTACTCATCCATACGAGCAAAATGGTGAGTCAAACGTCTCCGGACGATGCCAGAAATAGCCGCATGCGCTGAGACGGAGCTCGGAGGCGGTGCCACGCCCCGCCGCGCCATCTCACGTCCTAGCACGCATGCTCAAGAGAGTGGACGTGTAGCTCATGCGCCCGCACGCGCGCACATGCACGCTGACTCGTGGACCGCCACGCGGCTCACGCACGCATGCTCACTGACGTGTGGACTCCCACGTGTCGTGATGACGTCATGTAGGCCGCCTTACGTGCGACCACCACGTGGCATGTGACGTCATCGATGATGTCAAAGGGGTTGACTCGACCCGGGGTTTGACCGGGTCAACCCGACCCGAGTTGATCGGGTAGACCCGAACCAGGTTTGATGGGTTGACTGTTGACCGGTCGGGCCGTTGACTGGTTCAACCTGTTGACCAGTCGAACTGGTCAGATCGGTTTTCGGTCAGTTTTTGGGTGTTAGCGCGTGCAGCTCATGCGCTGTGCCTTCTAGCGGCGCATGAGGACGCGTATGGGGTTTGATTGGAGCGTGGTTTGGACAGTTGTGCTCGTATAGATGTGCTCTACACTCTTATGTGTTTATTTTATATTTTTGATGATTTTATGAATGTGAAAATGCATGTGAAACCCTAAGATACGTGATTTTGGGGGTATTTTGGTGTATTTTTCATGTATTTCCCTAAGGTTTTGGAAATACATTGCAAGCTCACATGTATATTATCACATAAGGAATGTGTAGAGCATTGATTCATTGATAACATGTATAAGGTTCACTATGTATTAACAAATGGATTAATGTGATTGGCATGATATGTGATTTTAGTGATGAATTGCCCCTGTCATCTGGTCTAAAATCACATGTATGGAATAACTGTAAGTTATAAAGTTTATATCCCTGATATGAGAGAGTTTCAATGATTCAATTGGGTTGTGACTACCAAAGTGGCACACTTGATTGAATTTGAGAAACGTCGGTCTTGTATCATGATGGGATGTCTCTTGTTCTGATGCATGTTTATACTCCCAAAGGAGGTAATTGTGTGTTAGTTCATGGAGTGATGCATGTTCAACATATGGTTGAGGAGTGACTGACCCTAGTGGTTCATACACCCAAAGGTAGTGAATCTGCGAAACATCTGAATATATTCTCATGACCGCTGTCATGTGGAGGGAATGCAATTGTATGTTATATATTCTGCCCAAAGGTATTTATATGATGATATGTGCAACTCTCAGAATGTGTACTTATAAAATTTTTCAAGTTACACAGTACTCACATGGTACCAATTATGTGTTAGTTCATGGAGGGATGAATGTATAAGATATGGTTGAGGAGTGACTGACCCTAGTGGTTCATACACTCAAAGGTGGTGAATCTGCGAAAGGTCAAAATATATTCTCATGACCGCTGTCATGTGAAGAGTATGCAATTGCATGTCATATATTCTGCCCAAAGGTGTTTATATGATGATGCGTGTAACTCTCAGAATATGTACTTATAAAGTTTTCAAGTTACATAGTACTCACACGATGCCAAATCTGTAATAGTAACTCCATTGTAATTAAGGTTCCTATTGGTCAAATTTTAGGTAATGAACAGATTTTTCTGTTAAGGATGGATGTTGGTCGATGTTCATATTGCCTTTGCTTTGAATGAGCTAAGAATCTCACTATTAGTTATATGGAATTAGAATGTATTCATTGTTGCTTAGGAAAGGGAAATTAAATTTGTCCATCATCCATAAGGCATTCCATTTAGGAACACTTGAAAATGATTTACCAGTTGATTGCATTATTAGAAGGATGATGAAAGCCTTGGTGACTTGAAATTGTGTCTTGTTTATTGCCGAGATTGGTATAAATGCAAGGACTCTTCAACATAAGGTGTAATGGTTCTAATGAGGTTAAGGATTATGTCCTAAGGATGGTAGTTTTCAAGTTCAAAATGAATCATAACTCATCACGAGAAACAACATTTAACGTCGTTTTAGTGGGAGATATTGTTTTGACTATGGATACTAATGAGCATTTGATATTGAAAACACTTTCAAGTACCTTTCTTTAGACAGAACTTAGTTTCTGTCTCATATCTAGAAGTGTGCAGCTTTCTTTTAACGCAAAGAACATTGTTATTTCAATATTTTCCAAATCAAATAAAGTTAGGTACTGTGATGTGTCAAATGAATTGTACCAATTGTGCTCATCTCCCAAGGATATGTATGTCGTTTTACAATTGAAAAGGTTGTTTCCAATAAAGAAAGAGTAGAAAGACTGATAGTATTGATATTTAGTCTACTCTTAAATGTTACCTAAAGACTTGAGTAGACTATTATAGAAGTAAGATGATTAAGATAAAGAAGAAAACTGCAGTCTGAAGTCCTAACCTGTTAGAGGTCATTGACATTGATATTGGTGACGATATATGGTAAAGTTATATAGAAATATTGACAACTATTTTCCTATTGATTATAGAAAAGTCTGAATCTTTGGATAGATTCAAGTTCTTTTAGACTAGAGCCAATAAACAGTTGGGATGAATCGTAAAGATTGTCAGATATGACCATAGTGATGAATATTTTGACAAAGATGGCAATGCTGGATAGCTTAAAGGGCTATTTGTTAAATACTTAGAAAGATTCTAGGATGGTAACTTAGTTTACCATATCCGAATATCTAGGAACAAATTGGTGTGGCCGAAAGGCGTAATTCCACCATGATGGATATGATAGTGAGTATGATTATTAGGACTAATTTGTCAGGTTTTCTACGGGCGAAAAGCCCATTATATATTAAACCGTGTTACTACCAAAGGTGTTCCATTAGCTCCATTTTGAGTTATGGATCGGACGTAAACTTGACTTGAATCATCTTAAGGTTTGGAGTGTCTTGCTGAAGTTTGGTTGTATAATCCAACATTAAGTAAGTTGGAATCCAGAACCACTTGATATTATACCTAGATCATTTGAAGGGATATCAGGTTTTATTGTCCCAATAGAGGCACAAGAGTTATGGAATCACAGACAGCGAAGTCTCTAGAGTTCGACAAAAATGCAGAGAATAGCTACTCTTAGACTATTAAAGATAATAGTATGGTGGGGACCATTATGTTTTTGTCTTTCTTTATGCAGACAATTGTGGAGTCTTTTATAACATAGATTAAGCTTGCAAGGTTCAGGATATTATTATTAATATAATTCCTGATGAAGTTTCTCAAACCTCTTGGGTATAAGATGAAGTGACTATAGCTCCACTTAAGAGATCTGTTATGGAAAGATATTCAGTTATGTTGAAGAAAAATCCCTTATAAGTTTTGAAGTTAACAAAACACCCTCGTCAGTTAAGTTTGAAGATTCCTA
Organism: Eucalyptus erythrocorys; assembly: GCA_014182555.1. Lineage (NCBI taxonomy): Eukaryota > Viridiplantae > Streptophyta > Magnoliopsida > Myrtales > Myrtaceae > Eucalyptus > Eucalyptus erythrocorys. The sequence continues at coordinate 7,397,190 of CM024599.1, forward strand.
GACTCAGTCGCTTAAGTTTGAAGAGTTCAAGACCCAAGCATTTCCGTATGAAGGTTACTAGACCCAGAAGTTATGGTCTATTGATCTCCAGACCCTATTAAAGTCTGAAGTCAGTCAGACTCAGATTTGCGATTTTGCCAAGCTATCAACAGTTTATTCTTACGGTTAAGGAAATCAAAATCTAGATTCTATCTTCCTTAATTTATCCGTTAAAGAATTCTGGCTATGATTCTAAGCTCGAAAGTTTTTTTATTTTGGAATTAATCCATTGAAGATCAAGCAAGTTTTGGAAGGATCCACTTTTGGAAACTCAAGATTCTGATTGTATGGGTGAGCAGGATTGACGAGCTATCTTCCACTTATATTCGACAACGTGAAGATTACCTAAATTGATTCATTCCAACGAGTAGATTGGATGAACTCTTGGAAAGTGCTAACGGCTATGGAGGCACGGAGGAATTTTTAAGGTGTGTCGAAGTTGTTCGAAAAAGAGAGTGAGCCGATAGAAAATTTCGAAGTTTGATCCTTTGAAACTCCCTGTTCTTAAAATCTCTTGAGCTCAAATTGTGTACTAAGGAAAGATACTTACAGTGTGAAATTACGAGAAGCTGTAGAATAGACTTTCAACAAAAGAAGTCTAGATCTTATACTGTAAAGCTCTCAATTGCTACATAGTGATTACAGCCAGTTGGCTGCCAGCGTGGAGAGTGGATGTAGGCTTACAATAAGCCGAACCACTATAATCTTTGTGTCAAAATTCTCTATTTATTTTAATAGCTGCGTGATTCATTTATTTCTAATTTTATTTTCAAGACAAAGGATTTTGGTTAAAGGTTTGAAAAAGAATTTCATGAACACCTATTCACCTCCCTCTAGGTGTATTTACTAGCCTTTATCAATTGGTATAAGAGTAGGTTGCTTATTTATTGGAAGTGTTTATACTTTCTATAGCTAAAGATCTATGGCTAGTATTTTGGCTCCAGGTTTGATTGAAGGCCAAAGCAACACCCAACCTCCTTACTTTGATGGGAAGGAATACAACGTATGGAAAAACAAGATGAAGGCATTCCTAAGATTCAAAGATCCTCAGGAATGGGATGTAGTAGAGAAAGGAATTGTTCCTAAAGCTGCATCAACCACAAGGAAAGAAATAGCTGATGGAGTGGAAATGTCACAAGCCGAAATTTCAAAGAGACAAGCCCTTGATGCAAAAGCTATTTACTCTCTATATTGTGCCTTATCTCCTACTGAGTATAACAGAATTTCATCTTGTGAAACAGTTAAAGAAGTTTGGGATAGATTGCACGTCACTTATGAAGGAACAGATCGAGTCAAAGAAACCAAGATCAATATCCTTCTTGGACAATATGAAGCCAGGATAATCCATCACGGATATTTTTAGTCGGTTTACAGAAATTGTAAATAGCTTAGCATACCAAGGACAACCAATCTCAGGACCAATGAAGGTCAATAAGCCGTTGAGAGGACTCTCCAAAGATTGGAATCATGTAAAGACTTCCATAAGAGAAACACAAAGGATCATGCCTCTTTCTGTAGATGAGTTGGTTGGCACACTTCAATCATATGAAGTTGAACAATTCAATGAGGACTTTGACATCAAAGGTAAGAAGTCAATTACTTTAAAATTTAATAATAATTCTGATGTCACAGATTCAGAAGAAGATTTGGATGACGAAGAGCTAACACATCTGATTAGAAAGTTCAGAAAGTTAAACGGAAAAGGAAGAAGGTTCAATGGAAAGAGACAAAACAATCAAAGATTTCAAAAGAAATCAAATGAAGAAGATGATACCAACAAGGATGTTGTTTGCTTTGAATGTAAGAAAAATGGACACATCAGAAAAGAAAGGAAAACCAGAAAAGTTCAAGAAGGTATTCAAAGCTGAAACATGGAGTGACACAGAATGTGAAGAGAGTGATGAAGAGTATGCCAATATCTGTCTTATGGCAAACATAGACTCAGACTCAGACTCAGACTTAGAGTCAAACAGCGATGTCAAGGTTAGAAATTTAAAAATTCTTACCAAAGTGTCGAATTACATTGATGAACTTTGTCTCAGTCTTAAAGGCTCTCTTAAAAGGATTTCTGAACTAAAAAGGGAGAATTCCAAATTGAAACAACAAGGAAAAACCCTGGTTGAAAAAGTTGAAAATCTAGATAAGTGTCTTGCTGTTTCAAAAGAAAATGAAATTGTCCTTTCAAAAGAAAATACTTGCTTGAAAGAAGATCTTTTGAAAGTCACAAAGAAATTTTCAATGAGATTTGAAAAATTGGACAAAATTCTTTCAATTCAAAGACCCTATTTCAATAAATCTGGTCTAGGAATGACACATGAAATCATTCCGTTGATTGATTTTCCAAAGGTAAAAGAAAGAATCAAGAATAGGCCTACAAATCCTTTTTACAAAAATCATTTTCAAAAGGTTTTTGTAAAGCCCGTTGGAAGAAATGCTCTTAAATGCTCAAGGTGTAAAAGCTTAGAACATTTTGAAAAGGATTGTCCCAAAGTTTGGAAACCTATTAAGAAAAGTTGGGCAAAGACTATTTATGGTACTAACAATGATGGACCCAAGAAAGTTTGGGTACCAAAGAAAACTTGAGTTTTTCATTTAAATGCAGGTCACTATCAAGAATAAAATCAAGTGGTATTTGGATAGTGGCTGTTCAAGACATATGACGGAAGATTCAACTTGTTTCACAAAATTCTTTCAAGTAAAAGGGGGAAATGTTTCCTTTGGTGGCAACAACAAAGGAAAAATTGTTAGTCAATGAACCGTGAAGATAGGAAACCTTACAATCAACAATGTTTCTCTAGTTGAAGGGTTAAACTATAATCTTTTGAGTATTAGTCAACTGTGCGACACTGGATACAAAATCAACTTTCAAGAAAATACTTGTTGTGGAACAAGCAAAGATCTCTCACAATCTTTCACTTGAAGAAGACATGGAAACATCTATTTGCTGGGTATAAAGTCTGATAGTTCTCAATGCTTGATATCGATTCAAGATGAAGCCATTCTTTGGCATAGAAAACTTGGACATGTCAACTTGAAGCAAATTGCAAAAGTCTCCTCCAAAAAGTTTGTCCGAAGACTTCCTAACCTGACGTATCAAAAGCATAAATTGTGCACACCCTGCATACTTGGAAAACAGGTTAGAAACTCTTATAAATCAATAAATCAGGTATCCACTAAACGTGTTTTGCAGCTATTACACCTGGATTTGTTCGGTCCAACAAGAACTCAAAGCATTGGAGGTAAAAGATATTGTTTGGTAATAGTAGATGATTATTTTTGTTTTACTTGGGTATTCTTTATCTCAAATAAATCTGAAGCTTTGTCTTATTTTATTAAGTTTGCTAAGAAAATTCAAATTGAGAAAGGGTATATAATTTCAAGTATTCGAACTGATCATGGTGGTGAATTTGAGAATCAAGAGTTTGCTAAATTTTGTGATGACTCTGGTATTCAGCATAATTTTTCATCCCCATACACTCCACAACAAAACGAAGTTGTAGAAAGGAAAAATCGTTATTTACAAGAAATGGCAAGAACTCTTTTGATTGAAAGTAATATTTCTCCTCATTTTTGGGCTGAAGCAACTTCAACTGCATGCTACATTATAAACATAATTTTTCTAAGACCTATTTTTAAGAAAACACCTTATGAATTGTTCAAAGGTAAGAAACCTATCGTCTCTTATTTCCATGTATTTGGTTGCAAATGCTTTATGTTAAAGAATTTTAGTGATCGAATTGGTAAGTTTGAGGAAAAATCAGATGAAGGAATTTTCCTTGGATATTCAATGACAAGTAAAGCCTTTAGAGTTTTCAACAAAAGAACTCAGACTGTAGAAGAATCCATGAATGTGAAATTCGAAGACTCACTTCAAAATTAGACTCAACATGAAGATTATGAATCTGGTCAAGTGTCTACGAATTTCCTTGAAGAAAATCAAAACTCAAACGATCAACCGCAAACCAAATCAGTCGCTCCAACTGAAACAGAGCCTCATCAAAGTGAAAGACCAATTACAAATTGGAAGCATAAATCCAATCACCCTGCAGATCTCATCATTGGCAATATAGATGAAGGAGTTCGTACAAGATCCAAAAGACGTGAAGAATCTAGTGCTCTAGCACTTGTTTCTGAGATTGAACCCAAAACTATAGAAGATGCATTGAAAAATGAAAGCTGGATTGAAGCCATGCAAGAAGAATTGAATCAATTCAAAATCAACAATGTTTGGGAACTCGTTCTTAAGCCAAAAGGTAAGTCAATTATTGGTACTAAATGGGTTTTTAGGAACAAGCTGGATCAACAAGGAAAAGTGGTGAGGAACAAAGCAAGACTCATGGCAAAAGGTAAAAAGAAGGAATCGACTATGATGAAATCTATGCTTCGATAGCAAGGTTAGAAGCTATAAGATTACTTCTTGCTTTTGCTTGCTTTAAAAATTTCAAGTTATTCCAAATGGACGTGAAGAGTGCATTTCTATATGGAATTATCCAAGAAGAAGTCTATGTGGAACAACCGCCAGGATTTGAAGATCCAAGAAAAGAAATCTTGTCTTCAAGTTGAAGAAAGTCTTATATGGTTTAAAATAGGCACCTCGAGTTTGGTATGAAAGGGTAAGTAATTTCTTAATTCAAAGTGGTTTTTTCAAAGGTAAAGTAGATACTACCTTATTTATCAAAAGAGAATGGAAGGATTTCATAATTGTTCAAATTTATGTTGATGACATAATATTTGATTCTTCTAATGAAAATCTTTGGAAGAATTTTTCGAGATGTATGCAGAATGAATTTGAAATGAGCATGATGGGTGAATTGAACTTCTTTTTGGGACTTCAAGTCAAACAATCAAAAGAATGAACTTTTATCCACCAAGAAAAGTATGCAAAAGACCTCATCAAGAAGTTTGGAATGGAGAATTGCAAGAAGACAGAAACTCCTATATCAAGTTCGTTAAAGCTAGACAAAGATGAAGAAGGAAGGAGTGTAGACCAAAAACTATACAGGAGCATAATTGGTTCACTTCTTTACCTTACTGCATCTAGACCTGATATTTTATTCAGTCTTTGTATTTGTGCTAGATTTCAATCTAATCCTAAAGAATCTCACATGACTGCTGTGAAGCGTATTATCAAATATGTTGTAACCACATCTAAGCTAGGTCTCTGGTATTCCAAAGAAGGAGACTTTACTCTCCTTGGATATTATGATGCTGACCTGGCTGGCTGTAAAGTGGATAGGAAAAGCACTACAAGTACATGTCAACTATTGGGAAACAGGTTAGTATCTTGATTCTCAAGAAAACAGGGTACTGTAGCTCTTTCAACCGCTAAAGCAGAATATATAGCTCTTGAGAGTTGCTGTTCTCAAATACTATAGATGCAACAACAATTGAAAGATTTTGGAGTTGAAGAATCTTGCACAGAAATCAAGTGTGACAACACCAGCGCGATCAACCTTACAAAGAATCCAATACTTCATTCAAGAGCAAAGCACATCGAGATCAAGCATCATTTCATTAGAGACCATGTTCAAAATGGTGAAGTGGTGATTCAGTTCATTGATTCAAAGAACCAATTGGCGGACATATTCACAAAGCCCCTAGATAAAACTCACTTTGAATCAATTCGCTCAAAACTGAATATCGTAAGATTTGAATAGGTTCAGACTCTAAACCAGAGTCTTGAAGAGCTCAGACTCAAAGGTAAGGTCTAAAGGTGTTCAGACTCAAGGTAAGGTCTGAAAGAATTCAGACTCTGAGGTAAAGTTTGGAAACTCTCAGACTCTAATGTAAAGTCTGATTGCGTGTTTCTTTTTTTTGTATTAAATTAATAATTGTTTTTGAAATATCGAAATCTGATTTTTATTCGATTTCGACATAATTATGACAGTTTTCTTTTTCAAAATTTGCTGTTTTATTTTTCAAAATTGGCAGTTTTTCTTTTTTTCCTTCTAGCGACGGTTCGGTATCTCTTTTTTATCTTTTCTTGCTATTTATACTCCCGAATCGTCATCTTCATCCGTCACAATGTTCAAAAGTCATATCGTTTTCTTCCTCTTAAAACCCTAAAAGCCTAAAAAATTCTCCACTAGTGTCCCTGTTTGATTTCTTTACTTAACAAAAATCAAACCTTTTTGCGAACAAGTTGAGTATTTGCTCACGATTCAAGCATGTCTTCAAGAAAGTCATCAAGACTTGCTGGAAAGGGACCACAGAGGTGACAAGAGGGTCCTACCAGAGTGGATCTAACGGGCGAAGAAGATTCTCCACAAAGGGAGACTCCGAGTCAACAGTTTGAAGAAGAAGAAATTACCGAGGCTGCACCGATAAGAACCTTGAGACCCAAGCTTGCGTATTCTCTGTATAAAAAGTTGAAAGATGGGGGTATAGAGTTAAGGATGATAGATGATTTTCTGAAGGAGAGAGGATATAAAAATGAATATATTTTCTTGCGAGAAATGGAAGATTTAGGTATTGTTGGAAAAGGGCTCGCAAAGAGCACACTCGAAAATATACCTAGTGACCTGCGGTTTGGAATTGCTAATCAGCCAATGGATGATGACGAAAGGTTGTTCTCTCAATTCCAACCACGGATGGGTGTGGCAATGAACACCATTTGTCCCCAAGGAAGCTTATTTCGATCAAGAGAACATGAGCAGATCTATTCTAAGTTGCTGAAGAGAGGAGTTATGAATCCTAGAAGTGTGGATTTTGATTTCCTTGACTCAATCAAGGTAAATCTCAGGGAAAAATTCTCTAGGCTGCAACTTGAGAAGTTCTGTACAGACGAGATAAGTGGACATCTTGAACTGATAGCATATTTTTATTCAAACCTGTCATTTTTAGATGGAAAGAGGTTGTCCTTCACTTTTATGGACAAAGAATTTGTTGTGGATGTTGACACTATTGCTGATATAATTAGGGTGGAAAGAGGTTGTTTCCAACCAATTGGAGTATCCATTGCATATGCTACTCTTGAGATTGTGCGAGATAGGAGTTTGGAAGGCAAAATATCCTACACTAGGATAAATGCCTCTAATGTTCTGCTGCACAAAATTATCATCAATTGTCTCAGACCGAAGGCAACTTCAAAAATTGACGTCTCAAAAACAAAAGCCAAACTCATGTTTGCTCTCAATGAAGGCAGGCCCTTTTCACTTCCCCATGTTATCCTATTCCACATGTATAGGACAGTGGTTAAGGATAAAGGCCAATTGCCTTACTCATCTCTTATTACCAAGTTGTTTAGGCACTTCAAGATACAAATTCCTGCACCTTTATGCCTGACCAATTTAAGTCTGATGCTTGTGGGTTACAAGATGGTAATGAAGATGAAGCTTCAAGAGTTGAACAAGGCACTGGAAGAACTGAAGGAGAAGACACCTTCAAAAGAGTTGGCCACTGCTGCTACCAAAAGAAAGGGAAAAGAGCCCATGGCTGTTCTCGAGAAAAAGAGAAGGAAAGTCATCCTACAAGATGAGGATGATGAAGAAGAGTTTGATGATGTCATGACTCTTTCTGCTCTTACAAGGTTAAGGAGCACAGTCAGTTTGAGAACTGATAATCAAGAGAGAGCAAGGAGAGAGGCAGAAGCAAAAGAAGAAGCAGAGAGAATGAGAAGAAAGGAAGAACAGAGAAAGAAAGAAGTGGAAAGGAAGAGAAAAGAAGAAGAAGAAGTGAAACAGAGGAAAGAAGAAGAGAAACAGAGGAGAGAAGAGAAGAACAAAGAAGAGAAGAAGAAGAAGAAGTCAGAAGAGAAGAGGAAGAGAAAAAAAGGAGAAATGAAGAGGAAAGCAAGGCTCAAGAGGATTTTGCTGAAGAATTTGAGCCATCCTCTGCTCAAGAACAATCTGGAGAGGAAGCTGAACTGCATCACACTGCTGAAGATGAAATGGTTTTTGGCGAAGAATGTTCGACTCCACCCACTGGCAACAAAACAGGGGGAGCTGCTGAAGATCAAGGTACTTTATCGCCAATTCATAACAGTGATGTCAATAGGTCAGGAGTTGATCTAGAAGACGTTTATGCATCACATTTTCCGGAGATTGAAGAATCCTCTCCATCTGACGGGCACAGGGCTGAAAAAGAAGCACCTAGCTTTCAGACTCCAAGAACAGAGTCTGCTGGTCCTAGTTCAAGTAATGCTAATTCAACAGCATTTTCACAACTGTTGGATATCATGCTGAACCTTAAAAAGCAGGTTTTTGGGATGGATTACGAGCTGAGAGACCTCAAGAAGGCAATGCTGGCTACTTCTTCGTCAATGCAAGACCAAATCAATGCCCTCAAACTTCAAGTGGAATCGAATGTGAAGGGTACTGAGTTGGATTCAGTAAAGGAAACTCTCACCAGCCTTGAAAAGACAGTGCACTCGCTCGGTGAATACCATCTTGTTCGCATTCCAAAGGAGCCCTGAATTTTATCAACCCTATTCTTGATACCTCTACCTCCTTTTGATGGGACAAAAAGGGGGAGAGCTTTGCAGATTTGAGATTTGAACTTATTTGAACTTTTATTTCGTTTGTTTTTAGACTGTTTATCTTTATGACTTTAAACTTTTGGGTTGTTTAAATATCTGAACCTATGACTTTATGCACTGGTTTGATGATTGGATCTGTAGATTTGTGAACTTGCAGGATCATTATATTTGTGAGGATAATTGTTTTCGGACTAACATCTTTCTGTGTTTGCAGAAGTATTCCTCAAAATATGTATGAGTTTTCTTTGCAGGTTATGAGCTTACAAATTTGTCGAGGTGTTTTGTCACCATCAAAAAGGAGGAGATTGTTGAAGAAAAATCCCTTATAAGTTTTGAAGTTAACAAAACATCCTTGTCAGTTAAGTCTAAAGATTCCTAGACTCAGTCGCTTAAGTTTGAAGAGTTCAAGACCCAAGCGTTTCCGTCTGAAGGTTACCAGACCTAGAAGTTACGGTCTAATGATCTCCAGACCCTATTAAAGTATGAAGTCAGTCAGACTCAGATTTGCGATTTTGCCAGGCTGTTAGTAGTTTATTCTTACGGTTAAGGAAATCAAAATATGGATATTATCTTCCTTAATTTATCCGTCAAAGAATTCTGGCTGTGATTCTAAGCTCTAAAGTTTTTTTTTTTTTTTTTTTTTTGGAATTAATCCGTTGAAGATCAAGCAAGTTTTGAAAGGATCCACTTTTGAAAACTCAAGATCCTGATTGTATGGGCGAGCAGGATTGACGAGCTATCTTCCACTTATATTCGACAACGTGAAGATCACCTAAATTGATTCATTCCAACGGGTAGATTAGATGAACTCTGGGAAAGTGCTAACGGCTATGGAGGCACAAAGGGATATTTAAGGTGTGTCGAAGTTGTTCGAAAAGGAGAGTGAGCTGATAGAAAATTTCGAAGTTCGATCCCCTGAACTCCTTGTTCCTAAAATTTCTTGAGCTCAAATTGTGTACTAAGGAGAGATACTTACAGTGTGAAATTGCGAGAAGCTATAGAATAGACTTTCAACAAAAGAAGTCTAGATCTTATACTGTAAAGCTCTCAATTGCTACATAGTGATTACAGCCAGTTGGCTACCAACGTGGAGAGTGGACGTAGGCTTACAATAAGCCGAACCACTATAATCTTTGTGTCAAAATTCTCTTTCCCTACTCTATTTATTTTAATAGCTGCGTGATTCATTTATTTCTGATTTTATTTTCAAGCCAAAGGATTTTGGTTAAAGGTTTGAAAAAGAATTTCATGAACACCTATTCACCCCCCTCTAGGTGTATTTACTAGCCTTTATCAAGTTATACCACCATACTATATAGTCTATTTGTAAGAGCATGATTACGATATCCGCCACGTGGTCGATCTAGTGACTTGTATATGTAAATGCTGTTTCTTGTTCTCGGTCTGATCTGTGGTTAGACATAATGAAAAGACGAGATGCAATTTATAAAATGAGATAATGTTTGGGAGTCTATTGAATTGGTTGAGGGTCACAAGCTCATCCCCTGCAAATGAGTGTATGAGATTAAGATAAATTTCAAGGGAAACATTGAGAAATTTAACTCAAATTATTAATAAAAGGTTTCACTTAGAGAGAAATTTAGTCTTGTCTAAAGACTAATTCAGAGTGAATATGGTATTACTGACCCATTTTTATATGGAGTTACATTAGATAGATGATTCTAATTGTGTTTCTCAATGAATATCTTGATAAAGAAGTCTATGTAGTATAACCCTGAAGGTTTTGCAGTGGATGATTCAGGTAAGCTTGTGCGTAAAATGAAAACCCTTATTTATGACCTTAAGAGAGTCTGTAGGTCAGACAATGTTTGAAGTTTTATAAGTATTATAACTTCATTCAGTTTTGCTGAGAATAGAATACATCATAGTATATACTGCAAGGTCAGTGGGAGAAAATTTTGTCACGCCCCGAACCTCGAGCACACGCACATCCCATTGTGGTTGATAGAAATGCGACTTCCTAGGATACGTTGCTGACCCATTCATTTTATTACGCATGCGGAAGCAAAATAAATCCCCTGACAACAATTAACTTGGGATAGAAAAGTAGGCAATCAATCACAACCAAACAATCTTTCTTATAAACACAAAGGTTTATATACAAGACTGGATTGTCTACAAAATAGACTGGCTCAACCAAAAAGGGAACTGTCCTCTGACCAACTAATCAGACACGTTCGCCGATTCTTCGGTCTTCACCTCTTTTCTACTCCATGGCTTTGGGTCTTCCACGACGGCCATCTAAGGACCTGAAAATGTTGAGCTCACAACAGGGTGAGATAATGTCTCAGCGAGTTCTACCCCCTAAAACTCAATTAGGAAGAAAATACACTTAGGAGTGGCCTAGCCACGCAATTCAGAGAACTTACCTCGCCTCAGTCTTTCCTGCACATCAGTACAATTCATATTCAAACCAGGCTCTCACAAGCTGAAACTACCGACACATCCATCGGTCTATCAATTCAATCAATCCAATCGATTCAAACTGGTCATACAAACTAATTACGGTGCCAAAAGCCAACACCGGGTATTTTCAAGTTAAATACCAAAACTTCTCCAATATTACTCAATTTCACACTTTTAGAACAATTACCATTTTTACTTAATTTCTCAATTCAACATATAATTAGCACAACCGACCGCACTGTTGCAATCAGTGCGAAATTCTAACGACCGGCCATCTCGGCATAATTTTTGAAATTATTAAATAATTAAATTTAATCTCGAAAATTAAATAATTAAAAATAATTAATTAGGGCTTAAACTAGATTACACTAATTTAATCATACAATTATCCCTAATTAATCAACCACTAAACTAATCATATAATTAATCTAATTAACAATTAAATAATCTAATTTAACCACCTAAATATACTTAAACTAATCTAAATACCCCTTAAGCATAATTAACTCACTAAGCAAAGATTAGAGGGTAAACTCACCGGTTTTGCGATTCGGTGAGTCCACGGCAACCACGACGCCAAGGCGGTCGATAAACCTCAAAGCGGCAACACCAACGGAGACCGGGAAGGGCTTGAAAATGGGCCACGAAGTTTCCAAAACCTTGCTGTCTTCTACTTTTGTTCTTGGCTGAATTGCAGAGAAGAAGCCAGCAGCTTCAATGGCGAAAATGGGCTGATCGGAGCTCCAACAAGTGGGTGGTCGGCAACCAACGGCTCCCGGGGGTTTTGGGGGTCTTGTACGTGGATGGGACGGCCAAAGGAAGGGTCGGAATGGGGCAAAACAGCAAGAAAATGCAAAATAGTGCAGGCGAGCAACAGACTAATGGACCGGCGAGCGGTAACTTCAAAACAACATACTAGACGAACAGCGGCTTCGTTTGGGGCGAGGTTGGGCTTGTTGGAACGGTCTAGATGTCCTCTTCACAACGATAGGTGGCTCGTTTGCTGATTCAATCGGGAAGACCACTTTTGACTCAGATCTTTGGCAAAAGGTCGGCTGGATCAGAAACTGGAACAAGGGGAAAACAGAGGAGGAAATGGGGTCCAATGGGCATGCGACGGTGGAGGGCTGATGTTGCTCGGTTTGGTTTTTGCTGAGCTTCTCTCCTTCAACAACAATGGAGAAAGCCTTGGATTAAGGGAGAAGAATTTGCTGAAGCGTGAGGGGTCTCCTTAGGCTCTCTAGAGCTCAACACTTGCCATCTTCTCATTGGCTTTGCCCCCACTATGACATCACATGACCTCAGCCACTCTCTCTCCTCCAATCTTCCTCTACAAGCTTGGCAATAGGTGCAAAATGTGGTGTGCCATGGAAGCTACGAATTTTGGACATTCCCCCATTCAATCCATTCAATTCTCTCTAATTCCATCCAATTGAAGCTCAATGATATCGGTCCATGTGTCCTCGACCTTCTTATGATTTTTCCCATCAAATGATCCAACTTGCATCCCAAAGATTTGATCAAAAACGGCCCTCTGACAATGCCGAACAAAAATGGCCTTACCTTGCTTTTTCGCCAAAAATCTCAGTTTGTAGAAAAATCTTCTGAAGATGAGTCGACGTTCCTAAAATGAATTGTGACATGCCAGAACCTTCAATTTCTGAATTCGGGTTCAATTTCACGGTTAATTTCAATCTGGCGCGACTTTAGCATGACATAATCTACCGGGTAGCTTTTAGGAATTTCCAGTACAATTGACCCGTGGTTGATTAATTTCAAGCCACAAAGTACATCTTCGACACATTGGTGACTTCGGTTGTCGTAGGAATCTCAAGGTTTCAATTACGGACACAGGGTACCAAAATGACAGAGAAATCGGTCTAGTGTCGATCGATAAGATTTGTGCAATTAGGTGGAATCACCCACTCTTAATCACATGCCTTTGTCGAGTCAACCTATCTCCGGTCTCTAATCGATCTATGTCGTAATGACCCTTGCAGATTAGCATGGTCGAGCAGTCGGTTTCTAGTCGAATTCTCAAGTCTATTGTGTTTAGATTCCTTAACGGTTTCACCTGATAAACTAGTTATCTCGTGAGTGATCAGCTCGGAGAATTGAACTATAAGTGTGTCGATGAAAAGTCCATCTCATTTAATTGAAAACAGAATCAGAAATTTTGGCTGTCACAAATTTAGTTTTCTCATATTCCATATAAGTGATAATTTGCTTGCGATAACAATATTGGATTACTGCTTAAGATAATTGTTGAAGTATTTTGACTTGAAAGATCCTGATCAAGTACTTTTTGTCCTTGTTCAAATTTTTTGGGAAAATCCAAATAAAGGATACACTTTATGCTAGTGCTTTTACAAGTATCATACATACTTAAGTCTACACTAGACTAGATGTATTTTTTGCAACAAAACTTTTAGGCAGATATCAGCCAAGTTTTAGACATAATCATTGGATTGCTGCTAATAAGGTTTTAAGACATTGAAAAGGAAGGTGCGGTGTTATGATAAAGTATAAACAGAAATCTATGTTGTTCTTTACCACATAAACAAAGCTTATAGCATGCTTTCCAACTGCACTCAGGATATTTGACTTTGGAACCTCATTAAAGAGTTGATCATATTTGATATTATGTATAGACCCATATGATTGTATTGAGACAATAACTCTTCACTGTTGTTTGTCAACAACTATGAGGGTCTCGAGGGATCTAGATATATGACAGTCAGGTTTTTGACCATAAAGAAACAATACAAAATGGTGACACTACAGTAGAGCATATTTCCACAGATGATGTGTTTGTAGATCCATTAATTAAGGATTTTCACCCTTGTGTACTTGAACGACATGTCGTGACATGGGCTAAGGAGCATCGTTGGATGCTGTTATTTAGTGGGAGCTGTTTTGATTTTGCTCTAATACAGCTTATATGTGTTGCACATTTAATAAAGTGTTCATGAATGTGTGGTCACCATATGTAATAAAAATCTCAAGCTATTGTGTAAGCCTTGAGTGAAGGCTGAGGCATCTAATCATTAGCCTTGAGCATATGTCTTGATTACACATAAAGAAAGGTTAATCATAAAGATAAGACATATATAGGTTCATTAGAACCATAAGGATATTCTCTAATGCCACATTCGATTTTCCGTGACACTTAAGGTAAGAGAATAGTGATTGATAAGGGAGATAACACATAATGTATTACTCTTTATGAGGTTTTATCCGTTTGCCACACAACCATATTGAATATCTATCAATAAAGTTGAAAGCATTCGTGACAATGGAAGGCTTTGTGTGAATACATATAGTTACCGCCATGATTCGGTGTTAAAGACTTTATGGGATAGGATTGACTATTAAGAATTGCCACTAGATCAACATAAAGGTGCGCACATAAAGTACAGTCTCAATTAATATAGCCCAAGTGGGAGAATGTAAGAGTTTTCCTTATGTGGGCTACATTAATTGAGATTATAGTTACCGTTTTATGGAATTGGTCTAATAAGGTAAGGCATAAAGTTTTCTTAATGTCGAATATGGGCTTGGCTTGTGTGGGCCGAGTTGGGCTTGGCCCATGATGAGAGGGCCTGTCCAAAACTCTATGAATAGCACTAAGGTCCCTCCTCTAGCCCTCAATAGTTTCCACAAACTCTCTCTCTCAACTCACCTAAGGCAAATTGTGAATTGTGAGTGGCAGTCTCATCGAGCCAGGAACCGAGGATCATAGAGGAGAAGAACTTGAGCGTCGGCTCGTCATTTGAGCCTTGGATTAGCGTCATTCCACATAAAGAATGATGTATTCCAAATCAGGTACACAAACCTTTGATTTTTCCTCCTACATGTTCGGTTTTCTAGCTACGTCGATCCTGGGTGGCCGCCTCGATGGCCAAACTTCGACGCCGCCGTGGTCCTGGGCTAGACCGTGGCCTCCACTTTGCCAACCTCCACCAGCTCCTCCGGCGGCTCTCGAGCGATGGTGGCCTCGGAGAACTTGCGTAAGCGGCAGAGGCTCGGTTCGGACCAGAAACTTGCTTGCTGTTTTTTCAATCCTTTGAGATGTCGTTGGATCTACAGGGTAGACTTTCCGCTCTCTGGCTTTAGGCAGTTAGAACAATCTCTCTAGCTGTTAGAGCATTTGCCCAGATGATCGTGAATATAAGTGCTGAATCACCAAAGTTAAGACCAAACTACCGAATACCCCTGAAGATGCTAGTTTTACAGAATGAAGAGAAACTGAACACACATTGACATATAGGAGAAAATATCGGGTACACATCGGTGTCATGTCATTTTCATAATAGTCCATTTACTGTGAGACTTCTATCCATAAAAGGTCCACTTGTTTGATTTTTCTCTCATTTGTTACCATTTCTTCTTTCACTGTTTTCTCCTTCTTCACCGGTTCTTTTATTTACCTATTTTTTCTTTTGGCCTGTGGCTGGTTGTAGGGTTGCCCTTGTCGAGGCGAGAGGTCGACTCTCGCTATCAAGGCAAGGGTTGCTCCTGCCGGATTTGGTGAGGGTCGAGCCCTCATCAAATCTAGAAGTTGTGGAGGGAGTGAGTCGCCATCCATTGCCACCTTACCATCGTTGAGCTCGGCTAGCGAACTTTAGCTTTAGATTTTGGGCCTAAGCTTGGTGGCGGGTTTGAGCTCAAGATGCGATCGGCGGGATCTTGGGAGCTAGAGAGTATATTGAAGAAAAAGTGTGGGCTTTGTTCTTTTTCTCAAAGAGAGAGGAGAGTGTTGTATAATTGAAAAGAGAGGATGCAAGGGTTTTTTCATAGGTGGGCTCAAATGTCACACATGTCGTCCATTGGGTGGATTTTTGTAGAATTGGCATGACATCACTTGGATACCTAATATTTTCTTGAGAAATAGACTGACTTAAACAGAAGAAAAAAAAAAAAAAGAATGTCGGATACAGATACAACCAATGTGACAACTGCAAAGGAGTGTGCATGGTGGGAAAGGTGATAGCTGAAACTATACTATAAGTCAAAGAAGAAAAAGGCACTTTGAACTAAACTAGTGGGCTAATGGTTAAAGATGATACTTCTGGAATTCATCATTCATCTAGGGGTTCACGGTCCATCCTCCTCAAGTACAATTTTTTCCCTCTAAAATGTCATATCCCACGTTATGGAACTGCTGAGCATTCATTCTAATCACAGTAGTCATTGGGCTTTTCCAACTTCGTCATGCAGAAATACATTGGTGATGTTTGAGAGAACAAGCTCTTTGCCTCTAATCCCAACTTTGCACCGCCGCTAAAATGAAAAGTCCCTCAATGTCCTTGTTAACATCAATTTCAAAGCATAGTGCATTGAGAACTTAGTAGGGCTTGAACCAACTTTTCAGTTCCGTCTTCTTTCTTACTGTATTGGCAAGCTCCTCGTACTCTCGATGGATTAAAACACCACTCTCGCCCCCCAAGTCAATCATGACGCCACCTTTCCTGAAGCTGTTCGCTTGAATGTAGCTCTAGGAATATTAGGCATAGATCCTAGACATATCCCTTGCAAAGTGACAAGGTAAAATCCTTTGTATACATCTAGGGGTGTCGAGTCACCTTCAAGGATGACCCCTTCCCCTAAAATTAACTGGTTGTATCCATAAGGAGGATCTTTAACTTTTCCAACACAATAGGAGAATTTAGCTGCTTGTTGTGTAGCTAGAGACAACTTATTATTATTCAATTTAAATACTCCTGATGGTTTTATCTATGTGTTGATGGGCCTAAATAGGCCTGTTTGCCTATGTTGGGCCTAAAAGCCCGGCCTACAAGATAAGGGCCCATGGAGGAACAGTTGCGATGTGAAAGGTTGCGTTGTTTAGATACAAGGGGTTATGTCTCTTGGAGGAAAAGTTTTACGTTGAAGAGTTACGTCTCTTCCAAGAGACGTTTTAACAGTAAAAGAAAAGGAATGTATCTTTTGGTGTACGTACGTCTTACTCTCTCTCCCCCCTCCAAAAAGAATGTAAGAAAACAATACGCTCTATCACAATAGACTTCTCTCCCCTTAATAGCAACAGTACGCTCCTCTGTAGATCAGGATCAGAATTCTTCCTCGAACTTCAACATAGGTGTTTAATTTGTGGAAAATAAGGTATGTTTGATTTCATGATGTGCTTTTCAATCGGTGATACACGTGTTTCGTGGGCTTGTCTTCCGCATTCGTTTTAAGGGTTCGATTGAGTGTCGAATCGGTTTTAAGGGAATCCATTATTCCCAACATTGGTATCAGAGCCATAGTTCATGTTTCCTGATCCATTTTCAAGTTTATAAGTTTGTTTTTTCGGTTGAATTTTGAGTAAAGTCGCCACCGGTCGATTGGGGACAGAAAATCCCGACACCAAGCACTGTTCACCCCCTTTTCGATTTTCTGTAAGTCGAAGTTCGTTTTTGATAGCATAGGGTCGAAGCTCTCGTCAATACAAGAAAATCGAGTGGCAGATCACCGCCAGAGGTTGTCGGATGCGCCGCCACACGCAGCAAGAAGGAGCTGGTGTTGTTGCACGTGCCAATTCGGACCCCAAGCGAGTGTGACGAATGCGCGTGGTCATGCGCACGTGCCAGCTAACGTCATTGTGACGTCAGCTCATGATGCCGACGCACACACGTGGCACGTGCCGGGTCGGTCAGTCCGGCGCAACCTGGTTAACTCGACTCGTTGACCCGTTGACCTCGACCGTTGACCCAAAAAAAAAAAGGAGGAAAAAAAATGTGTTCCTTTTTCCAATTACATCTATGTGGATCATATATAATCCCTTATTTGTTCTGCATTTGTTGTAGGAACAATGCCTCCCTGTCGTGCGTGCACACTATATGCACAATTACAGATAAAAAAAAAAAAAAAAAAAAGGCTTTCAAGGTTGATAGCTGAGTTGACCGATTATTGATGGGAGAGTAGTGACTTAATTGATCATATTCTCGAGGTCAACAGTAAAATACAAGAGGTCATATGGAATGGTTGTCCCATGCCACAATCTAAGATGGTGCGATTCTTCATGAACACTCCTCCACCGATATGGTAAGGAGTGTTGAATTGCCTATGGGAGGTCAATAGAGCTATTACGTATAGGAGGCTTGTAATGACTTTTATAGATGAAAATTACCGGATTGAAGACACAACGATTGCGACCCATGGAATGACTTCGATCCGGCGGGGATGAATGTGCGAAGGAGAAATCCTAAGGGATACCCATCTGTTTTACCATGGCTGCCTAGAATGTCTGAGGAATTTAAAGAAGAAAAGGTTAAGAAATTAAACAAAAAGGAATCTTTCCCAGTTCATGTGTTGTCTTGGCGTTAGATCTTTTGACTGGTCTTTATTTAGTATGCTTTATGGACATCTTATGTAAATGTTTTCTACCCAGTTGTTGTTGGTGAAGCAACTAATATGTTAGTTACATTATGTGAAAGCATTATTATTCTATCATTATTGGATGTCAAATATTATTTGCTTTTGTTATTTTTAACTGTTGTGGGTAGTTTGTAGAAGTTTTTGTAGCTTCAAAGAACTTATTTTTGCATAGAAGATTATATTAATGATAGTTTTTAAGTTAGGATTTTTGGAGGATGATTGGAAACATAGTGACCTTTTGATTCAAAAACCTTACTTGAAACTATTCATTAATATGATGGGTCTGTGTAAAATGGATGCATAAATGATAGGCATTAATAATTCATGCACGTGTGTCTGATATGTTCATATCGATGGCTTCAGCTACAAAGAGCATAGTCGCTGAGCTGAATAAAGGTGAGAAGCTCAATGGCGACAACTATGAACTATGGCACTTGAAAATCCAGTATATGTTGGAAGAGCAAGAGGCATTAGAAGCTCTTAACCTGACCATGGAAGTGCCTTAAGATGGGAATATTGCATAACATAAGAGAGATAATGATGCATTTGCTGCATGGAAGAGAAAGAACTCTCTTGCTTGCATCACATTGCTGAGTAACATGGAGAATGATGTCACGCGTGAGTTTAGGCGTTTTGAGAATGCCAAGGAAATGTGGGAAGCATTGACAGCAAGATTTGGTCATATTTCGGTGACCAAACTAAGACAGCTTACTATTATGTTTTACTCTTACAAGAAGCCTTATGGTCAAATCATGAAGCAACATCTAAGAAAGATGTCAAACATGATTAATGAGCTAAAAGATGCTAGTCATGTCCTGACTGACGAGCAACAAATGCAAGCAGTGATTCGTTTCTTGCCTCAAAGTTGGGAGCATATGAAGGTGCACTGACCTACAATGAGAATATTAAAACCTTTGAGAATGCTGTGCGTCATCTTGAGCTGGAAGAGGACCGCCTCTTAGCGGCTAAGCCGGAAGCTGAAATTTATCATACTGGTTAGCTCCAAGTGCAAACGTCCTGATTGGTTCAATAAAAGGAAAAGCAAGGGAGCAAGTTCTTTAGGGAAGAAACCAAAGGTTGGCCAACATGAAAGAGGAAAGCGTCTTCGAATGAAGAAGCTGACAAAGGTGAAGTGTGACAATTATGACAAGAAGGGTCACTATACTCGCGATTGTCGCGAGCCAAAGAAGGTATACACCCCTTGTACATTTGAGAACTTTGCTTATGTGTCATGTTCTATATTCTTAACTGAGTCTAATCTTTTGTGGACTATAAATTTAGGAGTGACAGACCATGTGGCGAAGGATAGAGAATCTTTCGTGGAATTCTGATGAGCACCAATTGAAACTAAATGGATCTATGTAGAAAACAACTCTAGAGTCGAAGTAAAAGGAATTGACATATGTCAATTGAACATGCGTGGTGGATGCACTTTGTTCCTATATGATGTGTTGTATGTTCTGGAGATTCGTTGGAATTTAATGTCTGTTTTAGTGTTGGTTAAACTTGATTTTAATATAAACTTCCATAATAGTGGTGTGGATTTGTATTTGAATACAAACTACTATGGTTGTGGTTATTTTCTAGATGGTTTTATTATATTAAATGTTGACTATGGTAATGCCAATGTTTGTTGTTCCCTCTACACGTCTCCTAATTCATATGATAATAATGTGAGTGTGTGGCATGCTAGACTTGGTCATATTGGTCAACAACGTATTAATAGACTAGCCAAAGAGGGCTTGCTGGGTAACATTGAAAAAGTTGATTTGCCCATATATGAGCATTGCTTAGTAGGGAAAACGACAAAGGAAACTATTTAGAAGAGGTAAAAGAGTTGAATTTCTTTTGCATTTAATTTATTATGACGTCCGTGGTCCGATGAATGTGAGAGGAAGGCATGGGGCTATTTATTTCATCACATTTATAGATTATTATACCCGATTCGGATATGTCTATTTGATTTCTCATAAATCTGAAGCATTGAGTTGTTTCAAAAGGTTTATGAACTTGGTATAAAATCAATTAGACAAGAAAATAAAAGTATTGAGATCCGATTGAGGTCGAGAATATTTATCTGATGAGTTCAGAAAATTATGTGATGAAAAAGGAATAGAAAGATGGTTGTCTATTCCATATACTCCTCAACAAAATGGTGTTGCGGAAAGAAGAAACCGAACCTTACCAGAAATGGTTAGGTCCATGATGGCGCATGCTTACCTATCACTTTTTGGAGTGATGCATTATTAACTACTGTCTATATACTTAATCGGGTGCTTTCCAAATTAGTTACTTTTACTCCATATGAGTTATGGATAGGTAGAAAACTAGACATAAGTTTTCTTAAGCCATGGGGTTGTGCTGCCTATACTCATAAGCCCTCTCACAGGTTTGGGTAATTAGATCACAGAGGAAAGAAGAATATTTTTATAAGATACTTTGAACACTTGAAAGGGTATGTGCTTATAGGTGAGCAAGAAAGTGGAAGTATAACTGAGTTCGAATCACGGGATGTCACTAATATAGGCTAGTGAATCCACCTAGAGGGGGGTAAATAGGTGATTACGGAATTCTTTTTTAATCTTTTACTGAAGAATACTTTAATATGAAGAATATATCAATAATAAATAGATCATGCATTCATGAAGTAAAAAGAGTAGGGTAAGAGAGAGTTAACACAAGGATTATAGTGGTTCGGCTTATTGCAAGCCTACGTCCACTCTCCACGCTGGCAGCCAACTGGCAATAATCACTATGTAGCAAATGAGAGCTGTTACAATTCACGAACTAGACTTCTTCAGCCGAAAGTCTCTCCTACAGCTTCTTGCTGTTTTCGCACTATAAGTGACTTTCTTTGATACACAACTTAAGCACGTGAGATTTTAGAGAGCAAGAGATTTCAGAGGTCTAACATCGAAATTTTTCTATCAATTCTCTCATTATTTTCAAACAATTCCGATCCACCTTAAATAGCCTTCGTGCCTCCATACCCGTTGGCACTTTCCAAGAATTCATCCAATCAACCCGTTGGACTGAATCAATTTAAGTGATCTTCACCTCATCGAAAATATAAGTAGACAATAGCTCGTCAATCCTGCTCGCCCATACAATCAGGATCTTGAATTTCCAAAATTAGATCTTTCCAAAAAATTGCTTGATCTTCAATGGATAAAATCCGAAGAATAAATCTTCCGAGCTCATAATCACAACCAAGGATTTTCCATGGATAAGTTAGGGAATATAATATCCAAAGTAACGGAAAAACTTCAGACCAAACTTTGGGTCTGACTGTCTTCAGACTTAACCGACTGAGTCTTGGATTCTTCAGACTTTACTGACGAGGCTGTTTGTTAACTTCAAAACTTCAAGGGATTTTTCTTGAACGATCTCCCCCTTTTTGATGGTGACAAAACACCTTGGCAGATTTGCGAATTAAAAACCTGCAAAGAATAACTTTTATATATATATATATATATATTTATATATATTTGGAGGGATTACTTCTGCAAGACAGAAACTTGTTAGTCCAATAACAATTATCCTCAAATATAATGTTCCTGCAAATTCACAAGTCTAATAATCCAAACATTGAATAAGCATAAAGTCATAGAGGTTCAAATAAACAGCCCAATCCAAATCCAAATAAAAAATAATGAAAACAGTCTAAGCAAACAAAAGTAAGTTCAAAACAAAAACAAATTTCAAATATGCAAAACCCTCCTCCTTTTTGTCCCATCAAAGGAGGTAGAGTGGATAAGAGATGGTCTTGAAAAAAAATTTAGGGCTCTCTAGAGATGCGAACAAGTTGAAATTTGCTGAGCGTCTATACTGTCTTCTCAAGAATAGCAAGAGCTTCCTTTATTGAAATCAACTCTGCACTATTCTGATTTGATTCCACTTGAGCTCTAAGTGCGTTGATTTGATCTTGCATATTTCCAGAAGTACTCAGCATCGCCTTCTTTAAATCTCTTAGCTCAAAGTCCATTCCAAAAACCTGCTTCTTTAGGTCCAGCATAACATCCAACAGTTGTGTAAAAGCTGTTGAGTTAGGCTGCGTTTGGGATGGACTTCTCAAAGCCCTTTGGAGGCTTAAAGGTCCTTGGGCAAATGCCAGCCCGTTTGGCAAGCCTGCATTCCCGAAATGCCAGGCTTTGTGAAGCTGAAAGCCCAAGGCAGGTGAGGACCTGCCTTGGGCTTTTCGGCTTTTTCGGCATGCCAGGTAAGTACTGTTCATTTTTTCTTTTTTCCCGAAATTATCCTCACGAACGTTTTTTTTCCCCTTTTTTGCCCTTGTGAGGCACTGTTCATCTTCCCCGTCTTCTCCGTCGAGGGTGGCCGGCGTGGTCGCGACAACCTAGCGATCGTCGTCAGAGAGTCAGGCGACCTCCGCGAGTCGCGGTGTTGCCGGCGACCGTCGCCTGCCGCACCGCGTCGCCTGCCGCACCGCGACCTCCGAACGGAGCTCGTCGGGGCCGCGCGACCCATCTGGTCGCAGGTCTGGTTGCGACCAGATCTGGAGCCGGAGGCTCGAGCGGCGACCGGATCTGGGTCGCGCGACCTCGCCGCCCCCAGATCTGGGTCGCGGCAGCGTCGCGCGAGGTCGCGCGACCTAGATCCGGGGCAGCGAGGTCCTCCCGCGACCTCGACGCCTCGGATCTAGGTCGCCGAGGTCGAGGCAGTGTCGCGCGACGCGCGCGACCTCGCCGCCCCAGATCCGGGGTCGCTGGAGGTCGCCGAAGCCGAGGAAGGCCGAGGGGTCGGAGGCGGAGGTGTCGAAGAGGACGTCGCCGAAGGAGCGGTGGGCGGCGGAGAAGGAGAAGGGCGTGGTGTTGTGGAGGATGAAGACGAGGTCGGAGGAGGCGGCGGCGGAGAGGTAGCATTGCGAGGCAGGCCGGCGTCGGCGACGACGGAGCTAGGGTGTGTTTGGGGAGAGCGCGGTGGGGAGGGGAGGGAGATCGGCGAGGGATGAGGTCGTCGGGGAAGACGACCGCCCACTTTGAAGTTTGGAAGGAGACCCATGGTGTCGTGGATGTGCTTTTTTTTTTTTTTTTTTTTTTACCATATTAAAAAACTAAATTTATATATATATCTAAATATATCTATTGTATATATACACTATTAAAATTAGAATTTTTACCACAAAGCTCCTTTGTAAATAAAATTTCCCAAATAGCATTTTGCTCAAAGTACTTCACAAAGGGCTTTCAAAGTACAATTTACCAAACACAGTTTGCATTTTGAAAAACACCTTTAACTCAAAGGTGTTTGCATTTTCCTAAAGGCTTTCCCCAAAAGTGTTTCCAAATGCACCCTTAGTATTACCTCCACTAGGACCAACAGAGTTAGTTCTTGGAGTTTGGAAACTTGGAGCATCCTTCTCAGCCCTTTCCTTTTTCTAATGGAGAGGATTCTTCATGTTTTGGGAAATGAGATGCATAGACATCCTCAACGTCAGCACCTGACCTACTCACATCACTATAATGTAATGGTGATATTGTTCCCTGATCCACAGCAACTCCCCCTGTGTTGATGCCAGTGGGTGGAATCGAATATTCCTCGCCAACATCCATATCAGCACTGTGATGTTTCTCGGTCTCTTCCCCAGATTGAGCAAATGATGGCTCAAATCCTGCAGCCATATCCTCCTCGCCAACATCCATATCAGCACTGTGATGTTTCTCGGTCTCTTCCCCAGATTGAGCAAATGATGGCTCAAATCCTGCAGCCATATCCTCTTGTACTTGGCTATCCTCTTCATCCTTCTTCCTTCTCTCCTCCTCTTCTCTTCTCATCTCTTCTTTTTCTCTTCTCATTTCTTCTTCTTCTCTTCTCATTTCTTCCTCTTCTTCTTTCCTCTGTCTTTCCTTTTCTTCTCTCATTTTTCTTTCTTCTTCTTCTTCTTTCTTCTTCTTTTCCTCTTCTCTCTTCCTCTGTTTTTCTTTCTCTTTCCTCTGTTTCTTAGCTTCTTTCTCCTCTGCTTCTTTCCTTGCCCTCTCTTCAGCATCAGTTCTCAAGCTGACTAGGCTCCTCAATTTTGAGAGAGCAAACAAAGTCATAGCATCATCAAAATCTTCCTCATCCTCTTCGTCCTGTAGGATGATTTTTCGACGCTTTTTCTCAGCCATGGGCTCTTTGCCTTTTCTCTTTGAAGAAGCAGTGGGGATCTCCTTTGAGGGTGTCTTTCCTTCAACGTTTCCAGTGCAGCATTTAGCTCCAGAAACTTTATCTTCGTCACCATTTTGTAACTAACAAGCATACGACTTAAGTTGGTCAGGCATAGAGGTACAGGAATCTGAATTTCGAAATGCCTGAACAACTTGGTGATGATCGACGAATAAGGCAATTAACCCTTATCCTTAACCACAGTTCGGTACATGTGGAAAAGAATAACGTGTGGGAGAGAAAATGGTCTGCCTTGGTTGATGGCAAACATCAGCTTGGCTTTAGTCTTGGAGACATCGGTTTTTGAGGTTGTCTTGGGCCTGATACAGTTGATGATGATCTTGTGCAGCAATACGTTTGTGGCATTCATCATTGTATAGGATATTTTGCCTTCTACTTTTCTATCCCGCACAATTTTAAGAGTTGCAAAGACTGTGGAAACTTTTATTAGTTGGAAACCCCTTCTTTCCACCCCAATAACATCAGCCAGTGTGTCAACATCAACTATATACTCTTTGTCCATATAAGAAAAGGACAATCTATTCGCATCCAGAAACGACAAATTTGAATAGAAATGTGCTGTAAGTTCAGGATAGGCATTTGTCATATTCGTGCAGAATTTCTCCAACTGCAGCTTAGCAAACTTCCCTCTAAGATTTATTTCCAATGAATCAAGGAAGTCGAAGTCCACACTCCTCGGATTTACTACACCCCTCTTCAACAACTTAATGTACAATCGCTCATGCTCTTTAGACCTAAAAAGACTTCCCGAAGGACAAACTGAGTTCACAGCCACACCCATTCGCGGCTGGAATTGAGAGAAAAGTCTCTCATCATCGTCTAAAGTCTGGCTTGCAGTACTGAAAAGCAGATTACTTGGAATATTTTCAAGCGTTTTTTGAGCAGTCCCTTCATCAACAATTTTTAACTCCTTAATCTCCCACAAGAAGATATACTCGCTCTTATATCCTCTTTCTTTCAAAAAATCCTCGATCGTCTTTAGGCTTGTTCCCCCAGCTTTTAGCCTACTGTAAAGATCAAAAGCAACCTTTGGTTTAAGGGTTCTTACCGGTTTTGCTTCAGTGATCCCTTCCTCAAAATGCTGACTTTCGATCTCCCTTTGAGGAGATTCCTCGCCTGTGAGGTCCACCCTTGTAGGACCCTCTGGTTGTTTTTGTGGTCCCCTACCAGCGATTCTGGAAGACTTTCGGGACGATATTCTTGGATTGCAAGCAAAAGTTCAACTTGTTCGCGAAAAAGAAATGAAATTTTTGTCGAGAAAGGTAATGAAACAGAACGGCAATGGAGTTTTTTTAGGGTTTTGAAAGCGAGAGAAAATGGAGATGGATTTCGAAAGTGCTGTAGCGGATGAAGATGACGATTCGAAAGTATAAATAGTAAGAGAAAAAATAAAAACGAGATACTAAACCGTCGCCTAAAAGGAAAAATAAAAACTGCTAATTTTGAAAAAGTAAATTGCCATTTTGAAAAAGTAAACTGCCATAATTGCATGTCAGACTTCGAATAAAAAGAGATTTCGAAATTTCTAAAAGCAATTAACAAAAACAATTAAATGCAGAGAATACGTAAAAATTAAAATACGTAAAAAAAACTTTAAGACAGAGTCTGAGAGTGTTCAGACTTTACCTCAGAGTTTCAACTCTTTCAGACCTTACTTTAGAGTCTGAGCATCATCAGACCCTACGTTGAGTTTGAACGCCTTCAGACCTTGCGTTGAGTCTGAACTTTTCAAGACTCTAGTTTTGAGTCTGAACATCTTCAAGTCTTGCAATATTCAGTCTTGAGCAAATTGATTCAAAGTGAGCCTTTTCTAGGGGCTTTGTGAATATATCTGCTAATTGATTCTTTGAATCAACGAACTGAATCACCACTTCACCACTTTGAACATGATCTCGAATGAAATGATGCTTGATTTCAATGTCCTTTGCTCTTGAATGAAGTATTGGATTCTTTGTGAGGTTGATTGCGCTTGTGTTGTCACATTTGATTTCTGTACTCGTTTCCTCAACTCCAAAGTCTCTTAATTGTTGTTGCATCCATAGAATTTGAGAGTAGCAACTTCCAAGAGCTATGTACTCTGCTTCAGCGGTTGAAAGAGCTACGGTATCCTGTTTTCTTGAGAACCAAGATACCATCTTGTTTCCCAATAGTTGACAAGTACCTGTAGTGCTTTTTCTATCCACTTTACAACCAGCAAGGTCAGCATCAGAATATCCAAGGAAAGTAAAGTCTCCTTGTTTGGAATACCACAGACCTAGTTTAGATGTAGTTGCAACATATTTAATAATGCGCTTCACAGCAATCATGTGAGATTCTTTAGGATCAGATTGAAATCTAGCACAAATGCAAACACTAAATAGAATATTAGGTCTAGATGCTGTAAGATAAAGAAGTTAACCGATTATACTCTTGTATAGTTTTTGGTCTACACTCTTTCCTTCTTCATCTTTATTCAGCTTTGATGAGCTTGACATAGGAGTTTCTGTTTTCTTGCAATTCTCCATTCCAAACTTCTTGATAAGGTCTTTTGCATACTTTTCTTGGCGAATAAAAGTTCCTTCTCTTGATTGTTTGACTTGAAGTCCTAAAAAGAAGTTCAATTCACCCATCATGCTCATCTCAAATTCATTCTGCATACAACTTGAAAAATTCTTGCAAAGCTTTTCATTAGAAGAACCAAATATTATATCATCAACATAAATTTGAGCAAGGATGAAATACTTGCCTTCTCTTTTGATAAATAAAGTAGTATCTACTTTACCTTTAGAGAAACCATTTTGAATTAAGAAATTACTTAACCTTTCATACCAAGCTCGAGGTGCTTGTTTTAAGCCATATAAGGCTTTCTTCGCCTTTGAAAACAAGGTTTGGTTTTCTAGGATTTTCAAATCCTGGTGGTTGTTCCACATAGACTTCTTCTTGGATAATTCCATTTAGGAATGCACATTTCACGTCCATTTGGAATAACCTGAAATTTTTAAAGCAAGCAAAAGCAAGAAGTAATCTTATAGCTTCTAACCTTGCCACCGGAGCATAGGTTTCATCATAGTCGATGCATTCTTCTTGTGTGTAACCTTTCGCCACAAGTCTTATTTTGTTCCTTACCACTTTTCCTTGTTGATCAAGCTTGTTCTTGAAAACCCATTTGGTACCGATAATTGATTTACCTTTTGGTTTAGGAACTAACTCCCAAATATTGTTGATTTTGAATTGATTCAATTCCTCTTGCATTGCTTCAATCCAGCTTTCATCTTTCAATGCATCTTCTATGTTTTTAGGTTCAATCTCAGAAATGAGTGCGAGAGCACTAGATTCTTCACGCCTTTTAGATCTTGTACGAACTCCTTCATCAATATTGCCAATGATGAGATCTGCAAGGTGACTTGATTTGTGTTTCCAATTTGTAATTGGTTTGTCACTTTGATGAAGCTCTTCTTCGCTGAGCTACTGAATTGGTTTGCGGCGAGTGTCTGAGATTTGATTTTCTTCAAGTGAATTTGTAGACACTTGGCCAGACTCATAATCTTCAGGTTGAGTCTGATTTTGAATTGAGCTTTCAAACTTTACATTCATGGATTCTTCCACAGTCTGAGTCCGTTTGTTGAAAATTCTGAAGGCTTTGCTTGTCATAGAGTAGCCAAGGAAAATTCCTTCATCTGATTTTTCTTCAAACTTACCGATTCAATCACTAGAATTCTTTAGGATAAAACATTTACAACCAAATACATGAAAATAAGAAACAATAGGTTTCTTACCTTTGAACAGTTCATAAGGTGTTTTCTCTAAAATAGGTCTTAGAAAAATTCTGTTTATAATATAGCAAGTAGTTGAAGTAGCTTCAGCCCAAAAATGAGGAGAAATATTACTCTCAATCAAAAGAGTTCTTGCCATTTCTTGCAAAGAACGATTTTTCCTTTCTACAACTCCATTTTATTGTGGAGTGTATGGGGATGAAAAATTATGTTGAATACCATAGTTATCACAATATTTAGCAAAATCATGATTCTCAAATTCTACACCATGGTCAGTTCGAATACTTGAAATTACATATCCTTTCTCAATTTGGATTTTCTTTGCAAACTTAGTAAAATAAGTTAATGCTTCAGATTTATTTGCAAGAAAGAATACCCAAGTAAAATGAGAATGATCATCAACTATTACCCAACAATATCTTTTACCTCCAATGCTTTGAGTTCTTGTTGGACCGAACAAATCCATGTGTAATAGCTGCAAAACACGATTACTGGATACCTGATTTATAGATTTATAAGAATTTCTAACCTGTTTTCCAAGTACACAAGGAGTACATAATTCATGCTTTTGATACTTCAGATCAGGAAGTCCCCGAACAAGCTTTTTGGATGAAACTTTTGCAATTTGCTTCAAGTTGACATGTCCAAGCTTCCTATGCTAAAGAATGGCTTCATCTTGAATTGATATCAAGCATTAAGAACTGTCAGACTTTATATCCAGCAAATAAATGTTTTCATGTTTTCGTCCAGTAAAGGATTGTGAGAGATCTTTGCTTGTTCCAGAACAAGTATCTTCTTGAAAGTTGATCTTGTATCCAGTGTCACATAGTTGACTAATACTCAATAGATTGTAGTTCAACCCTTTAACCAGAGAAACATTGTTGATTGTGAGGTTTCCTATCTTCACGGTTCCTCGACCAACAATTTTTCCTTTGTTGTTGCCACCAAAAGAAACATTTCCTCATTTTACATGAGAGAGATCTGTGAAACAATTTGATTCTCCCGTCATGTGTCTTGAACAGCCACTATCCAAATACCACTTGATTTTCTTCTTGATAGTGACCTGCATTTAAATGAAAAACTCAAGTCTTCTTTGGTACCCAAACTTTCTTGGGTCCAATGTTGTTAGTACCATAAACAATCTTTGCCCAATTCTTCTTAACAGGTCTCCAAACTTTGGGACATTCCTTCTCAAAATATTCTACGCTTTTGCATTTTGAACATGTAAGGGCATTTCTACCAACAGGCTTTATAAAAGCCTTTTGAAAATGATCCTTATAAAAAGATTTTGTTGGCCTATTCTTGATTCTTTCTTTTACCTTTGGAAAATCAATCAAAGGAATGGTTTCATGTGTCATTCCTAGACCATATTTATTAAAATAAGGTCTTTGAATAGAAAGAATTTTATCCAACTTTTCAGAACTCATTGAAAATTTCTTTGTAACTTTTAACAAATCTTCTTTCAAGCAAGCATTTTCTTTTGAAAGTATAATTTCATTTTCTTTTGAAATAGCAAGACACTTATCTAAACTTTCAACTTTTTCAACCAAAGTTTTTTCTTGTTGTTTCAACTTTGAATTCTCCCTTTTTAGTTCAGAGATCCTTTTAAGAGAGCCTTTAAGACTAAGACAAAGTTCATCAATATAATTTGATAATTTGGTAGGAATTTTTGAATTTCTAACCTTGATACCCCTGTTTGAGTCTGAGTCTAAATCTAAGCTTGAGTCTGAGTCTGGGCTTGAGTCTGAGTCTGAGTCTAAGTTAGCCATAAGACAGATATTGGCATACTCATTATCACTCTCCTCACATTCGGTGTCATTTCATGTTTCAGCTATGAGTGCTTTTTTGAACCTTTCTGGTTTTCCTTTCTTTTTCTTTAATAAGGGACAGTTGGGTCTGATATGTCCATTTTTCTTGCATTCAAAGCAAACAACCTCCTTATTAGCATCTTCTTCTTCATTTGATTTCTTTTGAAATCTCTGATTGTTTTGTCTCTTTCCATTGAACCTTCTCCCTTTTCTATTTAGCCTTCTAAACTTTCTAATCAGAAGTGCCAATTCCTCATCATCCAAGTCTTCTTCCGAATCAGAGCATCGAATCATCATTAGATTTTAAAGCAATTGACTTCTTACCTTTGGTGTCAAATTCCTCGTTGAATTGCTCGACTTCATATGATTGAAGTGTGCTGACCAACTCATTTACCGAAAGAGGCATGATCCTTTGTGTTTCTCTTATGGATGTTTTGACATGATTCCAATCTTTGGAGAGTCCTCTCAACAATTTATTAACCTTCATAGGTCCTAAAATTGGCTATCCTTGGTATGCCAAGCTATTTACAATTTCTGTAAATCGACTGAACATATCCGTAATGGATTCTCCTGGCTTCATTTTGAAGGCTTCATATTGTCCAAGAAGGATATTGCTCTTGGTTTCTTTGACTCGATCTATTCCTTCATAGGTGACATGCAATCTATCCCAAACTTCTTTGGCTGTTTCACAAGATGAAACTCTTTATACTCAGTAAGAGATAATGCACAATATAGAGAATATATAGCTTTTGCATCAAGGGCTTGTCTCTTTAGAATATCGGTTCGTGACATTCCCACTCCATCAGGTAATTCTTTCCCTGTGATTGATGCAGCTTTAAGAGCAATTCCATTCTCCACTACATTCCACTCCTGAGGATCTTTGGATCTTAGGAATGCCTTCATCTTGTTTTTCCATACGTTGTATTCCTTTCCGTCGAAGTAGGGAGGTCTGGTATTACTTTGCCCTTCAATTAAACCTAGAGCCAAAACACTAGCCATAGATCTTTTGCTTTATAAATAATAACACTTCCAATAGATAAGCAACCTACTCTGATACCAATTGATATAGGCTAGTAATCCACCTAGAGGGGGGTGAATAGGTGATTACGGAATTCTTTTTTAATCTTTTACTGAAGAATACTTTAATATGAAGAATATATCAATAATAAATAGATCATGCATTCATAAAGTAAAAAGAGTAGGGTAAGAGAGAGTTGACACAAGGATTATAGTGGTTCGGCTTATTGCAAGCCTACGTCCACTCTCCACGCTGGCAGCCAACTGGTAGTAATCACTATGTAGCAAATGAGAGCTGTTACAATTCACGAACTAGACTTCTTCAGCAGAAAGTCTCTCCTACAGCTTCTTGCTATTTTCGCACTATAAGTGACTTTCTTTGATACACAACTTGAGCACGTGAGATTTTAGAGAGCAAGAGATTTCAGAGGTTCTAACATCAAAATTTTTCTATCAATTCTCTCATTACTTTCGAACAACTCCAATCCACCTTAAATAGCCTTCGTGCCTCCATACCCGTTGGCACTTTCCAAGAATTCATCTAATCAACTCGTTGGACTGAATCAATTTAAGTGATCTTCACCTTGTCGAAAATATAAGTAGACAATAGCTCGTCAATCCTGCTTGCCCATACAATCAGGATCTTGAGTTTCCAAAATTAGATCCTTCCAAAAAATCGCTTGATTTTCAATGGATAAAATCCGAAGAATAAATCTTCCGAGCTCATAATCACAACCAAGGATATTCCATGGATAAGTTAGGGAATATAATATCCAAATCTTACTTTCTTTAACCATAAAAATAACTTGCTGTCAGCTTGGCAAAATCGTAACCTGTCTTCAGACTTAGATTTGGGTCTGGAGGTCTTCAAACTGTAATTGGGTCTGACTGTCTTCAGACGGAAAAACTTCAGACCAAATTTTGGGTCTGACTGTCTTCAGACTTAACTGACCGAGTCTTGGATTCTTCAAACTTTACTGACGAGGCTATTTTGTTAACTTCAAAACTTCAAGGGATTTTTCTTCAGCAGTCACATTCTTAAAGAATGAATTTCCTAAGACGGGCGAAATAGGTGAGGATTACTCTCTATTTGAAACCTTGGATTCAGATAATGAATTTAGTGGAGTTCGTCCAAGTGGGAGTAATATGAGAAGTGATGAATTTAATTCAATTCACTCTCAATTACAACCACATGATGAGATGATACCATCATTATCTAATTAGAGTGGGAGTATAATGAGGAATGATGTATAAAGTGTACCATCTCCCATACGACGAACAAGTTGCAAAAGTATCCCCCGTCGACACTTTGACATTGAAGGGGAAACTTTTTATGGTTGCTCCACAAGATGAGGATGAGCTAAGAAATGTTAATAAGGCTCTAAATTGCTCTAGTAAGAAAAAATGGATGCATGCAATGGAAGAAGAGATGGAGTCAATGAAGTCAAACCATGTTTGAGAACTGGTTGATCTTCCAAAAGGACGCAAAGCCATTGGGAACAAGTGGGTTCTCAAAATAAAACGTAAAGCTGATGGCTCGATAGAAGGACATAAAACTTGCCTTGTGGCGAAGGGGTATAATCAACAGGAATGAATTGATTATGAAGAAACATTTTTTCCTGTAGTGAGATTTACCTCGATTTGCATTATTCTGGCAATAGTGGCAAATATGGATCTTGAGTTACATCAAATTGATGTAAAAACTGTTTTTCTCAATGGAGAATTAGATGAAGAAATATATATAGAATAACCTGTTGGTTTCATTATGAAAGGCCAAAAAGAAAAGGTATGTCGACTTTTGAAATCAATATATAGCCTTAAGCAGTCGTCGAGATAATGGTATATATGTTTTCATAATGCCATAATGGCATATGATTTTACAATGATTGATAAGGATCATTGTTTATATATCAAAAGATCTAAAGATCAATTTATGATCATATCATTATATGTTGATGATATACTAATTGCTGGAAGCAATATGGAGTTTGTTAATACTGTCAAGAGTTGATTATCTTCCAACTTTGAGATGAAAGATATGGGTGAGGCTACATACATTCTTGGAGTTAAGATTTCAAGAGATCGTTCGAAGAGGTCACTATCTCTTTCGCAAGAAATAAACATAAATAAGGTTCTTGAATGATTTCATATGCAAGATTGTAAACCTATAGATACTTCTATTGCAAAAATTGAAGGATTGAGCCATAGACTGTGTTCAAGGACTCCACAAGAGAAGGAACAAATGTAACATGCTCCTTATGCTAGTGTTGTTGGGAGCTTGATGTACGCTATGATATGTACAAGACCTAACATATGTTTTGCAGTTGGAATGGTGAGTAGATACCAATCCAATCCAGGTCAAGCATATTGGAAAGCTGTTAAAATAATATTGAGGTATCTGAAAGGAACTGCTATTACAAGTTGAGTTACTAAGGAAAAGATCTGTGACTTGAAGGCTATTCATATGCTGATTGGGGAGGATATTTGGATGAAAGGAAATCTACCTCTGGATTTGCTTTCTTACTGAAAAATGGCGCCATATCTTGGAGCAGTAAGAAGCAAACGTGCATAGCCTTATCCACGATGGAAGCTGAGTTCGTGGCATTATCAGCGGCAATACAAGTAGGTGTTTGGCTTAAGAGATTTTTGGATCATTTAGGTGTTATTGAGAATGCTGCAGACTTCTTGTTGGTTAACTATGATAGCCAAGCAGCAATAACATACACCAAAGATCCAAAATATCATGGCAAGAACAAATATATAGATATCAAGCATAATTTTGTCAAAGATATGGTTGCACAAAAGGATGTGAACTTACAGTACATATCTACGCATAGAATGGTAGCAGATCTTATGACAAAGCCAATACCTAGAGATGTGTTTTGTGGTCATGTAAAATCTTTAGGACTACGTAGAGGCTGATGTACTGAATATTGTAATTTCCCTTAAGTGTTCACGTTTAATGAATTTGTGTTTTTTCATTAATTAATGCCTATGAATCTTTGTTTGACATTTATGCATCTTAATGCTCAGTGCATTATATTAAGTTGAGAAAGTGTGTTGGACAGATAAAAGATTAGCTCACTCACACAGATAATCGCCTCTATTTATTATGTGATAAATAGAGATGAGACGGTTTTTAAGCTTATTATCTAGGTGATAATCGAGAGCTCAAGCTTAAAATACATATGTCACCTTAACTGAGTTTTAAAATGAGGACGTAATATTTACTATGTCAGAAAGTAAAATAACCTACATATTTTACTTTATTTGCCTATGATGCCAGATGTGAGTTCTGATGAATTTCTGTGAATGAGTAGATATGTAAACTCAAGTTAGACATTAGGTATGTCTGAACTATCATCTATACGGTATTGATGGTGTAGACATATGCTCCATGGGAAAGGAGTTAATACCGTAATACGAATTTCATACTACATATGCATGAGATGACTAATAAGAGTGGCAAAAGTTTGATCTTAACTTTTTTGTTGTGTGAGACTCTTGAGAAAAAGAGTTCCTCAATTTAGTGCCCTCATCACTCTTTTTTATTCTCAAGATTTCTATTCAGTGTTTGCCATCTTAGGATGTTGTCAATAATCATGAATTGATTCGATCTAATGGGACATTTCTAGAAAAGTAAGCTAAACTGAAATTGAGAGTTTGAAGGAAAGAGGAAGATCAAATTTGGAGAATCACATTCTAGTTTTATATTCACTGGTCAACCAATTATGATTGTCATTGGGATAATCATAATTGTGAATACAATAGATATATATATATACACACACACACACATATATATATATATATTTGTTTTAAAAAGAGATCAAGAGAAATATAAATGTGATCGATCGATCTAGGGTACTGCATACTAAATCTACTCAGAGTGTGATACCCACTATGAGCTACTATATATTCCTAATAGATGTATGGCAAAGAGCTCTCAAAGTATGCTGGTCGTACGGATTATTCACCAGTATGAATGTTGCAGAAAGGTAAAGAGGATCATGTTCGGCCCATCATGTACGAGTGGGAGATGATGGTTTTATCTATGCGTTGATGGGCCTAAGTAGGCTCGTTCGCCCATGTTGGGCCTAAAAGCCTAGCCCGCAAGATAAGGGCCCCTGGAGGAATGGTTGCGATGTGAAAGATTGCGTTGTTTAGATACGAGGGGTTATGTCTCTTGGAGGAAAAGTTTTACGTTGAAGAGTTACGTCTCTTGGAGGAGACGTTTTAAGAGTAAAAGAAAAGGAACATACCTTTTGGTGTACGTACATCTTACTCTCTCTCCCCCCTCCAAAAAGAACGTAAGAAAACAATATGCTCTATCACAGTGCTCTATCACAGTAGACTTCTCTCCCCCTAATAGCAATAGTACGCTTCTCGATAGACCGGGATCAGAATTTTTCCTCAAACTTCAACATTGGTGTTTAATCTGTGGAAAATAAGGTACGTTCAATTTCGTGATGTGCTTTTCGATCGGTGATACATGTGTTTCGTGGGCTCGTCTTCCACATTTGTTTTAGGGGTTTGATTGAGTGTCGAATCAGTTTTAAGGGAATCCGTTATTCCTAACAACTTCCATAACTGAATCAGGTTTCTCCTTATTGTCATGATTGCACCCCTAGACGACATTTGGTATGGTGAGTAGCTTTTCGTCAAAAGCGTCGGATATGAGCGACTCTCTGGCAAGTATCCCTTCTGTTGGGTGGGCAACTTCATATTCTACCTAGTATTTGCAATTTTTGCACTCGTCACATTTTGACGATGTAAAGCCTCACAATATTCTGACAGGCATGATACATTTCTATATGTTGAGGATGTGCTAGGATCGTTTATTGGGACAGAGGCTTGAGCACAATTTTTGCAAGGAATGCAATGGAACCCGAGAAGGGTACTTCCAGTGTCCATGACTACAAGCACTGGGTGAGATGTGTCTTCTGTGTAAAACTCCACGAAGAACACGCCCACAGAGGTTTTTGATTGTAGGTTTTCTTGAGTGTTGTCGGAGCACGACGCATTTACGTTGCAGCTCTTCATCTTTTGCTCAATTGTGGCAAATTGTGCAACAGAATTTTTGAGAGCAAACTTGACACAATCAATGTCCATATGATTAGGGTCAAAGATCGGCATACTACCAGTACCAATGCCTCTGGTGGCATCGCTGTTCGTCACAATATGCTCAACATAAAGAGGAGTTTGTTAGTTATCAAAAGGAGAATTTGGCAAAGCAAAGCCATATGCGGCAGTTGAATAGTGTGGTGCTGCGTGCTGGATGTGCAATTGCCGGTGTAGTCTCCCTTTAAAAAGAATAAATAGATGAAAGAGGGCTCAAGTAGGTGAGACATGAAAAGGAAACTGATTACTGAACTCAGATGATCGATAGTAGTTTCCTTAGCAATAAAAATGCGTGAATAACCAGCCTTCATGATAGGAAAGTTTCATGAACTCACAGAGCCACGGCAGGCCCATGTTCTCAAATAGAGCACGGAAGTAAAATTTCATAAATCCCAAGGCAACCTCTGGTGGTTTGATTGATTCCAAGAATTACTTACTGGCCATACCATCTGAGTATTTCAATAGCAAGATGCCCGTGTGTTGCAAGGGTCTAAGATTACATTTGTCAACGATCGATTGAAGTTATTGCAGAGTTTGATATCTCTCCTTTTTTTCTCCTGCAGTTATCTTATTTGATAAGTTAATTCTGTTTTTATCCGCTCCTCCAATCCTATCTAATCTGACATCTATTGCCTAACAGTAGCTTTTTCTCTCCTCTCTTTGAATGTGCGTGTTGGTAAATGGCCTAATAATCCTTGCCAGGAAAAGCTCGCTTATTACAGAATGGAGGTGGTATTATACTGCACTAAAGGCGGATGAAACGAAGATGAGTAGCTCATAATTCTGTACACCTTTCACTATTCTTAATTTCTTAAGTTTGATTCTTATTCATCATTTTGTCCTTGAAAATTTACATTATGTAAACATGTACAAAATCATATGTCAGTTGTTATTTAGTTTCTTCTATTCGTAATTTCTGATGTTTGATTTTGCAAGACATTCATGAGTGTTGAAATATATGCTTAGAATACCGATGACTAAATCCTCGGGTAGCACAGGTATGGATAGGATATGAATATGTCAGGGTGCTCATCCATTGAGAGATTACCATAATAATCATGCTTCAAGACCCTGAAGTGATTGAACATCAATCCCGGACATTCTGATTCTAGGGAAATTTTCGTCCTGCCAACGTATATACATTAAGGATGCGGAGTACTAGGAAATGTTTTTTGGATGTGTCTATATTAAAAGATTTAAGGAGTCTGATATTGAGGGGTCGTCATGAACTTTAGGAAATTCGAGGGTCAAGGAATCTGGATATTTAACACACATGATATCTTAGGATACAAATAATCGATACTGTACCAGATTTGTTGGCATGTAAGAACCTGCAATATCTGGTTCCAGGAGACTGCAAGAAATCAATTGAGCTTGGGGGGCTTGAAGAGTTAGTGCCTTGACAAGATTTAGACATGTCTGGATTGGGATGTTGAAGGTAACTACAGTGTTGTCGAGAGCATGTCACCCTCACACAGAATAATGGACAAATATTGAGGTACAGGGTGTTCACTCTCGGATTCCCTTCCCTGGGAGCTAAGGAGCCTGGGTCTACGAACTCGTGCAATTTGTTGTTTGGGTTGATGCGGGTCTACCCCATAAGATACCCCATTAATTCAGGTCATGGTATTGTTACGGGCGAGATAGACCCAAAGAAGGCCCCCTTTCAGAGTCTGAGATTCCTAGATTGGTACTAGAGATCGCTTTTGGCAAGGGCACGACTGATCCTCCTGGTGGTTCAGTGGTAGACCCAAATCTTTCAGATCCAGAGTCCCCGAAGTATTCAATTGAAGACTCGAATGCTTAGAGGATCTGTAGCCCTCTATTTCCACCCCCTTGTTTGTAGGCATAGTATATATTGGCTAGTGTTGTATATGACTTAGTTTGATATGTATATAAGTGTGTTATGGTTTTCGAAAATTCATGGCCTTACTTTTCTATCCCACCTTTGTAACGACCCGGGTCCCACTGTATAATATTGTCCGCTTTGGATGGGATTGCACGAAGCCATTTCCTTCCCTCACGGCTTTAAAACGCGTCATACAGGTTAAGAGGGGCCCAAGCCATTATATACTAGCCCAAGACTTCCTCCCTAGGCGATGTGGGACAGGGACTCCTTCCTTGCGCACGTCCGGGGACTGAGGCGCGGATGCACCGCCATCCCTCCTCCCCGCGCACCGCCGCTCGGGCCGTCACAACCTTTTTGTTGTCTGGGGATTAATTATTCGCTTTCGCATGCGCATTAAAATAAATGGGTTGGCGATGCGTCCTAAGACATCATTATTTAATTGACCACTGAGGGATGGGTACGCGCTCGGAGGATCGGGGCGTGACACCTCGCTCGTCACTGAACCCATAGAGTCGGTCCGATCCTCGCTCGCCTTTTTTGGAAGTACAAAAAATGAAACAAAAAATTATTAGTTGATCCTGGGTTGACCCTAGAATCGGACCGACCCAATGGACCAAATCCATTAGGTAAGTCTGGTCCTCGATTGCATTTTTAGATAGTACAATAAAAATGAAATAAGCTTTGCCATTTTTACTTCTCGCAGGTATTGTTCATCGTGCTCTCCCTTTCCAGGCAATTTTAGCACTGTTCACGTTCTGTTGCTTGGCTTGTGCCCGAAGCTTCGAGCGTCCGTTTGGGCTGATTTTTGGAGGATAGGCTCTTCTATCTTCCTTCTTCATTCCCACCAGACGATTTCCCTTAATTCGTTCTACATTTTGAGATCTGAGCTACCCTAGGCGTATTAGTGTGTCTGATTCGCAATTTTGGTTTGTGCTTGGTGTGGTGGTCCCAGTTGTCATTTCGGCCTAGTCTTTGGAAGGGTAGGTCGCCTCACCTCCCGCTAGCTCCCATCCAAGCCGTTCATCTCCTCTTGAGCCATAAGCCCAGTTCTCGTTGGCTGAGTGTAGACCACACTATTCCTGCGAACCTAGGGTTTTGCTGTGACAAAGCAATTGTGTGGGCCATTCCTACGCAAGCCTGAGCCTCTCTTTGTCCCACAGTGTCTCCTTGGACCTTGGCCAGGTTTGTTTCTTTACTCGTAATGGGCTTTTCTAGATACTGCTCGGCTTGCACACCAGGTGTTCGACATATGGCTTCCTCCACTTATGGTGCGAGTGGTCATCCCCAATCGGCACAACATGTTGTTGGAACTTCAAGGGGACGAAGCCCTTTGTCTCGTCCTCATGGTAACCCTCCCATGGCACCTCCTGGTCAGGCTGAGCAGGTTGGCCTTCCCCCGCAATTTCTTGCCAACTGTCGTAATAAAAGTAGAGCCAGGTCTATTTCGAAGAGGCCTCAGCAAAGAGACCAATAGATGAGGGATTCAAAACCCTCCCAGTCCCGCTCTTGGGCTAGTGTTGCCAAACTTGCCACTAAAGGCTTTGATTTGGAATACATTCCGCCTACCATCATCAATAACAGGCTTGTTGTTGAACTAACTGATGTTATTTTGGATGCTATTGATCCAAAGTTCTTTAAATGCCTTGTCGGCTACTTTGTTGGAAGGAAGCTTCCTTTCAAGCTAGTGGAATCCTCCATTAAGAATGCTTGGGGCCCAAAAGTTCTGGAGGTAATGGCGAATGGGCAGGGTTTCTTTTTCTTTTGGGTTCTTGATGCTGATTTTAGAATGAAGGTATTGGAAGGAGGCCCTCTCACGATCGCAAGAGTGCCTCTGATCTTACAGCTAGGGGTGTGCATGGTCCGGGCGGGCGGTTTCCGACCTAGAACCAAAAACCGTCCGTTAAGAACCAATTCCGAAAAATTGGAACCAGGATCCGCCCGTTAGTTGCATGGATCCACCCGGGAATCGGACCGCCGATCCAGTTCGGTTCCTGGGTGGATATATAGAACTGGTCCAACGTCCATGCCTTCTCCTTTTCACCTTCAACGGATTGCGACCCTCGCTCCGCTTCCGTCTCGGTCACCACCACTATATTGGCCACCGCCTCCATCGTCTCCCACTCCTCCCTCGAGACCGACAATGAGGACGACAATGGGGACGATGAGCCGTTCTTAGACCTAGACAGTGGGGACGATGAGCAAAGGAAAAAGGGTGCGGCATTTTGCTCCTTATGAGCCGGAAAGCTTTCGACTTGAGCTGCATTTGAAAGTTTCCCAACAAAGAACGGAAAAAAAAATGGCGAACGAGGATAAAAGAGAGCTTCCAAACTTACTAGCAAGAGAGAGAACAGAGAGAAGTAAGAAGAAGAAGGAAAGAGGAAGACACTCCATAATGCCATTGGTGGTTCTTTAGAGGAGAGACAGAGCAAGTGAAGACTCTGCAACTGCGGGCAAGCGAGTGGTAGTGAGTGGAGCGAGTGGAGTGAGTGAGTGATAAAGACGAGAAGATGAGTGCCGTTGCAAAGATCAAGATGGTGAGGTGGGGCCAAGGGCGTCATGGGGAAAAAGGCAGGGAGAAAAGTCATCCACCGTGCACTCCCTTGGATCCCCGCTTCGCTCATTAAAAGCACATCGCAGCGTCCCCCCCCAATCGAATTTTTTAATATTAAAAATTCATATATTATTATAATATAATCGGTCCGGTTCGGTCCGGTTCGGTCCGGACGGGCGAGTGGGCGGATCTGCCTATGGAACCGGGAACCGGACTGGTACCCACAGGTTCCCATAAATTGGAATCAAGAACGGGACCGGTTCCCTTAAGAACCACCGGTTCCGGGCGGTTCCGATCTGGTTACGAGCAGTCCGGGCAAATCCTGGTTCTTTTGCACACCCTTACTTATAGCAGTGGAAACCATCGCTGGAAATTAGAAAGGATGTCCACTCAGTAGTCCCTGTCTGGATTCGATTGAAGAAACTCCCTGCTGCTTTCTGGTCTTCTTAGGGGATTAACGCAGTGGCTAGTGCGGTGGGGAAATCGCCATATGTTGATTTGAGGACTGAGGAAAAAAATATGCTGGTATTTGCTCGTGTCTGTGTTGAAATCTCAGCGAAGCAGCCTTGTTGTGATGCTATAGTGGTGCTATACTGTGGAGAGATGAGCTTTGTTGAAGTGGAATACGAGTGGAGGCCAAGTGCTTGTCCAAGCTGTGGCATCTTCGGCCACACATGCTCAACGCCTCCTGCCCTGGCGTCGGATGAAGTTATGGGTCAACGAGCTCGTGTTGAATCTTCTGTAGATGCGACTGAAGGCCCCCGAGTTGTTGTCTCTGATACGAACTAGGTTATGGGCAGGAGGAGTGATCTTCCCCAGCAATCTTCAGGGCCTGTTGGTGGCTGTTCGGATGAAGGTTGAAGGCAGGTGCTACCTATGGATGTGACTGGTTTCCATGCAGCTATTCCTATCCCTGAACCATCGGTTTCTCAACCTCCTACAGGAGCTTAATCGCGATGGAAACAAGTGAAAGGAAAGAAGAAAAAGGGCCCTATGCCTAAGGATGCTGCTAGTATACTTACTTTAGGCAGAGCTCAGCCCTTGAAGTTGAAGAATCTTGTACCAGCGAAGGATGTGCCTCCCGCCCAATCTGATAAGCCACAGGTTCCCGCCCCTATGAAGGTTATTCCTCCTGCTCCTTCTGGAAAGACACAGCAATCCTTGAATGCCCCGAAGCCAAGTAGTGGCCGTCCTCTTCTAGCTGTGGGTAGATTAGAGCCTCCTGGTGCTTCTTCTGCTCGGCCGAGATCGGGGGAGATAGCTGGTGGTTCAGTTAGTGATGAGTACAGCACCTTTGATGAGGATGATCTTCTGTCTCCTTGCCCTTCCTCTTCAACCGCCCCTTCTCATCATATGAAGCCTTTATCTATTCAAGACAAGTTGTTGACACTATGCTCGAATCCCCCACTTCTGCTGTGCCTGCTCCGATTTATAATCGATGCAGGCTTGGCAAGAAGAGGTAATCACTCTCCTTGTGTTTTGTTTTGGATGTTCCTAGGTTTTTGGAATATTTGGGGACTTATGAATCCCTTGAGGAGGGCTGAAATAAGAAGTTTGGTTTATTCAAATAACCTCTGTTTTGTTGGTATCCTGGAGACTGAGGTCCTGGAGTCCTTTTTCCTGTCCATTTCTGCTAGCCTTTTGACTGGTTGGAGTTGGTGGCGAATTATGATAACTCTCATCATGGTAGAATTTGGGTTAGTTGGAATCCAACTCTGGTTAGATTTAAAGTGTCTTCTATAAATGCTCAAGCAATCTATGGCAGCCTGACTTCTATTTTGTCTGGTGTGGCTTGTTATGTATCTGTGATTTACGACAAGCATACCTTTTTGCGCCGTCAGCCCTTTTGGTCAGACCTTGTTCAGAAGAACAACATTTTGCAAGATTCGCCTTGGCTGGTGGCAGGCGACTTTAATGCTATTAAAGACCCGACTGATCGTATGGGTAGCTCAAATACTCGGATTCCCTATTTTGATGAGTTCAGTGATTGCTTGGCTCAGATAGAGTTAGAGGATCTCAGGTATGTTGGTCTTCGATTTACCCGATCCACCTCTTCAGGAGTGAATAAGAAGCAAAGGAAAATTGATTGGGTGTTAGTGAATTCTAAATAGAGGCTCAATTTCTCTTTCTCTGAAGCTTCTTTCTTGAATCTGAGTATTTTTTACCACAAACCCATGGCGGTTAGAGTGCTACATCCGGTTCATACAAGGAAGCCCTTTAAGTTCTTCGACTTTTGGATGAAGCACCTGGATTTCAACTCTATTGT
Source organism: Eucalyptus erythrocorys (assembly GCA_014182555.1). NCBI lineage: Eukaryota > Viridiplantae > Streptophyta > Magnoliopsida > Myrtales > Myrtaceae > Eucalyptus > Eucalyptus erythrocorys. The sequence goes on from CM024599.1 coordinate 7,440,059, forward strand.
TAAGCAAGTTTGGGATAGTCCTGTAGTTGGGGTTCCTATGTATAGGCTTGTTTGCAAGTTAAAGGCTCTCAAATGTTGACTTAAGCTGCTCAACAAAGAGTCATTTTCTGATATTTCCGTGAGAACGGCTGAAGCGAGGAATGCCCTTAGGCTTACCCAGCTTGCCCTCCATCAAGACCTATCCAGTGTTTCTCTTGCTGAGGTAGAGAAGGATCAGCGTCGATTGTTTGTTGATTTGAGAAGTCAAGAGGAGTCGTTCTACAGGCAAAAGTCCAGGATCAGATGGCTCCAGGAAGGTGATAAAAACACTAAGTTTTTTCAACAATCTGTCAATAGAAGATAGCTTCGTAACAGAATTCTCTTAGTCAGGGATCCTTCTGGCTCGCTGATCATTGATCCGAATAGGGTGCAGCAAGTTTTTGTTACTTATTTCATCGACCTCCTGACACCTCAAGCTATCCTCATGAAGCCTTCGTTATAGGAATTGCGAGCACTTATCAAGCGTCCTCTCTTGGAGGAGCAGGTTAGTGCTTTTTCTCGCCCCGTGCTTGATTCTGAGATCCATGATACTTTATTTTCCCTCGCTAGAGGTAAGGCTCCTGGGCCGAACAGTTTTACAGTTGAGTTCTTCAAAATTTGTTGGGAGACTGTGGGCCCGTTGGTCCTAGATGCGGTTAAGGACTTCTTCTCTTTGGGTAAAATCTTGCGTGAGGTGAACAATACTATCCTAGCTTTGGTGCCCAAGGTTCCCAATGCTTGCGTTGTTTCTGACTTTAGGCCCATTGCATGTTGTGATACCTTATATAAAGTCATCACCAAGATTCTTGCCAACCACTAGCAGCTGTTCTTCGGGACCTCATAAGCCCTTCCCAAAATGCCTTTGTTAAAGGTAGGAGGATAAATGACAACATTCTTCTAGCCCAAGAACTTTTTGCAAGTTTTCACCGGGATCCTCATCTGCCCAAGTGCACAATTAAGGTGGATTTCCAAAAGACGTATGATACGGTTGATTGGGATTTCCTTGAATCAACCCTTATAGCTTTTAGATTTCCCACCTAGATGACCCGGCTCATTATGGTCTGTGTTCGTACTCCAAAGTACTCCATCTCCATTAACTGGAAACTTCATGGTTTATCCTCTGGTGGTCGGGGCCTTCGACAGGGGGATCCTATGTCTCCTTATCTTTTTACTTTGGCGATGGAGGTTTTCTTTGGGATTCTTAGTTCTCGCGCCTCGTATCCATGTCATATAGACCCAAGCTGTACATCCAATTGCTTTGATTTGAATTATCCGGAGATGCCTTATATATATTAATATTATATCAAATAAAAAAGATGGACAATCAAACCCATTTCTCGATTCAATAGAAGCTAAAGAGTTGAATAGGGTCCCAAATAAGGAGAGATATTTGAAAAGCAGATCCGATTATGCCTTTTCCTAATCCTAAATGGAATGAAACGACGTAGGGATCCATATGTAAACATAGATCTATTTCGATACGCTCAAATGACCCCTTCTCATAATGAGAATGTATAGAACACTATTCCGGGCTGGTCCGATATGGAATGAACTTATAATCATGGAATCGACTCAATCATAAGATTATAGATTATAAGTTCATAATTCTAACCCATTAATGCATTGCTTGTGAAGTATGTGCTCGTGTATGTCCTATAGATCTACCTATTGTTGATTGGACTTTGGAAACTAGTATACGAAAGAAACGCTTGCTTAATTACAGTATTGATTTCAGAATTTGTATTTTTTGTGGTAACTGTGTTGAGTATTGTCCAACAAAATTGTTTATCAATAACTGAAGAATATGAACTTTCTACTTATGATCGTCACAAATTGAATTATAATCAAATCACACAAGGAGATTTTACTCGTTGGTGTCAATTAGGCAGTCTGTGGACTTTTGTGGCTCTCCACAGCGCTTTTAGACTAATAGGTTTCATGTTACGTCAATTTGAATTTGCTCGATCTGTTCAATTGCGACCTTATAATGCAAATGGAATTTGATAAGTGAGATTTTGAGTAAATGTTTACATAATCTTCTTTTGTCTGAAGAAATGATTCATCGAAATAATGAGTCACCATTGATATCAACCCATCTGAGATCTCTAAATGTTTGGGAGTTCTTCTATTCAATCCTTTTCCTTCTTGTTGTTGCTATATATATCGTTCGTACACATCTTCTCTTTGTTTCTCGAGCCTATAGTGAGTTATAGAAAGAGTTTGAAAAGGTCAAATCTTGCATGATTCCGTCATACATGATGGAGTTGCTTTCAATTCGCCTCTGACCATCAAATGAAATGTGAATAACCTGTCCTTCTCTCTTTGAAAAAAGGGGTTTTCTTATTTTTTCAAGCGGATTGGGCATCGATTTCCTTATTAAAAAGAGGCCTCAACATTTTCTCTTGAGTGGCTTATTGCCGAATACAAGTAAAAGCGAAGTCTTCCTTGTAGGCGGATCCCCTTCTATTCGGAATTATATCCTTTTGGCCCTTGGTTTTCAGGAAGGTAAATTGCCAGTGAGGTATTTGGGGGTTCCGATCATCACTTCAAGGCTTGGCAAGACGGACTGTATCTCGCTCGTTGATCGCATCACGGCTAGGGTCCAATCTTGGGCCTAGCGATTCCTTTCATTCGCAGGTAAACTTCAACTGATCAGGTTAGTCCTTCACTCCATTCAAAGTTATTGGGCTAGTGTGTTTATTCCCCTGTGTTCGGTGTTTGATCGCACAGAACAAATTTTGCGGCAATTTCTTTGGAAAGTACCTACACTTGGTTTGGTGGGGCAAAAGTCGCTTGGGAGGAAGTATGTCTCCTGAAAGTAGAAGGAGGATTGGGCGTTAGTAGGCTACGTGACTGTAATAAAGCTGGAATACTCAAGTACATTTGGATTCTTTTTATTGATAAGGAGTCGTTATGGTGTATGTGGAATCACATGACTTTCTTAAAGAAGAAAATTTTTTGGGCTTCCCAAATTCCGTCTGTTTGTTCCTGGGCGTGGAAGAAGATCCTGCAGCTAAGGCGGGAGTTTCGGTTATCCTTCCTTTGGGAAGTTGGTAATAGCTTCTCCGTGTCACTATGATATGACCATTGGCACCTGAAAGGCCCGTTAAATTTAATTTTCTCAGACTCCTTCATTGATAGCTTGGGCTTCTCCAGACAAGCGACGTTAGCGGATCTCTTTTCACCTTATGGTGATGCTCTCAGGACTATTTTGGAAGTTGGGAATTATTCTCTTCCGGTCCTCTCTCGATTCCCTGATTGGTTTACCTGGCTTGGAAGCTCTTCTCGTGCTTTCACGGTAGCCTCAGCGTGGGAAGTCATTGGGAGGAAGAAGGATCGTGTTCGTCGAGCTTTGCTTATATGGAATGATTCGATTGCTCCTAGATTTCAATTCACCCTTTGGCTGTTCATCAGAAATCGCTTACCCACCAAAGTTATCCTTCTCTCTTATGGTAGAATTGATAGTGGGTTGTGTGCTTTTTGTAATACCAGACTAGATTATTTTGATCATTTGTTCTTTGACTGTCACGTCTCGGCAAGTCTCGCTTATTTTTGGGCTGCAAGATGTAATCTTCCGTGGAGAAACAGGTCCTGGTCGGAGAATCTCCTGTGGGCCTTAAAGTTCCTTCCTAGTAAGGATTTCCTCTATTGCATCGCCCGTTTCTCTTTTGGAGCCTTGTGCCACCTGATTTGGAAGAAGTGAAATAGAATTATTTTTTGGGGGGAGACCTTGGAATTGGCGGCTTTGAAGAATCATCTCATTAAAGTGGTTAAGGACAAGGCTCTCACTTTCAGCAATGTGATAGACAACCCTAGAAACAGGAGACTCTAGCGAGGTTGGGGCTTCAACTCTTCCATCTTTGGTGTGTTCCTGGTCCCCTTGCCTAGCGACCTCCTTCTTACGGTCTATTGATGCTGCTGTCGTCATACTGCTCAGCTTGCTGGTTGGTTCCATTACCGTTGCTGCTTTGGCCGTTTTGAAGACTGAAGACTGTCGATCCTTGCTTCTTCCTCCGTTTTGGCTCTTATGGGATTTCACTAGCCTCATTCTCTTGTTTGTTGCTTAGTTGCCCATTTCTTGTTTGGGCGTTCTTTCTTTTACATCAGCTCCCTTTCACTCATCCCCTTCACTCATTCTGACTTGTTGTCACTTTGAGTGAAAGTTTCTAGTGTCGATCTTTTGTATATTTGGTTAAAGTTATTTATAAATTCTTACCATTACCAAAAAAAAAAGAAAAAAATAAATTATTAGTTGGTCCCGGGTTGACCCTGGAACTAGACTGAACCCATTGGGTCGGTCTGGTATTCAATCCTAAACTCAATAGGGTCGGTCCTCGGTCCCAATAATTGAGGACCGACATTGTGCGAGTTGATCCTAGGGTTGGGGGGGTTGGCCCAACCCGAATCATGCTCACCCCTAATCGTGTCAATTCTTTTAAGCTTTTCCCATTTTCTTTTGGACCGGCAACTAGCGCGTTTCACATTGACCCTAAAAAGAAAAAGTTCACGATGGCCTTGGAGACTTCAAAAGATAGAGTGATGCATTCGGATGAGAGAAATAATTGGTGAATGCTTTCTAGTAATGTGATGGCGGTTGTCATCTCAAAAACAATGTTGCTAATGTCTTTTGGGCCAAAAATCAAAGAAAAGTAAGTGAGAACATGAGCACCCAATAGTTAAGTTTATTATCTTATGTCATTGTCAAAGTTCATAAGATAATTAAGAGCAAAATTGTTGATGTGCTTGCACATAAAAAAGAGAGCATAATTTCTTAGAGCTATGAATTAAGCTTATAAAATGAAATATATTTCATATATAGATCTAAAATAGATACAGTGAATCAACTTATTAGATAAAAGTAAAAGTAGCTCGCCAAAACATTTTCAATGGGTAAACGTGACACTTTTCGTGAGTGATGTCTATCTTAACTTCTTTTTCTTGAAAATTTTTCCTTATACTTTTCCACTGTAATCAAACTAAATATTTTTCAGCTTGAGTTCAAGATGAGTATAATTGCTTTCAATATTCCAAAATTCTCTTATTCTCATGAAGATTAAGTACACTTCTTGAATAGTTATTTCTTGTGATCACAGTAACATAATTATAGTGGCAATATCGCTATTATGTTCTTTTCTTTCATTTTTTTTAAAAAAATAATGGGAGTGGTTGTCAAGACCAAGTGGCAGCAGACGTTTAGGGTGAGGAGTGAGGACCCCAAGATGGCAACAATTAAGGAATTGTTTTTTTGTCAATTTACAATCAAATTTCTTGGTCAAAATTTGAACGCGTCTCTAGATTCCCAGTATGAACACATGAAAAGGTCAAAATAATTACTTTAGAATTTTACTTAAAATTTTATGCAAAATTCTAAGAAAATAAATTAGATACTAGATTTACATTGTTTAGTCGGTGAAGTTTATCCATGGGAAAGCAACACAATATTTCACAATAGATTAAGCGATATAACAGAGTTTACAAAATACTCTCAATATTTCTCTACTCCCATTGCACCCATTAACCAACACGGCATTCGGCTTCACAATTCATCGTGAAATAATTTATGAATCACACAAAATAATTCCCAAATATTACCATAAGATTAAGTTATAGCTTGATAACGTACCAAACAATAACTATTTCTACAGAATAAAAAAAAAAGGAATTCATTTTGTGACTTTTTTTATTATGAGAAATAGATTTGGAATGGAATCAACTAGTAGAAAAAAGCTACTCTTTTATTCCCAAGAATAACTCAAGAATCAAGTCTAAAACATTTTTTTTCTCTTTTTTTTTTCTTCCACTTCTTCTTCTTCCTCTAGTCGTTCACCAGGCATAGCGATGACTAAGGTCTGGCAACCTCACTGTGGTTGAGCCTCACGATGGCTAGGCGAGCCTCAACCTTGCTAAATCTAGCAAGGCTCCCTTAAGGCTGGCAAGGTCTTCGGCCATTATCGTGGCCAATGACCAGCTAGAGGAAGAAGAAAAAGAGAAGGAAAAGAAGAAATTAAAAGAAATGTTGCATCACAAGAAAATTTGAGGGTTGTACCAAGTGCATTTATGTTATTTCTCGATTTTGAGAAGAGAAATTATTTTGTGCAGTTACTAAACGTCTTCGAATGCTTACAAACTTGTCCAGAGAACAAAATAAATAAATAAAAAACTATTTCTCAATAGAAATTATTCTCGGGAAAAAACTGATCACCAAATACATCATAAGTAAGCTTGAAATGATTACCAAATGCACCATAAGTAGGCTTGAACATCGAAAGCTCCTCTTAAATGTAATTCACGAAAAAGACTAACTAGTTGTATAGAAAATATTTGAATTCAAAATATGAAATCCTTTTTAAGAAACTTACTCAAACTAAGAGGCCACTCAAATGAAGATGTTTAATCGAACTAAAAAACCTACTTCAATCGGGCTCCTTTTATGTCCTAGAATTGGAGACATATTTTTAACGGAACTTTTGTAAACTCCTCCTTGACGATTTGCAGAGATTACCATTGGGGGCATTCCGTACACTTAACCAAATGTCACTAGCATACCAAACATGCGAAGAGAAGATTGTTTTATCTTCCAAAGGATTTCATCCAAGCAACCAAACGAATCTCAAGAGCCAACTAAAGTCAAATTAACCAAACAATTCAGCATTCAAACCAAGTGGGTTTGATGTCCAGCGTCCGGTCTCGGAGAAAACGGAGATGTTTTCCATGTGGGTAAATTGTAAATACCTCGCATTCAAACCAAGTGGGTTTCATCTGTTATGTGAATTTTACTCCGAAATTTCAATAATATTTTAAGTTTTTAAAAACATCATAATATGATCATCACAAAATTTGGGGAACCGCAAAAATTTAAAACTAAAAATCACCCTTTTCTTCCTTTCTTGTCAGGATCGAACTTTGACATCTCTGTCTACCGTCCATCCCCACCATCCTAAGACCATCAACATGAGCATATACCCGTGACATCAAGTGACTCGAAAGATTTTCATGTACTTGTACTATATTACATGCCATAAACTTATGGATAAGCAAAGCCATTAAGATTTTATTTTCTTCTTTCGAACTTTATCACTTTATTTTAACAAAAGGTAATTAACTCACTTCTTCACACACAAAGAAAAATTTTGAGATCAACTTACTCCTGTATCTATATTGCTTTAAAATTAAGAATCGAGCATCATCGCCCATCTCCCATCGCCGACTTCTCTCTCCCTTCCCCATTTCTCTTCCCCCTTTGGTTTCTAGATTTTGCTGATGTGGCTTTGGATAGCCCAATCAGGCTAGCGATCATAGGCCTCACGATGGAGATGAATTATCACATCAAGTGCCAACATGACCAAGTTGATTAGAGGAATTAAATCGATCCGATTTAAAGAATAAATAGCCAAATTAAACACAATTAAAGTTCAGCCAACAAATTGAACTTTCATCAAGAATATTGGTGACCAATTTTGAAATTGCCCCTTTTTTATACTCCATATGCATCCATTATTTTCAAGAAAATCTTTGAACCCTTATATTCTACTGTTGTTTGGACTAACGTGGGATTCACCTAACTCAACTTACTCCCAAACATAAATTATCAAGTTATATCTAATTAGACATAACAGTCACTTCATCAATCAATCAAAGCAATACTTTATCTTCTTAATCAATTTGAGGTACTATTTCGCAAAATGAAAGAGATGTTGAATTGAAGAATTTAAGGTGAGGTTTGTGAGAGGAGAGATGTCAAAAAGGAAATGATACTGATAGTGCTGAGTGCTCACCTGGATTTCGAGGGTACAAATGTGACTGATCAAATCAGTCAACAAAAACACAGATGATGAAGATTGGAAATCCCAATTTCCCAAAAAAAAAAAAAATCCCAAGGAGGATACGGTTCTTTCTTTTGGTAATTATTCAATGGCCATCGAACGACAGCTTGGAAGTTTGCTCAAAAGAAGACATTAAACAAAGACTTCAACCGGTCACACGTAACTTTTAGTACCTACTCTTTGGAATAAAAAAATTAATTGGTGTCAATTTGATGAAACTTGTAACTTTAGCTAGATAAAATATTAATGGACGTCAATTTGATGTAACTTTAGCGGGATAAAAGTAGATTAAAGTCAATCTGATGCAACTTTAGTGGGACAAAAAGTAGATTAAAGTCAATTTGATGTCGCCGCGCAGGTCCTTTTCTTGCCAACTCTACAGTGTGTCTTCATCATCGAGATTAAAATAAGATAAGAACCAACTTTAAAATTTCTTGCCAACTTGCCAAACAAGTTGCGTTAATTTTGAACACAACGCGTGAAACCCACCTAATTTTGCCTTTTGTCTAAACAAACTGGGAAAATTCATTTCCTTCTTTTCCGAGTACATTAAAATACGATCACACAACATTTAACGTGTGAATGACATACGTAAAAGATTAGAAGACAGCCATAAAAGAATCATTTCAAATTTACCCTTTCAAAGGCATAACTTTGAATGATTATCATTCAAATAAAGCACGTGTAGGATGGGGATTTTCCTCAAATGCCCATTCCTCTGGGATACTAATGGTTAGTAATTTTACCGATGAAAGCATGGTTTTTCTCATCGTGCTGGTATTAACAAGGGATCTTTCTATAGCTGGTAGATAACATTTGTATATGAGAATGAATTCATACTTCTCTACGAGTGCCAGTCATCGAGGCTCCCATCATTAGTAACATTTTATGAATGATAATTCTCTTGTGCTTGAGACTTTGACGGAGCTTGTTCTTAATGAAGGATTGTAGTTTTCCCGGAATGTTCCTAACTGGACCACCTCACAAGTAGCTTGTAGAATGCATCTGAAAGTGCACAGCTTCCTCTCTTAAACAAACGGCTAACATTTTTTTTTTTTTGGTCCAAACAGACGGCTAACATGCTCGCCGAATCCCGTTCCATTTTCGTCCCATAGGGACCTTGGAAGGACCCCTTTTTCAGGCAGCAGTTATTAGCAGAGGAAGGCAAAGATTGGCAGAGCACACCACTTCGAGCAAACCGCTTCGGGATCTAGACACTCCCATTGGGGTAATTGAGACTTTCCAAAATTGGCTTAACTCATAGCGAATGAAACTTTGAAACTGTAACTATAAACGGGTCCTATTTCAAAATCTGTGAAAAGTTGCTTTTCCTATTTGATACCATGCCTTTTCTACTCTCTATTTTGGCCGAAGAAAACTTCATTTCGTGCCTCCTACCATGTCGGTTTGGTACTATTACAAGTCAGGTGATCCCAGTGCGAGTATCCAACTTTGATCTCAAATACTGCTTGTTTGTAATGCCCAACTATTTTCGAAATTCCACGAAATTGGATCTCCTTATGTCCCTTGGTGCATACATGGAGCACGCTAGAAAGAGCTAATTGGTTTAGGAAAGAAACTCTGCCGTCTCGTTGGAGTGAACTGTTTTCTACACAGCAGTCTCGATAAGTAGACGTTCATTCCTCATAATTATTTTCGTCGAAGACAAGAAGTACGGTATCTCTTGTCAATTTATGCATGTGCTGCGCATAATTTGAATAAGAGTGAATAAAGGTAACTCGGACAAAAACTTCAGGAGGACGATTCAGGGAACGTACTGGTTGATGTGGGTGCGTTAAGTCTCTTTTTCTTTTTTTCTTTCGAATAGCTGGCGGCAACCACTGCGTCTCACATTGGCACGCCAAAAAGAAGAGGTTCATGGCTTTGCAGACTTGGAAAGACGAGCAGTACGAACGGATGGGGAAAGTCACGAAAGTCTTCGATTCATGAAATAGACAGATTTTTCTATTTGCGAAATAAAATGATAGAAAAGGCCACCAACCCATCCAACATAAGGTGTAATATGCATTGCTTGGTACACGTGAATGAAGCGGGTTCTAGTCATTCTTCATTCATATCTAATTGAGATAGGATGTCATTTTTGACTTGTAATATGTGGTCGTCCCCACCGCCCATCCCCTACCCCACGTAAAGTTAAACGCGTCATTCCCATTCACTCCTCATCTCTATATCCTTCCCTTCATTCTTATTTTCCTCTCTTTTTTCAATTTTCTTATTGTCATAGTTCTTTCGCACCCAAACGCAACCTTTTTATTTCTTCAACAAAATATAAAATTAGTCTCTCTCTCTCTCTCTCTCGATCTCTCGAAAGGAATAGGAGGTCATTTTGGTGGGAAAGAAAAGGATATTTAACAAAAATAAATTAAAGGAAAAGGAAGGAGAAAATGGGGCATCACACTTCATGCGACAATCGTTGAGGCCTTTGCAATGTCTCGATCCTGAATAGAAGCCTACGCCACTTGCCTATCTTAGCGATGAGGGCACCATATCATTTTTTATAATAATTTTTTCTCATGTTCAGTGGTAGTTTATCTATTGCTCGGAGACCGTCATTGCTCCACTTACAGCTCCACGAGGGAAAGTGTAGCCAAAATTTCTTGAACAAAATATTCATTGAAGCCCACAAGTTTGAAAAACAAAATCCTTAAACTTAGAAACCTCAGCCTTAGCTTCATGTGCGACTTCAAGAGCTATATTCTCCCAAATAGTTCCCTATCGTTAGACTTACAATAAATGTTGATTTGTCGATCGAATGATGCCCCCTTGCACGGAAGTTCAACCGAGAGGAAATAAGCCCCCGCGAATGAAACTTCGCACGGACGTTCCTAGGAACGTACTGATTGCGTCATGCTTTAAAGTTCTTTCCTATTTCTTTTGGACTAATAGCCAGCGCGTTTCACATGGACAATGAAAAGGAAGAGGGTCATGATGGCTTGGAGAATCAGAAAGAAGAATGGTAGGGCTGGTTGAGAAAAATAATTGGTGAATACTTTCTAGTATGTGAGGGTGGTTGTTGTCTCAAAACAGACAGGGCTAATGTCATTTGGGCCAAAAATCAAATAAAAGTAAGTAAGAACATGAGTGTCCAATAGTTATGTTTATTATCTTTGGTCGTTTGCCGAACTTCATAAGTTAATTAAAAGCAAATTTTGTTGATGTGCCTGTCAAAAAAAAAAAAAAAAGAGAGCATAATTTCTTAGAGATATGAATTAGGGTTACAAAATGAAATATATTTTGTATATAGATCTAAAATAGATACAATGGATCTACCTTATTAGGTAAATGCAAAAGTAAACACTTTCAATGGGTAATCGACAGGTGACACTCTCCATGAAGGATGTCTATCTTAACTTGTTTTAGGATAAGTTTTCTTTTACCTTTTTACTTTGATTGAATTAAATATTTTTTGGCTTTAATTCAAGGGGAAGGGGCGTATAATTACTTTCCATATTGCGGAAATCTCTTGTTTCCTCACCTAATGCTTTCCCTTCTTCCTCTTCATGAGCAAGGCTATAAATGTGTACAGAAATAGGGCCCACTTTAGACATGTGTCATCATTTCAAATCCTTTCTATTTTTCAGTGCTGACTACATAAGAGACATTTAGCCCCTGTTTGGTAACGTGCTTAGAAGAACAAATGACCGATTCCGATTTTTATTTCCGAATCGGTTTAGAACGAAATCGCGTTTGATAAAATTTTTGTTCCCAGAATCGGTTTGGGACAAGATTTGAGAATAAAAAAAAAAAAAAGTTGATTCTGCATCGGAGAATCAAAAAAAGAATCAACACAATAAAACTCTTATACTAATTATTATTATACTATAATAATAATATAATAGTAATTATATTAGTATACTAATTATTAGTGTATATAATATTACTATAATAATATAATAGTAATTATTACTATATAATATTACTAATTATTACTATAATATAATTATTATATACTAATATAATTATATAATTAGTATATTAGTATAATTATTAATATAAGTATACTATTATATAATTATAATTATATAGTATAATATTATAATAATTATTAATTATAATTAATAATATACTAATAATAATTAATAATTAATAATTAGTAATGTTATATAATTATATTAATATACTATTAAGTATACTAATATTATTAATATTATTAATAATATTACTAATTATTAATATAATATAATAATATAAATTATTATTAATAGTAATTATTAATATTATAATAATATTTAATAATTAATATACTAATTATTATAATATTATTATAGCATACTAATAATAATATAATATATTAGTATACCAATTATTAGTATAGTAATAGTATATAGTAATATAGTATACTATTACTAATAAGTATATTATATGAATTATAATAAGTATGTTAAAGTATATTACTAATAAGTAATAATATTAATAGTATAATTAATAGGAGAAAAAGGAAAAAAAGAAAAGAAAAAAAAAAAAAAAAAAAAAAAAAAAATTATTTAAAAATTAAAAGAAATTAATTTGGAACAGAATCAATGAACACGTTATCAAACGCAATTTTATTCCGTAATCGAAATTTTGAACTGTTACCAAACGCATTCTTTTACTCAGAATCAGTTCCCGAGAACAGAATAAAAAATAATCATTTCTTATCAGAATCAGTTCCCGAGAACAGAATCGTTACCAAACGCGCCCTTAATATTTTCTCTTGCACATAGATTTGTTGAGCCAAGAGTCGCACAGTGAAAAGTGCCACACAAAAGGAAAAAGGATGATGCAATGATGGTCCATTTAACCACGCTTGGAGGAGTTCTAAACATGATGAATCTTATAGCGTATGTTTTACATAGAATTAAGTTATTTATTTATAAATACTTTGAATTTAGACCAAATTTGGACGTACTTCAACACTTCGGCGAACGTGTGAGCAATTATAATTTTGATTTTCCAGTCCTCATTCAAATTTTTATGATTTCGCATTGATTTAGATTGAAAGATCTGATTTTTTTCCACGTTAATTTTATAATAGATATATTTAATAGTTGTTTCTGTTGAAGAGAAGAATTCAGGTAAATGATTCAACGTAGAGATTTCTAGGCTCTTCCAAAGTGAATTTCTCCGTCGTACACGTTAGGGTCATGTGCTCTGCTCCAAACCGACGCGATCCGAAATTAATGTGGATGGATTGTCGAGTACGCTTCCCCTTTTCCGCGTTTAAAGTACTCGGAGAGATTAAAATGTCCATAAAATCCGAATAATGGGGTCCCGCCTCCAGCTTTCCCTTCTTCCTCTTTTACCGACGACGCTTTAAGTATGGATGGATAGTCCAGCACGCTTCCCACCTCAAACCTTGGCAGCCGGACGAAGCCATATTCCGTGTTGACAAGCAAGCCACTGTACTCACCCCCTTCTTCCGGCACCTCGAAACTATCTACAACGGCCTTGAGTCTCAGAGAGAGCGAGAGAGAGAGAGAGAGAGAGAGAGTGAGTCCCGCACTGCAATGGAAGATCATTGCTCGACTCGACAACCCAAGCGACCTAGACTCACCGAACCCTCGACTCCGACCATTTCGCAGCAACCAAGACCTGACGAAAAGAATTACTATGTGTTCTTGAGCTTTAGAGGCCCTGATACTCGCAAGGGCTTCGTCGATCACCTCTACCAAAGACTGAAAGCTGTGGGCTTGAAGTGCCATGCAAACCCTGTCTTCAAAGATGATGAGGACCTCCCCTTCGGCGAGAATATTGGTGAAAATCTCATCAGTGCAATCGAGAGCTCTAAGGTTTCAATCCCAGTTATCTCGGAAAATTATGCTACTAGCAAATGGTGCCTCCGCGAGCTCATCCATATAATGAAGTGCAACAAAAGCATAGGACAAATGGTCTTGCCCGTGCTTTACAAGGTGAAAACCGAAGATGTGAAAGACATGGCCTTCGCATCCAGTATGCATGGTTGTGAGGAGGATTTCAAGCAGCAGGCGCTGCTAGCTCTCAGAAAAGTAGTTGATCTTAGAGTATTCGAATCAGAGAAATTTGCTGATGGGTACTTCGTTTACCTTCTTTTAACAGATCCTTGTGGGAAGAACAACTTTTCTATTTATCATCCTTAATCCTTGTTTTGTGGAGCCATTAATTAGTTCTCATGTGTTGTGTTGTTTGACAGGCGAGAAGGGGAATTGGTAAATGAACTCGTAGAAATAATATTGCGTGAGCAGCAACATGATTTTCAACCACATCTTCCTGTAAACTTGGTTCCAATTGAGGATCGTGTGGCTGAGGTTATGGAATTGGTGGATCTTGCTTGCCTGGACACTCGAATTATTGGGATTTGGGGGATGGGCGGCATCGGTAAGACAACTCTAGCTACGATCATCTATAATAAGCTTTTTAACAATTTTCACTACCACAGCTTTCTCAAGGATATTAGAGAAACAGCTAAAAGCAAGAGTATGGAGCATGTCCAATATCTACTGATCTCAGATATAAGGAAAGATACTAAAAGTACAGTGCGTGATTCCGAGATGGGGATTAATATGATCCAATCAAGTTGCGAAAATAAGAAGGTACTTATTCTTCTTGATGATGTGGATCGTCGAGACCACCTTGATAAATTGATTGGACATTGTAATTTTGGGTCAGGAAGTAGGATCATTATTACAAGTCGAGATAAGGCCATCCTGGAGTCTAAATGTAAAATGTATGAAGTCAAAGAAATGAATCGTGAAGAATCTATGCTTCTGTTTAGTAGAAATGCATTTAAAGGGGAGCAACCTCCCACTGATCTTGTGGCTCTTTCTAGTAATATTGTTGCCACCACAGGAGGGCTTCCTTTGGCTCTCATCGTTATAGGTTCACTTCTCAAAGAAAAAGATCAAATAGAGTGGAAAGAGACTTTGGAGAAATTGAGGAATGCACCTGATAAGACCGTACATGAAAAGTTGAGGATAAGTTATGATACATTAGAATATGAGGAGCAGCAGATGTTTCTAGACATTGCATGTTTTTTCATTGGAACTGACAAAAGAATTGCCACCTATTTTTGGGCGGATCTCAAATTCTTCCCAATAACCAGATTGCAAGTACTGGTTAACCGTTCATTAGTAAAAATTGATGATAAGAATCAGTTGGGAATGCATGATCAACTAAGAGATTTAGGTAGGGCTATCGCCTGTCCAGCAAAGAAGAAGCCTTGGAAATGGAGTAGACTATGGGACGAGGAAGCCATGAGAATTCTACAACGTAAGGTAACAATTATGTCTACTTTTGGCCTCTTACATTTAGTCCCTTAAATTATTATCATTATCGTTCTTTTGCTCTGGATCATTGACCATTCTCAATATGTTATTAGCATTTTCTTGGTAAAAGCTACATCCAATTTTGGCATTTAGTTCATGAAAAGTTTGCACTAGTCCCTATTCAACAGGTCATCTCTTGATGCATGTGACAGTAAAATTGTGTAGTATTGACTCTGTCTATATTGCCCTTTTGTCGGTTTAACATAGTTTTCTAGCAGATTTGACACTACTTCTTGCTATATATTACTTGTTGAAGACCGAGCATCACACATGTTCGATTATTTGCTTTATGCCACTTATAAATCCGGTTCATCACACTCTAAAACGCATGAGTCCTTTTAACTTTGTACCGATTGACTTATTTTGTTCAGCCAAACACCAAAAACTTTACTATTGATCATTACTTTGTTGTCTTTCATTCTATCTTCCTAAAACATATCAGCAATATAGTTTTTGAAGTTCATTGGCATGAGGATAAATACATGAATCACATGTTATCCACCTTTTTCTCTCTTGAATTTTTACTTTTTACCTTCTTCAAGATTCAAATACATTATTCTATCTTCAAATTCCAACCGGTGAATATTTGCAATTTGCTCGGGTGCCTTATCTACGTTTTTGCAACAAAAAGAAGGATTTCAGCCAAATCCTTTGCACCTCGACTATTGGCTATCAACTTAAGATTATGTTCAATTTCAAGTAATAATATGTTATGCAATGGTTTTACATATATGAAGAATTTTGACAATTTGTTTTCTAGGATTTATTATGCATGTTCACGATGTAAATCCAATATGATAATGTAAATGCAGAAGTACATGTAATTAATATGAAGAAAATTGAAGATTTAGTTTAAATCGTATTATTCAGTGAATGTTAGCAACATAATTGAAGAAGTGCGTTTAAATATATCAATTTTTTGAGTAATCTAGAAGTGCATAATTATGTTATTGACATGGTTGGGTTAGATGATAACTCGAAACAACACTACACAATTTGGATGCCTCTTAGTCAACAATAAATAGAAAACTCTTATTTTCCTTTTCACTTAAAGGACTGGTAAATTTAAAAAAGAAAAAGGTCAAATTCTCTATTGCGACTTTGGCTTTTCTTTTATTGTCGCCTATGCCAACTTATAGTTAAATTATCAAATTACATGAAAAAAAATGTTGGAAGATTGTTCAAGATATATTAATTATAAAGGAAGTGGCATAATTGGCCTTTTTTTAGTTTTAGTATGAGCTCTGCACGTGTATTATGGATCAATCATCTTCATATGAAAGATGAAAACTCAAATGATTTCGATTGGCTGTTCTACTCAGTTTTCATATTATGTCCCAGTGTTCATACTGGTGCCATGCATGGTTCTAATCATAGGTATTTTGAGAACATTCAACATTGTGCAAAGTTAAATAACAGTAAATTATGACAAAAGAAAGTAAATAACAACTGATAATATGATTTTCTAGGTATTTATACAGTAATTTTCAACCAATAACTGAAAAAGCAAGGATTGACATTAAGAAAATAAATGATTGTAGGAAGCACACGATAGAATAGTGAAAGGTGAAAGAAATTGTATTCTCTTGTATGTGTCATTAGTGTAATACGATATGCACCTCTATCTGTAATGAACGAGCCTTCCTGGTAAGTATAATTGTTCCTTTACGCAAACATACGGACAGAGAAGAGACAAATATCTATTGTTAAATCTTAGCAGAGAAATAATTAACATATCAAATGAGATGACTGGAGGAGCAAAAAAATAAATGACAGAATGCAAAGAGAGGAAAATGATAATAATCGCTAACCTTCATTTACTAATTCATATATTTATATATGAATGGGTGAATGCAAAAATACAACAACAAATTCTTAAGATCAAGTTGAATTTTATGACTGATCAGGGAAAATTCTATGATGACTAATTGAGTAGAGTGCTCATCTTGGGGAAAATGACCTAATCAGTACTAAATTTGTTATACGGATGTCCATTCAATCATAAACTTATCAATTTTGCTAATTTAGTCTTAAATTTTTGTGCAAAATTCCAACGTAGTTATTTCGATCAATTTTTGTTATGATCCAATCATTTAAGGTTGTCCGAGAAAGCACACTACTATATCAGTAATTTCCTACAAAAATTAGCTTGAATGACTATATTGGAATTTTGCGCAAAGATTTCAAGACTAAATTGCAAAATTGATAGGTTTAGGATTGACTGGACAATTTCTCCCTTGTCTAAGGATTAGTTGTTGAGCTTTGAGCTTGAATATACAAGAATGAAAAGTACAGTTCGATAGACCAAATTCCTGTTTCCATCTAGCCATATTCCTAAACCAAATATATTTCATGAACGGCAAGGGAATGAGTTGTCATGCTTTATGAAAGTCTGATTAGGTCCTTTATGTTTTTGAAATGAGTAACAATTCTCACATATGTGAAAGGGATATCATATTGAGTCAGTTGTCAATACTTCGTATGCTACAAAATTTAATTTAAAAATCTATAAGAAAACTAGACTAATTTCATATAGGAATTTCACATAAAATATCAAAATTTGGGGCACGCGAGTGAAAATTGATGTATCACTTGATCAGGTAATTATAAAATAACACATATTTCTTTTTCCTTACAAGTATAGACAAAACGCATTGGCCACGATAACATGTAGAGCATACTAACAAAAGGAGGTTGGATTGTATTGACAATCCTCAACTTTATTTTATTTTTTGTAGAAGGAAAATGAATATGTTGAGGCACTACGTCTGGACAAAAGGGGCTCCAAAGAGTTCATGGAGCAAAAGAGCTTCAAAAAAATGCCTAACCTGAAGTTCCTTCATTTGAGTGCTGTGGCTTTTGCTGGAGATTTCGAAGGATCGCTTTCTGAATTTAGATGGCTAAAGTGGGAGAGATGTCTTGACTCTTTTGAGGCGACCAACGTTCATTTGCAGAAATTGGTCACGCTTGATTTATCAAGCGATGATATTAGTGAAAATTGGAGGGGATGGAGTTCAATTAAGGTAAAGATGAAAAAGGCTTATCTTTTGTTACATTTGATGATAAATTATTCTATTTCTAACTGCTAATGTTGGAACATGTTTCTTTCTTGTAGATGGAGAGGTTGAAAGTTCTTAATCTTTCGGGGTGCTCAATATTAAAGAGCACCCCTAATCTCTCTGCATTTGAAAATTTAGAGATGCTAATCCTAGAAAAGTGTGCTTATTTGGAGGAAATCGACCCTTCCATTGGAGATGTCAAGCGCCTCATTTACTTGAACTTGAGTCACTGTGAGCTTCTCAAGAAGTTACCCGAACAACTGGTCGAATTAGAAAATTTGAAGGAACTTGTTATAGACAGGACTCAGATAAAAGAAATGCCTCCACGCATAGGATCTCTGAAGAAGCTGAGGACGCTTCGTGCCAGTAATTGTCCAATACTGAGAGAGACAGAAGATCCCAGGTTAGTAATCCCTACCCGTGTGCTGTTAGGGTGCGTCCCTCCCTTGTTGCAACGGATCCCTTGTTCAATAGGGATGCTGGGAGAGTTGGTTGAGCTGGACTTGTCAGTTACAAGTTTTAAGGAATTGCCTGAATCCATTGGGGAATTGAACAAATTGAAAATCCTTAGGATTTTTCGTAGCAAGATAGAAAGGTTACCGAGTTCTATTGGAAAATTGCAAAGCCTCCAAGAGTTCGATGCCTATGGATGCAATAACCTGGAAGGACAAATTCATGTTGATAAAGGTGGATGGTGTTCTCTGAACACCCTTTGTTTAAGTAATTCAAAAATTTCTGGCTTGCCGGAAATCTTAGATCAGTTTGATTCTCTCGAACACCTCAATTTACTTTACTGTGATGAGTTTGAGTCACTCCCAAAACCTCCTTTTAGCTTATTATCCCTGCAGCTCACCTGTCGGAGCAATGAGCTGCCATCGCTCTCTGACCTCAAGCATCTAAAGGTGGTCGCCCTTGCTAATTGCAAGTCTCTTCAAAGCATCCCAGAGCTTCCTCCCTGCATACGGCGGCTTCTTGTTTGGGGATGTCCCAAATTGGAAAGCTTGCCAAATCTTTCCAATTTGGAATCTTTGTTCGAATTAAAGCTTGTGGGATGCAAGCGGCTGAAGAAATTGGATGGACTGGAAGCTTTAAAATCCCTAAGAGAGTTGGTCCTATCGCTACGGAAGTCCTTCTTCAACAACTTCCACAATGACTCTGATGATGAGGCGGATAATCTCCATGCGATGGGAGGCCTTGAAAAATTGGAATCCTTGGAAGTGGTGGATATCTCTGTGCACAAGCACATTCAAGTACTGGACCTTTCAAAGTCGGAGCATCTGAAGAAGTTGATTGTTCATTGTTGTGAAAGTTTAGTTGAAATTCGCCGCCCTAGTAAATATCTGGAGACCTTTGATAGGTATGGATGCAAATCACTCAAGAAATTACCTGACTTTTTACCACCGACAGGCCATATTGTTGAGGGAAGAAACAGTCAGAAGCTGCCTGAGGTTTTGCGGGATATACTCGGACTTAGCATTTGATAGAACCGGATACAATTTGATGAGAGCAACACCAGAAAGGTTCACTTCAGAAACCCTCCTCTGCACAACAGAACTATGAAGAAGAGTCAATTTTGTGGCAGCATGACAAAGATCTGATTTTGGAGATTACTAATGTCTCCTACTAAACAAAAGGTATAGCAGGTATAGAGCTGTTTTTCCTGTGGAGATTACCTGCTTTCATTAGTATTTTCAGTTTGGACGGGGCTTTTCTTTGACACGATATTATTTTCCTGTCTTAAATCCAGCAACTGGAGGAAGTTTGAGCAAAGCAATTGTAATGCTTCTGAGTTATCTGGCTCGTGATCATGATATGAATAAAAAAGATGAAAATGCCTCCAAGAGGATATGTGATGCCTTTAGTTAGACAGTACGAGATTCTTTATTCTCAACTGGTATCAATCTTCACTTGGATGTACAAAGGAATACTTCTCTCCAACTTCTATGAAGTAGAGAAATTCACTATCTGATGGATTCTGGAAATTGCTCATGCATATTTGATCTTGATTGCATTTTATTAACTTGGTCATGGTAGTAGGCAGTGAAGGTACCATGAACGTGTTCTGCATTTTCTCAAAGCCTGGGCGTTTAGTCAAGATGATGAATCTCCATGGATCTGTATCAAACTTTGTTTGTTGCATATGTGTAGATTACTCTCTTTGAAGGTAGATTTATGGCCTTGATCAGGCTGAAAGTATGATCATCAACGGTGGAACCCTGGTACAAATCATGTCACCACTCCTTCCTTGTTTTTCTTCGTGCCTTTGATTACCATCTCGCAAATTTTTATCTCAACATCATTCACAATGTATTACTTCAGTTTAGTCATTTTTTGGTGATGACAATGTCTTCACCCCAGAGGCCTTAGAAGAACAGAGGATTTCCACTGTATTGTGGATAACAGTGTGACATTCAATCGAGAAGTATGGAGGAAGTCCTTATATCAACCCTATTGCTTTTATGTTTTTGGGATAAAATAAACATGACAAGTGATCAATGGGTGGCTAGAAAGGTGATTTGCTTAAGTCCTTGAATGTTTGAGAGCTGACTAGGGGCCTGCATGACAAAATTTCAGAAATGATTTCTCTCCTGATTTCTGTTCTCCGGAACAGGTTTGGAACAGAAATCCGTTTGATAACGCAATTTGATTTTTCAATTTCTGAAACAGATTTCTATTCCAGAAACTGATTTGGAGGAGAAATCAGAAGCTAAAAATTGTAGCTTCTCCAATTTCTGAAACAGAAATAGAAAATTTTTTTCTTAACTTTTCAATTTGGTCCAAAATATTTTAGATCACTAATATTGAAATAGAAATAGAAATAGTTAATTTAGTCCAAAATATTTTAATGATTTTTTAATATAATCATTTCAATCAATATTGATTGAAAATCTTAACCATTGAGCCAAATGGTGGGAATTGAATGAATAAGGCTTCATTTGTTGCACGTAAGAGATTTCACGAATAATAATAGTCAACTTGTCATATTCATATCTAACGAATCTTTCTTTACCTACTCTTCCGTAATACGCCGACAACGACTCTATCTCGGCTAACTATTTTTTTAATCATAAACTTCATATTGAGACGGTAAAAATGGGTCAAATCATTAGGTTTCATCCAATTTTTCTTTTATAAGGAAAAGAGATCTAATAAGGAATCTATTGTTCTTGTAAGAGTGTTAATGAAAATATAGCTTTTGATAATAAATTTTTAAATAATCCTAGTGTTGATAATTTTGAAAAAAAAATTGGTGACAATTTTTTAACATGGTGAGGATTTTTTTAACAAAATTTGGAAAGAAATTGGAATTAGACTATTATAATCATGGCTATCATTAGACTTATTTGATTAATGTGAAATCAATTTCGGCAAAAACATAATGACATATTCACTAAAATTGAATTTCAATTGATTTTTTTTGCCACATTGTTTATTTTTCGAAAGAAAATATTACGTAATAGGAAACGTAAGCACGTGTAATAGGAAATTTCATGAAATTGTATTTTCAACTTTTGTAATGTATTAGTATTATTTCAACTATTATTTTGTATTTGAGGATTTCCTATGTTGTTTTAGTATTATTTTGACTATTATTTTGTATTTGAGGATTTCCTATGTTGTTATCTAATCAATTTCTAATCAATTTCTATTCCTAGAAATAAAAATTTTATTATTTTATCAAACGGATTTCTGTTCCAGAAATAGAAATTTTGAGTCGTTATCAAACGGCTTTCTTTGCTCAGAAACTTGGCCGGGAAATAGAAATTGAAAAATCAATTTCTGGCCAGAAATCAATTTCTGTTTCGGAAATTTTGTCATGCGCGCCCTAGATCTCTCGATGCCATCCAACTCAAATCAGAATGTTTTGTTACAACTGCCTTTGAACAGAATTGGAAAGCGATTCCTGCCATAACTGTGGCTAGAAATGTGCACCATTTTTGGCTAGGCTGATGGCAGAGAAAAAAAATCTTCAGAGCTTGGGTATTACCTATCTGTTTATGGCACCGAAATGAAGTGGGAGGGGCTGTGCATATGATTTTTAGTTTGTGGAGAGCTTAATTGATACTGCATCAGAAGCGAGGACTTTCAACTATAACTGTAATCTTGACATTGAAATAGCTCATTGGCAATATTAGGAGGGCAAATTGACTGGGAAGATATTAGTCATGTTCTTTTATTATCATTTTCACAATAGTTTGATGCATGTCTCTGAATCTTGATGAGAGAAATCATGTTCTTTCATTATCATTCACGCAAAGAGAATTCCAGAATGATGGAGAGCACATATGCCCCATGTAGAATTATGAAAAATATTTGCATGATAGCTACACGACAAAGATCAGGTTCTGGAGATTCTGTGTTTCCTAGTAATTGTAAATATGGCAGGTAAAGTATCATATTCAGTTAAGAGTACCTACTTCACATTAGTAATTTCAGTTTGGCATGAGATTGTGTCGATATCTTATTGTTTCCCGTCTTATTTCCAGTAATCTCGGGATCGACTAAGTGAATGCGATGCTTCAGCATCATTTGGCTTGTGATACTGATGGGAATGAAAATAGATAAGAATGCCTTTGAAGCACATTGCATGTCATTATACGTCAGTCACAGAGTAGAAGTCTTCATCTTTGACGTGACATGAATATGCTCTAATGCAAATAGAGAGTACTACCTTTTTCCAAGTTCTATTAAAGTTGGTTTCCTAGAGCATAGGATGTTTACTATGTGATTATGTCATTCATTCATACATAATAAAATAGAACTTCATTTGTCGTCAGCAAAAATCCCACTTAAAAGCTTAAAGCATTAATTAGAGATAGACTGCAAGTATATAACTCCTGTTGATACCCTTGATTCAACCAATGTGGAATGACACTTCTATGGATTGATTGATCATAGCAACTACTCATGTTTATGTGGTTTTGATTGCATTTTTAGTAGCTTATGTCCACTTATTCTATCATGGATTAATAAGCCAATGGAGGCACATTCATAAGATTATTACTTTTCTCAAATTCAGGGCACAGATGTTGAGATGATGAATATCCATGGATCTATATTACACATTGTTTGTCAATTGAGGTGCTAATACATAGATTGCTCAATCTGATGATCGATTCAGGGCCTTGATCCTGTCAAAAGTAACATCCTGTGTGGTGGAAAACTAGTACTATTCATGTTGCGCTCTTTCTTGTTTTTCATCGTGCATATATCCATCTCACATGTTCATACCATCAATCAGTGTCTTTATGCATTGAATTTGCATCCATCTGTTTGTTCTTCATTTGGTGGTGACAATTTCTCGTGCCCCTGATGCTTTAAATGACCAGGAACTTCATTGTAATTTTGGTAGTGATGTGAGATCTGAACCAAACAACTGGGATAAGGATGCAACAAGGACATTCTTTAAGCCGATTGTATTGCGTCATGCTTTATGAATGGAGCTGTTCGTCATAGCAATGAAAACAGGTGCTTTACTTTACTCGCGGTCGTGGAAGGTTTGAGAGCTGATCTGGATCCATGAATGTCTATTTTTCTTGAACCTAGTGACTTAGTTGAACTTCTCTCTCTATATGGATAGTAATTATCTCAAAATTTGGTTATGTTACTTATACATTTTTTCATCAATATCAAGATTTTGGCGACACAAGGACACTTGGGGTGTCAAAACTTGACACGAATAGATACTTAAGTGTCAAAATCAGAGCAAAATGGATCAGTTAAAGTGTCAATGGTGAGAAAATTCAACTAAAACGCCAACAATGACGATTATCTGGCAAGCCTAGTGTAAAACGATGTCGTTTTGCATGCTGATGTGACTTGATAGTGTTAAAATGACGTCGTTTGGTAAATAATTAATATAAAAATTAATTAAATTTAATTTAATTTTAAAAATAAGGGAGGAAGAAGATGAATAGGCAGCGGCTCGGGGCTTAGTCCTCGTTGTCATCGAGAAGGCGAGGGGAGGGTCGACCCTCCCCTAGATTCGGTGAGGGCTGGGCCCTCCCTATCGGTTGGCTGGGTCACAGACCCCTAGCTAGGGCTCGGCGACCCCGGCGACCCTCCCCCTGCCTTCCCAACGGTGGGAGTCCTCAACCATTGCCACTTATTCATTTGCCTCCTTTTCCTCCTCTTTTTTCTTTTTTAATTTGGCTTTAAATTTAATTTAATTAATTTTTATATTAAAATTCGAATTGTATCAAAATGACGTCTTTTTGTGTTTATTTGCTTAGTCAGCCTTTCGACGAGCTACGTAAGTAAGAAAATTAATAAAAAGTTGCCACGTAGAATTTTTGGCGAGGTTCGCCAAATGTGGCACTCAAGTGTCCCATTTTCTTTTTTTAAAATGGCACTTAAGTGTCACTTTTCTAACTTTTGACACTTAATACTGTGTTTGGTAGCTTGCCAAACAGGAATAATTTCTGTTCTTTTGTTCCCGACAGTAGATTTGGAATAGAAATTTATTTGGTAATGTTTTTATTTCCAAGAACAAATTTCTATTTTTTTCTTTTCGAAAGTAGATTTAGAATAGAATTGAGAAGTTAAAAAAAGTTGATTATTTGTTCTCGAGAACAATTCCATAATTAAGTCAATCAATTTTTTCTCTTCTTTCTTTTTGTTCTTCTTCCTCCTCTCTTCTCTTCAACTGCTGCCACTATTGTTGCTATCCACTGTTGTCGGTCACCGGCGATCAATTCGGCGAGCTCGCCAATGGCCGAGCAAGGCTTGATCAAGCTCGCCCAGCCGCTGATAAGGCTTGATCTCACCGGGCCATCACGAGGTTAGCGTCGCCTGGCGAAGGTGAGGCCGACCTCGCGGTGGCCAGGCACGGTCGAGCCCCATCGGCGACCAGGCGAGCTCAGCCTCACTAGATCTAGGTGAGGCCGCTCGCCTAGTCATGGCTCGGCCGAGCCTCATCTAGCTGCTGATGAGGCATGGCCTAGCCGAGGGATGGCAACACTCCAGCAAGGTCGTTGGCTCTCGTCTAGTTGATCGCCTGTCATCCCAAGGCCGGCGACCAGCAACCTTGAAGAAGAAGAAGAGAGAGAAAAGAATAAAGAAATAAAATTATTAAAAAATTAAAAGAAATTGATTTAGATGAGAAATTTTGAGAACGGTACTAAACACAATTTTATTTCGGAAATAAAAATTTTGGACAGTTACCAAACGGCTTAAAATGTTTAGAAATTATTCTTGCGAACAGAATAAAAAAGAATCATTTTTTATCAGAAATTATTTCCGAGATCAAAATGGTTACCAAACGTGTCCTAAGTATTCCCTTGTGTCAAGTTTTGGCACATGAGGCGTTCTTTTGCTAGATTTTGGCTTTGAAATTGCACTTAATTTTATTTATAAACATTCATAAAAAGATTGCAATTAATCTCTTGTACAACTAAGAGTACCCGTCCTAGTTCTCCTCAGTCAGCCATATATATCCAACGATACCTATCTTTAGCACCTCCTCATTCTTAAGCACAATACTCCTTTTTCTTCTGCAGATCGTCGTCATGTACATAAGAAGTAAGTATTTTCAGTGTAAATATTAAGGGAAAATTACGTAAAAAAGTAATAAAGAAAACGAAAGAGGGAGTAGAAAGTGGCATTGGAAGCTAATCTTCCTTATATACTGTCAATAAATCAATTAACCTACTCATTTTCACGAGTCTCGCATGCTTTGTTCTAAAGTCCAAAAACTCAATAGATGCAGGGAAAGGTAAGAGATTCGCAGAATGCACTACTTGGAGCCAACTGCTTTAGGATGAAGTCCAAAACTCAATAGATGCAGGGGAAGGCACGAGATTAGCGGAATGCACTGCTTGGAGCTTATCGCTTCAGGATTGAAGCACTCTCGTTGGAGTAGCTGAGACTCTCTAGAAAATGGCTTTAACTCATTGAGGATGAAGCTTTGTAATTGTAGCAATTGATTCATTTGCTCAAAAATCAACCGGTTCGCGCGGGGCATGGACATTGCTATCCGAATGACAACTTATCAAGTGCTTGAAGAGTTTTGAACATCCCACCTTAACAATAAATACATATTGGGCACTCAACTTTATTAAGGAGATAAATGTTGATACTATAGAGTCAGGCCCTTGTTAAAATCTCACATGACGCTTTCCTCAAATAGATTGTGTGATGAAGCTCGAGATGAATAACCCTGCTCAATGCCCGAACCTCGCGGCGAATCCTCCGTCATCAATAAAACACATGATGTTATCGATACATGAAAATACTCCCAGGCACGACACAAGGGCAAAGGGTGAGTCAGACAGTGCTTTGGCAGAAAAAAATTTCGGAAATGGCTTAACCTATGGTCAAAGAAGCATGGTGATTGAGCAGTAAGTGTTGCACATTATAAAATGAAGTTGTTAATGGTTCCGTTGGAGTTAAATTCGTTCCAAAAGTACACATCACTTATAATTCATTGTTGCAAAGTACATAAGCATGATGGTGGGGACTTGAGAAAATTATAGAAGCCGATATAGGACATATATATAACACATTGATAAAAAAATCCATCACTCAAATTATTGCACACATTATTGTACTTTCGTCTTTGAGGCTGGTCGTGGAAGTTGACCAGATGCTTAACGCGGGGGTGGGGGGAGGGGGAGGGCATCGAGCTCTGGATCATGGGGTAGGTAATAGTAACTTTACAAGGAAAAGTAGAAGAATTTAGCAATGATTTAGTAAATCGGTAAATCACCGATATTTTTCAACTTTTATAAGTATTGTTAATAAAAGAAAAACCGTAAAATGATTTTTACCAACATCCTCATAAATTAGTTAGTGACCAACTTTTGTCAAATTTATAGGTGTAACACTATAATATATTTGCAGAAATGTTAATGAAACTAGTAAGTTACGAACTTCTTTCATTATGAGGTTTATATTCGCCAATTGAAAATTTTCTATCGTTAATATATCGACAATTTGATATTAGCAACATAGCAGGAGGAGTTTTGATATTTGATCACTAATAAAAAGATGGATTATTAGTTAAAAGAGGTACAAAATGATGGATTGAAAACCTTAGTTTTACAAACCAAACATGTTTTCAAAAAAAAGAAGAAAAAAAAAAAGAGAGAAATATTTTCCTTTACATTGAAGCTTTTTAATGAACCGGGTTTGCTAGTTCTTTTCTTTAATTTGTATATTTCATTTTGGGCTTGTAATACTTCATATCCAAATTTTCAAATTTTCTAATGAAAGAGGGGAGGAAAAGGTCGATAAATTTTTTTCCTTTCGTCTTCTTTCCCTTTTACATGAAATAATTAGGTCAACTTTTATCATATTCAATGACAACATGATATTATTTTCCTCCTCTTACTTGATTAAAGGAACAGCGAAACTGATTCAGGATTCAGACGTGATGCTTCTGAGAAATCATTCTATTGACAACACCAACAGTGATCAGAATGCCTTCTAAATACATCAAATCTCATGAGCCATCAAGTAAGATTTTTCATCCTAGATAAACTATCAATGACTAGCACAAGTAAATCTAAGGAAAAATTCTAAATAAGGGTTTAGAGTGCTATCATTTCCTCAAATAATGACTTAAAATGGATTTTGTTTCAAATAAGAACCTAAAATGGTTATATCAATCTTAACAAAAGGCCTAAAGTGATTATGGCTATTTCAAATAAGGGCCTAGCCACGCCAGTTCGACGGTCAACCAAAAATTCCGACCGATTAGGGGTATTTTTGTCCAAACACAATTTAAATTTAATTATATTAAAGAATTTTAAAAAAAGAAAAAGAAAAAAGAAGGGGAGCACATAGGTGGGAGCTCCCTCTCACTTGTGGCTATCACCCCATCGCCAGTGGGGTAACAACAATGGTTGGTGAGGTCGCTAGTGCTTGGGCGAGGGTTGGCAATTCTTGTCGACGAGGGGCAAGGGCTTGCTGGCCCTCATTAGATAGGGGAGATGGTGGCGACCCTCTCCCAAATTTGGGTGAGTACTGTTGGGCTGGCGTGAGATCCAACTAGGGGTGTGCATGGTCCGAGTGGGCAGTTCCTGACTTAGAACTAGGAATTGCTTGCTAAAAACTAGTTTCAAAAAATTGGAATCGGGAACCGCCCTTTAGTTGCATGGATCCACCCTAGAACTGGACTGCTGGTCCGGTCCGGTTCTCGAGTAGATCCATAGAACCGGTCCAACCTCCGCGCCTTCCCCTCTTTGCCCTCCCCACATCTACTTATTCTAGCTCTCCCGACCATGGTAGCTTTATTCTCCTCAAGTATTAGCGTCGCGGCAGCGGTGGTTGTGACCCTCATGCTGCTTCCATCCCAACCACCATCACCATCTTCGCCATTGCCTCCACTGTGTCCTGCTCCTCCCTCAAGATTGACAATGAGGAGGACAATGGGGACGATTAAACAGTTCGCCCTTGTCCTCGAAAATGAGGACGATTGGGGGAGGAGGAACAGGGGAGGTAGAATTGGGACAAGCCCAACAACGAAGAGGACAATACTGATAGTGAATGAGGAGGTGGCGACGAGGATGGTGACGATGTGGAGAGAGAGTTCAAGTTCGAGGGGGGAAAAGAGAACTAACTCACTGTTTTGCTGAGTTTGGACTATGACTCGAAGGGAGATGAGTAGATTCGAAGGTGAATTGGAGAGGAAGAGGGAGCTCAGGGAGATTTTGAACTAAGAGAGATGAGATGGAGTAGGAAAGTAGTGAATTGAGACAAGATGTTGATTGGAGCCCTAAATTTTACATTTCCTAATTTCGAATTTTTTTAATATTAAAAATTAATATATTATTATAATATAACCGGTCCAGTTTGAGTGGGCGAGTGGGCGGATCCACCCATGGAACCGAAATCAGACCGGTACCCACCAATTTCCATAAATTGAAATTGGGATGTTGCGATAAGGCGAGCGATTGAATAATAATATAGACAAAATAAGAAAATAAATCGGACACTGGATTTACGTGGTTCGGTCATAGAGACTTACGTCCATAGGAAGAGCAGCAGCGAATTTCACTATAGATCAAGTAATACGAGGAGATTACATACTTGAGTCATTCAAACACTCTCGGTGTTTCCCAAACCCTAATAACACCAAATAACGCACGTAGTGTTTAGCCCCGAAATTCCTCAAAAAATAATATCTCAATCTCATAAAAGAATTACACGCAAATCTTACCACAAGATTTAATTGGCTTGAATACTAAATCTTCTTGGATGTAATTCACGAACAAGAATGACAAAGAATATCCCTCCCAAGCACTCGACGACAAGATGGCACTTCAAGAACACTTCTTCATGATCAACCCACTTCCATCCACGGTCACTAGTCTATATACATACATACATACATATATATATATATATATATATATATATATATATAAGTGAGACCCTTATTCTTTTGCTGACTTCTCATAGGATTCCGTTTCCTATCTTAAACGATTTTATCCAAAACATATATTTGTATATTTTGAACAAAATCCAAGTCCTAGTCAAAGTTAGACTTTCCTATTTTAGCAGCCAGACTCTCCAACGCAAATTCAAATTTTGGGGAGTTGATCTTCGGATCTTCTTTGCTCGATTTCAAATGTCCACAACATATCCAATTCAGAATATTTGGAATTTCACATTGGGCTCAAACTCGGGACATATTTTAACAATCTCCACCTTGGCTCGACGTTTGAGCCAAGTTGCAATCGCTTCGCAAAAATTCAAACTCTGCCGCTATTTTCCCATTGCCCCCTGAGGGGCTCAACCGCCACATATTTTATCCAAGTCCAAGCTTCGCTTGAACTTCGCCATAATCGAGGACCTCATCAGAATACCAATTCCACATGCATCTTTAATTGCTCTATAAGGATTTTCTGACGCAACCTCCTTAACTGCAGATAAAGAAAAACCATTGTTGCATCCATATCTATCAGGAGATCGAATACGTACCTTGTTAATATCAACAATTACAGCAACCGTTGGTTCTATAGGCTTTACCTCGCTACGAGCACCATTTGTGTTGATTACTTTGCTAGTACCCATATACGCTACCTCAGAAGTTTTTGGTCGCAACTCCACCTCAAGGTAAACACCGTCCTAATCCATATTAACACTACCACAAACACTCCTCGCCAGAAGTATCAGAGACTTGTCAAGGGTAACTTCTCTTCTGTCAATAGGTGAATTTATATCTGGGCACCACAACTGATCGCCTCGCTCACCTTGTGCGTAGCCATGGAATATGCACCTTGCCCTCCCATCGAGCTTCCCATCACTCACTTGAAAATAACACGGGCAACCAAACATTCTAAAAAAAGAATAACCAGCAATGTTACCAGACCACACTTTTTTCAGGAGTCCGCCATTCAATAGCAGTTGATGGGGATCTATTTACCAGGCAACTTACTGTACTAAGCACATTAGCTAGGATTCTCCTAACAACACTAGCACTAGAGATCATTTTTCAGGCCGTCTCAAGTAATATTCTGCTCATCAATTCTGCAAATTGTTGTGATTTACTGGCACTAGTGCGGTGTTTCACTATAACCTCTTTCATGTAGAATTTATTTACTAGCTTCGAGCAGAACTCCATGCTATTGTTAGTTCATACATGCTTAATCGACTTACCAGTCTCCGTCTCGATCAAAGCTCTTGACTGTGTGATCTTGACACCAGCATCAAACTTGTGCATTGGCACAAACACCCAAGTCTTTTTCGAGCAGTCCATAGACTCTTGAACAGATGCATTCAACGTCTCCGGGGCGAAACCTGTTATTGTCTTACCTTGAAGTTTGTACAAGCCTCCGTGCTTGATTCCTTTCATTATCACCAGGGCACCTCAAACAACCTTTAGAACTCCACCTTCTGAAGAATACCTGCAACTAGTTGAATCTAGGGCACCCAAGGAAATTAAGTTCTTCTTCAACTTTGGAACATGCCTCACTCCAGTCAATGTCCTCACGATACTATTATGCATTTTGATTTTAACATTGCCAACACCCACAACATCGCACTTAGTGTTGTTCCCTAACTGTACTTTACTATTATCCATGCATTGATAAGTAGTAAACCAGTTTCTATTTGGTGTGACATGAAAAGAACAACCAAAATCCAAAATCCATCCATCAAATGATGAATCATTAGTGACAGACAAGACATAATTAGTATTATCTGCTACAGATGCAACATTATCTAAGACATAATTCCCTTACCCTTCTCATTCTTCAGCTTAAGACAATCCCTTCTAAGATGCTCCCTCTTGCTACAGCTCCAACAGATAACAACACCAGTCCTACACTGATTACGTCTGTTTATATTAGTACTACTTTTTACACACACATGTTCTAGATCCTCCTCTATTTTCACCTACTAAAGCAGTAGATATAGGTTTACTGGATTCTCTTCTACGAATGTCCTCGTTCAGAATCAAATCTCAAACCCCATCGAACGTCAAACTTGTTGACCGAGAGGAATTACTAACAGCAGTAACAGTAGTCTTCCAACTATATGGCAATGAGGATAATAGAATCAAAGCACGTATCTTATCTTCAAAGTCAATCTCAACTATACTCAATTGACTAACAATCACATTGAATTCATTGATATGATCTGCAACTGACGCACCTTCGCTTATCTTCAAATTAAATAGACGTTGCATCAAATAGACCTTGTTGATCGTAGAGGGCTTCTCATACATATCTAATAGGGCTTGCATCAAATCAACAGTGGTCTTCTCCTTCAAAATGTTAAACGTGACGTTATGAGCTAACGTCAGCCGAATAACACCCATAGATCGTCTATCCAGCAAATCCCAATTAGCTTGCTTCATCGTCTCTGGTTTCTCCCTAGATAAAGGCAAGCGCAATTTCATCTGGTAAAGATAATATTCAATCTGCATCTTCCAGAAACTAAAATCATTCCCATCAAATCTGTTGATTATCACTTTTACTTCTTCTGTTGTCATCGATTCGCTTCAACTTAGCCAAGCCTAGCTTTGATACCAATTGTTGCAATAAGGTGAGCGATTGAACAATAATATAGACAGAAGAAGAAAATAAATCGGACACCGGATTTACGTGGTTCGATCGTAGAGACCTACATTCACAGGGAGAGCAACAGCGAATTTCACTAAATCAAGCAATACGAGGAGATTATACACTCGAGTCACTCAAACACTCTCTCGGTGTTTCCCAAAAACCAATTACACCCAATAACGCATGCAATGTTTAGCCCCAAAATTCCTCAAGAAATAATCTCTCAATCTCATGAAGGAATTACATGCAAATCTTACCACAATATTTGATTGGCTTGAACACTAAATCTTTTGAATGTAATTCACGAACAAGAGCGACAAAGAAAATCCCTCCTAAGCACTCGACGACAAGACGGTGCTTCAAGAACACTTCTTCATGATCAACCCACTTCCATCCATGGCCACAAGTATATAAATATAAATATATAAATATATATATATATATATATATATATATATATATATATAAGTGAGACTCTTATTCTTTTGCCGACTTCTCATAGGATTCCGTTTCCTATCTTAAGTGATTTTATCCAAAACATATCTCTGTATATTTTAAACAAAATCCAAGTCCTAGTCAAAGTTGGACTTTTTTATTTTAGCAACCAGACTCTCCAATGCAAATTCAAATTTTGGGAAGTTGATCTTTGGATCTTCTTTGCCCAATTTCAAACGTTCGCAATATACTTAATTTGGAATATTCGGAATTTCACATTGGGCTCAAATTCGAGACATATTTTAATGCGGGAAATGGACCGGTTCTCTTAAAAACCACCGGTTTCGGGCGATTCTGGGCAGTCCGAGCGGGTCTCAATTCTTTTGCACACCCTTAGGTCCAACAACCCTTGCTTAGACTGTGGCGCCCCCTGATGGCCCCCGATCCGTTAGGGTCGCCACAGTATTTCCTTATCCTGGTGTCCTTTATTATGACATTAATGGATTTCAGGAAATCCGCGAGTTTGGGGGGTCTATTACCTTTTTCAGTGGTCCTGCGCAATTTTATGGCGGAAGCGGATCCATCATCTCCCTTCCTAAACACTGAAATGATGCACACTAGATACACACATAGATAACAACTCGGCACTTTTTATTTACATATACTCGATAGACGTCGTTCGTCGGTACATCAAAGCCGAAGTTTCTATACTTGGCTATATCCAAAAAGATGACCAACGTTTCCATCAGCTGTTCACATGTCATCCATCATCAAGTGCCAGTGTCCCAAAATTCACTACTGTTCTCTCATCCATCTGCTACTCTACTCCACTCGAGCCTCCATCATCGTCTTTTGGTGATGGCAACAGCTTTATCACTCTGTAATATGTTAGCCCCCACGAGGGGTGAGTACGACTACTCAGCAGTTAAAACTCTACAAAACTATATTACGTAATACTATCATCATATGCTTCCATGCAATCCAAAATAGGGTTCACGACCAAAACAATGAGTGTGCATAAGTTTAAAAGAATCTCAAACAACACAGTACAATAAAAAAGTAGATGTTTAAAAACTCAGTTTGTCACAACTCACTACCACCATCTTCCAAAGGACCAGTGTTTGCGTCCCTTCAGGCATATCGCACCCAACCTGACATCACGAAGCCTCCGATTCCATATTTCAGTCATCGAGCATCCGGAGCGTGTTACGCCGCACCTCCATGCATCTCGCACCCCACCTGGCATCATGAGGAACCTCCGAGGCTCACCATGTCAATGATGTCCCCGGACATCTGGTACGTGTTATGTCACACTCCCGAGCATCTCGACGCTCTCGAGGAACCTCCGGGGCTCACCGGTCCCCAGGCATCCAGAGGCATCGCCATCACGATCCTCCAAGCAACCCGACACCCGGGGCATCGTCGTCCTGAGGGTCCAATGGCATCAATAACACAGCAATCATGGTGTAGCAGTCAAACCATTTTAAATGCCAAAATGTTCCTGTACCGGCAATATGTGAAAACTGCTTTAATTTCAAAATCCCAAATCATGGTATGGGTCAAAATCCAATGAATCTCAACAACGTATCAAATCCCTGTCGGTAAAATCGTTCATAAAGTCCAAAGTTTGAATATCAAAATAAATCAAAGAAGTTTTCTATCGTTCCACCCCGATCAAAATCTGAAATTTACAGGCGTGGACTTAAAACATTTTCACGTTTCAAAACTTGGAATGTACAGGTGATGATTTTCACCAAAACCATAAGCATTTCTTTAAATATTGGAAACCACAGTTTGGCGGGTTGATAATATCGGTCCCAACGTGAAGATTTTTGAAACTAACAACTTTGAAATACCAAAACCATAAGCCTTTCTTGAAATACTGAAATCGACGCATCGGCGAGTCATCAAACTCGGTCCCGACCTTAAGATTTTCAAAGTAGTTTTTGATGAAGGCTAGTAAACACACCTAGAGGGGGGGTGTGAATAGGTATTCATGAAATTCTTTTCAAATCTTTAACCAAAATATCCTTTGGCATGAAAATCACATCAGAGATAAATGAATCACGCAGTTATAAAAATAAGTAGAGTAGGGTAAGAGAAATTTGACACAAGGATTATAGTGGTTCAGCTTATTGTAAACCTATGTCCACTCTCCATGCTGGCAGCCAACTGGCTGTAATCACTATGTAGCAAATGAGAGCTTTTATAGTTCACGATCTAGACTTCTTTTGTTGAAAGTCTCTTCTACAGCTTCTTGCAATTTCACATTGTAACTGTCCTCTCCTTAGTACATAATTTGAGCACAAAATATTTTGAGAACAAGAGCTTTTAGAGGTTCTAATTTCGAAATTTTTCTATCGGCTCACCCACATTTTCGAACAACTTCGACACACCTTAAATATCCCTTTGTGCCTCCATAGCCGTTAGCACTTTCCAAGAATTCATCCAATCTACCCGTTGGAATGAATCAATTTAGGTGAATATATAAGTAGAAAATAGCTCGTCAATCCTGCTCACCCATACAATCAGGATCTTGAGTTTCCAAAGTTAGATCCTTCCAAAACTTGCTTGATCTTCAACGGATAAAATCCAAAGCAAAAAATCTTTCGAGCTCACAATCACAGCCAAAAATATTTCACGGATAAGTTAAGGAAGATAATATTCAAATCTTGATTTCCTTAACCGTAAGAATAAACTACTGACAGCCTGGCAAAATCGCAAAACTGAGTCTGACTGTCTTCAGACTTTGATTAGGTCTGGAGATCATTAGACCGTAACTACCGGGTCTAGTAACCTTCAGACGAAAATGCTTGGGTCTTGAACTCTTCAGACTTAAGCGACTTAGTCTTGGATTCTTCAGACTTAACTGACAATGATGTTTTGTTAACTTCAAAACTTATAAGGGATTTTTCTTCAACAATTTCCCCCTTTTTGATGGTGACAAAACACCTCGGCAGATTTGTAAACTTATAACCTACAAAGAAAACTCATATATATTTTGAGGAATACTTCTGCAAACAGAAAAATGTTAGTCCAATAACAATTATCCTCACAAATATAATGATCCTGCAAATTCACAAATCTACAGATCCAATAATCAAATCAGTGCATAAATAAAGTCATAGAAGTTCAAATGAACAACCCAAAAGTTTAAAGTCATAGTCATAAACATAAACAGTCTAAAAACGAAATAAAACAACATAAACATAAATAGTCTAAAAACGAAATAAAACAAACGAAACAAAAACAAAAGAAATAAAAGTTCAAATAAATTCAAATCTACAAAGCTCTCCCCCCTTTTGTCCCATCAAAAGGAGGTAGAGTAGTCAAGAGTGGGGTTGATAAAAGTCAGGGCTCCTTTGGAATGCGAACAAGATGGTATTCGCTGAGCGATTGGACTGTCTTCTCAAGGCTTGTGAGAGCTTCCTTCACTGAATCCAACTCAGCACCCTTCACATTCGATTCCACTTGAAGTTTGAGGGTATTGATTTGGTCTTGCATGGGCGTGGAAGTACTCAGCATTGCTTTCTTGAGGTCTCTCAGCTCATAATACATCCCAAAATCCTGCTTTTTAAGGTCCAGCATGATATCCAACAGTTTAGAAAAATCTGTTGAATTTGCATTACCTGAACTAGGACCAGCAGACTCTGTTCTCTGAGTCTGAAAGCTCGGTACATCCTTTTCAGCCCTGTGCTCGTCAGATGGAGAGGATTCTTCAATCTCCGGGAAGTGAGATGCATAAATGTCTTCTATATCAGCACCTGACCTACTAACATCACTATAATGCAGTGGCGATATAATTCCTTGATCAGCAGCAACTCCCCCTATTTTGTTGCCAGTGGGTGGAGTCGAATATTCTTCGCCAAAATCCATTTCATCTTCAGCACTGTGATGCGGTTTAGCCTCCTTTCCAGAGTGTTCTTGAGCAAAAGATAGCTCAATTCTTTCAGCAAAATCCTCTTGAGCCTTGCTCTCCTCTTCATCTTTCCTTTTTCTCTCTTCCTCTTCTCTTCGACCTCTTCTTCTTCTCTTCTTCGTGCTTCCTCTTCTTCTCTTCTCTGTCCCTCCTCTTCTCTCCTTTGTTTCACTTCTTCTTCTTCTCTTCTCTTCCTTTCCTCTTCTTTCTTTCTCAGTTCTTCATCTCTTCTCATTCTTTCTGCTTCTTCTTTTTCCTCTACTTCTCTCCTTGCCCACTCTTGATTATCAGCTCTCAAACTGACTGTGCTCCTCAACTTTGTGAGAGCAGAAAGAGTCATGGCATTGTCAAACTCTTCTTCATCATCCTCATCATGTACGATGACTTTCCTTCGCTTTTTTTCGGGAACAGCCATGGGCTCTTTGCCCTTTCTCTTGGTAGCAGCAGTAGCAAACTCTTTGGAGGGAGTCTTCTCCTTCAATCCTTCCAATGCAGTGTTCAGCTCTTGAACCTTCATCTTCATCACCATTTTATATCCAACAAGCATCAAGCTTAGGTTGGTCAGGTATAAGGGTGCAGGAATTTGTATCTTGAAGTGCTTGAACAACTTGGTGATGAGAGACAAGTAAGGCAATTGGCCTTTATCCTTAACCATTGTCCTGTACATGTGGAATAGGATAACATGGGGGAGTGAAAAGGGCCTGCCTTCATTGAGAGCAAACATGAGTTTTGCTTCTGTTTTGGAGACGTCAGTTTTTGATGTTGCCTTCGGCCTGAGACAATTGATGATAATTTTGTGCAGCAAAACATTTGAGGCATTCATCCTAATGTAGGATATTTTGCCTTCCAAAATCCTATCTTGCACAATTTCAAGAGTAGCATAAGCTGTGGACACTTTAATTGGTTGGAAACACCCTCTTTCCACCCCAATTATATCAGCAAAAGTATCAACATCAACAACAAACTCTTTATCCATAAAGGTGAAGGACAACCTGTTGGCATCTAAAAACGACAAGTTGGAGTAAAAATATGCTGTCAATTTAGGATAAGCACTTGTCATGTCTGTACAGAACTTCTCAAGTTGCAACCTAGCGAATTTTTCCCTGAGATTTACCTTGATTGAGTCAAGGAAATCAAAATCCACACTTCTAGGATTCACAACTCCTCTCTTCAGCAACTTAGTATACATCCGCTCATGTTCTCTTGATCGAAATAGACTTCCTTGGGGACAAACGGTGTTCACAGCCACACCCATCCGTGGTTGGAATTGAGAGAACAGCCTTTCATCATCATCCATAGGCTGGTTAGCAGTTCCATACCGCGGGTCACTAGGTATATTTTCGAGTGTCCTCTTAGCAAACCCTTTTTCCAACAATACCTAAACTTTCAATTTCTTTCAAGAAAATATATTCGTTTCTATATCCTCTTTCCTTCAAAAACTCATCTATCAGCCTTAACTCTGTACCCCCATCTTTCAACTTTTTATACAAAGAATACGCAAGCTTGGGTCTTAAGGTTCTTACCGGTGCTGCCTCGGTAATTTCTTCCTCTTCAAACTGTTGAATCGGAGTCTCCCTTTGTGGAGAATCTTCTTCGCCCGTTAGGTCAACTCTGGTAGGACCCTCTTGTCGCCTCTGTGGTCCCTTTCCAGCAAGTCTTGATGATTTTCTCGAAGGCATGCTTGAATCGTGAGCAAATGTCCAACTTGTTCGCAAAAATGTTGGATTTTTGCTGAGTAAAGAAATCGAACAGGGACGGTAGTGGAGAGTTGTTTAAGCTTTTAGGGTTTTAAAAAAAGAGAGTAAACGAGATGGCTTTTAAATGTTGTGACGGATGAAGATGACGATTCAGGAGTATAAATAGCAAGAAAAGATAAAAAAGAGATACTGAACTGTCGCAAGAAAGAAAAAAGAAAAACTGCCAATTTTGAAAAAGTAGACTACAATTTTTGAAAAAGAAAACTGACATAAATATGTCAGATATCGAATAAAAAGCAGATTCAATATTTAAAAAAATAATTAATAAATTAATACATAAAATAAGGAATATCGAAACATGCAATCAGACTTTATATCAGAGTCTGAGAATATCCAGACTTTACCTCAGAGTCTGAGTTCTTTCAAACCTTACCTTTGAGTCTGAATACCTTCAAATCTTACGATTGAGTCTGAACACCTTCAGACCTAACCTTTGAGTCTGAACTTTTCAAGACTCTAGTTTAGAGTCTGAACCTCTTCAAATCTTATGATATTCAGTCTTAAGCGAATTGATTCAAAGTGAGCTTTCTCTAGGGGCTTTGTGAATATGTCTGCTAATTGGTTCTTTGAATCAATGAACTGAATCATCACTTCACCATTTTGAACATGATCTCTAATGAAATGATGCTTGATTTCAACGTGCTTTGCTCTTGAATGAAGTATTGGATTATTTGTAAGGTTGATTGTGCTGGTGTTGTCACATTTGATTTCTGTGCAAGATTCCTCAACTCCAAAATCTCTCAATTGTTGTTGCATCCATAGTATTTGAGAACAGCAACTCCCAAGAGCTATGTATTCTGTTTTAGCGATTGAAAGAGCTATTGTACCCGGTTTTCTTGAGAACCAAGATACCAACCTGTTTCCCAGTAGTTGACAAGTACCTGTAGTGCTTTTTGTATCCACTCTACAGCCAGTAAGGTCAGCATCAAAATATCCAAGGAGAGTAAAGTCTCCTTCTTTGGAATACCACAGACCTAGCTTAGATGTGGTTGCAACATATTTAATAATACGCTTCATTCTTTAGGATTAGATTGAAATCTAGCACAAATGCAAATATTAAATAAAATATCAGGTCTAGATGCTGTAAGATAAAGAAGTGAACCAATTATGCTCCTGTATAGTTTTTGGTCTACACTCTTTCCTTCTTCATCTTTATCCAGCTTTGATGAGCTTGACATAGGAGTTTCTGTCTTCTTGCAATTCTCTATTCCAAACTTCTTGATGAGGTCTTTTGCATACTTTTCTTGGTGAATAAAAGTTCCTTCTTTTCATTGTTTGACTTGAAGTCCCAAAAAGAAGTTCAATTCACCCATCATGCTTATTTCAAATTCATTCTGCATACAACTCGAAAATTTTTTGCAAAGATTTTCATTAGAAGAACCAAATATTATATCATCAACATAAATTTGAACAAATATGAAATCCTTGCCTTCTATTTTGATAAATAAAGTAGTATCTACTTTACCTTTAGAAAAACCACTTTGAATTAAGAAATTACTTAACCTTTCATACCAAGCTCGAGGTGCCTGTTTTAAACCATACAAAGCTTTCTTCAGCTTGAAGACAAGATTTGATTTTCTTGGATCTTCAAATCCTGACGGTTGTTCCACATAGACTTCTTCTTGGATAATTCCATTTAGAAATGCACTCTTCACGTCTATTTGGAATAATCTGAAATTTTTAAAGCAAGCAAAAGTAAGAAGTAATCTTATAGCTTCTAACCTTGCTATCGGAGCATAAGTTTTATCATAGTTGATTCCTTCTTCTTGTGTTTAACCTTTTGCCACAAGTCTTGCTTTGTTCCTCACCACCTTTCCTTGTTGATCCAGCTTGTTCCCGAAGACCTATTTAGTACCAATTATTGATTTACCTTTTGGCTTAGGAACGAGTTCCCAAACATTGTTGATTTTGAATTGATTCAATTCTTCTTGCATAGCTTCAATCCAGCTTTCATCTTTCAATGCATTTTCAACAGTCTTGGGTTCAATCTCAGAAACAAGTGCTAGAGCACTAGATTCTTCACGCCTTTTGGATCTAGTACGAACTCCTTCATCAATGTTGCCAATGATGAGATTTGCAGGGTGACTGGATTTATGCTTCCAATTTGTAATTGGTTTGCCACTTTGATGAGACTCTATTTCAGTTGGAGCCACTGATTTGGTTTGCGGTTGAGCGTCTGAGATTTGATTTTCTTCAAGAGAATTCGTAGACGCTTGGCCAGACTCATAATCTTCAGGTTGAGTCTGATTTTGAACTAAGTCTTCGAACTTCACATTCATGGATTCTTCCACAGTCTGAGTCCTTTTGTTGAAAATTCTGAAGGCTTTACTTGTCATTGAGTAGCCAAGGAAAATTCCTTCATCTGATTTTTCTTCAAACTTACCAATTCAATCACTAGAATTCTTTAAGATGAGGCATTTACAACCAAATACATGAAAATAAGAAACAATAGGTTTCTTATCTTTGAACAATTCATAAGGTGTTTTCTCTAAAATAGGCCTTAGAAAAACTCTGTTTATAATGTAGCAAGTAGTTGAAGTTGCTTCAGCCCAAAAATGAGGAGAAATATTGCTTTCAATTAAGAGAGTTCTTGCCATTTCTTGCAAAGAACGATTTTTCCTTTCTACAACTCCATTTTGTTGTGGAGTGTATAGGGATGAAAAATTATGTTGAATGCCAGAATCATCACAAAATTTAGCAAAATCATGATTTTCAAATTCACGACCATGATCAGTTCGAATACTTGAAATTGTATATCCTTTCTCAATTTGAATTTTCTTTGCAAAATTAATAAAATAAGATAAAGCTTTAGATTTATTTGAGAGAAAGAATACCAAAGTAAAACGAGAATAATCATCTACTATTGCCAAACAATATCTTTTACCTCAAATGTTTTGAGTTCTTATTGGACCGAACAAATCCAGGTGTAATAGCTGCAAAATACGTTTAGTGGATACCTGATTTA
Organism: Eucalyptus erythrocorys; assembly: GCA_014182555.1. Lineage (NCBI taxonomy): Eukaryota > Viridiplantae > Streptophyta > Magnoliopsida > Myrtales > Myrtaceae > Eucalyptus > Eucalyptus erythrocorys. The sequence continues at coordinate 7,481,345 of CM024599.1, forward strand.
TAGATTTATAAAAATTTCTAACTTTTTTTCCAAGTACACAAGGAGTGCATAATTCATGCTTTTGATACTTCAGGTTAGGAAGTCTACAAACAAGCTTTTTGGATGAAACTTTTGCAATTTGCTTCAAGTTGACATGTCCAAACTTTCTATGCTAGAGAATGGCTTCATCTTGAATCAATATCAAACACTAAGAACTGTCAGACTTTATATCCAGCAAATAAATGTTTCTATGTCTTCATTTAGTAAAATATTGTGAGAGATCTTTGCTTGTTCCAGAACAAGTATTTTCTTGAAAATTGATCTTGTATCCAGTGTCGCATAGCTGACTAATACTTAGAAGGTTATAGTTCAACCATTCAACTAGAGAAACATTGTTGATTGTGAGGTTTCCTATCTTCACGGTTCCTCGACCAACAATTTTACCTTTGTTATTGCCACCAAAGGAAACATTTCCTCCTTTTACATGAGAGAGTTTTGTGAAGCAATTTGAATCTCCCGTCATGTGTCTTGAACAGCCACTATCCAAATACCACTTGATTTTCTTCTTGATAGTGACCTACATTTAAATGAAAAACTCAAGTTTTCTTTGGTACCCAAACTTTCTTGGGTCTATCATTGTTAGTACCATAAACAGTCTTTGCCCAACTCTTCTTAATATGTTTCCAAACTTTGGGACAATCCTTCCTAAAATGTTCTAAGCTTTTACACTTTGAACATCTAAGAGCATTTCTTCCAACAGGCTTTACAAAAATCTTTTGAAAATAATTCTAGTAAAAAATTTTTGTAGGCCTATCAATCAAGGAAATGGTTTCATATGTCATTCCTATACCAGATTTATTAAAATAGGGTCTTTGAATTGAAAGAATTTTGTCCAATTTTTCAGATCCCATTGAAAATTTCTTTGTGACTTTCAAAAGATCTTTTTTCAAGCAGGCATTTTCTTTTGAAAGGACGATTTCATTTTATTTTGAAACAGCAAGACACTTATCTAGATTTTCAACTTTTTCAACCAAGGTTTTTTCTTGTTGTTTTAATTTGGAATTCTCCCGTTTTAGTTCAGAAATCCTTTTAAGAGAGCCTTTAAGATTGATACAAAGTTCATCAATGTAGTTCGACATTTTGGTAGGAATTTTTAAATTTCTAACCTTGACATCGCTGTTTGAGTATGAGTCTGAGCTTGAGTCTGAGTCTGAGTCAGCCATAAGACAAATATTGGCATACTCTTCATCACTCTCTTCATATTCAGTGTCACTCCATGTTTCAGCTTTGAGTGCCTTCTTGAACTTTTCTAGTTTTCCTTTCTTTTTCTTTAATAAGGGACAGTTGGGTCTGATGTGTCCCTTTTTCTTGCATTCAAAGCAAACAACATCCTTGTTGGTGTCGTCTTCTTCATTTGACTTCTTTTGAAATCTTTGATTGTTTTGTCTCTTTCCATTGAACCTTCTTCCTTTTCTATTTAACCTTCTGAACTTTCTAATCAGAAGTGCCAGCTCTTCATCATCCAATTCTTCTTCTGAATTTGTAACATCAGAATCATCATTAGATTTTAAAGCAATTGACTTCTTACCTTTGGTGTCAAAGTCCTCATTGAATTGCTCGACTTCATATGATTGAAGTGTGCCAACCAACTCATCTACAGAAAGAGGCATGATCCTTTGTGTTTCTCTTATGGATGTTTTTACGTGATTCCAATCTTTAGAAAGTCCTCTTAACAGCTTATTGACCTTCATTGGTCCTGAAATTGGCTGTCCTTGGTATGCTAAGCCATTTACAATTTCTGTAAATCGACTAAACATATCCGTGATAGATTTTCCTGGTTTCATTTTGAAGGCTTAATATTGTCTAAGAAGGATATTGATCTTGGTTTCTTTGACTCGATCTGTTCCTTCATAAGTGACGTGCAATATATCCCAAACTTCTTTAGCTGTTTCACAAGATGAAATTTTGTTATACTCAATAGGAGATAAAGCGCAATATAGACAATAGATAACTTTTGCATCAAGGGCTTGTCTTTTTGAAATTTCAGCTTGTGATAGTCCCACTCCATCAGCTATTTCTTTCCCTGTGGTTGATGCAGTTTTAGGAACTATTTCTTTCTCTACTACATCCCATTCCTGAGGATCTTTGGATCTTAGGAATGCCTTCATCTTGTTTTTTCATATGTTGTATTCCTTTCCATCGAAGTAAGGAGGTCTGGAATTGCTTTGGCCTTCAATCAAACCTGGAGCCAAAATACCAGTCATAAATCTTTAGCTTTAGAAATAATAAACACTTCCAATAAAATAAGCAACCTACTCTGATACCAATTGATGAAGGCTAGTAAATACACCTAGAGGGGGGTGAATAGGTGTTCATGAAATTCTTTTCGAATCTTTAACCAAAATATCCTTTGGCATGAAAATCACATCAGAGATAAATGAATCACGTAGCTATAAAAATAAGTAGAGTATGGTAAGAGAAATTTGACATAAGGATTATAGTGGTTCGACTTATTGTAAGCCCCGTCCACTCTCCACGCTGGTAACCAACTGGCTGTAATCACTATGTAGTAAATGAGAGCTTTTACAATTCACGATCTAGACTTCTTTTGTTGAAAGTCTCTTCTACAGCTTCTCGCAATTTCACACTGTAACTATCTCTCCTTAGTACATAATTTGAGCATAAAAGATTTTGAGAACAAGAGGTTTTAGAGGTTCTAACTTCGAAATTTTTCTATCGGCTCACCCATATTTTTGAACAACTTCGACACACCTTAAATATCCCTTCGTGCCTCCATAGCCGTTAGCACTTTCCAAGAATTCATCCAATCTACCCGTTGGAATGAATCAATTTAGGTAATCTTCACGTTGTTGAATATATAAGTAGAAAATAGCTCGTCAATCTTGCTCACCCATACAATCAGGATCTTGAGTTTCCAAAGTTAGATCCTTCCAAAACTTGCTTGATCTTTAACAGATAAAATCCAAAGCAAAAAATCTTTCGAGCTCACAATCACAGCCAGAAATATTTCACGGATAAGTTAAAGAAGATAATATTCAAATCTTGATTTCCTTAACCGTAAGAATAAACTGCTGACAGCCTGGCAAAATCGCAAAACTGAGTCTGACTGTCTTCAGACTTTGATTGGGTCTGGAGATCATTAGACCGTAACTTCTGGGTCTGGTAACCTTCAGACGGAAACGCTTGGGTCTTGAACTCTTCAGACTTAAGCGACTTAGTCTTGGATTCTTCAGACTTAACTGACGAGAATGTTTTGTTAACTTTACAACTTATAAGGGATTTTTCTTCAACAGTTTTCATGTAAAATCTTAGAGCTTTGAAAACATAAAAAATTATTACATACATAGGCGCCAAATTCACACTTAACCATAATAGATATGCAATCCATTATCACATAGCTAAAAATCAATTCGGCAACTTCCGAGTTCACACTTTGGCACGAGTATTCAAATCAATGTTAGTTTACGAAACACACTTCACCAAACGACAATGTAATTCACATCATATAGGTTAGTAGTTATTAACTTGCCTTAAAGCCGGTGGCGTCAACGGTGAGGCGAATCCGTGAGCTGCGGCGTTGATGACGAGATGAATCGCAAGCTACGGACTGTGGCACGGTTGAGATGAGCTGGACGGCATAGTGGTGGACAGAGGCGCGGCTAGTGGCTAGGTACGGAATGGTGAGGAGGTCGATGAGGGAGTGGTGTGAGTGGCGTGGTGCGGTGATCACCGATGAGCAGCGGAGAACAGGTGGGACGACACAAGCTCGTGGGACGGGGTTTTGCTAAGACGGAAACAGGATCGGCGAGAAATGAGAGGCGTCCTAAGTGATCGACGGTCTCTCCCTCTCTGCTGCCGCTGGTTGACAATACAAGTCAACAATTCTTGCAACTCTAGCAGCTACTCGAGTGAAGGACAGGTGGGGATATCGTTGCCACCATCCGGGCCTTCTCTCGCCAGCTCAAGGGTCGTTGATGCGTGTCTTCAGCCGGTCGACACCTCTGGCGTGGCTAGTTGACCGAAGAAAAGCTGTATCTCATGCGTGCACACGCCAGCTCACCCCCTTCATGCACTGGACGTGGCGGCAATGGTCACTTCTCTCCTTAGTTGACCCGCGGAATGGAGAGGGGGGAATAAGTGGAGTTGCCCTTCGGCGGTCGGGGCCTTCACGCCATGCATGGGCTTGTCCTCATTTAGTTGACTGCATTGGTCAACTAAATGGGTCTTCGTGGCAGTCACCAGGAGAAGCAAATTTGGCGCCGGTGTCATCATTTGCTGCCCAAGAGAGAGAGACGGACGTGGCGTGACTTGATGCGGTCAAGATCTTCGTCCATTGCATGAAAATGCATGGACTCATGCCGATTGTATCATTAGAAGGAGGTGCATAGTCGCCGAATTCGCGGCCAATGTTCCTCGTTTCTGTCCTAAGGGGGCAGCTCGTGGTGGCCAACTTTTGGTGCTCCTTCACCGACGTATTCGGGTCAGCGTGTTAGGAACCCAGGGATGGTCGAGAATTGGTGCGAAAATAAGGGAGTCCTCGACGTTTTCTGTTATCAACTTCACATATGCATGGGGTCAAAAATGCCTTGCACGAAGGTTAGCAGGGTACAATTTGCTAGTGGATGTTGGTCCCATTGGTGGCGTTGCGTAAGGAAAATTTCGAAGAGACATTAAGTTTCACGGTGATCGGATCATTACAAAACATGACGTCTCAATCTAGCAATGGTAGTGATGAAACGACATTCTCAAGTGGTGCCAACGACGCAGTTCAACAACAACTCGTCGACCCGTCACAGATTGTCACATATTTGAGGTCTGGTGAAAATCCAGATGTCACATAGACGGAGGCGAGGGCAGGCGACTCTCGCTTAGATTTGGGAGAGGGTCGCGACTCTCTCCCATGTTTGGCCTTGCCTCGGATCGTTGGGGGTTGCAAGCCCTCCCTTAGGTGCCAACAACCTTGCCAGCCCTCACCTAGGTGCCGACGACCAAGTTGCTTGTCGCCGTTGCCCCACCAGCAATAGGGCAAAGGCCCTCTTTACTATGTTTTCTTTTTCAATTTTTTAAAGTTTTATTTTTATTTAGTTTTTTAACGAAAAATAGTAAAAGAAAAAAATTAAAAAGATAAAATTACTCTTCACAACTAGTGAGTTTAAGCTCATGTTTGAGACTGATATGGTTACTTTAGGCCTTTATTTAAAACAATGCCTACTTTAAGCCTTTATTTCATAAAATGAAGGTACTTCGATCCTTTATTTGAAATAATGTCTACTTTAAATTTTTATTTGAGAAAATAACGACACTTCAGGCTCTTGTTTGAAATCTTTCTTAAATCTGAGTTATAATTGTCTTGAAATAATACTTTTGAAGAGTGATTTGCTTCCTTCCTTGAAATTCATTTGGTTCTGTTTACTCCTTTATACAAAATTTTTCCATTTCATATTATGCATGAGCATGCTCAGCTTGAATAATAATTGCTTCAAATAAGCCATATGTACTCTTTACGAAATCACTTAAGCTTCAGTTATCTCCGTCCCTTAACAATTCTTTTCATGTCAAATCATCAGCATGTTTTTGATACACTACTATATTTCTTCACAAGATTCATTAGCCATTTTGGATTCCTTGATCAAATTAATTTGTCTAATTTGACCAAGGGCTGAAAATTGATCAAATTCATCCTGCTAGAAAAATTATCTTCTGATTTGATGTTGTGTTCATTCATGCATTATATTTTTTTATATGCCAAGCAAGGTGCTGATGCCCGTTCTGGAACTTCGAAATAGCAAGATATACTATATCATGCTAACTAGGATAAAAGTGATGACATTTTGATCTGGGATGTATATGAAAGGGCTAGTAAAAACACCTAGAAGGGGGTAAATAGGTGTGAACAAATTTTTTTGCAAAGTTCAGTAGGAGTAATTTGCTTATAGAAAATTATAGACTAAGAACGAATTCAAACTTTAGCAGTTAGATAAAATTTTAAACAAAATAAAGGAGTTTAAACTTAAACTGTTAAATAGAGCTACGAGTCAAAATAAAGGAGTTGAGGGAAGAGAATAAGAACACAAGATTTATAGTGGTTCGGCTTAGATTAAGTCTACATCCACTCTCCCGCGCTAACAACTTACTGGCTGGATTCCACTAAGAATCAAAAGAGATTTTACAACTTAATGATCTCAACTTCACTGTGAAGAGTCTCTACTGATCTCTCACAAAATTTCTCTATGAGTTTCTCTCTTTTGTATATAACTTTGAGCTCAACGAATGAAATAGTAAGGAATTAGGAAGTTTCAAACTTTGAAATTTTTCTTTCACGCACACTTTTGAACAACTAAAGAGTCCGCTTTCAATACTCCTTCATGCTTTCACAACCGTTAGCACTTTCCAAAGAAATTCTTTCAATCTACTTGTTGGACAGAATCAATCAATGAGATCTCGAGTCATTTGAAGATTGTGATGAAAGCGCGTTAATCTTGTTCATCCATACAATCAAGATCTCGATTTCCATAAGTAGAACTTTCCAAGTTTGCTTGCCTTCTAAAAGATTTGATTGTCGGAATTGATTCCAATAAGGATAATCAATCATGTAGGTGCTATATCCAGCCATAAAGTCATCCATAAGCCATACGAATCAAATCCTTGAAAAATAAAGATAATATCGCATCTAAATAAGTCTTCATTCTTCAGTTTGGAAACTATCTTTGTGAGTAGACTTTGAATCTAAAGTCTAGTGGTCTTCAGAGTTTGACGCTAGACTTTGGAAGTTTTCAGACTAGACTTTGGAAATGTTTTGTCAACTTCAAAACAGTAAAAGAGTTTTTTCCAATAGTATAAACTAGAGAGAACCACATGTGCAGGTGGTTCTGTCGTGAGATTATGAATAAAGTGATCATGTAAAGTGGACTATTTGTTTTGTCGCCGGAATGAAGGCAGAGCTGGACACTATTCTTGCTTTGTGAGATTTGTGGTGTCAAGATTGCTATAAAAGATGAAGATTCCTCACCGGCGCCTTGCGGCATGATTTGGTGCCAATAAATTTAGGGATAACAAGTTGATCTCATGATGTAGCTCTGATATGCAGGAGTTGTTAATGCCTTTCTTCGTGATAGTTTTTCAGTTTTTGAGTGGCTGTTTGAATTGATGCAACGCATGAAGATTGCAATTTGTAATTATAGTTCTTGACAGTTCAGGCAGCTTGAGACTCTGGAACTGTATCCATGCAACTCCTGATTTGTTGAAGGAATGACACTTGACAGCAATGTCCTTATGATCTTGAGAAAAATATCAATCATGATTATGTGATTCCTAACACCGAAGATTAAATATCCTAACATCCGAAACAGAGGGGTGCAGACACGGAGTTTCACGATTTGGCATGATCTAAGTTAGTGAAAATTAAAAAATTTCCACTCAAAATTCTTTTGTTCCAGAGAGAACGTATTTTGATAACTAGGACAGTTGCTGACTTGATGCCAAAAAGCTATTTGTCAACGATTCAAATGTCACTTTTGGTTGCCCTTACGGTAAAATCCAATTTGTTCAACCTGATCATGAGATTGTTTGCATTAGCTAATTAAGTACCCAATTACAGAATACCACGTTCGATCCGCATTATATGGCATTCTAAATTAGCTAGGCGGATCTTGGGTTTTGAACTCCATGGCCATTGCAGCTTCTGGTTTCTGCAATTAAAATTGAACTCCATAATCGCCGACGTTGGGTGAGGGTGGCCCTCGACTGGGTTGGGCGAGGGCCTCTCTCGCTAGATCTGGTGAGGGCAACCCTCGCTCGATGCCGGCGAGGGGATTTGACGAGGGCCGTCCTCGCGAAGAGAGGAGAAGAAAAAAAGAAAAAAAAAAAAAGAAGTAAAAAGTAAAAAGACCAAAATGCCCTATAGTTTGGGGTAAATGTGGCATAAACATAGAAGTTCAGAGTTTCTCATATCATGAAAAAAAATTTTGGATAAATTTGTCATTTTAGACAAAATTTGGGGTTTTTGGTAGTATTTTCCTAAAAATCAACTTGCGGTAATTTTGAACACAGTGCATGAAACCCACCTAATTTTGCCTTTTGTCTAAACAAATTGGGAAAATTCATCTCCTTCTTTTCTGAGTACATTAAAATACGAGCACACAAGATTTAACGAGATTGGAAGACAGCCATAAAAGAATCATTTCAATTTTATCCCTTGAAAGGCATAACTTTGGATGATTATTATTTAAATAAAGCACGTGTCAAATGGTGATTTTTCTCAAATACTCGTACCGTTGGGGATACTTATGGTTAGTAATTTTACCAATGAAAGGAATCAAAGCACAGTTTTTCCCATTGTGCTGATATTAACGAGGGATCTATCTATAGCTAGTAGATAATATTTGTATAAGAGAACGAGATCGTACTTCTCTACGAGTGCCGGTGACAACGAGACTCCCATCATTAGTAACTTTTAATGAATGATAATTTTTCTCTAGTGCTCGAGACTTTGAAGGAACTTGTTCTTAATGAAGGATTGTAGTTTTTCCATAATGTTCCTAACTGGACCACCTGAGCAAGTAGCTTATAGAATGCATCTGAATGTGCACAGCTTCCTCTCTTAATCAAACGCCTAACATGCTCGCCTGATCCCCTTCCAATTTCATCGCCTAGGGACCTTGGAAGGACCCCTTTTGCTGGTAGCAGTTATTAGCAGCAGAAGGCAAAGATTGGCGGAACACACCACTTCAAGCAAACCGCTTCGGGATCGAGAAACTCCCATTGGAGTAACTGAGACTTTCCAAAATTGGCTTAACTCATAGCGAATGAAGCTTTGAAACTGTAACTATAAATGGGTCCTGTTTCAAAATCTATAAAAGCTACTTATACTATTTGATACCGAGCTTCTTTTGCTCTCTATTTTGGCCGAAGAAAACTTCATTTCGTGCCTCCCACCATGTCGGTTCGGTACTATTACAAGTAAGGTGATCCCAATGCGAGTATCCAACTTTGATCTCAAATACCGCTCGTTTGTGATGCCCAACTATTTTCGACATTCCACGAAATTGGATCCCCATATGTCCCTTGGTGCATACATGGAGCACGCCAGAAAGAGCTGATTGCTTTAGGAAAGAAACTCTGTCGTCTCGTCAGAGTGAACTATTTTCTACACAATAGCCTCAATAAGTAGATGTTAATTTCTCATAATTATTTTTTTCGAAGATAAAAATTACGGTATCTCTTGTCAATTTATGCCCGTGCTGCACAGAACTCGAATAAGAGTGAATAAAGGCTACTCGGACGAAGACTTCAGGGGGTTGATTCGGGGAACGTGCTGATTGTTGTGGGTGCTTCAAGTCTTTTTCTTGTTTTTTCTTTTGGACAGCTGGAGGCAACCAGCTTGTTTCACATTGACATGCCAAAAAGGAGGTTCGTGGCTTTGCAGACTTGGAAAGACGAGCCGTTCGTACGGAAGGAAAAGTTACTGTTGGGATTGTCGGATCCCTAAAAATCGGATTCGACCCTAAATCGAACCCCTAAATTTGCACGGAAGACAAGCCCGGGAAATTCACATGCATCACCGATCCTAAGGCACATCACAAATTCGAACGTACCTTGTTAGCCACAGATTAAATACCGACGCCGATATGAGGAAGAGAAAACGGTCATGTTTGATCCGATGTCGCCAAATATCCTTGAAGGAAAGAAGGGTGTCGCCTTTTAGCCTTTTTGCCTATTGTTCTTTTTCTTTGGAGAATTTTGGAGGGAGAGAGGGAGGAGACGTACGTAATGCCAAAAGGTATCTCTTCTCCCTCCCTTTCCCCCTTTTATATGTTCTCTCAAATTTAGAAACGTGCCCCTTCATTATATCCCTCCATCCATGGGCCCTAGGTTTTGTGGGCCGGGCTTTTAGGCCCAACATGGGTGGACGGGCCAACTTAGGCCCATCAAAATAAATAATTAAAATCATCAGTCCACAAAGGTCCCCAATTCATGAAATAGAAAGACCGACTTTTTCATTTGCGAAATACAATGATCGAAAAAGCCACCCAACCGACGTAGTGGAAGGTATAGTTTATTTTTCTCTCTCTCTTCAATTTTCTTCTTGCCATAGTTCTTTCGCATCCAAACACAACCTTTTTATTTCTTCAAGAAAATATACAATTACTCTCTCTCTCTCTCTCTCTCTCTCTCTCTCTCTCTCTCTCTCTCATAAGAGGTTCTTTTGGTAAGAAAGAAAATGATATTTAATGAAAATAAATTAAAGGAAGGAGAAAGGGGGGTGTCGTGCTTCATGCGGCAATTGTTGAGGCCTTTGCAGTGTCTCAATCCTAAATAGAAGCCTGCACTATTTGTCGTATCTTAGCGATGCAGGCACCATATCATTCTCGATGATAATTTTTTCTCATGTTCGGTGGTAGTTAATCTACTGCTCGGAGACTGTCACTACTTCACTTATAGCTCCATGAGTGAGATGTGTAGCCAAAATTTCCTGAACAAAAAATTCATTGAAGCCCACAATATTGCAAGACAAAATCCTTGACTTAAGGAACCTTAGCTTTACCTTCGCATGCGACTTGAAGAGCTATATTCTCCAAAGTAGTTCATACCGTTAGACTTGCAATAGACGTTGATTTGTCAATCCAATGTGTTAAAATATGTCTCGAGTTTGAGATTTGCTAGACTCTTTCGAGCTGCGCAAAAGAGGAAATAAAATTAAAAGAGGAATTTTTTCTTCTTTGGAGTGAACCTGCCGAAGCCGCATGCTCTGCCGAAATTCTTTAGCATGAAGCCTCTGTTCGTGAATTGAAAATAAGTGGGCCCAAAGTCAAAGTGTTGACTCTGGGCGCACACACACGTTCAACGAAGCAAGGAGCGTAGGTGGGCCCTAGGTTGGCGCACGATTTCCTTCTTTGGCGTGAAGATGGAGTCCCCTGCACACGTCCTGCACACACACATATATATACGAACAGGATTCACTTTCTTCGTGTGTGTGCATGCGTGGGACGGCCGAAACCGAAACCCTACGTAAAAAGTAGCCGCCGAAGGATTCACGTGAAGTTGCACGCTGCCGAGAGGGAGGAAAGCCACGCCGTTTTTACTCTGAGTGCTGTGGGTGTTCTGTTCGTGAGAGACATTCATAGGTGCTGGGTGCTTGGCTTTGGGTCTTCGTATTGTTCGTGTTGCAACGCTTATTCGTGATTTACATCCAAGAAAGATTGATGTATTGGGTGTAATTGGGGCTTGGGAAATACCGAGAGAGTGTTTGAGTGACTTGAGCGTGTAATCTCCTTGTATCGCTTGATCTCTAGTGAAATTCACTGCTGCTCTCCCCGTGGACGTAGGTCTTTACGACTGAACCACGTAAATCCACATCCAATTTATTTTTCTTTTTTTTCTGCTATATTATTATTCGATCGCTCGCCCTATCTCAACACAATGATGCCCTTATTCCAAAGAAGTTCAATCGAGAGGAAACAAGGCTCCGCGAACGAAACTTCGCGCGGACATTCTTGGGAACATACCGATTTCGTTGGTGCTTTAAAGTTCTTTCCTTTTTTTTTTTTTTTTTTTTTTTTAGACTGGCAACCAGTGCGTTTCACATGGATAGGGAAAAGGAAGAGGGTCATGACAGCCTTTGAGACTAAGAAAGGGGAGTGGTGGGGCTGATTGAGAAAAATAATTGGTGAATGCTTTCTAGTAATGTGAGGGTGGTTGTCGTCTCAAAGCAAATAGTGTTGATGTCATTTGGGCCAAAAATAAAAGAAAAGTAAGAACACGAGTGTCCGATAGTTATGTTTATTATTTTTGTCATTTGCCGAAGTCCATAAGTTAATTAAAAGCAAATTTGTTGATGTGCTTGCCCAAAAAAAAAAAAAAAAAAAAAAAGAGCATAATTTCTTAGAGATATGAATTAAGCTTATAAAATAAAATATGTTTCATATATAGATCTAAAATAGATAGATAAATATAAAAGTGGTTCTGCAAAGCACTTTTAATGGGTAATTGGAAGGCAACACTTTCCATGAAGAATGTCTATCTGAACTTGTTTTTGAACAATTTTCCTTTTACTTTTCCACTTTAATCGAACTAAATATTTTTCGGCTTTTACTTATTTACCAAATAATATATATATATATATATATATATATATATATATTTTCGGCTTTAACCCAAGGGGGCATAATTACTTTCAATATTGCAGAAATATCTTATTCTAATGAAGATAAAGTATATTTCTTGAATAATTATTGTGATCACGGTAATATAATTATAGGTAATATAATTATAGTGGCAATAGAGCTAATATGTTCTTTTCTTTCTTTCTTTCTTTTTAATTTATAATGGGGGTGGTTGTTGTTGGAGAAAACTCCCTTAGTGTTTTGAAGCTAACAAAACATCTTCGTCAATCTAGTCTGAAGAGTTCAAGACCCAAATGTTTAAGTCTGAAGGTCTCTAGACTCTATCATCAAAGTTTGAAGATCTCTAGACTCTACTATCAAAGTTTGAAGATAGTTAGACTCAAATTTCAGAGTCTAGCCAAGTTGACAGCTTTTCAATCTAGTGGATTACGGTTTTACAGATTTGATAATATCTTCAATGATTCGTTCTATTTTATGGAAGATCTCTAGCTGGACTTAGCTCGAAAATTATTTGGTTATTCTCATCAAGATTTATCTCGATTTGAAAATTCGTTGAAGAACAAGCAAAATTTGGAAGGTTCTACTTATGGAAACTCAAGATCTTGATTGTATGAGTGAGCAGAATTGACGAGCTATCTTCCACATTTATTCGACAGCTTAAAGATCACCTTAATTAATTCATTCTAACAGATGGATTGGATGAACACCTTTGGAAGGTGCTAACGGCTATGAAGGCACGAGGGAATATTTAAAAGTGAAGTCATTGCTGTTTGAAGTGTGCGCTGATAGAAAAATTTCAAAGTATGAATCTCTGAAGCTCCTTGTTCTCACAATTCTTTGAGCTATAGTTGTGTACACAGGAGAGAAACGTACAGTGAGGATTTGTGTGTATAATAGCTAAGACTCTCTACTGAAGAAGTCTACATCACAAGCTGTACAAATCTCTTTTGATTCATAGTGAAATCCAGCTGGTGGGCTATCAACATGAAGAGTGGACGTAGGCTTGGATTAAGCCGAACAACTATAAACTTCTGTGTTCAAATCTTCTTACCTTAATCTCTTTACTTATATTGCTGCACGATTTAATTGTTTAAGTGTTTTGTTTCAAGTCTTTATACTCTGACTTTTAATTCAAAGTTGAGTGAATCATCTTAAAGCTTTCAAAAGAAATTTATAAACACTTATTTACCCTCCTCTAGGTGTGATTACTAGCATTTATCAATTGGTATCAGAGCTAGTGTACTTGATTGTTGGAAGTATTTATACTTCTTAAGCTAAAGATCTATGGCTAATATTTTATCTCCAGGTTTGGTTGAAGGCCAAAGCAACACCAGACCACTCTACTTCGATGGGAAGGAATATAACGTATGGAAGAACAAGATGAAGGCATTCCTAAGATCAAAAGATCCTCTGGAATGTGATGTAGTAGAAAAATGAATTATTCCTAAAGCTACATCATCCATAGGGAAAGAAAAAGCAGATGCAGGAGAACTGTCACAAACCGAAATAACAAAGAGACAAGCTCTTGATGCTAAAGCTATTTACTCTATATACTGTGCTTTATCTCCTACTGAGTATAACAGAATCTCATCTTGTGAAATAGCTAAAGAAGTCTAGGACATATTGCATGTCACCTATGAAGGAATCGATTAAGTTAAAGAAACAAAGATCAATATCCTTCTTGGACAGTATGAAGCCTTCAAGATGAAGCCAGGAGAATCCATTACCGACATGTTTAGTCGTTTTACAGAAATTGTAAATGGCTTAGCATATTGGGGTCGACCAATTTCAGGATCAATGAAGGTCAATAAGTTGTTGAGAGGACTCTTCAAAGACTGGAATCACGTAAAGACTTCTATAAGGGAAACACAAAGGATCATACCTCTTTCTGTAGACGAATTGGTTGGCACACTTCAATCATATGAAGTCGCACAAATCGATGAGGATATAGATCCCAAAGGTAAGAAGTCAATTGTTTTAAAGTCTAACAATGATTCTGATTATATAGATTCAAAGGATGACTTGGATGATGAAGAGCTAGCACTTTTGATAAGAAAGTTCAGAAAGTTGAATAGAAAAGGAAAAAGATTCAATGGGAAGAAACAGAGCAATCAAATACTTCAAAAGAAATCAAATGAAGAAGATGAAACCAACAAGGATGTTGTTTGCTTCGAATGCAAGAGAAAGGGACACATCAGACCCAACTATCCCTTGCTAAAGAAAAAGAAAGGAAAAACAGAAAAACTCAAAAAAGCACTCAAAGTTGAAACATAGAGCGACACTGAATGTGAAGACAGTGATGAATATTATGCCAACATCTGCCTTATAGCTAAATCAGACTCAGATTCAGACTCAGACTCAGACAGTGAGGTTAAGGTTAGAAATTTAAAAATTCCTACTAAAGTCTCAAAATATATAGATGAACTTTGTCTTAACCTTAAAGCTTCTCTTAAAAGAATCTCTGAAATAAAAAAAGGAAAATTCCAAACTAACACAACAGGAAATGGCTTTGATTGAAAAAGTTGATAACTTAAACAAATGTTTTGCGGAATCAAAAGAAAATGAAACTACTCTTTCAAAAGAAAATATTTCCTTGAAAGAAGACATTTTGAAAGTTACTAAAAAGTTTTCAATAGGATCTGAAAAGTCAGATAAAATTTTTTCAATCCAAAGACTCTATTTTAATAAGTCTGGCTTAGGAATGACACCAGAAACTATTCCCTTGATTGATTTTCTAAAGGTAAAGGAAAGAATCAAAAATAGACCCATAAAGTCTTTTTATAAGAATCATTTTCAAAAGGCTTTTGTAAAACCTGTTGGGCGAAATGCTCTCAAGTGCTCAAGGTGTAATAGCTTAGAATACTTTGAGAAGGAATGTCCAAAAGTTTGGAAACCTGTTAAGACAGATTGGGCAAAGACTGTGTTTGGTACTAACAATGTTGGACCCAAGAAAGTGTGGGTACCAAAGAAAGCTTGAGTTCTTCATTTAACTGCAAGTTACTATCAAGAAGAAGATCAAATGGTACCTAGGTAGTGGCTACTCAAGACACATGACAGGAGATTCAACTTGTTTCACAAATCTCTTATAAGTGAAAGGAGGAAGTGTATCTTTTGGTGGCAACAACAAAGGAAAAATTGTTGGATGTGGAACCGTGAAAATATGAAATCTCACAATCAACAATGTCTCTTTAGTTGAAGGTTTAAATTATAATCTTCTCAGTATCAGTTAGTTGTGTGACACTGGATACAAGATCAACTTTCAAGAAGATACGTGTTCTGGAATAAGCAAAGATCTCTCTCAATCATTCACTGGACGAAGACATGGAAATATCTATCTACCGGATATAAAGTCTGGTAGTTCTCAATGTTTGATATCCATTCAAGATGAAGCTAATCTTTGGCACAGAAAGCTAGGACACATCTGATAAATGACAGTAAGAACACCTAGAAGGGGGTGAATAGGTGTTTAAAATAAATCTTGGCAAATATATGCGGAATAAAATAAACTTTAAGCAAAATAAAGGAGTTAAGGAAAGAGAATAAGAACATGAGGTTTATAGTGGTTCGGCTTAGTCCAAGCCTACATCCACTCTCCCACGCTAACAGCCTTCTGTTGGATTCCACTATGTAATCAACAAGAGATTACAACTTTGAGTGCAAACACTTAGTAGTAGATCACACTATCTCACTAAGTTACTCTTTTTGTATTTTTCTCAAGATCACAAATGTTTAAGCTCATGAGAGACAAGTGTATGATCGAAGTTGGCTCAGATTTTGGAATTATAAATTCTACGTTCTGTCTTTTATTTGCTCATCGGTCCTTGATTTCCTTAAATACTCATCCACTTCCAAACTAGTCGTTAGACAGTATCTTGAGGATCGTCTTCCAATCAACCCATTGGACAGATCTGTATCTAGAAGATTTGGTAGCCCGTGAGTGACAAAAGTAGAATCCCAAATTGATTCTGATCGTCCATACAAACAGAATCTTGTTTCCATAAGTAGAGCTTCTTCATATAGAAAGTTCTTATCTTCAAGATCCAATTATCAATCAATTAGATTGAGTCAATCAAATCTATCTTGATGTAGAATCTAAATCAGATCACTAGCCGTTATACATCCTGTAATAAACCAAGGCTTTGAAGAATTGAAGATAAACTTGAATCTGTCTTCGTCTTCGTTCTTCATTGCGTTCAGTCTGGAATTTGTCAGCGTGGGAAGACTTTAAATTTAAAGTCTGGCGATCTTCAGACTTTGATGGTAGAGTCTGAAAGTCTTCAGACTTTGACGATAGAGTCTGGAGGTCTTCAGACTTTAATACTTGAGTCTGGAGGTCTTCCGTCTGAAGTAGAGTCTGAGTGCGATAGACTTTACAATCTGAGTCTGAACATTTTCTGTTCTGAACAAATTTAGCTTTAAGGTCTGGACACGGTCTGAATAAGTTCAGCTTAGTATAGAGTCTATCTTCTGATTCTTCTAAGCATAGACTTTGATAATATTCTTTACATGTTCTATCATCTGCATAGTCCATTACTCAACAATTAAACACGTTAGTAGCCTTTGATTTATTTTGTCATTTTCAAAACATCATAAGGGATTTCCCTAACAATCTCCCCCTTTTTGATGATGATAAAACAATCTCTGAATATGTAGATGTGTAATCACCCTTTATAAAATATTGATAAATCAAGGCAATCACATCGCAGAAGATAGCAAATTGATTGAGCATAATAATATATAGAAAAATAATCGCAGCTCAATATCATGCATTAGATAATATCAACCAATCGACACATATGCATATTTATATTCTCCCCCTTTTTGTCATAATCAAAAAGCGATAACAATAGAAATAGTATCACGTAGAGAATATAAAACGTTAACAAATAAGTCTTGCATAATTTCCAAAAGTAAATCGAATATTAAAGATATGCAATATAGCTCACTTCGATCATATAAATCAACAAATATCCAATAAAATCATGGATGCATTATACAATTCACTTATCCTTTTTGTCATAATAAAATGATAATATAAATAAGAAATTTGTTAATGACAAAAGGTAATAAAGGATGCACTAACCGGATTTTTTAGAACTTGGTAAGTTCTAACGCATTTACCTTTTCCTTCTTTCCATAATAATCAAGATCATGATCAATTCAAAAAGATTTTTCCATAATTGATCAAAGCTCCCCCTCAATTTGTTGTCTTTTTGAGGTGATCATGATTCTTCTTTTGGATTTGCTTTCTCCCCCAGTCATCATGACAATATTTTGGAATAGAAACAATTGTTGCTTGTGCACGTTGAGCAGAATATTTTTCCATTATTCCTTTTGTAGCAACAATATCCACAACGATCATTTGCATTTTGAAATTCGAGGCAAAAATTCATTTTCATCAATCAAGCTCTTCTTGAATTCAACTTGCATAAACTTAACAAACTTTTTGCGCAAATAAGCTGTAAT
The DNA here is from genome assembly GCA_014182555.1 of Eucalyptus erythrocorys. Lineage (NCBI taxonomy): Eukaryota > Viridiplantae > Streptophyta > Magnoliopsida > Myrtales > Myrtaceae > Eucalyptus > Eucalyptus erythrocorys. The sequence continues at coordinate 7,498,933 of CM024599.1, forward strand.
AATATCCACATAATATACAATGCCCTTTCTTCAAATAAATAAATTAAATAGCATATATGAAAATATCAAATATTTAAATTCAGAGCTACTCAACCTTTCGTATGACACATTAGGGATTTCCTCAATAATTTGCAAAAACTTTGCACAAGGAAGAGAATTTTTGAACTTCTAGAAAATAGTATAGAATCTCCATGATTTTCAAATCTAGCTTTCCAAAATCCATATTTAAGATTCTATTGCCACCTGCAAAATCTTGTATAATAGATAATAATCTTTGCAAAAATGTTACGTAATTCCTTCCTTCGATTTACGAATCAAACTTGATATATATAACACATCTTTTAAGAACATAGCAAGAGTATCTATAAATATGCAATAATATCTTTCAAGATCAAAGGGTTCCTTAGGCATAAATCTGAAAATATATCATTGATGCATTCCGCAAAAAGAGAGTAGATATTTCCATCACGTGCCAAAACAAGTAAAATATTGCAATGCCTTATATTTATGACAAAAAAATATTTGCAATATAATAAACAATCATCCAAAATTATGATAAATGCACATTGAAATCTGTAAGGCGGGATGATAAAAAGAATTTTCTTACCCATGGTATATGTTTGAAATATACCATTGAAAAATAAAAATCATTACCAATCTTCGCCTGAGATTCTTTTCTTATTGCACCAAAATCTGCGTGGATTTGCAATCATTCTTTCCTTATAGAATTTCCTACAATGCACTCATTTCCTTTTTGGTATCCATCAATTTGAATCCTTCCATTCCATTAGAGCAAAATAGAAAATCTTCAAGAATAATCAAATATTCTTTCTAAACTCATCATAACAAAGTATTTAAGGAAAGAACATTATGCACAATAATATCTTGAAAAGGAAATTCTTGCTTAGTCAAAGCACAATAAAATCAGGGAGAATGAAATCCTTGAGTATTAACATCGCGTAGAATCAGATTTTTACTTTGCTAAATATGACAAAATATGAGAGTATAAAATCAAACCAAATAAATTCATTTGTCTTTAAGCAAAATCACACGTATTGAATCAAATCGCAACCCACGAATAAAAATAATCATGCGATTCTTTCTTCAATCAAACCAATCAAGGAATATGATCATTATAAAATCTAAATCAATCAAGGATATATTGAATATCAAACATAATGAGAATTATGTGCCCAAATCAAAAATTACATTCCTTACCAAATTCTCTTTCTTCTTTTCCTTTATTTCTTGCGAAAACAACTCATCTCTTCTTTGGTACCCTTTTTTTTTTTTTTTTTTTTTGGGTCCTTGAAAGTTAGTAAAGTATGTTTCTTTTATCCAATCTTTCTTGATAGGTCTCCAAACTTTAAGACATTCTTTCTCAAAGTGTTTTGAGTCTCCACAATTTGAACACTTGAGGGCATTTCGACCAACAGGTTTTGTAAAGATCTTTTGAAAATGTTTCTTGTACGCAAGTCTAGGAGGTCTATGTCTAAGTCTCTCCTTGACTTTAGGAAAATCAATTAGAGAATCACTTTCTTTATTAAAACCAAGTTCTGACTTATTATAGTAAGGTACTTGTATGGAAAGGATATGCTCTAATGTTTTTGATTCATTTGAAAATCTTGTCGAAATATTTGAGAATTCTTTTTTTTTAAAGAATCATTTTCTTTGACAAGTAAATCTCGACTTTCTTTTGTTTGTTGAAAATCTTTTTGCAAAATTTCAAACTTTCCTTTTTGAGAAAGATCCCGTTGCCTAAGCCAAGAATTCTCATTTTTAAGTTTGGAGATCCTTTTAAGAGAAGATTTGAGATTTAAGCGGAGCTCATTTATATACTTAAGAACTTTAGTAGGAATTCTTGAATGGCTTACCTTGATTTCCTCATCGGATTCTGAGTCTGTGTCCGAGTCAGAATCTAATTCTGAGTCTGTGTCCGAGTCAGAATCTAATTCTGAGTCTGTGTCTGAGTCAGACTCAGATTTTGAATGCGCCATCAAGCATATATTTCCTTCCTCATCATCTTCTTTCATTCTTCTTTTCTGCCCATTCTGTTTGTATTTTCTTCTTCCACTAAGTTTCCTTCTTTTGCTACTTAGATTTTTGAATTTCTTGATCATAAAAGCAAGTTCTTCGTCGTTCATGTCATTTTTTGAGCTTGTATCATCAGAATCAGCATTAGATATAAAAGCAATGGACTTCTTACCTTCGGGATCTTCATCGTTGATTTGTTCCACTTCATAGGATTGAAGAGTGTCAATCAATTCATCAACGGAGAGTGGCATAATCCTTTGAGTCTCCCGAATTGAGGTCTTGACATGGTTCCAATCTTTTGAGAGACCTCGCAAGAGTTTGTTGACCTTCATTGGGGAAGAAATTGGATGACCATGATACACCAAACCGTTTACAATTTCTATAAAACGATCGAACATATCTCCAATCGACTCTCCTTGCTTCATCTTGAAGGATTCATATTGGCCAAGCAGGAAGTTTACTTTTGTCTCTTTTACACGATCAGTCCCTTCATAAGTAACATGAAGTTTATCCCAAAATTCTTTTGATGTTTCACATGAAGAGATTTTGTTATATTCAACACGAGACAAAGCGCAATATAAAGAATAAATGGCTTTTGCATCAAGCGCTTCTCTTTTGGACATCTCCGTCTGAGACATAGGAGCGGGGTTGATAGCGGGGTTGATTCCTTCCACAACATCCCATTGTAAGGGATCTTTAGATCTTAGGAATGCCTTCATTTTGTTTTTCCAAATGTTGTAATCCTTTTCATCAAAATATGGTAGTTTGGTGTTGCTTTGCCCTTCCATAAGTCCTGTTGCCAAGATACTAGCCATAAAAGATCTTTAGCTCAAAAGTAAAAACACTTTAATAAAACGAGCACCTGGCTCTGATACCAATTGATAAAGGCTAGTAAGAACACCTAGAGGGAGGTGAATATGTGTTTAAAATAAACCTTGGCAAATATATGCGGAATAAAATAAACTTCGAGCAAAATTAAGGAGTTAAGGAAATGGAATAAGAACACGAGGTTTATAGTGGTTCAGCTTAATTCAAGCCTACGTCCACTCTCCACGCTAATAGCCTTCTGCTGGATTCCACTATGCAATCAACAAGAGATTACAACATTGAGTGCAAACACTTAGTAGTAAATCACACTATCTCACTAAGTCACTCTTTTGGTATTTCTCTCAAGATCACAAATGTTTAAGCTCATGAGAGACAAGTGTATGATCGAAGTTGGCTCAGACTTTGGAATTATAAATTCTATGCTCCATCTCTTACTTGCTCATCGGTCCTTGATCTCCTTAAATACTCCTCCACTTCCAAACTAGCCGTTGGACAGTATCTTGAGGATCGTCTTCCAATCAACCCATTGGACAGATCTGTATCTAGAAGATTTGGTAGCCGTTGAGTGACAAAAGTAGAATCCCAAATTGATTCTGATCGCCCATACAAATAGAATCTTGGTTTCCATAAGTAGAGCTTCTTCATATAGAAAGTTCTTGTCTTCAAGATCCAATTATCAATCAATTAGATTGAGTCAATCAAATCTATCTTGATGTAGAATCCAAATCAGATCACTAGCCATTATACATCTTGTAATAAACCAAGGCTTTGAAGAATTGAAGATAAACTTGAATCTGTCTTCATCTTCGTTCTTCATTGCGTTCAGTCTGGAATTCGTTAGCATGGGAAGACTTTGAATCTAAAGTCTTATGGTCTTCTGACTTTGATGGTAGAGTCTGGAAGTCTTCAGATTTTGATGACAAAGTCTGGAGGTCTTCCGTCTGAAGTAGAGTCTGAGTGCGATAGACTTTACAATCTGAGTCTGAACATTTTCTGTGTGATAGACTTTACAATATAAGTCTGAACATTTTCTGCTTCTGAACAAATTTAGCTTTAAGGTCTGGACATGGTTTGAATAAGTTCAGCTTCAGTATAGAGTCTGTCTTCTGATTCTTCTAAGCATAGACTTTGATAATATCCTTTACATGTTCTATCATCTGTATAGTCTATTGCTCAACAATTAAACACGTTAGTAGCCTTTGATTTATTTTGTCATCTTCAAAACATCATAAGGGATTTCCCTAACAACATCAACATGAAGCAAAGTGCAAAAATATCCTCCAAGAAGCTAGTTTGAGGGCTACCCATCCTGAAATATCAAAAACATGATCTATGCACACCATGCATGCTAAGAAAACAGGTTAGAAATTCCTTTAAATCAATAAATCAGGTATCTACTAAATGTGTTTTGCAGCTTCTGCACATGGATTTGTTCGGATCAACGCGAACTCAAAGTATTGGTGGAAAAAGATACTGTTTGGTAATAGTGGATGACTATTCTCGTTTCACTTGTGTATTCTTTCTTTCAAACAAGTCTGAAGCATTGTCTTACTTCACTAAGTTTGCTAAGAAAGTTCAAAATGAAAAAGGTTATGCTATAACAAGTATTCGTACCGATCATGGAGGTGAATTTGAAAATCAAGATTTTGCTAATTTCTGTGATGACTCTGGTTTTCAACATAACTTCTCATTTCCATACACTCCATAGCAAAATGAAGTTGTGGAAAGAAAAAATCGTTCATTATAAGAAATGGCAAGAACTCTTTTAATTGAAAGTAATATTTCTCCTCGTTTTTGGGCTGAAGCAACTTCAATTGCTTGTTATATCATCAATAGAATTTTTCTGAGGCCTATTTTGAAGAAAACTCCTTATGAATTGTTCATAGGAAAGAACCTAATTGTCTCTTACTTTCATGTATTTGGTTGTGAATACTTTATTTTAAAGAATGCAAATGATCGAACTAGTAAGTCTGAAGAAAAATCAGATGAAGGGATTTTCCTTGGTTACTCAATGTCAAGCAAGGCTTATAAAGTATTCAACAAGAAGACTTAAACTGTGGAAGAATCCTTGAATGTGAAGTTTGAAGACTCAATACAGAATCATATCAATCAAACTCAACCTCAAGAATATGAATCTGTGCAAGTTCCTACAAATTTAAATTCCCCCGAAGAAAATCAAACTTCAGAAGTTCAACAGCAAACTAAATCAGTAGCTCCAACTGAAACAGAGACTCAGCAAAATGACAAACCAATTAGCAATTAGAAGCATAAGTCTAGTCATCCTGCAGATCTCATCATTGGCAACAATGGTGAAGAGATTCGTACAAGATCCAAAAAGCGTGAGGAGTCTAGTGCTCTAACACTTGTTTCAGAAATTGAGCCTAAGACAATAGAAGAAGCCTTGATTGATGAAAGCTGGATTGAAGCTATGCAAGAAGAATTGAATCAATTCAGAATCAATAATGTTTGGAAACTTGTTCCTAAACCAAAAGGTAAGTCAATCATTGAAACTAAATGAGTTTTCAGGAACAAGCTAAATCAACAAGGAAGGGTGGTGAGAAACAAAGAAAAACTTGTGGCAAAAGGTTATACACAAGAAGAAGGAATCGACTATGATGAAACCTACGCTCCAATAGCAAGGTTAGAAGCAATCAGATTACTTCTTGCTTTTGCATGTTTCAAATATTTCGAGTTATTCCGAATGGACATAAAGAGTGCATTTTTAAATGGAATTATCCAAGAAGAAGTCTATGTGGAACAACCACCTGGTTTTGAAGATCCAAGAAAACCAAATTTTGTCTTCAAGCTAAAGAAGGCATTATATGGATTAAAGTAAGCACCTCGAGCATGGTATGAAATACTAGGCAATTTTTTAATTCAAAATGGTTAAAAGAGAAGGAAAAAATTTTATACTTGTTCAAATTTATGTTGATGACATAATTTTTGGCTCTTCTAATGAAAATCTATGCAAGAAATTCTCAAGATGCATGCAGGATGAATTTGAGATGAGCATGATGGGTGAGTTAAACTTCTTTCTAGGACTACAAGTCAAACAATCCAAAGAAGGAATTTTCATTCATCAAGAAAAATATGCAAGAGATCTCATCAAAAAATATGGAATGGAGAATTGCAAGAAAACAGAAACTCCAATGTCAAATTCATTGAAGCTGGACAAGGATGAAGAAGGAAAAAGTGTAGACCAAAAGCTATACAGGAGTATAATTGGTTCAGTTCTTTACCTTACTGCATCTAGGCCTGATATTTTGTTTAGTGTTTGTATTTGTGCTAGATTTCAATCAAATCCCAAAGAATCTCACATGACTGCTGTGAAATGTATTATCAAATATGTTGCAACTACTTTTAAGCTAGGTCTATGGTATTCCAAAGAAGGAGACTTCACTCTCTTTGGATATTCAAATGCTAACTTAGCTGGCTGTAAAGTGGACAGGAAGAGTACTTTAGGTACATGTCAATTGCTGGGAAATAGGTTAGTATCTTGTTTCTCAAGAAAACAGAGTATCGTAGCTCTTTCAACGGCTGAAGTAGAATATATAGCACTTGGAAGTTGCTGTTCTCAAATATTGTGGATGCAACAACAACTAAAAGATTTTGGAGTTGAAGATTCATGCACAGAAATCAAATGCGACAATACCAGTGCCATCAATCTTACAAAGAATCCAATACATCATTCAAGGGCAAAGCACATTGAAATTAAATATCATTTTATTAAAGATCATGTTCAAAATGGAGAAGTGGTGATTTGGTTTGTCGACTCAAAAAACCAATTGGCGGATATATTTACAAAGCTATTGGAGAAAAGTCATTTTGTATCTATTCGCTGAAGACTGAACATCATAAAGTCTGAAGATGTTCAGACTTTAAGGTAAAGTTTGGAAGCGTTCAGACTCTAATTAGACGCAAAGTCTTGAAGTGTTCAGACTTAGACGCAAAGTCTGAAGGAGTTTTAATTCAGAATTACGTCAGTAAGTTTTTAAATATGCCATAATAGATTTAAGTTTATTTTTGGTATATCGATATCTGTCTTTTATTTATTTTCTGACACTTTTATTTATGGCATTTTTCTTTTTAAAAAAATGGCAGTTTTCTTTTTTAAATTTGGCAGTTTTCGCCTTCCGTTACAACGGTTTGGTCTCCTCTTTTTGTTTCTACTATATATACTTCTGGTTCGTCGTCTTCCTTTTTTCACACTCTCCTTCGAAACCCTAGAGTTAAAAAACTTCCACTTGCAATCTCTTTTCCCTTTGTTTACTCCATAAAAATCTCTTCTTTTTGTGGACATTCTGTCTTTTCTCCCTTAAAGTTAACATGTCTTCAAGAAAGTCATCAAGGCTTGCTGGCAAGGGATCACAGAAGAGATATGAGGGACCTACTCGAGTTGATCTCACCGAGGAAGAAGATTTCCCTCAAAAGGATCCACCCAGTCAACAGCAAGAAGAAGTTGTCGAGAATGTTGAACTAGTAAGAATCCTAAGACTGAAACTTGCTTATTCTTTGTACAAGAAACTGAAAGAGGGAGGAACATATATGAACTTGATTGACTATAAAGAGCTTTTGAGAACATGACAAATGACCCACGGTTTGGTACGCAAACCAGCCTTTGGATGATGATGAAAGGCTATTTACTCAATTTCAACCGAGAATGGGTGTGGCTGTCAACTCTGTTTGCTCTGAGGGAAACATCCTTCGCTCAAAAGAACAGGAGAGAATCTATTCGAAATTGCTGAAAAGAGGGGTTATGAACCCCAGGAGTGTGGATTTTGATTTTTTTGATTCGATTAAAGTCAATCTGCAAGGAAAGTTGTCTCGATTACAGCTTGAGGCCTTTTGTACTGACTCTATAATCGCCTATCCCGAACTAACTGCTTATTTCTATTCGAATCTATCGTTTTTGGATGCAAATAGATTTTCCTTTACTTTTAAGGATAGGGAGTATGTGGTAGATGCTAACACTTTGGCTGACATAATCGGGGTGGAAAGATCGGGTTTCCAACGGATTAAAGTGTCCATTGCTCATGCTACATTGGAGCTAGTTTGTGATAGAAGCCTAAAGGGCAAGATCTCCTACACAAAGATGAGTGCCTCTAACATTCTGCTCCACAAGATTGTGATTAACTGTCTTAGGCCTAAATCGACGTCAAAAACAGATGTTTCGAAGACGGAGGCAAAACTGGTGTTTGCTATCAATGAAGGAGTTAGATTCTCTCTCCCACACACAACTGTGGTTAAGGATAAGGGTCAACTTCCTTACTCTGCTCCTGTCACTCGATTGTTCAGGCATTTTAGGATTTAAATCCCTGCTCCCCTGTGTCTGACTAACTCTGCTTTTATGCTCGTTGGTTATAAGATGGTTATGAAGATGAAGCTGAGAGAGCTCAACAAGGCTCTTGAGGAATTGAAGGAGAAATCTCCTTCAAAGTCTGTCAAAGAATCTGCTGCTGCTGCAAAAAGGAAAGGGAAGGAGCCCATGGCTGCTCTTGAAAAGAAAAGAAGAAAAATCATCTTGCAGGACGAAGATGATGAAGATGATGATGATGCCATGACCCTTCCAGTTAAGAGATTTAAAGAGCTTTGGTAGTTTTCGTGACCGAAGAGAGGAGCATGAGATGAGAGAAGGAGAGACAGAGAGAAGAAGTGAGAGAAGAAGAGAAGAGAAAGCAACATAAGAAGAAGAAGAAGGACAAGAAAGAGAAGAAGAGGAGAGGATGAGAAGAGAAGAACAGGAGAAGGAGAGTAAGGCACAAGAGGAATTTGAAAAATCCCTTGAGCCATCCACTGCAGTACCACCTTTAGGAGAAGATGCTGGAAAACATCACTCTGCTTTTACAGAAGAAGAAGAAGAAGAAGAGCACGTCGAAGAATTTTCTACTCCACCTACTGGCACCAAGACAGGGAGAGTTGCTGAAGCTAAAGGTACTTCATCACCATTCTTTGCAAGTGATGTTAGTAGGTCAGGTGCAGACCCAGAGGATGTGTATGCCTCACATTTTCCAAAAGTTGAGGTATCTTCTCCGACAGAAGGTGAAAGGGCTGGAAATGAACCCCCAAGCTTCAAGACTCAAAGAACAGAGTCTGCAGGTCCAAGTTTTGGTAATGATCATTCAACAGATTTTTCAAAGCTGATGGATATAATGTTGGATCTCAAGAAGCAGATATATGGGATGGAATACGACATGCGAGATCTAAAGAAAGTGCTATTGGCTACTTCAGTATCGATGCAGGATCAAATCGACACCCTCAAAAATCAAGTACAATCAAATGTGAAGGGTGCTGATTTGGAATCTTTGAAGGAAGCCTTTGCTAGCCTTGAGAAGATGGTTAACTCATTGGGAGAATTTCAGCTTGTTCGGATCCCAAAGCAGCCCTGATTTTGATCATTTCTTTCATCAATTTTCGTTAATCCTCTACCTTTTTGCTGTAACAAAAAGGGGCAGAATATTTGCATATTTGATCAGATTTAATTTTTGTTTGTTTGGACTTAGACTTTTTTTCATGTTTTGACTTTAAGACTTTGATTGGCATGTTTGAATTGGTACTGTTTACTAGTGCTATTGATGTTTTGGTTTGGACTTTTGAACTTGCAAGTTTATGTCATACTTTTGAGGATAATTTTGCAGGACTAACATGTTTTCTATGGTTGCAGAAGTATTACAAACTATTCCTCAAATTATATATAAGTTCTTCTTTACAAGTCAAGAGTTTTCAAATCTGTTGAGATGGTTGCAGAAGTATTACAAACTATTGGAGAAAACTCTCTTAGTATTTTGAAGCTGACAAAACATCCTCGTCAGTTTAGTCTGAAGAGTTTAAGACCAAAATGTTTAAGTCTGAAGATCTTTAGACTCTACTATCAAAGTCTGAAGATAGTTAGACTCAAATTTCAGAGTCTGGCCAAGTTGACAGATTTTTGATCTAGTGGATTATGGTTTTACAGATTGGATAATATCTTCAATGATTCATTCTATTTTATGGAAGATCTCTGGCTGGACTTAGCTCGAAAATTATTTGGTTATTCTCATCAAGATTTATCTCGATTTGAATATCTGTTGAAGAACAAGCAAAATTTGGAATGTTCTACTTATGGAAACTCAAGATCTTGATTGTATGGGCGAGCAGGATTGACGAGCTATCTTTCACAATTATTCGACAGCTTGAAGATCACCTTAATTGATTCATTTCAATGGATAGATTGGATGAACTCCTTTGGAAGGTGCTAATGGCTATGAAGGCACGAGGGAGTATTCAAAGGTGAAGTCATTGCTGTTTGAAGTGTGCGCTGATAGAAAAATTTCAAAGTCTGAATCTCTGAAGCTCCTTGTTCTCATAATTCTTTGAGCTATAGTTGTGTACAAAGGAGAAAAACATACAGTGAGGATTTGTGTGTGTAATAGCTGAGACTCTCTACTGAAGAAGTCTACATCACAAGCTGTACAAATCTCTTTTGATTCATAGTGAAATCCAACCGATGGGCTGTCAGCGTAGAGAGTGGACATAGGCTTGGATTAAGCCGAACCACTATAAACTTCTGTGTTCAAATCTTCTTACCTTAATCTCTTTACTTATATTGCTGCACGATTTAATTGTTTAAGTGTTTTGTTTCAAGTCTTTATACTTTGACTTTTAATTCAAAGTTGAGTGAATCATCTTAAAGCTTTCAAAAGAAATTTATAAACACCTATTCACCCCCCTCTAGGTGTGATTACTAGCCTTTATCAGTTGTCAAGGCCGATTAGCAGCAGACGTCGAGGGCGACGAGTGAGGACCACAAGAATTGCTTTTAGTCAATTAACAATTAAATTTTTTAGTCAAAATTCGAACGTGTCTCTGGATCCCAATATAAACACATGAAATTTATGAAACGACAAACTTTCTTCGACTTCCTGCCTCACCTCTTGCTTTCCCTTTTTACTCTTTTACCAGCTCGAGTACGCTTCCCAGCTGAAACCCTTACAGCCGAACGGAGCCATCTTCCTGGTTGACAAGCAAACCACTGTACTCACCCCCTTCTTCCATCACCTCAAAAACTATCCACAACAGTTAGTCACGTCTCACAGAGAGAGAGAGAGAGAGAGAGAGAGAGAGAGAGAGAGAGAGAGAGAGAGAGAGAGAGAGAGCGCTACAATGGCAAAGCATCGCTCAAAGCAACGACGCAAGCAAGCTGAACTCATCGAAGCTTCGACTCCGACCATCTTGAAGCAACCAAGACCTGACATTCTTGAAGAAGAGGCACTTCTTCTTCCCTCTTCGGACTCATCGGAGAAGATCGATGTGCCATCGGCGTCCAGAGCGGATTCTGGTCCATTTGCTTCATCCACCTCTATGAATGGAAACAATTACTATGTATTCTTGAACTTTAGAGGGCCTGATACTCGCAAAGGCTTTGTTCATCACCTCTACCAAAGACTCAAAGCTGTGGGCCTGAGGTGCCATCCAAACTTCGTGTTCAGAGATGATGAGGACCTCTCCTTTGGCAAGAAAATTGGTGAAAATCTCATCAGTGCAATTGAGCGCTCTAAGGTTTCAATCCTAGTCATCTCAGAAAATCATGTTGCTAGCAAATGGTGCCTTCATGAGCTCATCCATATAATGGAGTGCAAGGAAAGCAGAGGACAAATAGTATTGCCCGTGCTTTACAAGGTGAAACCCTATGAGGCGCGAGAACTAAAAGTGGCCTTTGGAAAGGCCTACAAATCCCGTAAGAATAAATGTGAGGAGGAGGTCAAGCAACAGGGCTGCTAGCTCTCAAAAAAACAGTTGGTCTTAGAGTATTCGAATCAGAGAAATTTGTTGATGGGTACTTCGTTTACCTTCTATTAATAGATACTTGTTAGAAGAACAACTTTTCTATTTATCATCCTTAATCTACGTTTTGTAGGGCCATTAATAAGTTCTCATGTGTTGTGTTGTTTGACAGGCATGTGGTAAATGAACTTGTAGAAATAATATTGCGTGAGCAGCAACATGATCTCCCACCAGATCTTCCCGTAAACTTGGTTGCGATTGAGGATCGTGTGGCCGAGGTTATGCAATTGGTGGATCTTATTTGCCCGAACACTTGAATTATTGGGACTTGGGGGATGGGCGGCATGTTGAAAAAAAATCCCTTAAGTGTTTTGAAACTAACAAAACATTCTCGCCAGTTAAGTCTGAAGAATCCAAGACTCAGTCGCTTAAGTCTGAAGAGTTCAAGACTCAAGCGTTTCCGTCTGAAGACTTCTAGACCCAGAAGTTATGGTTTGATGATCTCCAGACCCTATCAAAGTCTGGAGTCAGTCAGACTCAGTTTTGCGATTTTGCCATGCTGACAGTAGTTTATTCTAACGGTTAAGGAAATCAAGAATTTGATATTATCTTCCTTAATTTATCCGTAAAAGATTTCTGGCTGGGATTTTAAGCTCAAAATATTTTTTGGAATTAATCCATTGAAGATCAAGCAAGTTTTGGAAGGATCCACTTTTGGAAACTCGAGATCCTGATTATATGGGCGAGCATAATTGACGAGCTATCTTCCATCTATTTTCGACAATGTGAAGATCACCTAAATTGATTCATTCCAACGGGTAGATTGGATGAACTCTTTTGGAAAGTGCTGACGGCTATGGAGGCACTAAGGAGTATTTATGGTGATGTCGTAGCTCTTCGAAAAAGGGTGTGCCGATAGAAAAATCCGAAGTTTGAACCTCTCAAACTCCTTGTTCTCAAGATCTCTTGAGCGCAATTTGTGTACGAAGGAGAGTTATTTACAGTGTGAAATTGCAAGAAGCTGTAGATTAGACTTCAACAAAAGAAGTCTAGATCGTAAGCTGTAAAGTTCTCATTTGCTACATAGTGATTACAGCCAGTTGGCTGCCAGCGTGGAGAGTGGACGTAGGCTTACAATAAGCCGAACCACTATAAACTTCGGTATCAAAATTCTCTTACCCTACTCTCTTCATTTTACTGCTGCGTGATTCTTTTATCTCTGATTTTACTTCAAGCCAAAGGATTTTGGTTAAAGGTTTGGAAATAATATTATAAACACCTATTCACCCCCCTCTAGGTGTATTTACTAGCCTTTATCAATTGGTATCAGAGCAGGTTGCTTATTTATTGGAAGTGTTTATACTTTCTAAAGCTAAAGATCTATGGCTAGTATTCTGGCTCCAAGTTTGATTGAAGGCCAAAGCAACACTAGACCTCCTTACTTCGATGGGAAGGAATACAACGTATGGAAAAACAAGATGAAGGCATTCCTAAGATCCAAAGATCCTCAGGAATGGGATGTAGTAGAGAAAGGAATTGTTCCTAAAGTTGCATCAACCACAGGGAAAGAAATAGCTGATGGAATGGGACTGTCACAAACCGAAATTTCAAAGAGAAAAGCCCTTGGTGCAAAAGCTATCTATTCTCTATATTGTGCTTTATCTCCTACTGAGTATAATAGAATTTCATCTTATGAAACAACTAAAGAAGTTTGGGATAGATTACACGTCACTTATGAAGGAACAGATTAAGTTAAAGAAACCAAGATCAATATCCTTCTTGGACAGTATGAAGCCTTCAAGATGAAGCCAGAAGAATCCATCATTAATATGTTCAGTCAGTTTGCAGAAATTGTAAATGGCTTAGCATACCAAGGACAGCCAATCTCAGGACCAATGAAGGTCAATATTGGAATCACGTTAAAACTTCTATAAGAGAAACACAAAGGATTATGCCTATTTCAGTGGATGAATTGGTTAGCACACTCCAATCATATGAAGTCGAGCAATTCAATGAGGATTTTGACACCAAAGGTAAGAAGTCAATTGCTTTAAAATCTAATGATGATTCTGATGTGACAAATTCAGAAGAAGACTTGGATGACGAAGAATTGGCACTTCTGATTAGAAAGTTCAGAAGATTAAATAGAAAAGGAAGAATGTTTAATGGGAAGAGACAAAACAATCAAAGATTTCAAAAGAAATCAAATGAAGAAGACGATACCAATAAGGATGTTATTTGCTTTGAATGTAAGAAAAAGGGACACATTAGACCCAACTGTCCCCTGTTGAAGAAAAAGAAGGAGAAACAAGAAAAGTTCAAGAAGGCACTCAAAGCTAAAATATGGAGTGACACAGAATGTGAAGAGAGTGATGAAGAGTATGCCAATATCTGTCTTATGGCAAACTCAGACTCAGACTCAAATAGCGATGTCAAGGTCACTATCAAGAAGAAAATCAAGTGGTATTTGGATAGTGGCTATTTGAGACACATGACGAGAGATTCAACTTGCTTCATAAAACTCTTTCAAGTAAAAGGAGGAAATGTTTCCTTTGGTGGTAATAACAAAGGAAAAATTGTTGGTCAAGGAACCGTAAAGATAGGAAACCTCACAATCAACAATGTTTCTCTAGTTGAAGGTTTAAATTATAATCTTCTAAGTATTAGTCAGCTGTGCGACACTGGATACAAGATCAACTTTCAAGAAGATACTTGTTCTGGAACAAGCAAAGATCTCTCACAATCTTTTACTGGACGAAGACATGGAAACATCTATTTGTTGGATATAAAGTCTGATAGTTCACAATGCTTGATATCAATTCAAGATGAAGCAATTCTTTGGCACAGAAAGCTTGGTCATGTCAAGTAGAAGCAAATTGCAAAAGTTTCATCCAAAAAACTTGTCCGAGGACTTCCTAACTTAAAGTATCAAAAGCATGAATTATGCACACCTTGCGTACTTGGAAAACAGGTTAGAAATTCTTATAAATCAATAAATCAAGTATCTACTAAACGTGTCTTGTAGCTATTGCACTTGGATTTGTTTGGACCAACAAGAACACAAAGCATTGGAGGTAAAAGGTATTGTTTGGTAATAGTAGATGATTATTCTCGTTTTACTTGGGTATTCTTTCTTTCAAATAAATCCGAAGCTTTATCTTATTTTATTAAGTTTGCGAAGAAAATTCAAATTGAGAAAGGTTATACTATTTCAAGTATTCGAACTGATCATGGTGGTGAATTTGAAAATCAAGATTTTGCTAAATTTTGTGATGATTCTGGCATTCAGCATAATTTTTCATCCCCATACACTCCACAACAAAATGGAGTTGTAGAAAGGAAAAATCGTTCTTTGCAAGAAATGGCAAGAACTCTTTTAATTGAAAGCAATATTTCTCCTCATTTTTGGGCTGAAGCAACTTCAACTGCATGCTATATTATAAACAGAATTTTTCTAAGACCTATTTTAGAGAAAACACCTTATGAATCGTTCAAAGGTAAGAAACCTACCGTCTCTTTTTTTCATGTATTTGGTTGCAAATGCTTTATTTTAAAGAACACAAGTGATCGAATTGGTAGGTTTGAAGAAAAATCAGATGAATGAATTTTTCTTGGCTACTCAATGTCAAGTAAAGCCTTCAGAGATTTCAACAAAAGGACTCAGACCGTGGAAGAATCCATGAATGTGAAGTTCGAAGACTTAGTTCAAAATCAAACTCATCCTGAATTATGAATCTAGCCAAGTATCTACAAATCCCCTTGAAGAAAAACAAATCTCAGATGTTCAATCACAAACCAAATCAGTGGCTCAAACTGAAACAGAGACTCAGCAAAGTGAAAAACCAATTACAAATTGGAAGCATAAATATAGTCACCCTCCAAACCTCATCATTGGTAACATTGATGAAGGAGTTCGTACAAGATCCAAAAGGCGTGAAGAGTCTAGTGCTCTAGCACTTGTTTCTAAGATTGAACCCAAGACTATAAAAGATACATTGAAAGATGAAAGCTGGATTGAAGCCATGCAAGAAGAATTGAATCAATTCAAAATCAACAATATTTGGGAACTTGTTCCTAAGCCAAAAGATAAGTCAATTATTGGAACTAAATGGGTTTTCAAGAACAAACTGGATCAACAAAGAAATGTGGTGAGGAACAAAGCAAGACTCGTAGCAAAAGGTTACACACAATAAGAAGGAATCGACTATGATGAAACCTATGCTCCAGTAGCAAGGTTAGAAGCAATAAGATTACTTCTTGCTTTTGCTTGCTTTAAAAATTTCATGTTATTCTAAATAGACGTGAAGAGTGCATTTCTAAATGAAATTATCCAAGAAGAAGTCTATGCAGAACAACCATCAGGATTTGAAGATCCAAGAAAACCAAATCTTGTCTTCAAGCTGAAGAAAGCTTTATGTGGTTTAAAAAAAGCACCTCGAGCTTGGTACGAAAGGTTAAGTAATTTTTTAATTCAAAATGGCTTTTCTAAAGGTAAAGTAAATACTACTTTATTTATCAAAAGAGAAGGGAAGGATTTTATACTTGTTCAAATTTATGTTGATGACATAATTTTTGGTTATTCTAATAAAAATCTTTGCAAGAATTTTTCAAGATGTATGCAGAATGAATTTGAAATGAGCATGATAGGTGAATTGAACTTCTTTTGGGACTTCAAGTTAATCAATCAAAAGAAGAAACTTTTATTCACCAAGAAAAATATGCAAAAGACCTCATCAAGAAGTTTGGAATGGAGAATTGCAAGAAGACAGAAACTCCTATGTCAAGCTCATTAAAACTGGACAAAAATGAAGAAGGAAAGAGTGTAGACCAGAAACTATACAGGAGCATAATTGGTTCACTTCTTTACCTTACTGCATCTAGACCTGATATTTTGTTTAGCGTTTGTATTTGTGCTAGATTTCAATCTAATCCTAAAGAATCTCACATGACTGCTGTGAAGCGTATTATCAAATATGTTGCAACCACATCTAAGCTAGGTCTCTAGTATTCCAAAGAATGAGACTTTACTCTCCTTGGATATTATAATGCTGACTTGGCTGGCTGTAAAGTGGATAGGAAAAGCACTACAGGTACATGTCAACTATTGGGAAATAGGTTGGTATCTTGATTCTCAAGAAAACAGGGTACCGTAGCTCTTTCAACAGCTGAAGCAGAATATATAGCTCTTGGGAGTTGTTGTTCCCAAATACTATGGATGCAACAACAATTAAAAGATTTTGGAGTTGAAGAATCTTGCACAGAAATCAAATGTGACAACACTAGCGCAATCAACCTTACAAAGAATCCAATACTTCACTCAAGAGCAAAGCACAATAAAATCAAGCATCATTTCATTAGAGATCATGTCCAAAATGGTAAAGTGGTGATTTAGTTCATTGATTCAAAGAACCAATTGGCAAACATATTCACAAAGCCCCTAGAGAAAGCTCACTTTGAATCAATTCGCTCAAGACTAAATATCGTAAGAATTGAAGAGATTCAGACTCTCAGCTAGAGTCTTGAAAAGTTCAGACTCAAGGTAAGGTCTGAAGGTGTTCAGACTCAAAGGTAAGGTCTAAAAGAGTTCAAACTCTGAGGTAAAGTCTGGAAACTCTCAGACTTTGATGTAAAGTCTGATTGTGTGTTTCGTCATTCTTTATTTTTATGATGTAATTGCTTTTGAAATATTGAAATCTTTTTTATTCGATATCTGACATAATTATGGCAGTTCTTTTTTTTCAAAATTTGCAGTTTTCTTTTTTAGAATTGGCAGTTTTTCTTTTTTCTTTCTTGCGACGATTCAGTATCTCTTTCTTATCTTTTCTTGCTATTTATAATCCCGAATCGTCGTCTTCATCCGTCACAACCTTCAAAAGTCATCTCGTTTTTTCCTTCTTAAAACCCTAAAAGCCTAAAAAATCTCCACTAGCGTCCCTGTTTGAATTCTTTACTCAATAAAAATCAAACCTTTTTGCGAACAAGTTGAATATTCGCTCTCGATTCAAGCATGTCTTCAAGAAAGTCATCAAGACTTGCTAGAAAGGAACCACAGAGGAGACAAGAGGGTCCTACCAGAGTGGACCTTACGGGTGAAGAAGATTCTCCTCAAAGGGAAACTCCGAGTCAACAACAGTATGAAGAAGAAGAGATTACTGAGGCTGCACCAGTAAAAACCTTGAGACCCAAGCTTGCTTATTCACTGTATAGAAAGTTGAAAGATGGGGGTACAGATTTAAGGCTGATCGATGAATTTCTGAATGAGAGAGGTTATAGAAACGAATATATTTTCCTGTGAGAAATGGAAGATTTGGGTATTGTTAAGAAAGGGCTTGCAAAGAGCACACTTGAGAATATACCTAGTGACCCATGGTATGAAACCGCCAATCAGCCAATTGATGATGATGAAAGGCTGTTCTCTCAATTTCAACCACGGATGGGTGTTGCAGTGAACACCATCTGTCCTCAAGGAAGTTTATTTCGCTCAAGAGAACATGAGCGAATCTATACTAAGTTACTGAAGAGAGGAGTAATGAATCCTAGAAGTGTGGATTTTGATTTTCTTGATTCGATCAAGATAAATCTCAGGGAAAAATTCTTTAGGCTGCAGCTTGAGAAGTTCTGTACAGACGTGACAAGTGGTTATCCTGAATTGACTGCATACTTTTACTCTAACTTGTCGTTTTTAGATGCAAGCAAGTTGTCCTTCACTTTTATGGACAAAGAATTTCTTGTGGATGATAATACTCTTACTGATATAATTGGAGTGGAAAGAGGGTGTTTCTAACCAATTAAAGTATCCACAGCTTATGCTACACTTGAGATTGTGTGAGACAGGAGCTTGGAAGGCAAAATATCCTACACCAGGATGCATGCCTCTAATATTCTGCTGCACAAAATTATCATAAATTGTCTCAGATCGAAGGCGACATCAAAAACTGACGCCTCAAAAACAGAAGCCAAACTCATGTTCGCTCTAAGTGAAGGCAGGCCCTTTTCACTTCCCCATGTTATCCTCTTCCACATGTACAGGACAGTGGTAAAGGATAAATGCCAGTTGCCTTATTCATCTCTTGTTACCAGGTTGTTTAGGCACTTTAAGATACAAATTCCCGCACCTCTATGCATGACCAACTTAAGTCTGATGCTTGTGGGATACAAAATGGTAATGAAGATGAAACTTCAAGAGTTGAAAACTGCACTGGAAGGATTGAAGGAGAAGACACCTACAACAGAGTTGGCTACTATTGCTACGAAAAGAAAGGGCAAAGAGCCCATGGCTGTTCCTGAGAAAAAGAGAAGAAAAATCATCCTACAAGATGAGGATGAAGAAGATGAGATTGATGATGCCATGACTCTTTCCGCTCTTACAAAATTGAAGAGCTCAGTTAGTTTGAGAGTTGACAATCAAGAAAGAGCAA